>CM046442.1:100445184-101150433 GCA_025506515.1 Flaveria trinervia | reverse complement strand
GCCAGAGAATCATCAGACACCTCGAAGGAGCACCTAAATTAGGTCTTGGTATCCCAGGAACAACAATTTTATCTTTTGGATACTCTGATAGTGACTATGGTGGCTGCAATATGACAAGAAATCCACATCAGGAGGATGCCAATTTCTGGTGAAGGACATATTATGGCAATGCAAGAAATAATCCCGTGTCTTTACATCAACTGTGAAGCTGAATACAGTGCGTTGCAATTGCTGGCTCAGCTGTTGTGGATTCAAAACCAGAGTTAGACTATGGATTCAACTTTATGAGCACTCTTATCCATGTTGAAACAACAGTGCTATCTCCATCACTAAAATCCGGTAGCATCTAAGACAAAGCATATGATATCAGGTATCATTTCATTAGAGATATTCATGAGAAAAATCTAATCAAGCTATCAAAGTTGATTCAAATGAACAATATGCTCATCTGTTCACCAAAGATTTTGATGAAAAGAGATTTAAGTATGTTATAGCTAGGGGATGATAAACATTGATTAGTATACCTCTTTTGAAAACCTTTTTGAATATGTAATGTCTTATGTCAATGCACTCTAAGCCCTGTTACAAAAGGTCTCTCTTTGAAATTTTCTCTAAGTATAAATTCTTCCGAAGAGGAATTAACCCTCAGAAGATGTTCTACATATCTTCCGAAGCAAAATTCCTCCAAGGATAATTTTCTTCTGGGAAGAGTTTTTAGTCTCGGAAGAAGTGATTGATTACATATCAGATCTACTTCCGAAGCTTATAAAACTCTCCATTCAGAAAGCAATCTTTACTTTTGGAAGCAAAGCTTCACCTTCGGAAGTAGGAATTGTCTTCGGAAGACAAATTACCTTTGGAAATGTTTTATACTCGGAATAGAAACTTTAATGTGTAACGAAAATCTTTTGGGCCCCACAGTGTAAAAAGTAAAGATCTTGTTAATGATGTCAGATTATTTAACTGAACTAAACCTTACCGCCCCTATCAAATCTCCCACTTAAACATCACATCATCTTATCCAAACCACCTCTACCGCCATTTCATCCTCTTTTAAATAATCTCGACTATTCACTTTCATCTTCTTACCTCATTTTTACTGCCCTAAGAGCTTCATCACTCCAATTTACCCAAGATCAAACTCATCCACTTTCACCTTCACAAATGGCACTTACATCCAAATGGGATATGTGGAGACGTCAGCAGGTCCATTGCCTACAAGTTTAATTTCTCATACAACTGGAAGTTCCTCATGCATGTCATTCTTCACTTTTTGTCCAACAAATTTAGGGGATGGGATCAAATTCCATAAGAACTAGGGTGCTTAGTTCATGGAATGGTGAGAGGCCTCAGATTCAACTACTCAAGATTTGTGCTGACCAATCTTATGGGAAATCTCTAGAGGGACACATCTTTATGTATCCCAGATTTTTCCAGCCATTATCACGTGAGTGAGCTGGACAGAGTCAGCTTTCTGCTCAGTGCTTGAGTGTGCCTCAAATGAGGCCAACCATCTTCAAGACTTTGAAGAAGGTGTCCACCAACTTCACTAGTAGGTATACTTCTCCGCTTCTAGAAATACTGAGCAAATAGCTCCTGGTGACATCCCTGTTCACCCCACAGGTGATGAACCCACACCAGCAACTACCCCCACACTACCAACTCCACTTCTCACCCCATTACCATCACATACCAAAGACACCCCAAACGAACCTTGTTCAATCTTCTCCGATTGAACAAGCTCCTCTTGTTCAATCCAAAAAGACTAGAGTGGAACAATGGGCTCCCACTCGGTCCGAGGTATCACCATCCTTCACATTTGACCTCAATATGGGTCTTGAGTCTCCTCAGTCTCAAACCCCTGAGCCGAAACCCAAGCTGAAAGTCCTTAGGGTGAGTATCTATACTCCTCTGAGCAACCACAAAAGGACAACCACACCAGGGCTCAATGCCTATAGACATTGATCAAGGTCCCGTGTCAGTAGGTTTACCTTCTCTATCCTTCACTGACCTTTTTTTTTCAAAACTGATGAAGAGATTACATCTCTTCATGGCAATGAAGTTGATCTACAACACTCTCTCAAAGCTCAACAGAGCCTAGAGAGACCTCTTATCTCTAGCTCACATCAGCAAACCTTTACTAAGGTGAGTCCCACTGATATGGAGGGGACTCATGCAGATTCAGTTGCCACTACAGAAGATGCCTCAATGGACCTTTTAGATAGTGGTAACATTTATGAGACTGAATATATGACAACCATGCCTTTTGATGACTCTGAAAGAGACATCATTAAGCAAGGGAAACCAGGGTGCCAAGAAACCACATCTGGTGGTGAGGCTGAACATACTAGGTATGTTACCCATGATCTTCAAAAGAAGATGAGGGAAGAATGCAATCATCATCAAAGACCTATATCTAAAGTCTCAAATTTCGAATCCAAGGTTAGGACTTAAGAGGATAGGTCTGCCACTCAGCAACTTGAGATTGACAATCTCAAGGCTCAACTAGCTGAGAAACAGATTGAGAGATCTGTTAGGCATGTACCCGTTTAGGTCCCCTTGACCTCTTCCTCTAGCATTTAGCTCTCAAGATTATGCTACCAAAAGGGGGAGAGTTTACAAAGACAAACATCTGAGGAACCATTGAGCCAAACTTCAAACTTCCAAATATTCGGCTCCCATTACAACTACCTTTTCTGAGCCATCCCAAGTCACTGCATATTGACTCAAGGATGCTTAGAGATCTCTATAGACTCTTGTCCAAGTTTTGTTGAGATTCTCTCTAGATCAGCCAAGCCCTGATGCAACTATGATGTACTTTGGAGCTGAAGAGCTTCAGAGGTAAGTGCACCTTGTACTATGTGGAAGAAGTTGGTCAACCTAAGGTCCAAATGGAACCTGAGATTCAATTCGAAGGGGAAATGAGGACTGATGGCCTAGTAATCAAAATAGTTGGAATAGAAACTACACTCCCTCATACTTCCAAAGCTGAAGTCAAAGCCTTGAAAGAACAAGCTGAGTCTTCCAAAGCTGAAATGGAAGCTGCGAAAGGATTGTTCTCACTGTCGAGGATCTAATCATCATAGATGCAATTCTAGACTGGCATCTGAGGTGAATTGCGAGAACTTTCTCAATCAACCTCTAGCACAGACACCTGACCGCCTCTCTCGCAATTTTGAATCCTCTCTCCAAGAATCACCAAAGTCAAGCACTTCAAAAGATGATAAAGGAAAGAAGAAAATGACTGCAGAAGAGGTTAGGAGGAGGAGAAGATTGAAAAGCTTAAAAGAAAAGGCAAACTTCCAACTAGGAAGCTGTTAGTTGCTAGTTCCAAAGCAGCTACAGCCAACCAGGAGGCAGTCAACAATAAGAAGAGGGTAGAAATCATTGATCAGCTTATCAAGCTTGGAGCTACCAATGAAGATATACTCCTGCACCATTAGAGGAGTTGGTGGAACTGGAAAAGGCAACTAGGCTACAAAATGAACAAAAGAAGGAAGCAGCACGGTTGGCCTTAGAGGAAAAAAGAAAGAGAATAGAGGGAAGCTGACACTTAGCTCAGGAGGGAAAGGATAGCTTTCCTAACCTCTAAAGGTTTCTCTATCAAGAGCTATCTTCACACAATGATGATATGATCCTATGGCTCTTCAACAAGAGAAGGATGAAAGGGAGAAGAGAGAAAGAAAGTTGAAAGAGAGAAGTTGAAGGAAAAGAAGAAGAAGGAAGAAGAAGGTAGAGTCACCGCGACCAAGAAGTTAGGTGAGGAAAGCCTGGATGAAAGACTATCTTAGGGCTCATGGCTTCTTGCAGGCAGGTGGGACCCATGTCTGAAAAGACACTCCAACGAATTTTAGTGAAATCAAGGTGACATTTGTTTGGCCAAAAGGAAAGAGATGTATGAAGGATACAGGGGATGACCTCAAACCAAACCACTCAACCCCAACTGAACCAACACCCTCTCCCTCACCATCAAAACTGAACCCTACACACCTAAACCCACACCATTATCCTTACCTACTTCCTACCTCACCACCTAAACTACCATCCTTCAACCAAAACACTCTCCAGAACCACTGAACCACAACTTCCAACCATCCCCTCAGCTTTCCAACATCTTCTTGGAAGAATTCAAGGCAATCAAGACAAAGCTCTCAATTGCACAACCCTGAGCAACATCTCTTGTTAAGAAGACTCTGTCAAACTATGTTATGTTGATGGATCTTCATGTTCCTTCATAAGAGATCAATTCTGACTGCCCAGAGGAACACTAGGCCATGTTGCTAGACTTCTTGGTCTCAAACTCTGACTCCTTAAACGATAAACAGAAGAAGCTGAGAAGAAAGCTGGGGAGTCTGCTGGACACAAAGAAAGGAGACAAGATTCCTAGCCAGCCTCTTGTTCCTAGAAAGAAAAATCATCCAGGGAGGTTTGATGATGCCTCTAACAACTTTGTTGTGGTGAGAGAGAGAATGGTGAAAGCAACAGGCTGAATGCCTCATCTCTGTTACATTCTAGTAGGTTTGACATTATGAGTTAGCAGAGAAACCATTCTCCAATCCCTCCAACTCCAAAACTACTGCTCATATCAGAAGCTCTCAGCAGTTCATCTTGCCAAGTTAACCACAAGAGCAAAGATTGAAGAAGATGAAACTGAGAGAGAAGGAAGACAAAGACAGATCAACCTCCAAAGGCATAACCTTTCTACATATGGTAGAAGATCCTAATTTGGAACCTATAGTTAGATGGGAGTATAACTAAACTCTTATCAACTAACTCTGTTCAGAGGGACCCAACAGAGGGTTGCATATCATTCAGGGTGATAGACTAGAGCTCCTGTCAACTAATGATCTGTACAAACTTCTAATATACTTCAGGGAAGAACAAAGAAACAGATAAATATCTGCTTTCCTTGGTGTTGAAAGTTTTGAGAAGCAGGAATAAGTGATGTTTTGGTAGCATCAGCCTAGGGGGAGTTTGTTGGATGAAGAAGAAGGTGGTGCAACCAAAACCAAATCACTTAGACAAATTTTGTGCAAACATACAAAGGCTTCCAAAGCTAAGTGTGGAACTTCCGAGGGAAGTGGAGTCGTCCGAAGACAAAGTGAAAGATCAACTTCCGAAGACAAACTCATACTTCCGATGTCAAAGTACTCACTTCTGAAGATCATGTCTAAGAAGAAAAGACCGGAAGAAAACTTTCAAAGTATGAAGAAAAGAAGAAGTCCTCAAGCCTTGGAAGAAGCAGCCTCTTCAGAAGTATAAGTGGCTTGGGAAGAACTTGTTCTTCTGAAGCCAACTACCTTCGGAAGACACTGCTATGAACTAGTGGACATAAGTATGGTGTCTCTGACACTCCGCTGCAGACCTCTGATATACTGCATGGCGCTTTCCTAAAAGCCATGTAGTTGACCATACTTTATTCCACTGTTTACCTTTAGTAGATAGCATAGTTGCCAACTTTAGTTGGTGACAAAGGTAATCATGGACATGTCATGACTACCTTATCTTAGATAAGACATTATCTAAGATTCCTTAAACTATAGATTTGTAGTATTTCCTTTAGTTAGAGGATTCCAGCTGGTATCAAAGTATATCCGGCTGTAGTAGTATTTATTAAGTGTTTCTCATTGTAACTCAAGTCATATGCTTGTAAGAGTCTTGTAACACTTTGAGTTAAGAATCAATATGCAAGTACCTTGAAAATTATCTTTTTGTGTTCATTGTTACTTATTATATTATTATCAACTCTTAAAGACTCTGCTTCATCTGAGTGTAGTTTAGTGAGTTTGAGAGAAACCAGGTGTTTTACTAAGATTTGTATGTATTGATGTTTTTGTTATTGTGTTTTTTATTTAGATATATAACATTATTATAGGTGATTGTTGTTTTAAAATTAAGTTTAAAATTTCTATATTTGGAGTTGTAATTTAATTATTTATATTTATAGAAGATTCGAACTTTAAGAAATATGTGACAGAAGTTATTAGGAAGAGAAACATGTAAAAATAATTTAATAAAAATATTGATACGATAATCGTTTAATCACTAATTTTAATAAAATGGGTATATATATATTTGAAAGGGGAAATATGTAATTATTTTTTAGCTTGGTTAAACGCGTAATTAATTAGTTTAGTGCATGATCGGTTATGGTTAGTCAACACAGGATTATCTCTCAAACTCAGTTATAGACACTCGGATGATGACGCAGAATATTCAAATGAGTTGATAATAATGTACTAAGTTATGATGCATATATTCAAATGAGATGATAATAATATACTAAGTTAAAGAGCACAACAGATAGTTTTTAAGATACTTATATATATTATTTTTCAACTCAAAGTTTACAAGACTCTTAAAAGACTTCTGTTGGTCTTCTAGACTTTGTTTTTCGAAAGTCTTTGTCTTGTACCTTCTAAGTGTTTAACTTTGGAAGAGGATTAACTTAGTCTTCGAAAGACTTAGTTTCTCTTCAGAAGTTCTTTTTGCTTAGGCTTCAAAAGTTCTTCAATTTGATTTCACAAATGTAGATAAGCTTCGAAGACTTTCTTTAGTTGCACCAAAAATCTTGTAAGTGTTGTTTTGGTTGCACAAGCCTTATCTGACCAACAAACTCCCCCTAGGCTAATGCTACCAAAATTTCACTTTTTTCTGTTCCTCAAAACTTTCAGCACCAACGAAAGAAGATACTTATTTGTTTCTCTGTTCTCTCCTGAGGTAGTGCTGAGAAGTTTGTACAAGTCATGGGTAGATAACAACTCTAGTCTGTTACTCTAGATGACTTGTACCCTTTGTTGTGGCCCTTTGTAGAGAGTTAGTTGATATGATTTCTTATACTCCTATCTAACTATGGGTTCCAAATCAGATCCTTCAACCATCTGTAGGAAGGCTTTCCTTTGGTTAACCTTTCTTTTTCTTTTTTTTCTCTCATTTTCAACTCTTCTTCAATCTTTTCCCTTGTTGTTAGTTCGGTAAGATGAAGACTGCTCAAGTGATTCTTGATGCAAGCAACTACTTGAGAGTTGGAGGGGTTGGAGAATGGTTTCTCTGCTAACTTGACTTCACCATTCTGTCTTTCCATAAAGAATTTGTGAGAAGATTCTTGAAACCTCCACTAGACAATCTTTTTCCTAGGAATAAGGGGTTGAGATAAAGCTTATCCCCCTTCCTGGTGTCCAGCAGAGTCACCAACCCTCTTCTCAACTTCTTCTCTTCCTCTTTAATGGAATTAAAACTTGTTGCAAGGAGTTGAAGTGTCTGGTCCAAAGTTCTTCTAGGCAGATCAAGGAATGCCTCTCTTGTGAGGGAATAAGAAGAGCCATCAATGAATTTGAATTTGATAGACTCCTCCTCATAGAGATTTCACTTAGAGTGGTGCTGTTAGTGAGCTTCCTCTTGATCTCCTTAAACTCCTCTAAGGTTAGAGGCTTTAATAGTTCAAAAGATGACTTGGCTGATGGATGGCTGGTTGATGGTTGAGTTCTGAGTGGTGTTTTAGGTTTGAGGATGGGTAGTGGTGGAGGTTGTTATGAGACACTAGGTGAGGATAAGGGTAAGGTTGATGGTGTAGGTTTAGGGGTGAAGGGTTCAGTGTTGGTTTAGTTTTGATTGGGAAAAGAAAGTGTGAGGATTCAAGTTGAGGTTGTGGTTTGGGAACAGGTATGGGTAGCATCCTCTGCACATGTGGTGTTTGAAATACCTCCTTCCTTCTTCCTGAGTGAATGTCAACCTTAATATCACTAACATGTCACTGCAAGGTCTTCTCAGTCATTGGACCAACTTGTCTGCTGAAAAAGTCGTGGGCCCTGAGATTGCCTTCATCTAGGCTTTGTCTAATACCTTCTTGCAATCCACAAGGTTGGCCTCCTCCTCTTTCTTCATCTTTTCTTTTACCTTATCCCTTGAAGCCTTTTTTCTCTCCTTGGTAATTTGATCTTGTTCTTTATGGACAAACATAAGTTCGTGTCATTGTCATGAGGACTCAGTTCCTCCGAAGAATAGCCTTAGAGCACAAGAACTCTATCCTCAGATGTTGCTAAGCTTCTTCATTCTTTCTTCTTTTTTCCTCCTCCTATGCCAACCTAGTTGCTTCCTCCTTTTCCTTTTGCAGCAAGGTTGCCTTTTCTAACATCACCAGCTCTTCTAATGGGAGTAGTAGCATTTCTTCATTTGCTAGTCCCATATTTACAAGTCTCTCAATGACTTCAATTCTTCTTTTGTATTGCTAGCCTTTTGGGCTGTCGATGCTGCCTTGCTACTTGATGCCAACAACTTCCTACTGCCAAGTCTACCTTTCTTTGGAAGATTCATCCTTTGGAGACTTTGTCTTAGAGGGTTCTGGTTGGGAGAGATGTTGATCTTGTGGTGTAGATGGTTTTTAAAGGAGAGGGGTTTTGAGAAAGTCCTGACTATTTATGTAAAAGGCTAAATCAAGTATGACCTTTATGATTATCAGATCATTGGATAAGGTGACAATCTAAAAATTCCTTCTGCAACTTGCATCTCAGCTTCAAAAGATAGGGAGCTACATTACCTGTCCCAACTAAGTCAGTTGTTAGGCCATCAATCCTCATTTTCCCTTCGAAGTCAATCTCAGGTTCAATAAGGGCCTTGGTTGACCAACTTCCTCCTTAGTGGTAGGTGGTGCAATTAACCATTGAAGTTCTTCAACTCCAAAGTAAGTTTTCAACAACATCCGGTGAGGGTTGTTCAAGTTAGGTGCTTATTAGTAACTTAGTTAACAACATATTAAGGTCAATAAGCATCCTTGGGTCCACTTGAAGTGTGATTGAAGGTGGCTATGGGAAGATGGTTGAAGATTATTGTTGAGTGGGGTAAAATGAAGATACGGTAGAAATGGCCAAAATTGGTTCCTCTTGAGCTTGACTTTGTACATATTCCCCTTTTTGGTAGCATCATATTGAGAAGTAAATGAGCTAGAGGAAGAACATAAGGAGGCTTGAATAGGTACGTGCCTGACAGACTTCTCAATCTGTTTCTCCGCTAGTTTGGCCTTGAGATTGCCAATCTCAAGTTGCTGGGTGGCAGACCTATCCTCTAAAGTCTTAACCTTGGATTCAAGATTTGAGACTTTAGAAAGTAGGTCTCTGATGGTGAGTTACAGAATTCCCTCATCTTCTTTTGAAGAATCACAAAGAGATGAAATAATATACCTAGTATGTTCATCCTCATCACGAGATATGGTTTCTTGGCACTTTGTTTCTTTTGCAGAGTATGTCTCTTTCAGAGGCATCAATAGGCAAGGTTATCATAGACTCAGTCTCAAAGATGTTACCATTGTCCTAAGAGCCCAACGAGAGACTCTTAGTAGTGGTAATTGAGTTTACATGAGTCCCCTCCATATTTATAGGACACACCTCAGCTTGGCTTTGTTGATGGGGGCTAGAAGTCAGAGGTTCCTTAGGGCTCAGTTAATCCAAAGATTGGTATGGTAGATCAACATCACACCCCTGATGGAACATGAAGTCTTCACCAAATTAGGTTAATAGGTCAGTAAAGGATATAGAAGTTTTACGTAGTGACCCTTGGTACTTGATCAATATCTAATGGCATAGAGCCAATGATTTGGTTGTCCTTTTTTTGGCTGCACAGGGGAGTATTGGGACTCACCCTGAGGGCTAATGTTTTGGGTTTTAGGCTCATCAGGTTAAGACTGAGGAAACTCAGCATTGCTATTGAGGTTAATGGTGGAATACGGTTGGACCTTAAGCTGAGTGGGAGCCCATCTTTCCACTTTAGCCTTATTGGCTTGAACAGAGGGAGCTTGTTCAATCAGAGTAGATTGAATAAGGTTCATTTGGAACGTCTCTGGTAAATGACTCTAATAGGGTGGGGAGTGATAATTAGCATTGAGGTAGTGGTGTCTGGTGTGGGTTCATTACCTGTTCGGCATACAAGGATGTCACGAGGAGCCATAGGCTTAATCATACCTTGAAGAAGGCCAGTGAATCTTCCAAAGAACTTTAGGGACACCCTTTTTAGAATTTTGAAGATGCTCGACCCCATGTGAGGGACAAGAATAGTGTCTTCAAATTGAAGATTGTCTTGATCCAGCTCATAGTTGATATGTGCTGAATAACCATAAGATACATGTATAAAGGTGTAACACCTGAAAACTTTAAAAGATGAGAAAGAAAGAATAAAAGTGTAGAAAAAGGAAGAAATTAACCCAAGTTGAGGGGCTAAATATGTTACAAAGAATAAAAGAATAAAATTAGTGCATAAAGTGGGCAGGGCTGCCTATATTGCCTTTCACATCACTTTTGCAACCGGTTTTAGAGAGAGAAAGAGTAAAGCTCTCAGGTTTTGAAGAAAGAAGAAGAATTCTAATCCAGGCTAAGAATCCGTTGTTTTAAGTTGTTCTTGGCTAGTCTTAGCCTCGGTTACATGCTTATATGTATTGTGTGTTCGTATGTGTGTGATTTGGTGGGTTTCTTGTAACGCCCATAATTAAGTCAAAACAAGACAATTTAACAATAATGGGCTTAGCCAGGATTATTTAAAGGAAATAAGCGAGAAATGGAGTATAGACTAAGTAGACCTCGCAGGTTATGTGTTCGACGAATTTAAGGTCCCGGAAACACCCTGTATATATAAACGGATCAGCTTGAGCAACTATCATTTGCAACTCAACATCAATTTCTAAAAAGAGAGTGTAGAGAGAGAAAGTGGTGATTCAAGGCTTGGTTGATCAAGAGATTAATGATCGATGTTCGTGGGCATCCAAACAACAAGAAAAGACCAAGAATATAGGCAAGAAACATCATTTAATCAGTTTTTAAGGGTAAACTCGGATTCTAGGGCTTAGGGTTTTTGAAAGTGGCAAAGAATCGCCCAAAACTCATATTTTTGTGTAAGAAAACATGTAAGAAGCTTAGATATAGTCATTCAGCGAAAACATGTAAGAAAACAGTAAGAAGCTTCTTGGATGATAAACCAAGGTTTTGGGTGTAAAAGATTGAAGTTTTGGGTAAAAATGGTTGGTTCGTAATTTCAGCTTGTTCTTCAAAATGATTGTTCATCCAACGAAATTATGTAGTCATTCAGCGAAACTACGAAGTCTTTCTGCGAAACTGTAGTTTGGCAGGTACTTTCACAGACATGGTTATCCAACGAAAGTTAGGAAAACTGGCAGTGAAACTGACAGCGAAGATGCCGGCGAAACTGCCGGCGAAACTGCCGGCGAAACTGCCGGCGAAACTACCGGTGAAAGTAGCAATGAAACTGCTGGCGAAACTAGTAGCAAAACTGCTGATCTTGCAGCGATATTAGGTAGAGATTAACTCCTTCAAGTGCTAACTTTTCTGCAGGCTATGTAGTGCTAGCCTTGCTTAGAATGCTTGATTGAGAAGCTACTCATCGAGTCCAGGTGAGTTCTAGATCCCTTATTTAAAGTTCTTAAACTTGTTTGGGGCTGGAAATGCATACTAAATATACGATTTAAATGACCACGAGTTTAAGAGGTTTTAATAGGAGGATCGATTTTTCTGTACCATAATGTGCTATGCAAATGTGTTAAAATAAAATTTTTTCACGCTGACCTGGCAGCGGGACCCCAGACAGGGGCGTTGCCCATTGGAACCCACTAGGGCATGCGGCCCCTAGGATCCCACTGTCAGTGGCTACCGCCCCCAAACCCCCATTGTTTCGCGGAGGGTCGGTTATGTTCTATGATGACCTTGTACTTGTTGTGCATGTGCTTGTGTATGTGAAAGAATGATGCATGATGATGTGTGATGATGCTATGCTTATGTATGATATATTTTCTTATGTTCCTATTATG
The DNA here is from genome assembly GCA_025506515.1 of Flaveria trinervia. Taxonomy (NCBI): domain Eukaryota; kingdom Viridiplantae; phylum Streptophyta; class Magnoliopsida; order Asterales; family Asteraceae; genus Flaveria; species Flaveria trinervia. The sequence continues at coordinate 101,138,627 of CM046442.1, read as the reverse complement.
TATTATTTTGTGACTTTATGTGGGGTGATTATGATGATGAACGTAAAGTATTATCTTAACGAATAGAAATATTTAAGATAATTGTTGGATCAAGAAGAAGGCTGGTGCAACAAAAACCAAATCACTTAGACAAATTTTAGTGCTACTTATAAAGGCTTCCGAAGCCAAGCGTGGAACTTCCGAAGGAAGTAGAGTTATTCCGAAGACAGAGTGAAAGTTTTACTTCCGAAGACAAACTCTACTTCTGAAGACAAAGTGTTCACTTCCAAAGATCAAGTCTCAAAAGAAGAAATTAGAAGACTAGTTCCGAAGTATGAAGAAAAAAGAAGTCCTCAAGCCTCGGAAGAAGTAGCTTCTTTCAAAGTGTAAGTGGCTTCAGAAGTACTTGTTCTTCCAAAGCAATTTAACCTTCAAAAGACACTACTTTGAACCAGTGGACATAAGTATGGTCTCTCACACTCCGCTGCAGACCTCTGATACTGCATGGCATTTTCTCAAAGAGCCATGTAGTTGACCATACTTTATTCCATTTTTCACCTTTTTATGTTAGTACAAGTTACCAACTTTAGTTGGTGACAAAAGGTAATTCAGGGACATGTCCTGACTACCATATCTCAGATAAGACTTTCTCTGAGATACCATAAACTATATCTTTGTAGTATTTGCTTTAGTTAGAGGATTCCAGCTGGTATCAAAGTATATCTGGCTATAGGTAGTATTATACATAGTTTCTCACTGTAACTCATAATAGTATTCTTGTAAGAGTCTTGTAATATTTGAGTTGACAAGCAATATATGCAAGTATCTTGAAAATTACTTCTTGTGTTTGTTATTACTTATTATATTGTAATCAACTCTTAGAGACTTTGCTTTCATCCGAGTGTTGTTTTAGTGAGTTTGAGAGAAAAACCAAGTGTTTAGTGACATAAACTGATCCTGCAATTGGTATCAGAGCTTTTTTAGGTCTTGGAGCAGAAGAATGGAAGGCTTCATTAGATACCAAGACAACAAAATGTGGAACTCCATTGTCAACAGCCAGTATAAATCTAAGGTGGGAGCACCTGGTGGAAAGGGTGCCATGATAGAAAATGCTATTGAAGATTATTCTAATGAAAAACGGAAGAAGATGGACGTTAACAACACTGCAATGACCATTCTAATGACTGCAATACCCAACTCCATCATGGTGGGGTTTGAGCATTGAAAATCTACCAAAGAATTGTTTGATGCACTTGCTCAGATGTATTCAAGCTCCAACGACTCCAAGAAGGACTCACTGAAGCAGTAGTTTGAGAACTTCACTTATATTGCTGGAGAGACCCTCAGCCAGCAGTATTTCAGGTACATGGATCTTATTTCTTCTCTTCAGTCTATGAAGATCACTCCTGAAGTTAGAGATCTCACAAGAAAGTTCATGAGGGCTCTTCCAAATAAGTGGACATTCTACTATGTTTCTATCAAGAGGATAGAGAACTTGAACACTCTTACTATGAATAAACTCTATGGCATCATTGATGGATACTGTTTAGAGATGGAGAGTAAGAAGGGCCACCAAACAAGCAGACCTCTGAGTCTTCCTTCTAGCAATGCTTTAATGGTTGCTGAAGGCTCAATACCCCTACAATATTAGCAATTCCTGACATACAACCAGTAGCCATCCTGCTCTTCTGGACTGTACATCACTTTCCCTGAGATTCCAAGGTCTCAACAAGCTCAGCACAATTCTTTTCAGGGCAGCTGTGACTTTGTCTCAAGAAGTGGACACTAGGTGATTATCAATACTGTTTTGATGATCTAGAGTGTTTATGTGGACATCATCCAACAAATGGCTCTTTTAACCTACAGAGCGAAGAAGTTCTTTTAGAGAACTGGAAGGCAATTCCCTCAAACCCCAACTACCAGCATGTTTGGGTTTGACAAAACCAAGGCCAAATATTACAACTGTAACCAACTTGGTCACTTTGCAAGGGAATGCAAGGCTCCCAAATCAAATCTGGGAACCCCACAGGCCTCCACACATCCCTTTACATCAAAGCCACTGAAAGTCTACTGAAACAACTACAATGGCTCAAGAAGTCGACTGGAGCTTTATGGTACAGGATGTAACTCCTACTCAAGCTCTCATGGCCGGAACAGATGATATCCAGGTATATGACTATCTTTGTACTCCTGCCTGTATAGCTAAGGTTAAATTATATCAGGACTACAATATGGAAATTAAATCTAATATTTAGTCTTTAAATGTTTTAAAATCTGTTTTTAAAAGGGCTGAATCTGACTACCAAAAGAAAATTAAAGAGTTAGAGAAAACTGTTTCCCTATTAAAACATGAACACACCAATTACAAGACTCAAATAAAGGATTTAATATCCAAATTGTCTGAGGCTCAAGCCCAGCTTGTCACTGCTGAGGCTCAAGCCAGAAAGTATGCTATTCAAGAGCAGAACTTCCAAGCTATTATTGCATCGTCCTCCCACTCCAAAATCTACTATCAGAATAAAGGAGGGTTGGGACCAATGAAATTGCTCCACCATATTCTTATGAGTCCATAAGACAACCTAGATTTGGTACTAAAGAGCAAGAGGTCCCATCTACTGACCCATCTTCACATGATTTGAAGAATGATACAACAATAGAAGCCACCATTGGGAAGGAACAAGTAAATCAACCCACCTCTCCTAGTGAAGATCAAACCCTAACCACCAAAGCCAAAAGAAGCAGGCCTAAAGCTACTAGAAGAACTGCTAAGAAAGTGGTGAGTCTAAGCTGATGATTGACCCAAAATTAAAGGGTGTCTTTATCTTAGCTGGATTCCAGGTGGTAGGTACTTATGATTCAGGAAAAGAGTGTAGTACCAACACTCCTGTCCTACCAAAGGATCAGAAGTTGAAGGGAAAGGTTGCTAATAAAGAGAAAAAGAGTAAGAAATAGCAACCTACAAGCTCCCAAAAGACTAACATTACATGCATAATGTGTGGTCTGCAAAACCACATGGCTAAAGATTGTTACTACAATCTTGCTAGCACACATTATGCAAATAATGTTAGAAAGGAAGGAGTCAGGGAAGGTTTCTCATTTGGACCTTATTAGATGGTCCAAGTGATGAAAAATGGAAAGCTAGTTTCCGAAGTCAGGTTGTCTTCAGAAGAAAATGCTTCTTCTGAAGGGAAAATGGCTTCGGAAGCAAAAGCTGTTAAAAATCTAAAGAACAAGAAACTTCCCTTGAAACCATCCCAGAAGAAGACTACTTTGGAAGAAAAGGTGGTGAAGGCTTCTTCCGAAAAGAAAGAAGCTTAGAATGCCATGCTGCAAAAGCTTCTACAAGCACATTTTCCATGATCAACCAAAGGATGGATTGGAAGAACAAGAAAGATGCTGCAACCCAAACCTTTTCTTCAAAGACATCCATTGAACCCCCATGCTTAACCTTTAGTTCAATTATGTCATTATCTTTGGAAGAACCCAAGACCAACAAGGCTTGGGTCTCCAATCAAAACTAATAATCTTATCTTATGTGCATGGACATCCATATGACAAGAATAACAATGTGTGCATTGTGGATAGTGGATGCTCCAGGCACATGATAGGGAACAAATGTCTTTTTCAACAGTTTCAACACTATGATGGAGGTCCTGTCCAATTTGGAGGTGATGCCGGAGGATATATGTTGGATTCTTTATGCCCAAGACACATAGAACATTGATGTGGTTAGTACGTTATGATCCAAGTCGGGTCATACCCAATAACAAGCTTAGCAAGCACCAATATAAATATTTAATTGATGATATGATCATGCAATTAAATAATTACACCAATTTAGAAAATGGAATTTCTAAATAAATTGCATATGAGATGGAACAACTTATAAGGATATTTTGTTCACGAGTATTATTTGTAATGTTATTTGATTTGGTCAAATAACATCAAATAATAAGACAGTGTAAAAGTTATATAATTAATAGGTTAATTACATAACTCATAAAATAACTTGTAAACCTTTTTGTTTTATAAATGTTTTTGGGGGAAACCCCATTTTAAAGGGCCATTTCGGCCGCCCCCTTTATGGGGTTTGGGTTCCTTTTGTGTCTTGGAACAAACGCTCTTGAATAGTCCCACATCAACCTCTCACTCTCTCATACATGAAAGAAACATAAGGACCAAATTCTCTCAAAAGTTGAAGAAAAATCACGGCTGAAAAGAGGCTTTTCAGCAAGGTTTTGGTCGATTCTTGGTGTACAAATCCATGCAACAAGGTGTTTTCTTGATGCTTGTGTGTATGGAAACTTGAGGACACCTCTCCTTGGTGTTTTGCTTGATGGTCTTCATCAAAATCATGTTTTTCAGCAACTCTACAAAGGTAGTTTGTATGTGTTGGTTTTGGTTGTTATTTCTTCTTGATAGCTAGATCATACACATATATATCATCCTATGTTCTTGGGTTTGTTGATATTAAGTTATGTGCCTTAATTTTCAGTTTACAAAACATAACACTAAGGTTTGTTTCCGCTGCATTTTCTTGTTTAAATGGTTAAACAACTTTGATAATGGTTCAACAAACCCAACATTAGCATCTAGAGCCGGATATGTGGATGACTAGCTTCTTTTGTCCTTGTAAAATTGGTTTTATAGGACTTTAACAACCTTAAAGGGGCTGTTTTGTGATGTTATGATGAATCCCCAATCTTTCAAGGTATATCTTACATGCTTATGATTAAACGTAGAAAGAAAGATATCAAAGGGTTGATTGTATTTTGTTTGGACGAAAACCCTAAATTCTTGGTTTATGTTGGCTGAAAATTTAGGGTCAAATGGGGATTTATTATGGTTCTTGAACGTTGTATATCTTGTTTCATATTGGTGCATAGCCTAGCCTTGACCTTGTGTTGGTTTGGTTTTGGATGAATGTTTGTTTTGGTTGATTTTATTCATAATGGGTTGTAATATTATTCTTTTGTGCTTGTATTTGGATGTAATTTATTTATTCATTCAATGGTGATGTAATAGATAGATTAAGTGTATTTTCTTTTATTAGAAAAGTTGTATTAGGATATAATTTTGTAAAAGAAGATACACAAGTTGGAAGCACAAAGGGAAGACACAAAGAGAAGGACTTGAAGCATTTGGAAGGAACTTCAAGTGGGGTCTTTGGAGATCTCATCTTTTATGTTGTGTTCAACCCTTAGGAAAGACCAAATGGCAACACTTGTGATGGCAAACAAGCGTTGTCAACATAGTGGCTATGGTTATGCACTTGTGATTGGTTGATTATGCTTGTTTGGTTGTTTGTTATATGATGGTTGTTTGATATTTGGATGTGCTTAGAAACTAATTAACAAACATTACAAGCTGAAAATTTATGGTTCCTAATCATTAAGTGACTTATAAAAGGTTATTAAAAGGATTAATGATTTTAATAAAAAGGGGTTTTACTAAAAAGAGAACCATAGGGTGCCATGTATTTGAAAGCATGCAAATACAAGGTCCATAGAGTTTTCATAACTAGAATTAATGGAAACTAAAATCCCTTTGGAAATAAGTTTAACACCATCCTTTTACATGACACTCGAATCACTTGAGAACTATTTGTGGGATAAAGTTCACCTAAACACTTTTAAGGAACTTGTGTGTTTGAGGTGGGCTTAACATATTTGTGGGATAAAGGTCACCTAACCACTTGTATGTGTAAACTCATACGCGTGTGTTAGTAGGATGACTTGAATTGGAAACCATGTGCATAGGTCACCGAAGCATGGCGTACAATGGTGTTGATGGGATTTTACATGCCGACTAAACATAAGATGTTTAACCGATCCCATAAAGCTAGAAGTTGCAATATGTTGCAATTGTCAAATGTTGACTACCTTATTAATTTAAATAATGGGATAAAGGTCACCTAACCATCATTTAAATGTAAGGTTGGCTTTTAGATTTTAATTATTAGTTGTCTATGAGACATGAAAAGGGTATTAATAATTAAAATGTAATTTTTCAAAAATACTAATATGAACTTTGTAGATTCTGTAGAAATGGCCGCAAACAATAATGCTACCACCCCGATCGTCCATACCCTATTGCTAAGAACCATCTTAGAAAGGCATCGTCTTAACCATAATAATTTTATGGACTGGTTTCAAAACTTGAGAATTGTTCTCAAGCAAGAGAAGAAGTCCTATGTCCTTGATGATCCCATTTCTGACCAACCCGACCTCGAGGATGTTGAGGCCTATAACAATTGGCTTCAGTACACTAAGGATTCCATGCAGGTTTTCTGCCTCATGTTAGGAACTATGATTCCTAAACTCCAAAAGGATTTAGAGCACTTGGGGCATATGACATGATTACCCAGTTGAAGGAAATGTTCCTTCAACAAGCTAGGTAGAGCGCTTCAAACGGTTGAGCGCTTCACGTGTGTCGCATGGAAGAAACCCAATCGGTATCATCTTATGTACATAGATGAAAAGCCACATTGATCGCCTCGAGAGGCTTAAATGCCTCGTCTCAAAGGAGCTGGCCACGGATTTAATCCTTAATGGCCTAACCAAAAGGTTTAAGACATTCATAATGAATTACAATATGAACGGGTGGGACAAGAGCATTGGTGAGCTTCACGCAATGCTCACAATAGCCGAGGCAGGGATGGGTAGAAAGGTTCTACCCGTTCTCTTGATCAATGAGGGGGGAAATAAGAAAAGGCCATTCCCTGAACCTAAGGCAAATGTTGCCAAAGGAAAAGGGTACATCAAAGGTAAAGGGAAAGGGAAGGCTAAAGTGGAACCTCCAAAGCCTAAGCTTAAGAAGCCTAAGTAAAGGAGAACGATCCATGCTTTGAGTTGGTGAGATAGGACATTGGAAAAGGAATTGTCCCACCTATCTCAAAGAGTTGAGAAACAAGAGGGATGCTTGGCAAACCTTAGGTACAACTTTCATGATTCATATTGGTTAAATATTATTTCTTCCAACACATGGGTATTGGTTACCGGATGTGGAACTCATATTTGCAATTTGTTGCAGGGGTTCAAAAGAAATAAGTACTTCAAAAAGGGAGACACAAGTCTCTACATGGGCAACGGAGCAAAAGTTGATGTCGAAGCCCAAAGAGACTATATTTTGAAACTTTCAAATGGTTTGGAGGTAATTCTTAAAACATTTTGTATGCTCCTAGTTTGACTAGGAACATAATTTCTGTTTCCCTTTTAAAACAATGTGGTTATGAATTAAAGTTTGTAAACAATGGTATTTATGTTTGTATGGATGATGTGTTTTATTTTAAGGCAATGCCTTTTAATGGTATCGATGAATCGGTTCATGATGATTCATCCTATAATAACTCATTATACCAATCAAGTACCAAGAAACTTAAAATGGGTTTAAGTGATTCATATCTTTGGCATTGTCGCATTGGTCACATAAACAAGAATTGAATTCAAACACTTCAAAAGAGTGGTCTTTTGAAAACAAATGAAAATGTTTCATTTGATAAATGTGAATCTTGTTTACAAGGCAAGATGACCAAGTCGCCCTTTAGTGGTACTAACGAGAGGGCAAAAGACTTATTGGGAATCATACATTTGGATGTATGTGGACCTTTTAAGACAATGACAAGAAATGATGAAAGATACTTCATTACCTTTACCGACGACTATAGTCGCTATGGTTATGTGTACTTGTTGGCACATAAACATGAAGCTTTTGAAATGTTCAAAATCTTCAAGATAGAAGTAGAAAATCAACTCAATAAAACAATAAAAGTTCTTCGATCAGATAGAGGAGGTGAATACCTCAGTGAGGCTTTTCAGGATCATTGAAGAAGTTGTGGGATCGTCTCACAACTTACTCCACCCGGAACACACAACATAATGGTGTGTTTGAAAGGAGAAACCAAACCCTATTGGATGTGGTTTGATCTATGATGGCTATAAGCTCACTACGTCTATCCTTTTGGGGTTTCGCATTGCTCTCTATGGCTCGTATTTTGAATATGGCCTCGACCAAGAAAGTGAATTCGACATCTTTTGAAATATGGCACGGAAGAGTTCCATCACTATCATATTTAAAGGTATGGGTTTGTGAAGATTATGTTAAGCTAAACACCCAAAACAAGTGGGAAAGTCAATCCACTAAGTGTATATTTATTGGATATCCCAAAGACCATATAGGATACTACTTCTTTGATCCAACAGAGCAAAAGGTATTTATTGCTCGAAAGGCTAAATTCTTGGAAGCTAAGTTCCTTGTGGAAGGAATAACGTATAGAACAGTGGAATTTGATAAGGATCAAGATCCACAAGCCGATACACGTTTGGTTATCACTAGCAATCAATAGGAGGAAGTTGATGATGATCAAGAGGTTGATCAATATACACAAAACGTTCGTAGATCTGGTAGAGCTAGCATTCCACCTGAAAGATATGGATTTTTCATGAATGGATGGTATGTGGTTGACTCCGATGAGCAACTACATACCATGATGCAATGTCCAATTCAGATTGTGACAAATGGCTGGAAGCCATGAATGCAGAGATGCAATCCATGTATGACAACCAAGTTTGGGAATTGGTTGACCCTCCACTTAACTCCAAACCAGTTGGATGCAAGTGGGTTTTCAAGAATAAAACGGATATGCATGGAAACTTGGATACTTACAAAGCAAGACTTGTAGCAAAAGGTTTCACTCAAACTCAAGGGGGTTGATTATGATGAAACTTTCTCGCCTGTGGCAATGCTAAAGTCAATTAGGATTTATTTGCCATAGCTGCATATTATGACTATGAGATTTGGCAAATGGATGTCAAAACTGCTTTCCTTAATGGACATCTCGAAGAGACTGTCCATATGGTTCAGCCTAACGGTTTTGTCGATCCACAACATCCTAATAAAGTATGCAAGTTAAAGAGATCAATCTATGGATTGAAACAAGCATCGAGGAGTTGGAATCAACAATTTAATGAAGAGATCAAGAAATTTGGTTTCATCAAGAACGTTGACGAGGCTTGTGTATATAAGAAGGCTAATGGGAGCATAATTACATTCCTAGTATTGTATGTTGATAACATACTACTTTTTGGGAATAAAGGTCTATAGGGACATATCAAGGCGGTAGATAGGTCTAAACCAAAGTACATATATTGATAAAGTCTTGAAAGGTTCAAGATGGAAAACTCTAAGAAAGGTATGGTACCTATTCAAAGAGGGACAATAATGAGTACATCTCTATGTCCAAGCTCAAAGGATGAGCAAGATCGAATGAAGGACATCCCATATGCGTCTGCTATAGGATCCATCATGTATACGATGATATGCACTAGACCAGACGTGTCATTCGCGTTAAGCATGACAAGCAGATATCAGCAAGATCCAGGTAATAGCCATTGGATGGCTGTTAAAAGTATATTGAAATACCATAGGAGGACTAAAGATATGTTTCTAATATACAGGTCTGGTGAAGAGGAACTCGTTGTAAAGGGTTACATGGATGCGAGCTTCCAAACTGATCGAGATGATTCTTGATCACAATCGGGGTATGTCTTCATTATGAATGGAGGAGCAGTGTCCTGGAAGAGTTCAAAACAAGACGTGGTAGCATTGTCCACTATAGAATCCGAATACATAGCCGCCTCATTAGCAGCCCAGGAAGCTGCATGGATAAAGAAATTTATTGCTGATCTAGGGATGGTCTCTACCATTCAAGACCCCCTAGAAATCTTTTGTGATAACAAGGGTGCGATTGCACAAATCAAGGAACCCCGTGCACATCAAAAGACTAGGCACATTGAGCGGAGATTCAACTACATAAGGGATGATGTTGAAAAAGGAAAGATATGTATTCATAAAGTTCACACCGATCAAAACATTGTGGATCCACTCACGAAGCTCCTTGAAAAGGCAAAGCGTGAAAGTCATACTTGTGCCTTAGGACTTTGATATTCTAGTGATTGGAATTCATCTGTTTAGTATTTAAAAGTTTGGAACAATGTAATATTTAACTCTTCATATACTTGTGATATTTTGAGTTATATTCATTGTAGCATGTATACATCCATGAATATGTTTATTATTCTAAATGTCCGTAGTCGGTCATGTTTGTGGGAACAAATATGAACATAAGACTATTATGAACATGGATTGGTGGATATTCATAAGGCATGAATATAGAGCAATTGGTTGTTGCCAAAGTTCATAGATATTTGTGGGATACAAATATTGGACTGATCCGCGCCTTAAATTTTACTACATGGAATCTTCTAGATTGATCATAAGAAAATTTGAGTAAAGGCGAATATCATTTGGTATCCTCCGACCTGAGATACATATTGGGTTTTGATATTCACCAAATGTTATACCTTGAGCTAGTTCTTCACTGCTCTAAAATAACGGACAGTACATAAGGCTATGTTCAAGTGTGACACGAGGTGATTGTGAGAAACGTATGTAGTCAAGATGGAATTCGTTCCTCTTATTCGTTAAGAGCAAGATGTCTAAGGCTTGATTAAGTTAAATCAACAAGGAATGATCATTCTGTGTCCTTGGATTTAACCTGACATCTGTGACAAAAGGATAAATGATTGATTCACCTAAATTGTTTCAAGTTGGATACTTGAAGGGGATGATGTTATTGAATGGATTTTAGTCATGCGTATTAAGGGTAGTAAACTGTTGTTAGGCAGTATTTCCAGCTTGCATCAATCTTCTATGAATCTTGTGCAAGTGGGAGATTGTTGGATTCTTTGTGCCCAAGACACATAGAACATTGATGTGGTTAGTACGTTATTATCCAAGTCGGGTCATACCCAATAACAAGCTCAGCAAACACCAATATAAATATTTAATTGATGATATGATCATGCAATTAAATAATTACACAAATTTCGAAAATGGGTTTTCTAAATAAATTGCATATGAGATGGAACAACTTATATGTCTTTTTCATTCTGTCGAAAATCTATTTTACGGTATGAGTATTATTTGTAATGTTATTTGATTTGGTCAAATAACATTAAATAATAAGAGAGTGTAAGAGTTATATAATTAATAGGTTAATTACATAACTCATAAAATAACTTGTAAACCTTTTTGTTTTGTAAAAGTTTTGGGGGGAAACCCCATTTTAAAGGGCCATTTCGGCCGCCCTCTTATGGGGTTTGGGTTCCTTTTGTGTCGTGGAACAAGACACTCTTGAATAGTCCCACACTCAACCTCTCACTCTCTCATACATGCAAGAAACACAAGGACCAAATTCTCTCAAATGTTGAAGAAAAATCACGGCTGAAAGGAGGCTTTTCAACAAGGTTTTGGTTGATTCTTGGTGTACAAATCCTAGCAACAAGGTGTTTGCTTGATGCTTGTGAGTATGGAAACTTGAGGACACCTCTCCTTGGTGTTTTGATCATTCAAGAACCTCATTCTCTTCATCAAAATCACGTTTTTCAGCAGCTCTACAAAGGTAGTTTGTATGTGTGCTTTTGGTTGTTATTTATTCTTGATAGCTAGTTCATACACATATATATGATCCTATGTTCTTGGGTTTGTTGATATTAAGTTATGTGCCTTAATGTTCAGTTTGCAAAAGATAACATTAAGATTTTTTCCCGCTGCGTTTTCTTGTTTAAATGGTTAACCAACTTGATAATGGCCCAACAAACCTAACAATATATTTCTGGTAGAGGGAGTATATCCAATGGGAAGTTAAAAGTGACAAAGTTAACTTTGTCAAACACCTTGAACACAATTTGTTAAGTGTTTGTCAGTTTTTTGATCAAAAGCATCAAATGCTTTTCACAGAACATGAGCGCATTATCCTCAAACCATGGATGACAATTCCTCCGAAATTGGTGCTTCTTAGATCTCCCAGGAAAGGGGAAATGTACAAGCTGGATATGAATAATGCTTCCCCAGTGGGTGAAGTATCATGCTTTCTTTCCAAAGCTGATAGTGATGAGTCAACACTTTGGCATAAATGTATGTGTCATGTAAATTTTATGACAATGAACAAATTGGCTAAAAATAACTTGGTACATGGGTTGCCTAAAAATGATTTTTTCTGTAAAGATACCTATGTTGCATGCCTGAAAGGAAAGCAACATAGGGCATCTCATAAATCCAAAAGTGTTAATTCCATCACTACTCCATTACACTTATTACACATGGATCTCTTTGGTCCGACAAGTATAATGAGCATTGGAAGGAAATCATACTGGCTTGTGATAGTTGATGATTTTACAAGATTTACGCAGGTATTCTTTTTAAGAACTAAAGATAAAACTACTGAAACATTAAAATCTTTTATTTTTAAAATAAAAAATCAAATTGATCACAAGGTTAAGATTATTAGAAGTGATTAAGGGACTGAGTTTACGAACTTCATTCTTGACTCATTTTGTAACTCAAAAGGGATTGCCAGACAATACAATGCTCCCAGAACTCCTCAACAAAACGATGTTGCTGAGAGGAGGAACATGACACTTATTGAGGCTGCTCGAACTATGTTAGCTGATTCCAAACTACCTCTAATATTTGGGAGTTAGCACTGCATGCTATGTGCAGAACATAGTTCTTGTAGTTAAGCCACATGGAAAAACCCCTTATGAGTTAAAGAACAAGAGCCCACCGTTCATTGGCTTTCTAAGGTCCTTTGGTAGCAAGTGTACCATACTTAACACAAAGGACAATTTGGCAAAATTTGCTGAAAAGTCGGATGATGCTATCTTGTTGGATACTCTTTTAGCTCTAAAGCTTATAGAGTATATAACATCAAGAATCAACAATTTGAGGAGTCATCCAATATAGTTGTTACTGAGCACACTCCTTATGTTAGGGGGAATGGCCCTGATCATATTTTGATTTAGAATTGTTTCCAAACTATTCTAAAGCTTCTTGTGAGAATGTTTTAGTTAGATCAGGTGCCCAAAATGATGCTGATGCCGATCAACTATTTGAGATACGTAGACCTCTTCCAGGTTCTCCAAGAGCTGCAACAAATCAAGTTCCCACTATTTACATATCAATAGTATAACTATATCAAGGAATAGTGAAGCTTTAACCAGTGAAGCACCCGTTGATCCTCAAAACTCATCAAGTGATCCAACATAACACCAAGCTGAGGGAAGTAGCATTTTGAAGGAATATGAAATTGTTAATGCTATTCATAGCCAATAAATGATGATGTTTCTCATTCATTCAATCAGTCCTCATTGAATGAGTTTGAAACAACAGCTAGACAAAGTGTTCCTGTTCCTGAGCAAAATATGTCTAATCTGGATTTATCTTTGCAACTGGAAGTGATTCATCGTTTAAGGATTCGCAACACTCATCCAGCTGAGAACATCATTGGGGATGTCTCTGAAGGTGTGAGAACAAGAGGGCAGACTGATCATGGGAATGTCTGCTTGTAATCATGCTTCTTATCCTAGATGGAACCCAAGAAGGTGGAATATGCCTTGAAAGATAGTAGTTGCGTTGAATCGTGTTGGATCTTGTATGCCCAAGACACATACAAGATTGATGTGGTTAGTACATTATGATCCAAGTCGGGTCATACCCAATAACAAGGTATACAAACACCAATAGATATTTATTTATTGATGATATCATACAAATAAATATTGACACCAATTTAGAAAATGGGTTTTTTAAAACTTTGCTTTTGTAATAGAACAACATTATATGGATAATTTGTTCATGAGAAATTATTTGTTTCATAGTTTAAATGAGTTAAATAATAACAAATAAAAGTGTGTTAATGTTATAAAATTAAAAGAGGTTTTAATTTTATAAACTTAGGGGTCAAGAGTGTAAGTTTTTTTTATAAAAAATTGAAATGAGGGGAACCCATTTCAAACCAAGTTTCGGCCACCTCTTTGTGGGGTTGTGTGGAATCTTTTTGTCTTGGGTTCTACAAGACATTACTCTTGCTTGCACTCTTCCATCTATCTCTTTCTATCATACACACAAGAGCAAGTTCCTTTCTTCTCTCCCTTGGCTGAAATTTCATCTTTTGAAGGCTGAAAATTTGGGTTTTGGCTTGGCTATTTCGGATTTGCAAGAAGGTCTTGAGTTGTGGTGTTCTTCTACCTAACATGTTAGGTGTTTGCTAAGGCTTGTGGGTATACAAGCTTGAGGACTCCCGTTTTAGAGGCTAGACATTCAAGAAGCATCATCTTCTTCTTCTCATCCTTACTACAACATCTTGTTCTTGAAAGGTAGTTTGAAGAACACCCTATGGTTACATTTTCGTTTTTGATAGCATTTCATTTCACATACTTATGATCCTTTGTTTATGGGTTTTGATTTGGGTTATTATGGTTCATACTTTCACATTATAAAACACCTTTTAACCTCTAATATCCGCTTCGTTTTTATAGTTTAAATGGTTAAACTAGCTTTGATAAACATGTTACAAAACCCAACAATAGCATGTAGAGCCTATTATGTGGAATACTTGCTTCAAAAGTTCTTGAAAATTATTTTTCATGGACTTTTTCAATCCATTAGGGGCTATTTTGTTGTGGATGGATGAATCCCTTATGTTTCAAGGTTTAATCTCACATGCTTTAGTATAAACCTTGAAAGATTTACATCAAATGGTCGATTGTATTGTTTGGACAAAACCCTAAAGTTTTGGTTCATGTTGGCCAGAACTTTAAGGTTAATAAAAGGGGTTCTTCATTGTTCTTGAATGTTGTATATGATACATATTTTGGTTCATAACATAGCCTTGACCTTATGTGTTTTGGATTTGGTTGATTGTGGTTCGTCATGTTGGTTTTGGTTCTTGAAGGGTTGTAATATTTGTGTTTATATTTTGGGTTGTAATTTATTTATTCATTGGTTATGTAATAAATAGATCAGGTGCATTTCTTTTATTAGAAAAATTGTATTAGGATATGATTTTGTAAAAGAAGATGCACAAGATGAAGACACAAAAGGAAGAACACAAAAGACATGGACACTTGAAGCATTTGGATGTGGATTCAAGTGGGAGTTCATGGAAACATATGATGTGACATTGTTAACCCTTAGGAAAGACCTTATGACAACACTTGTGATGGCAAACAAGTGTAGTCAACTTAGTGGCTATGGTTATGCACTTATGTCTGTATGATTATGCTTGTTTGGTTGGTTGTTGTATGGTTGTTGTTTGATATTTGGATATACATAACAAACTCATTAACAAGCTTAAAAAGTTGAAATTAATGGTTCTTTATCATTAAGTGATTAATAAAAGGTTATTAAAAGGATTCATTTTAGATACATATGTACCTAGTGTATGAGCTTAACTAGAATTTTTACCCGTCGCGTGTTGCTGCGACACCGTACGTTGCGTGATAATGTAGAAATTACAATCGACCCGATTTTTTTTCGAACTATATTTACGCCAATATGTAAAGTGACTCAAATTTATACCGTTGAATGAAAACGTATTATATTAGACCTGACTTTTTCTAGACAAAACATACATTGAAACATTTATATTGACTTGTGTCCGAACTAACTTTACGTGGAAACGTAGAGTAAACAAAAATATATTATATTGATTCGACGTGTTCCTAAACAAAACTTACATAGAAACGTTTAAATTTGACTCAACTAATATTTGAACAAAATTTACATCAAAACGTAGGCTTTTGCTGAAAAATAGTTAAGTCGAGTCACATCTGATTAGGTTCTACAATGATGGACTCGAATTTATATTTTACATAAATCCTGAACTTTAAAAACTTATGGGTGTGAAAGTGATATTTCTCAAAGTTTTACAAAAAGTTTAAGGGTAAAAACTTTCAAATAAAGAAAGTTGAGGGGTTTTTTTGGCCAAAACGTAGGCGTTTGTCGAAAAATAGTTAAGTCGAGTCACATCTAAGTAGGTCCTAACGGTGATGGACTCGAATTTATATTTTATAGGAGTAAATCCTGAACTTTAAAAGCTTAAGGGGGTGAAAGTGATATTTCTTAAATTTTTACAAAACGTTTAACGGTAAAAAGTGTCAAATAAAGCAAGTTGAGGGGGGGGTTTTTGGCGGTGGCATATGCCACCGACCTTTGTAATACGTCAAAACATTTAAATTTGACTCAACTAATATTTGAACAAAATTTACATCAAAACCTACGCTTTTGTTGAAAAAAGTGAAGTCGAGTCACATCTAAGGAGGTCTTAATGATGATGGACTCGAATTTATATTTACATGAATAAATCCTGAACTTTAAAACTTAAGGGGGGTGAAAGTGATATTTCTCAAAGTTTTACAAAAAGTTTAAGGTTAAACAGTGTCAAATAAAGAAAGTTGAGGGGTTTTTTTTCGCCAAAATGTAAGCGTTTGTCGAAAAATAATTAAGTTGAGTCACATCTGATTAGGTCCTAACGGTGATGGAATCGAATTTATATTTTACAGGAGTAAATCATGAACTTTAAAACTTAAGGGGGTGAAAGTGATAATTCTTAAAGTTTTACAAAAAGTTAAGGGTAAAAGGTGTCAAATAAAGAAAGTTGAGGAGGGTTTTTTGGCCAATGGCGTATGCCACCGACCTTTGTAAATAGGTATATATACAATGTAAAAAGTCTTTCATGTCTTACATGTATGTAACTGGATGGTTTGAATGAAATACAATGTGTGGTTTATGCTTATAATGTTTAATATTTCATTAATTATTGTGTGTTAATGCTTATTGAACTAACTATATAGGTTTGTGGTTGTTTAGATAGTTCTTAGTCAATAAGGATTTAGGAACGTGCTTAAACTTAATCGTGTGAAGTTCTCATGCGAATGGCCCATGCTAACGGACCATACGCATGAACAACTTCATGCTAATGAACCAGTCGCATGACTAAACCAGGAGACTGGATCAGTCGCACAATTGTGACATGAGATTGACTCAGTCGCACAATTGTGACATGAGATTGACTCAGTCGCACGACTGAACACTTAGTCGTGTGAATTGATCAACCGCATGGCTCAGTCGCACGACTAAACCATGCTAATGGTTCAGTCGCACGAATTAGTAACCCTAACCTATAAATACCACTTAAATCATGGAAAAACGTAACACTTTGAAGAATTCGACTCATACACGTACCCTAGCCGTCCAGAACGTTTAAGAAAGCCAGTCCAAGTTCATAGATCGTTCTTGATCGATTCCTATTCGTTCTTAACGTTTAGATTAATCTTATATCGATCGGGTTAACGTTCTCACTAATTGGATCGCCAATCAAATAGGATTCCACACTATTTGATTCGGTATACATGTAGATCAGTTAGTATTCCGTCCGGTACATAGTGATCTAACAAGTGGTATCAGAGCCAAGGCTCTTGATTTACGTGTGATTCAATCGATTTTGATATAAAAATTGTGTTTTTCACGCAAAAAAGCAATCTTTTGTGTCAAACGTTGTTTCGGACGTCTCCAGATCGTAAAGTTAACATTTTTCCGGCATACGGCAATTAGGGTTCTTGAAAAATTCGTGTTTTTGCGTCAAAATACCTTAAACCTTCGAATGTTCAAGATTCAGCAGCCTCAGTCGCACGATTGACTCAATCGCATGACTGAATTCATACGCATCCCTCATACGCACGATTGGACTCATTCGGACATCCATTCGTATGACTGAACTGTCTATTCACACTTTTCATCCGCACCTGTCCATTCGCACGATTGATTCATTCGCATTGGCTCATTTGTACGTTTGAGCCATTCGCATTGTTCAATCGCATTAGATGTCCAATCGCACACCTTCATTCGCACAAGTTAAACAGTTTGTTCCAAAGTTCAAAGTTAATAGAACTTGAGGATCAATATTCAATGTTCACCGCCAGAAGGGACTCAGGATTCAAAATCTGTTGCTTCTAGAAAATGAAGTGGGAAATCATAAAAAGCCCCCTAAGCTTATAATGTTAGATGATTACCCACAATGGAAGCAAAGATTGAGATTTACTTAATGAAATAGATCCTAATCTGTGGGAGTCGATAGAGACAGGATATAGTATGCCTGTAGGTGCAGATGGAGTCAAACTCACCTTAAGCGGTATGACTGACGTACAAAAGGTAAAGTGCAATGCAGAGAAGAAAGTATAAGCATTGCTAACTCAGCCAATTCATAAGGATATCTTCCATCAATTTTTTGAGAACAAGCAAGCTAAGAAGCTGTGGGATGCATTGGAAAAGAGGTATGAGGGAAATGCATCACTAAAAGCTCTGAAGGCTAAAGGGTTGAAGAAGGAGTTTGACAACTTCTCGTCAATGGGAAAGGAGAGCTTGGACGATGTCATTGATCGTTTCTACCACCTGATGAGTGAGTGGCACACTCATGGAGTCACTACGTCTATGGAAGACAAAGTTTCAAAATTTGCATATGGGTTGCCTAAGAAGTGGAGTTCGTTTGTTTCCAACCTCAGACAGAATGATATGCTAGCGAAGTTAGATATCAACGACTTCATTCTGAAACTGCGAGAGGAAGAGTTGAGGATGAAGTATAGGGCCAAAAGTCTTCATATGATCAGAATCCGGCACTGTACAACTCAACTCCACAAGCCAAAATGTCTGGTGCACCACTTCAAATGACATTTGTGTCGAGTTCAGCTGGTCCATCACAAGCTAATACTTCAGGATCTGACACGTCAGGGTCGTCTGGTACCCAATACATAGCACCTGAAGCAAATGCTACAAAACTGAAGACCCAGAATCTCAAGAATGTCATAGTAAAGGTAGCAAAGGAACACATGGATCTCTTAGCAGCTGTTGTCCACTCCTATGATAGGCTAGTTGCTGGAAAAATTAGGAACTGCCATCTAGTAGACGAGGACTACGAGCAGGTAGACCAGACAGAGTTAGAAAGAATGGACATCATGTGGGCCTTAGCAAGTGCTGTTCGGAGAGCTAAGAAGTTTGTCCAGAAGACTGGACAGAATCTGATTGCCACTAAGGACACAACTTTTGGTTTTGACAAAACCAAAGTTACCTGCTTCAACTGTGGGGAAATGTGGCACTTCAAACGTGAATGTGTGAAGCCAAGAAGACGGGAAATTGGAATCCATTCTCATCTTTCACTCGTTAGGATAAGCCCACAAGTAGTCCTACTTCATTGAGCAAGGATCCTAAAGCCTTAATAGCTCATGATGACGAAGGACAAGATTAGAGCTTTTGGTTTGTGTCTCGGGAGAATCCAACATCGCTAGTGTTGAGGATCTAGATGATGACTCAGCAAGCGAAGGTGATATTGCAGTGGAGCTCGCGATGTCAAATGTTGAAGAATCTGCAATAGTAGTTGACCACCAGCCTGAAGAAGGGACAAGTTCAACAAGTCCAGAATCACCAGAACTAGAAAAGTCAGACACTGCTTTGATGGCTGATTCAACCCCACCTTCTCAAGGTGTTCGCTATAATGCTGAAACAAACACTTGGATTGTAGATAATGGAGCATCAAGGCACATGACTGGAAACCGGGCACTCCTATCAAACGTCAGACAAATCAAAGGAGGTCATGTTTCTTTTGCTGGAAACAAAGGAGGGTACATCACAACTTAAGGGGAGGTAGGGAACCAGAAAGTTAAGTTTGACAAGGTAAACTATCTTCAACAACTTCAGAATAATCTGCTTTCTATTTCCCAAATATGTGACAAGGGATTTAAGGTAGTTTTTGACAATAAGAAGTGCCATGTCCTGAAAAAGGATTATGTGATTCTGGAGGACCAAGTCTTAATGTCTGCCTCAAGATATAATGACCTTTACGTCTTGGATCTATCAAAGGCCTTCACACCGAATCATCAAGTTCAGTGCTTCTTGTGAAAAGCTACTGAGAAGGATTCTATCTCTTGGCATATGAGAATGGGGCACGTCAATCCACGGAAGATGAATCACTTGATCCAGAATGATCTAGTGCAAGGAGTCAATGTCAAGAACTTCCAACTCCCCGATTTTTGTGTCGCCTGAAAGAAAGGCAAATAGACAAAGAAGTCTCATAAGGCAAAGAAAGTTAATTCAATAGAACTGCCTCTTGAGTTTCTTCACATGGATATGTTTGGTCCAGTCGGTACAAGAAGCATTGCAGGCGACTTGTACTACTATGTAATTACAGATGACTACTTAGGAGGTAGTTCTATTGAATTAACTTTATTTGCCTCTGAGCATGATCAGGACACTCAGGAGCAACAGGTTCCTACTACTGCAAGTCCACAAGTATCTGACATTGATGCCTCTAAGTCTTTGTAACCTCACACTCCTACTGCTTAGATACTGAACCAAACGTTCATAATCTAGATTCTGAGGTAGTTATTCCCACCACTCCTGGATCATGCCTAAATGTCTATCATCCTATGGAAAATGTCATTGGGGATGTCAGATCAGGAGTTCAGATAAGAAATCAGTTGTATTCAGCTGATTATGCCTCGGTAATGGAAAAGGGGTATCTTCATGATGGTGCTTACCGCTGTTTTGTGTCTTAGTTTGAGCCTAAATACGTGAGTTAAGCCCTAAATGATAAGGCATGGGTGAGTGCCATGCAAGAAGAACTTCTTCAGTTCAAGAAGTTAGGTGTATGGACATTGGTTGATAGACCTAAAGGTGCTAAGGTGATTGGAACCAAGTGGGTTTTGAAATGTAAGAAAGATGACCAAGGTGTCATCATCAGGAACAAGGCTCGACTTGTAGTTCAAGGATTTTGACAAGTCAAGGGAATTGATTACAATGAAGTATTTGCACCTGTGGCGAGAATGGAAGCCACAGGTATCTTCCTAGCCTATGCCTCTTACATGAAGATTAAAGTCTATCAATTGGATGTAAAGAATGCATTTCTTCATGGTGAAATCGGGGAAATAGTATATGTGAGTCAACCCAAAGGATTTGACGATCCATATCATCGAGATAGAGTTTACAAGCTGGATAAGGCTCTCTACAGGCTTCACCAAGCCCCGAGTGCATGGTATGAAAAACTCTCAACTCACCTGGTGAAACACGGATTTCGCATAGGTGTAATTGACTGTACACTGTTCATCAAAGAAAAGGATGGTGATCTGCTGCTGGATCAGATTTATGTTGATGACATAATCTTTGGTTCCAAGAACGAAGAATTGTGTAAAGAATTTGAAGCAGTGTTGAAGGCAGAATTTGAAATGAGTGCCATGGGAGAGATGAAGTTCTTTCTCGGGTTACAGGTGGATCAAACACCAAAGGGAATATTTATACATCAGACCAAGATATAGGGGTTATTCTCAGTCGGTTTGACATGGAGAATGCTTCCGTAGCTAGGACTCCACTTGCTACAAATCATGATGTAGCACCCGACGAGAATGGTGATCTGGTTGATGCCACCATGTATCGAGGAATGATTGGATCCCTCATGTACCTCACTACCTCAAGACCTGATATTATGTATGCAACATGTCTTTGTTCACGATATCAGGCAAAACCAAAAGTAAACCATTTTATTGGGGTCAAAAGGATATTTTTATCTTAAGGGTACACCAACACTTGGGTTGTGGTATCCTCATGCCGATGACTTCGAGCTTACCGCGTAAAGTGACTCAGATTATGGCGGCTGGAAGATGAACTAAAAATCCACCTTAGCAGGTTGTCAATTCTTTGGGGGAAGATTAGTCACGTGGCAGTGTAAGAAGCAGACATCAGTTGCGTTGTCAACTTATGAAGCTAAATATGTTGCTACGGCAAGCTGCTGTTCTCAAATCATCTGGATTCAACAGCAGATGCAGGACTACGGTTTGAAATTTTCTAACACTCCTATATTTGTTGATAATTCTGTTGTGATAGCCGTTACTAAAAATCATGTCCAATATCCTAAGACCAAACATATCGGAATAAAATATTACTTTATACGTGATTGTTTGAAAAGAATCTAATCGATGTTGTTAAAATAAATACGGATTTTAAACTGGCTGACCTCTATACAAAAGCCTTTGATAAACCACGTTTTCTATATTTGTAAAAGGTCAACGGCGTTAAAAAGAAAAGTTATGTAATTCCAGACGATGAACAGGTCTAGTCCAATACTTCAAGTCCATTTATTTTATTTTCTTTTATTCTAGTTTATTTTATTTAATTTATTTATTGTTTCAATTCTTGTCTATTAAAATCCTAAAAATGCAAATCGTTTACGGTTTTAGAATTTTAGAGGGAGAATATGTTAAGTAAGTATTAAAAAAATGAGGGAGGAGGACAGGCAAGCTGATAGAAATGAGATCGTATCCGAGATATAGATTCGACGACTATGGAAAATGATAGTACACAGGAACAAAGCATTTGGGACTTTAAAAGTTTAAATTGAATTAGATGTGAAATTCAAAGTATAAGTCTGAGAAGTCTAAGCAAAAATAAAATGAATAATGATATTAAAAACTAGCTACTACTAAGGTAACACAAGAAGAAAAGTAGACCTAGAGGTTGCTAGACCATTCGATGATGTGTCGGTAGATCAACACAATAGATAAGTAGACCTCATTGGTGATCTTAAGATCAAACTAAGTTGTTCAAAAAGCTGGGGTCATCATCTTATCCTGGTTAAAAACAATCACAGAGTTCCAATAAGGGTGACGAGCAAAATAAACGCCCAAATGTGTGCGGATGACCAAAATATGAGCAAAGCACATGATGAAATTTGCAAAAAGCAATCAAACTGATAACTTTGTTGTTGGTGCGATCTGTGCAACAAAAATAAATTGCTCAAACAAGAAGATGGGTTATGTGCCTCTCTGTTGTGCGGTGGCACTAACTGAGGTTTGGCTTCTCTTTGAAAGCTCTAAGAATAGTGTCTTCTTATCAAAAATACCCGTAGACCTCTCAAAAATCTCTTGAGGAAGTTGATTACCATATAAGAGTGGGATCCACAATGCTGTTGAAATAATTAACCTTAAACAATCACCAATCTGTGTCAAAAGTTGGGTATGTATTTAAGAGGACAAGTATACTGACAATCTCATGGCTGCAATCTGAATGAAAGTCCAATCAATTGTGAGTTTATAGTACTAGTATGATTTCCTAATTGCAAATGACTCGATGAAAACAAGAATCTAGAATCAAATGATTTTGATAAACATCCTGAATATGATTACATGTATGATTCCATAATGAATCGTTACTCCTATGGTCAAAAATAACTTAAAGTTGCCTGTTTAAGAAGTAAATGTTTTAGATTTCTATCTTAGGATTTTCACCTCACACAAAATCACAAAAACATCTTAGTTTTGTCTTCAATGTTAGTTCTTTTGTTTTCTTTTAACGTTTAGTCAATTTAGAGTTTTAAGTCGGACTATGTCGTGAAATTCAGTATGGGTTAAATACTGAAAAGGGTGTCTGAGGTGACCCAATGTGTGTTCAAATGTAACTGGTCACGTTTGAGGTGACAAAATGTTTTTGCTTTAAAGGATCACGACTGAGGTGATCAAAGTTTTCAAAGTTAAAATGATCATGTCTGAGATGATCAACTTCTCGTAATGTTCAACAATAGTGAAATGGGGTGTAATTAAAGGTCAACCGGTCAGATAGGAAAAACCATAAAGTATGATCTATTCGCATGTCTGGCCCATGGACTATGGACTGTTGTCCATGGACCATACTTATGCACAGGGACAACCAAAATGGAGGCTGAGTATGAACCATTTACATGAATGGTTACCAAGATTGAGCCAATCGCCCGATGAGTTGTCCAATGAGCCAGGCGACGGCTGAAAAACAGGTCGGCCCGCGACTGAAAGTGATCGATGAACCAATTAGCCGATAATGGTCCAATCACCTGGAAATTGAAGAAGCGAATGGATATGTCACCCGAGAAACCAGAGTCGTATAAATAGGGACATATTCGATGCACATACCACCACCCCTCATAGCCCTAAAAAAATCGCACATTGAGCCGGTACCGGCCAAAATTTCTTCTGACATTCTTTGATGACAGGATCAGTGATCACAAGTTTGATGTATCAGAATATAAAGCAGCGGAATACAACACGAATTAGACAAATTGTAGCAAGCAAACAATATGTAAGCGTTAAGATCGCATACGGTTATAGGGAGAGAATATGAATTTCTGATTTCTAGGAATGTTATAGATGTAGAATATTTCTAATCAAATCAATCAATCATTCCATTCAATTGCTCATATCGCTCAATGATTACAATGGGTTGTCACTCCTTATATAGAGTGCAACAGTCACTGCTGTTATCACGGAAAGTGACAACTGGCAGATCCAATACAGAAATAACTAAATCTTAACAAACTACTGAAATGTTCACAACTATGAGAACATATCAGCAAGTTAAGTACAAAATATAAAACTACTGAAACTACAACGACTGAAGAACAAGCTCTCAGTCGTTTTACAAAACTACTGAAACATAAAACATAAAACTACTGATATCACAACTACTGAAGAAGTACTCTTCAGCAGTTGTGACAAACTACTGAGGCTTCAGTACTTGATCTTCAGACTTTGACCTTCAGGCGTTTCATCAGCTGATGACTTCAGTAGATATCATCAGCTGATGTCTTCAGTCTTTGTCTTCAGACTTTGTACATCAGTTGTTGATCTTCAGTACTTGTGAACTCTTCAGCTGTTGTACTTCAGTACTTTGGTCTTTCAGCTTCAGCACTTGTGTTCTTCAGCTGTTGTACTTCAGCACTTTGGTTCTTCAGCTGTTAAGGTCTTCAGCACTTGATCTTCAGCTGTTGAAGTCTTCAGCACTTGTCAAACTACTGATGAGGCTTTCAGCAGTTGTTGTGATACCGTGTGGGACTTAGAGGTTTTCTGATCTTGGCTCATTGGTTCTTTTGGTCCAACAAACTCCCCCTGAACCAATGCAGCCAAAACCTCTAACTTATTTATACTCCCACTTATTGATGGCAAAAATGTTGGTCTTTTTCCTTCTTGATCAGTAGAGAAGATGACCCATGTACGCTCCGGCCTGGGAAGAACCTCAAATATTTGTTTGGCAGAGTATGAATGGGAACTCTGTTTTGGGGAACTGGACACAGAGTTGTTATCCCATTCATGAGATTCACTTCCCCATAATGAGTCTGTATGACTCACGGACATAGGCCTCAAGGAGAACAATTTGTTCCTCTTGAGAGAGTTCTTCAGCTCCTCCTTCGAAGAAGAACTCTGGACCATAGTACTCTGATAAGTACTTCATGGTCCTGCCATTTTTCAGCTCCACCGTAGTTACCTCCCTGTATACAAATTCATCCGGATGGTTGCCTTCAAGGAGTAACTGGAGCTCATCTTTTGGATGTCTTCAAGCTTTTTGTATAACAACCCTTCTTAATCATCTTGTTTTCTAGTAAGGCTTGAGGTGTCTTCTTTGCTTGGTGAGCTTTCTTGAATTCATCAATGATTTCCCAAGGTGAGACTACAACGGCCAACATGATGGTAGATTCTATTGTTTTTCGTACTTGGCCGTTGTATCTGTGTGGGATAGTTTTTATGGATTCTAGAACTCACCTGGGGTCTGGCCATACTCTCACTCTCTCCTCTGATACTGAAAGGTGTGTCTGAGAGTGTACAGCCTTTGAGCATGCCCTTTCATGGCTTGAATAGATGATGACTGAGGAAATTCCTTGTCAACCATCTTCAACAGTTGCTCATCGTGCTGTTTCTGCTGTTCTTCTTCTTCTATTTTGACTCTGACCATTTCCCTTTGAGAGTCGGGTGTGATCATGGATTGACTCTGGGCTTTGGTAGCTTCAGAACAGCAGAGAGTGGCAGACTATCATCTTCATCCTCTTCTTTGCTTCTTCTTCCATCCTCAGCACCCTTCTCCTTCTACGGGGTACATCACTGGATGATGGTTGGTTGGTGAAGGGATTGGTTTTGAAGAGAGAGGATGTTTGGATTTTGGCTTAGAGGTTGGTTGGGAGATTTGAGGGATAGGATCTGTTTGAGTGGTGGAAGGAAGGTTGATCTAGCATCCTTGTAGTTAATTTGGCTTTGTAAGTTTAGCCATCTCTAACTTTTGCCAGCCCCAGCCTCATCAAGGGCTTCCACAATGATCCCTTTGTTGAATTGCTCAGACAGACAGATTCTGGTGGCTATAGCCAGAATGCTGTCCCTGGACCATGCGCGGATCTCATTAATGATCTTCCCAAGTATTTTGCAATAAAGCGGATCATTATTTCCAACCTCTCTTTCTCAAGAGCATCGTACCTGCCCATCGGGTTTGTATCTCTTGTACCTCTACCTTCTGATCTCACTATCCAGTGTAGCTGTGTCAAACCTTGCCTGAATAGTTGGTCAATATTTTATCCATGGAGCGGCTGTGTGTGGTGTCAGCTTCTTTGACCAGCTCCTCCAAGGATTTTTCTTCAGCAGTATGATCATCAGCACTTCTCTTTCGCTTGTACGTGAGCAGAGGTTGTTTTCTTGTTTCCTCTTCCTCAGATCTCTCCTCTTTCTATCTTTCACTGCAGTACTCTCCCCCTTTTTGGTTGCATTGGAGGAAGGGGTTGGTACGCAGCAGAAAGAGTCTTGTGGACAGCAGCATCAACCAGGGCTGTAATGTTGAGGAAAGCCTCTCATCAAGGGCTTTGATCACTATATCAGTGATTATGGGGGTGATGAGAGGGAGGGAATTTTGGAGTATAGCACCTATTTGCTCAGGAGGGTTCTGTTCCTGAGAAGTAGGGCTGAAGCAGAGGCGGTGGTTGATTTGGGGTGGCTCTGTGTTTGGGAAACCTTCAAGGGAAGGTGCCATCTGTGGGTGTATGAGGGTGGCAGATGGACTTGCATCCTGAGACATCTTGGCCAGCAGCTCTTTGAGTCTGCTAACCTCATCCTCTAGAATGGTGTTTTGAGCAACTACATCGAAGAAGAAGCTCAGGTCATCATCAGTTGATACTGAATCACCTGCTCCTGCTTAGAGCAGGATGAACATGCACTGGGTGTAGACCAGTTGGTGCATGTGCCCCTTGTGCTTGGTACTGGGGACTTCCAGCCTCAGGACAATGTCCATCATCAGCTGTTGCCTCTAGGGAGGTCTTAGCAATGTTACCAGCCTCACTCTGGTCATGTGCTGAGTCAGAGGAGGTGGCAGCCTCACTAGATATTCTAAGCTCCTTCTCTACACCAGGAGATAGAATTGGGAAACCCCTGTGCTGTGGGTTCTCAAATGCACTGTGTTCCTCCCCCTCAATTGTAGAGGTATTCCCAGTTGGAAGTGGTTTCTGGGAGGGGGTGAGGAGTGCAATTGAGTCAGCACTTGTGCAACTATTAAAGTTGGGCTGTGAGGGGCGGTTGTTTGGGGTACAGGGGTAGAAGCAGTGTGCACCTGGGGTGGATGGTGCTCTTCAATGGCAATCTCCTCAAGTGAGGAAGATCCCAGATAAGTAGGTGCCCCTTGGGTTGCTGCAGGCTCCTGTTGAGAGGAAGCCTGAGCGGCTGTGGCTGGAGGAGTCATGGTATCCACTAGGGGGTTGGACTAGTGGATATATCCTGCGTTTGTTGTGCAGGAGCATCCTCAGGGGACTCAATTCCCTGAGTAGCCATTTTGGGTTTCTTTTTGGTGGGTTTGGTGGGGACATTGGATTTGGAGGTGGTGGTGGGTTCCAGCTGCGTGGGTTTTCGCAGCTTGGCAGCCAGTTTGAGTGTCCGGTCGGAGTTGTGCCGGGAGTATACTTCTGGCAAAACAGCCGTAGCAGGGACTCCCAAGCCAACAAGTCCCTCAGCATTAAGCTGGTCTATTATAATGGCCATTATGAACCGTGGATAGAGTATCCAACGGTTGGCAGTTGTTTTGAGCCATATCTTTGAGCTCTGAAAATATTAATTCTGAAAAGTTCAGTGGTTGTTGCTCAAGGATAGAATACAATACCTGCTGCCATTTGGTGGACATTTGATCCCAAGACGATGTCTTAGGGGCCAAACATACATTGACCATATGAAAGATCAGGCGCTCAGCGTCATTAAAATGTTTCTTCATGATGGTGGTGGCACTGAGATCACCTTGATATCCATGCTGAGCAAATGATAGATCTATGGTGCCCTTCGGATATCCAGCAGGAGAGGTAGCATCACTCAGTTGAAGAATTTTACGGATTGTTGCAGGAGTAATCACTACTTCTTTGTTGTTGACGACGACGGAGGGATAGTGTGTTGCTCTCCTCAGTAGTAACATTAACGTTCATCCAAAATTGGTTCAAGGATTCGGCATGTAAAACGGGGTTCAGAAGGAATGCCTTGTTGTATTGGGACTGAACCATAAGATCGATAGCAGTATCGAACTTAGTCCAGATCGGCGATTTTGTGAGGTAGGCAACACAGTTGTGTCGCGGTTTAATTTGCAAGACGCCATGGAAATTTGTTGGAGAGGAACGTTAGGTTTGAAGAAGATGAAGCATGGAGAGCTCAGGTTAAGGGTATTTATAGGGTACGGGTGAGGAAACGACTGAAGGATGTGTGTGTTAGTCATCAGTAGTTTTAAACGACCGTTGACATGGTATTATCCTTTCAGACGTTGAAACAGCTGAAGTCGCGGTGTTAGGCATCAGTAGTTTAGAAAACTACTGAAGACCGTGGTTTTGACTTCAGGTGATTGAAACAACTGAGGACATGGTGTTTGTCATCAGTAGTTATGAAACTACTGAAGACAGTGGTTTTGTCATCAGCTGTTGTAAACAACTGAAGACTTGGTATTGGTCATCAGTAGTTATAAAACTGCTGAAGACGTGGTTTTGCTTCAGTTGTTTAAAATGAAACAGCAGTGGTACAAACGACTGAAGGAAAGTTCTCTTCAGCTGTTTTCGTCAATTCTTAGCTTTTCAGCTGTTTCAAACTATCCTCAACACATTCATCAGTCTTTATGGCTGATTTCAGTTGTTTCATAGGACATCAGTACTTATCTGTTTTTACTGATTTCAGTAGTTGTAACTACTTCAGTAGTTTAGAGCAGATGAAGTACTTCAGTACTTGTGAGAACTTTTAGCCTTCAGTAGTTATAAAAAGTACTGAGGTTAAAAGAGCTCATCAGTACTTATATGTGACAGGCACTCATGATCATCAATATGAATTACTGAGATCATCAGTAGTTGTCACCTATTCTAGCTGCAGCATACCAAGCCTTAACACCAGGTTTTGGAAAGTTGAACTATCCAAAGGCTTAGTAAAAATGTCTGCAAGCTCATCAGCACTGGGCACAAACTTAGGATCAATCAGACCTTTTTCAAAACAATCTCTTATAAAATGATGTCTGATCTCTATATGTTTGGTCCTAGAGTGCTGGACTGGATTTTTGACAATGCAAAGAGCTGAAGCACTATCCATTAACAATGGAGTCTTAGTCTCTGTAATGCCATAATCCAAAAGTTGGTTTTGAAGCCAGAGTACCTGAGATGTACAGCTTGCAGCAGCAATGTACTCTGCTTCCGCAGTGGATGTAGCAACTGAGGTCTGTTTCTTGCTCTGCCAAGAAATCAAGCAGTTGCCTAGGAATTGACATCCACCAGAAGTTGATTTCCTGGTCAACTTACACCCTGCATAGTCACTGTCAGAAAAAGCAACTAATTTACCAGAATGGTTGGTAGAATACCATAAACCTAGAGATGGAGTGCCTTGCAGATATCTAAAGATCCTCTTGACTGCAATCAGATGAGACTCTTTAGGTGCAGCCTGAAATCTAGCACAAACACATGTAGCAAACATAATATCTGGTCTAGAAGCTGTTAAATACATCAAGGACCCAATCATACATCTGTAAAGTGTTTCATCAACCACTTTACCTTTCTGATCTGAGTCCAGTTGTGTGGTGCTGCTCATGGGAGTAGAACAGGGCTTACAGTTTTGTAAATCAAACTTTTGCAAAAGATCTTTTGTATATTGGATTGATGAATAAAAATTCCATCAGCCTTTTGTTTGATTTGCAACCCCAGAAAGAACTGTAATTCTCCCATGGCACTCATTTCAAACTTCTGTGCATCAACTTTGTAAAGGCATCACACAACTTTGGATCAGAGGATGCAAAAATAATATCATCTACATAAATTTGAACAAGTAGATTATGCTGCCCAGCTTTCTTAATAAATAAAGTCTTGTCTATGGAGCCTCTAGTGAAATTGTTTTCCAGAAGAAAGTTTGATAATGTCTCATACCAGGCTCTGGGAGCTTGTTTTAACCCATAAAGAGCTTTATCAAGCTTATACACCCAATTAGGATGTTTGTTGTCCTCAAAGCCTGGAGGTTGACATACATAAACCTCTTCTTTAACTTTTCCATACAAAAATGCACTTTTGACATCCATTTGAAAGACTTTAAGTTTTGATAAGCAGCATAAGCTAAAAACAATCGAATTGCTTCCAGTCTGGCTACAGGGGCAAAGGTTTCATCATAATCAATACCTTCTTCTTGTGCAAACCCCTGAACAACCAGTCTGGCCTTGTTCTTAACAATAAGCCCATTTTCATCAGTTTTGTTCCTAAACACCCATTTAGTGCCTATTGCACACTTACCTGGAGGTAGAGGAACCAGTTCCCACACTTGCTGTTTCTTGAACTGAAGAAGCTCAAGCTGCATGGCATCAACCCATCCATTGTCCTTTAAAGCAATGTGATAATTCTTTGGCTCTTGCTGACTGATGAAGAGAGCATAGAAGCAGAAAGTTGACAATTGACTTCTTGTTGATACTCCAGCAGTGATATCACCAATGATTTGAGACATGGGGTGATTCTTCAGATCTTGATACACAATGAGATCTGTGCAAGTGTTTGTAGCCGGTTCAGCAGCAACAGATGGTGATGGTGAATCATTTCCTTGAAACCAATCAGTGGATGGTAATTCAAAGGAAGTTGAATTCGAAGAAATCTCATCAGCATTTGTGTGGATGGTGCTACTGGCGCTACAGGAACATCAGGTCTAGTTGAATCAGGCAGCTGATCACTAAACCTGAAGAGGTGAGTACTGCAATCATCATCATCATCAGCAGTACCACCAGGTGGTGAACTGTTGACAGGAGCAACAGCAGGAGTTTGATAAGGAACATATTGCAGTATGTCCAAATCAAATAACTCCACAGGACTTTGTGGAATCTTGTCCTTTGGAGATTCATTAAACTTAACATGTAGAGTTTCTTCAACCATCTTTGTTCTGCAGTTGAAGACTCTGTATGCTTTGCAAGTAGATGAATAACCAACAAAGTATCCTGCATCCACCTTAGGATCAAATTTGTGGAGTTGATCCTTTGTGTTGAGAATAAAACAGGGACACCCAAATGCTTTGAAAAATGAAATCAGTGGAGCCAAATGATGGAGAACTTCATATGGAGTCTTCATCAACCTCTGATTTACTAAAACTCTATTTTGCACATAACAAGCTGTGTTGACAGCTTCGGCCCAAAAGGTCAATGGCAAACCTGAGTCAGCCAGCATGGACCTTGCAGCTTCAATGAGGGTCCTGTTCTTTCTCTCCACTACTCCATTTTGTTCCGGAGTCTTGGAATGCTGAACTGCCTTTTGATTCCCTTTGAGAGATAGAAGTCATCAAGTGTATGATTTCTGAACTCAGTTCCATTATCACTCCTAATACACTTGACTGGAAGGGAATACTGCTTCTCAATGTACAGCACAAAGTGGATAATTTCTGAGCAGCCTCATCCTTTGAATGTAGAAAGAAAGTCCATACAAATCTGGAGTAATCATCCACAATTACCAGACAGTATTTCTTCTTTGCCATGCTCATTACTCTCACAGGACCAAATAGATCCATATGCAGTAATTGCAAGCAGGCAGTGGACTTGGACACTTCAATAGGAGGAAATGAGACCTTGTGCTGTTTTCCTTTTAAACAAGCAGTGCAAGTTTCATCACAGTGGAACTCCTTTATTGGTAAGCCTCTGACTAAACTATTGTGGCTAAGCTGATTCATGTTTTTGAGATTAACATGACCAAGCCTCCTGTGCCATAGTTTAGATTCTTGAAAAGAGGCTTTGGAAAATAGGCAAGGATTACCTTTGAGATCTATCTTCTTAGAGAGATCTAAGGCATACACTCTTCCTGTCCTGTTGGCTTTCAGGAGAGTGTGATCATCCAACACCTTGTCAATCAAGGGCAAAACTTTGGATGACAGAATCCTACAGTTTTGACTTGTGAAAAGGGCAACATGGCCTTTATCACACATTTGACTGACACTCAAGAGGTTGTACTTGAGATTTTCCACATGATTAACATCATCAAATTTGATTTCTCCATTGGAGACAAAGCCCTTACCGATGATGTAACCCCTAGCATCATTGCCAAAAGAGACAAATCCCTTCTTTCCTGAGAGTAGTCATGAAGAAGAGAGATGTTCCCAGTCATGTGCATAGATCCCCCACTGTCTACATACCAGATGCTTTTGGCATGTTGAAGAACCCTGCAATAATAAACAATCAGTTAGTTTTAGAGACCCAAACCTTTTTGGTTTTGGGCCTGGTCTCATCAATAGATGGTAAACTAGCATGTTTATTTGTAACAACAGCCTGAGAGGAAGAAGATGGTGCAGAAGAGGAGTCCTTTGGCTTAGACCTCCTTTTCTGTGGTTTCAACATAGGAGAATCTAGTTGGTTAACTCTACCCAACAGATGTTGTACCATCATCACCAGCTGTGTCTGATTTTGTGATAAAGCTTTCAGCTCATCAGACACATTGCTAGTGGAGTTAGATAAGGTCCTATGTTGCACCTTCTTCTTTTGAGCACCCTCAGCTGTCACCTGTTTAACTCCTTCCTTTGGGATTGCTTTAAGGACTTAAGGGTTACAGGATTTGATGTTGCTGATACAAATGTGGTCTCAAACTCAGTTTTCATTTTTACCATTTTCTCATTAATTTCTTCCTTTGTTTGAGTTTGGAACCTCTTTTGTACCACAATCATCTGTAAGATGATTGAACAAACCACATACTTCACATGGTTTCTTCTTCATCTTAGGTTGATCATCAACTAAAGATGGTGAAGCAACAGAAGACTTGTTCTTCAATGCTTTGGAAGCATTGGTTGCTTTCTTGACAGCATCTTTAGTAGTCTTCAAACTCTTTCTACTGCCAGTTTTCTCTCTTCAGTACTGACAGCAGTTGAAGTTTGAACTTCAGGAGTTGAATCCTGCTCTCCAGTCCTTTCAGGACCTTCAGGATTGACTCCTGAGTTGATCAACTTATTGATCATGTGAATGTCAGCATTTGGACCATCAACATCAGCTGATAGGTTCAAAGAGGACTTGATACTGACTGCTACTTCTGATTGTGCTGTATCAGAAGGTAGATCACATGACTTGATGGATTGGTTATCACTCTCACCATCAATTCTACCTCTGCTCTTGGGGTAAAATCTGTAGGTGGAGCAGTGTGATTGTAACCAATTCCAAACTTCACATTTGAAGCAGATTGCTTACTAAGAAGCATTTCAAAACCTTTGCATGATTGTACCCATCTATCACACTCGACCTGGGTAACTGCAAGGGTTTCTTTGAGATCTTTGTACTTCTCTAGAAGTACATCTTCTCTAGCCTTATCATCAATTATTTTGCAATTCAGTTTATAAATCTCATCATTTTTATCTTTGAGCACAAACTCAAACTCAGCTTTGTTTTTGGAAATTATTGTTCTAGCTCAATGTTCTTATTAATTAAAGCTACATTTGCTTCTCTAATGGAAGCAAATGCTGCTATGCATTGTTCAGAACATAATTTGGCTTTTGCCTCAGAGGATACCTGTGATACCTGAGGTGTAGAGGCATTGGAAGATGAAGTATCAGCAGACTCCAAAGCCATAAGAGCTAGATTCCCAAAGGGACTGTCACCACCATGTTGACCAGCACCTGAGAACAGTTGATCATGACCAGACAAGTCATCTGGTAAACTGCTCCAGTCAACAACTCCTGGGGTGAAGAAGCTGTGTTGTTGAGATGAAGGTTGTTGATGAGATAGGGAAGGCTGAGGTTCTGGTAATGCATGAGGTTGTGGTGTCATAGGAACTTGAACTTGACTTGACTGTGGCATGTAATAACAAGGGTACTGATAAGGCATTTGACCCTGAGGAACAAAATATGCCGGAGATTGTTGTTGAGGATGATGACTAGATGTGACAGGATGTTGCCCTCTGTTTTGTGACTGTTGCCAGGAAAAGTCACAAAGGGTGCAGTAGAGTTTGATCCAGTTGATCTACACTCTCTTGCAAAGTGTCCAAGCCGTTGGCATTTGTGACACCTCAACTTGCTCTTGTCAAAACCAACTTTGGTTTTGCCAGAGAGTCCTGGGAATTTTCTTCCAGTTCTTTTGTAGAACTTCTGAGATCTGATATTTATCAAGGCCATTTGGCTCAAAATATCCATCTCTTCTAAGTCATCATCAGCAATCCCCTTGAGATCATCCATAATGAAACATAAATTGTCATTATTACCTCCAGTAAACTGACCATCAACACTTACAAATGCAGAATTAGAAGTGCTCGAAGAGAAATTAATATGCTCATCATACTGGCATTCAGATGAAGCATATTCTGACTCATGACCCACCAAGGCAGTGTTGCCTTGAATAAAGTCTTCAGTGAGCTTTCCAGATGAAGACAGCTTTCTTTCTGTTCTATCTCTCTCTCAAAAGTGAGCAATTTCCCATGGAGTTGGGTGAGAGATAGTTTGTCCAAACTTGCACTGGAGCGTAGGACAATAGTATATGTGTCCCATCTCTCAGGCAGTGATCTGAGAAATCTGTTATTCATCTGAATATTGGTGTATTCAAGTTTGACCATTTTTAGTTCAGAGATCAAACAAGAAAACCGCTCATATTGTTGAGTCAGTGTCTCACCCTTTCTATGAGAGAATGTCTCATATTGTTGGCAAGAATTTCTCTATTATTTGCCAAGACCTCATCTGTTCCTCCAAATTGTTCTTTCAAAGCAATCCAGAGGTCATGGGCAGTTTCATGATGCATTAGCCAGAATAGATTTCATTGGGCAAAGCCATGGCCAGAATTCCATGGGCTTTTGCATCAATCTCAAGCAACTTTTTATCCTCATCTGAGTATTGCTCCCTCCTCTTCGGAACCATTTGATTGGTTTCCGGGTTATTCACCATAGGCTTGTGTGGACCATGTACCACTGATGTCCAACACCCTGCGCTGTTAACAGACAGGTGATGGAGCATACGTCTTTGCCATATGTTATACTCATTCCTAACCAGCATAGGAGGCTTGGTTGAGGAACCAGTATTGTGAGGATCATTGGAGGGAGAGTGGTCATTTTCAGTTCAAAAACAGTTTAGTTCAAGTTTAAAAAAGTTTTAGACAAACCACAACAAACTCAATGAGAACCAAGAATAAGATCTCAGGATGAATGAGCAGAAATACAGAAAAATTCAATCTCTATAACCGTTTCTTGCAAAAACAAAAGCTAATTCAATCAAACTTGGATCTTGAATAGCAGTTTCAATGATCAATTATTAGATCGATCAATGATTAACCTGCTCTGATACCATTTGACAGGATCAGTGATCACAAGTTTGATGTATCAGAATATAAAGCAGCGGAATACACACACGAATTAGACAAATTGTAGCAAGCAAACAATATATGTAAGCGTTAAGATCGCATACGGTTATAGGGAGAGAATATGAATTTCTGATTTCTAGGAATGTTTATAGATGTAGAATATTTCTAATCAAATCAATCAATCATTCCATTCAATTGCTCATATCGCTCAATGATTACAATGGGTTGTCACTCCTTATATAGAGTGCAACAGTCACTGCTGTTATCACGGAAAGTGACAACTGGCAGATCCAATACAGAAATAACTAATCTTAACAAACTACTGAAATGTTCACAACTACTGAGAACATATCAGCAAGTTAAGTACAAAATATAAAACTACTGAAACTACAACGACTGAAGAACAAGCTCTTCAGTCGTTTTACAAAACTACTGAAACATAAAACATAAAACTACTGATATCACAACTACTGAAGAAGTACTCTTCAGCAGTTGTGACAAACTACTGAGGCTTCAGTACTTGATCTTCAGACTTTGACCTTCAGGCGTTTCATCAGCTGATGACTTCAGTAGATATCATCAGCTGATGTCTTCAGTCTTTGTCTTCAGACTTTGTACATCAGTTGTTGATCTTCAGTACTTGTGAACTCTTCAGCTGTTGTACTTCAGTACTTTGGTCTTTCAGCTTCAGCACTTGTGTTCTTCAGCTGTTGTACTTCAGCACTTTGGTTCTTCAGCTGTTAAGGTCTTCAGCACTTGATCTTCAGCTGTTGAAGTCTTCAGCACTTGTCAAACTACTGATGAGGCTTTCAGCAGTGTTGTGATACCGTGTGGGACTTAGAGGTTTTCTGATCTTGGCTCATTGGTTCTTTTGGTCCAACACTTGAATTCTAATTTCGGATTCTGACGATTGCTAGTGTATACGGTACAATGCGGTGAAAACCTACATAAAATTTAGTTGTTCGTGCCCTAAATATTGCATCGGTTTTTCGGCCCTAACTAAAAAACCGAAATTAGTGGACAAATTAACTACTAAAAAAGTAAAATGTTGGAAATCAAGGTATTAGGTGTAAGTGTGTTATTGCGAGTCTAATGAGCCAAACCGCAATGTCTAATTTTCGATTTTCCAGATTTGATCTAAATCGAACAGACAGTGTTTTCATGTGACTAGACACTGGATGAAATACAATCGACGACTGAGCAGGACAATGACTCAGTCGCCGAGATGAACAATGCGTTTGAGCTCAGTCGGCGACTGAATTAGTTGCAGGCTCATCGCCCGATGAACTCAGTTGCTAGATAAGTCACCAGATGTATTTCAGTCGCAGTTAGGTCAAATGTGAACCGTCGTAGGGTTCATCGCACAAATGAACCGACTGATCTCAATAGGTTATTTGATTAGTTTTGTTGTGTGATGATCTAACTTGTATGCTTCTTGTGACAGATTGAGGCTGAACGGTGGACCATCAACACAAAGCAGAAATATTATGCACATCTTGACGCCACCACTCGGAATGCTGCCGAGTTTACTACATCAGAGCCTCCTAAAGAGATCACGGATACACCGAGCCTTTTTACCCATGCACTCCCACAGGTCTATATAGCAGGCCTTTTGGGAGGGTGCATCAGTTGATAGATCTCGTGAGCCTACTGCATCAGGAGTACTATATTTGGGCAAGATATTGAGGTGACAGCTGTTGAAATTAGACGAGTACTGGATTGGGTGAGCATGTTGATCACCCAACCAGACTACACCCTCTGATAGTTTGGGGATGCTTCCTCAGGAAAAGTACTCTGGGGACATAAATGCAGGTGTGCTAAACAAAAGCAACCTGTGTCCATAGTACAAGTACTTAGCACACGTGATCCTGAAGTGCATAGCTTCGAGGATGGGTGGCTTGATGACCTATCAAACCAGATTCAGAATGCCTATGTGGCACTAGTGCTGAACCACCCCTTCAGCTTCTCTAGCATGATATTCTCATACTCGATCGAGAATCTTGAGGCAAAGGCAAAGAGGGATTTTGCATGTACCTAAGGTTTCTTCAGATGATTAACGACGAGAAGCTGCCCTCTCTGCCTAAGGAGAGCTAGGATGCGGTATCACTTGAGGTGATGGATGACACGACACTGGGCCGCATGAAGGTCTACAAGGGAAAGCAGGTCAAACCCCCTGTAAAGAGACTGTTTGGGCATCTGGGCCACGAGGAGTACGTGGTGCCTACAAGGCGTAAGTGGCACCATGAGGAGAGTGATTCAGATGTTGAGCAGATTGCTCTTCCATCTAATGACTCCGATGATGATGACGGAGACATTGGTGGAGATTCTGTCCCCGCTGTTTCTAAGGCCAGCTGCACATACTACACCTCCACCACCCACTCATACACATGCCACCACCGCCAATTTCCATCAGGATTTCTGTCCTCCTGATGAGGAGGAAGAGAGTGATGAGGAGTCCCTAACCAGGACAGTGGGCAGGAGGGTGGTTGACACCGACTGAGGCATTCGGGAGGTTGGAGGACGCCCTAGCAAGTCTGGGGAGATTGCAGCCGACCCCAGCTACTCACCAGGTCAGCCCAGTAGCATCCCAGGGGGAGCATCCACCTCCAGGGTCAAAAGGAGGAAAAGGATGGCTCAGCTCCATGGGATGAAGACGAAGAAGATGAGGATGACCTTTATGACCACCATCACCACAGCCACCACCTCTACCACACCACCCGCTACATCTACCTCTCCCCCATCACCACTGCTACCATTCCACCTGTCACCACTACTGCCACCACACACACCACCACTACCTCAGCGACTCCACCACTTCCACACATCACATCCACCACCACTTCAGCTTACCCATCACCACCTACACACATACCACCTCCCATATACACCACTACCACCACCACCTCTAGCCACCAGGCAGGACCATCATATCATCCATCCTTTCATCAGGATCATCTCTACCTCCCAGTGGGGTAGAGGAATAGCTTTCAGCACTAAACCATATGGTGCTGAAGCTGTTAGCAGCCGATGACGAGAAGATTGCTCAGCTACGATAGTTAGTGGAGTTTACTGCAGCTCAATCCCATCAGATATCTCAGCAGGCACAATAGATTAAGAAGCAGGCTCAACAAATGGCTGCTTAGAGTCAAGAGATTTCCCAATTCAAGGGGCAAAATGTGTTATCTACCAAGAAGATTGAGGAGTTGGAGGATGCTAAGAGGACCATCCTGCTTAAACTTAAAGGCACAAAGGATGAGCTCTGAAGATCAGGAAGGGAGACGGTGATGATGATGATGGTAATGACAATGATGATGATGATAGTGATGATGATGATGATGGTGATGATGAAGGTGATGATGAGGATGGAGGAGACACTGAAGGAGGAGGAGAGTCATCTGCTTCGGGTGCATAGGAAGCTAATAAGAGGCGGACCAAAAAGACTCAAGATCCAGGTGCCTCGACATCAGCCCCGACAGCAGAAGAAACACATGATCCAAGACAAAAATCATTCATCTTAGCAAGATGAGTATGACATTGCTCCCCTTCAGCAGATCAAGTCTCAACTCACAATGATACTTGATCTGCAAGGGATTGTCAGGAGGCCTGTGAGCTACACTCTTAAGGAAGGAGAAATAATTCATGACCTTACTAATAAGCAACTGTCTGAGATGTTCCAACTGAATCCAGATGAGATTGTGAAGGATGCTCCTACTATGGACATGAATAGTGACGATGAGCTTAACGATGTGGATGAGATTGAGATTGAAGACGTCACCGCATAACATTATCCAGAGTATGCTACAATGAGGGAAATGTAGTCCCGAATCTGGGTGACACCCTGTTAGTGATACTTTTGAAACATTGGATAAGATGGAGCAGGAGTCGGAGAAGAAGAAAGATCAAGCCCAAGCAGTCAACATCAAAAAGCCTGAATGGGCAGCATGTTTTGATGAGATCCGAGCCATGTGCACTGCACAAAAGCCAAATGTCTAGACCAAGCTGTACAAAGTCAAGAAACACTTAAAGGTGTCAGGCAAGATCGTCGCATGGGCTTATTTTGAGGATCTGAATGTATATGCCGTGAAGAGAGAAAAGGGCATAGAGTAGACTTTACCCGGTTTTGAACTTAAGCAGCTGGCCAAGTTGAAGCTGTTATATGCTGATCCTTGAAAGATGTCAGGCTGGTTGGAAGTGCTTTGAAGAGAGAGTACCACACAGGTGGGTCAACTTCAAACCTCAATAACCAACGAGGTATATCAGAAGATCTGAAGTTGATACCATTACCGGGAAGCCAAAGATTATGCTGAAGTGGAGTCCTCAGCGCACAATGTTGAGAATCCCTCTAAGGGAAATGCCTTAGGACTTCACTCCACACTTTAAGTGGTGGCACTATGACTGGAGAATGAGTGAGGCGGTCATAGTTCTAAACATAAATGAAAATATGGAAACTATCAGGGTATTTGACCCGATGTGGCTAACTAACTTGTCTTCTGACGATGTCTACACTTTATACAAGTGGCCACTGTTCAATGACGCGCAAGACATTGTAGAAGCCATCCAGTTCCAAAACGTAATAAGACTCTGCTTTGCATTCAAAATACATGCAGGAGCTATAAGGGAGGAGAAGTATAAGAAATATGAAGATCTAATGAAGAATGTTAGACAATAGATTAAACTAGGTCCAAGGGGGAGTTTGTAGATACATATGTACCTAGTTTATGAGCTTAATGTAAAAAGTCTTTTATGTCTTACATATATGTAACTAGATGGTTTGAATGAAATACAATGTGTGGTTATGCTTATAATGTTTAATATTTCATTAATTATTTTATGTTAATGCTTATTGAACTAACTATATAGGTTTGTGATTGAGGAACATGCTTAAACTTAATCGTGTGAAGTTCTCATGCGAATGGCCCATGCTAATGGACCATACACATGAACAACTTCATGCTAATGAACAAGTCGCACGACTGAACCAGGAGACTGGATCAGTCGCACAACTGAACCAGGAGACTGGATCAGTCCCACAATTGTGACATGAGATTGACCCAATCGTATGACTGAACACTCAGTCATGTGAATGGATCAACCGCATGACTCAGTCACACGACTGAACCATGCTAATGGTCTAGTCACACGAATGAACCATGCTAATGGTTTAGTCGCAAGAATGAGTAACCCTAACCTATAAATACCACTTAATTCGTGGAAAAATGTAACCATTTGAAGAATTCGACTAATACACGTACCCTAGCCATCCAAAACGTCCAAGAAAGCCAGTCCAAGTTCATAGATTGTTCTTGATCAATTCCTATTCATTCTTAACGTTTAGATTAATCTTATATCGATTGGGTTAATGTTCTCACTAATTAGATCACCATCAAATAGGATTCCGTACTATTTGATTCGGTATACACGTAGATTAGTTAGTACTCCATCCGGTACATGGTCATCTAACATTCATGGTTTTAATAAAAGGGGTTTTATTAAAAGTGAACCATAGGGTACCTTGTATTTGATAGTATGCAAATACAAGGTACATAGAGTTTTCTAAACTTGTATTATAAAAACTTAAAATTCTTTTATAAACAAGTTAAACACTATCCTTTTGCACAACACTTGAGTCTCTTGGAAACTCTTAATGGAATACAAGATCCAACAATCTCCCACATGCATAAGATTCATAGAAGATTGATGCAAGCAATAAATACCACCTAACAATGGTTTACTACCCTTAACACATATGACAAAGTGCAATTTATAACATCGTCCCCTGTAAGTACCTTACTCAAAATGTTTTAGGTGAATCAATCATCTATCCTTTTCTCATAGATGTCATGTTGAGTCTTAGAGACACAGAGTGATCATTCTACATTGATTTAACTTTATCTGGCCTTAGACATCTTACACTCAACGAATAAGAGGGACAAATCCCATCTTGACTACATACGCCTCTCACAATTACATTATATCATACCTGAACTCAGACTTATGTACTGCCATGTTTCAGAACAGCGAAGAACTAAGTCAAAGTATAATATTCGGTAAATATCAAGACCCAATATGTATCTTCGGTCAGAGGATACCAAATGATTTCGCCTTTACTCAAAATTACTTATGATCAATCAGGAAGATTCCATGTAGTAATATTTGAGATGCAGGTCAGTCCAATATTTGTATCCCACAAATATCTATGAACTTTGATAGCAACCTTTTGCTCTATATCCATCCATATGAATATCTACCAATCCAGGTTCATAATAGTCTTACCTTCATATTTGTTCCCACAATTATGAACAACTACGGATGCTCTGAGTAAATGACTTACTCATAGATTTTAAACATACAAAATAGGAATATTAATTGAAACACTATAACCAAATAATTAATTCAAGTAATAAGGGTTACAATATCTAAATACAATAAAAATAAAGATCATATCTGGTCACTAGAATATTGAAGTCCCATGGCACAAGTATGACTTTCATGCTTTGCCTTTTTTCAAGAAGCTTCGTGAGTGGATCCACAATGTTTTGATCCATGTGAATTTTGCGAATACATATCTTTCCATTTTCAACTTCATCCTTTATGTAGTTGAATCTCCATTCAATGTGCCTAGTCTTTTGATGTGCACGGGGTTCCTTGATTTGAGCAATCGCACCTTCCTATCACAAAGAATTTCTAGGGTGTCCTGAATGGAAGGGACCACTCCTAGATCGACAATGAATTTCTTTAACCATGCAGCTTCCTGAGCTGCTAATGAAGCGGTGATGTATTCTGACTCTATAGTTGACAATGCCACCACATCTTGCTTAGAGCTCTTATAAGAAATTGCTCCTCCATTCAAGATGAAAGTGTAGCCCGATTGTGATAGTTAATCATCCCGATCAGTTTGGAAACTCACATCCGTGTAAACCTTTACTACGAGTTCCTCCTCACCAGATCCATAGATTAGGAACATATCTTTGGTCCTCTTTAGGTACTTAAGTATACTCTTAACAGCTATACAATGACTGTTTCTAGGATTTTGTTGGTATCATCTTGTCATGCTCAAAGTGCATGACACGTCCGGCCTAGTGCATATCATTGCATACATGATGGATCCTATAGTAGACGCATACGAGAGTCCCTTCATTTGTCTTGCTCATCCTTTGAGCTTGGACATTGAGTCTTACTCAATATCGTTCCTCTTTGAATAGGTACGGTACCTTTCTTAGAGTTTTCCATCTTGAACCTTTTCAAGATCTTGTCAATGATGCACTTTGATTTAAACCTATCAACCGCCTTGATCTATCCCTATAGATCTTTATTCCCAAAATATAGGTGGCTTCACCAAGATCTTTAATAGAGAAACAGCTTCCAAGCCATGCTTTTACACCCTCCAAGATTAGAATGTCATTTCCAATAGTAAAATGTCATCGACATACAATACTAGGAAAGTGATGATGCTCCCACTAGCTTTCTTATATACACATCCTTCATCAGCGTTTTTGAAGAACCCAAATTTGATTATTTCTTCATCAAAACGATGATTCCAACTTCTTGATGCTTGTTTCAATCCATAGATTGATTTCTTTAACTTGCATACTTTGTTAGGATGTTTTTGATCGACAAAACCTTCAAGCTGAACCATATAGACATCTTCCTCAAGATATCCATTTAGAAAAGAGGTTTTGACATCCAATTGCCAAATCTCATAATCATAATGAGCAACTATGGCAATAATATCCTAATAGACTTTAGCATTGCAACCGGTGAGAAAGTCTCATCATAATCAACCCCTTGAGTTTGAATGAAACCTTTTGGTATAAGTCTAGATTTATAAGTATCCAAGTTTCCATAGATAGGTTTTCTTCTTGAAAACCCACTTACTTCCAAGTATCTTGGAGTTAAGAGGTGGTTCAACAAGTCCCATACTTGGTTTTCATACATGGATCATCTGTAACGTTCATGGCTTCAAGCCATTTGTCACAATCCAAATTGGACATTGCACAGAATCTACACATAGCATCCAT
This sequence comes from Flaveria trinervia, assembly GCA_025506515.1. Lineage (NCBI taxonomy): Eukaryota > Viridiplantae > Streptophyta > Magnoliopsida > Asterales > Asteraceae > Flaveria > Flaveria trinervia. The sequence goes on along the minus strand of CM046442.1, from coordinate 101,095,188 downwards.
CTATGAAAAATCCATATCTTTCTGGTGGATTACTAATTCTACCAGATTTCCAATGTTTTGTGTATATTAATCAACCACTTTATCATTCTAAACATCCTTATGTTGAGTGCTAGTGTCAACCAAACATGTATGGGTTTGTGGTTCTTGAGCCTCCTCAATATCCATAGTTCTACTGTTAGTTCCTTACATAAGGAAGTTAGCTTCTAAGAACTCAGCTTTCTTGGAAACAAACTCCTTTTGTTCCAATTGATCATAGAAATAATATCCCATAGAATCTCTAGGATATCCAATGAAGATACACTAGTGGAACGACTTTCATTCTTGTTTGAGGTAGGAGTCTTAACATAAGCCTCACAACCCCATACCTTTAAATATGATAGTGATGGAACCCTTCCATGCCATATTTCAATAGGTGTCGTTTCCACTTTCTTGGTTGGGGCCTATTAAAGATACAGGCCGCAGAGAGCAAATCGAAACCCCAAAATGATAGAGGCAATGAGCTTCCAGCCATCATAGATTGAACCATATCCATTATAGTTCAATTTATCCTCTCATACACACCATTATGTTGTGGTATTCTAGGTGGAGATAGTTGTGAGACAATACTACAACTTCTAAGATGATCTCTGAAGCATCACTTAGGTATTCACCTCCACTATCGATGCGGAGAATTTTATTTTCTTGTTGAGTTGATTTTCTACTTCATATGGAAGATTTTGAACATTTCAAAAGCTTCATCTTGTGTGTTAACAAGTACACATACCATATCGACTATAGTCGTCGGTAAAGGTAATGAAGTATCTTTCATGGTACCTAGTCATTGGCTAAAAGGACAACATACATCCGAATGTATGATGCCTAATAAATCTTTTGCCCTTTCGGATTTGCCACTAAAAGGTGCCTTAGTCATTTTTCCTTGTAACAAGATTCACATACATCAAATGAATCATATTCACTTACTTTTAAAAGACCGTTCTTTTGAAGTGTTTGTATGCGCTTCTTGTTTATATGACCAAGACGGCAATGCCACAGATAGGTATCACTCAAATCCAATTTGAGTTTCTTAGTGGTGGTTTGTACAATGAGCTAATAATGTGTTTTTATGAACCAATTCATAAATACCATTAATGGGTATAGCTTTAAAATAATAATATGCCATTTAAAGAAACATGAATTTCATTTTTAATAAATGTCAAAACATAACCATATTGTCTTAATTGGGCAACAGAAATAATGTTTCTAGTCAATCTAGGAGCATACAAAATATTGTTCAAAATTGCTTCCAAACCACTTGGAAGCTTCAAGATGTAGTCCACTCGGCCTTCAACTTGAACTTTCCCCATTCTCCATATAGAGGCTAACATCCCATTTTTGAAGTGCTTACTTCTTTTGAACCCCTGCTATTTGCACAATATGTTCCATATCCGTATCCAATACCCATGTGTTGACGATATAAATTTAGATCAATATGAATCATGAAAATTGTACCTGAGGTTTCCCAACATCCATCTTAGCTTGCAACTCTTTGAGATGGACCGGGCAATTTCTTGCTAATGTCCAATCTCCCCACACTTAAAGCATGGGTCATTCGAAGCAACCTTTTGCTTCTTCTCGATGGTTTTGGTGGTGCACTTTACCACTACTTTTCTCTTTCCCCTTACGTGCCCTTTACCCTTGGCAACATTTGCCTTGGGTGCGGGGTGAGGCCTCCTTTCTTGTTCCCACCTTCACTGATGGTGAGAACGGGTAAAACCCTTTTACCCATTGCCGCCTCAGCCTTTTTGAGCACAGAGTGAAGTTCACTTATGTTCTTGTCCCACCCGTTCATGTTATATTTATGACAAAGTTGTCAAACCTTTTTGACAAAGAGTTGAGGATCAAATCCGTAGCCAAATCTTTCGGGATGGACAATTCAGCCTTTTGAGTCGGTTGATGTGGCTTTTCATCTGAAGTACATAACATGAAATAGATTGGGTGTCATCCATACAACACGCATGGAGTGCTTTGACCGTTCGAAGCGCTTTACCCTTGCTTGTTGTTGGAACGTTTCGTTCAACTGGGTTATCATGTCGTATGCTCCATGATTTTCATACTCCTTTTGGAGATCCGGAGTCATACTTGCCAACATGAGGCAAGACACTTGGACCGAGTCCTCAGTGTATTTCACCAATTATTGTAGGCTCCTCATCCTCTTCATTAGGTTGATCGGGAATTGGATCGTCTAAAATATATGATCATTTCTCTTGCTTGAGAACAATTCTCAAGTTTTGAAACCAATCAATAAAGTTATTATGGTTTAGATGCTCCTTTTGGATAATGGTCATTAGTGATAGTGAGTGAGCGGACAGGTTATCATTATTTTCATGTTGTTGGTGGCCATCTACAAAATTTAACAAAGTTAAATTTTTAGTGTTTTCGATATTGTCATATTTTAATAATTAAAGCCCCTTTAAGTGTCTTACATAATTTTAAAATTCTAGAATCCAGCGTTACATTTAATAGGGTTAGGTGACCTATACCTCATTATTAAATTAACAAGGTAGTCAACGTTTTGACAATTGCAACCCTTTGCAACTTCTAGAGGTATGGGATTGACTTACATCATATGTATAGTCGGCATGTTTATCCATCAACACCTTTGTAAACCATATTGTAGTTGATCCATTTAACATGGTTTGCAAATCAAGTTACCCTACTTGCACACACATATGAGTTTTCCAACATAAGTGGTTAGGTGACCTTTATCCCACAAATATGGTATCCCCACCTCAAATCACAAGTTCCCTCAAAATGGTTAGGTGACCTTTATCTATTAAGAGTTTCCAACGGACTCAAGTGTTGTGCAAAAGGACGGTATTAAACTTGTTTATAAAAGAAATTTGAAGTTTTCATAATCATAGTTTAGAAAACTCTATGTACCTATAATCATAGTTTAGAAAACTCTATGTACCCCACATGGGGCGGCCGAATCTTTATTCAAAATGGGTTCCCCCCATTTTTAAACTTTTATAAAATTGCACTCTTTTAAATCCTTAGTTTATAAAATTACAACCTATTTTAATTTTATAACATTAACAGACGTTTATTTATTATTATTTAACCAACTTAAATAATAAAAAAAATAACTTCTCATGAACAAGTTATCCATATAATGTTGTTCTATAAAAAAGCAACGTTTTAGAAAACCTATTTTCTAAATTGGTGTCAATATTTATTTGTATGATCTTATCAACAAAAAAATATTTATTGGTGTTTGTTTGGCTTGTTATTGGGTATGAACCGACTTGGATCATAACATACTAACCAAATCAATCTTGTATGTGTCTTGGCATACAAGATCCAACAATAAACGTGCCAACCACACATATGATGTTTATGTCGATCCCATACCCTAGAAGTTGCAAAGGGTTGCAATTGTCAAGACGTTGACTACCTGTTAATTTAAATAATGGGATAAAGGTCACCTTACCACTATTTAAATGTAATGTTGGATTCTAGAATTTTAAAATTGTGTCAAACACATAAAAGGGCTTTAATTATTAAAACATGAATAATATCAAAAATACTAAAACCTTAACTTTGTTAAATTTTGTAGATGGCACGAACAATAATGAAAATAATGATATCCCGTCTGCTCACTCACTATCACTAAGGACCATTCTCCAAAAGGAGCTTCTAAACCATAATAACTTTATAGATTGGTTTCGAAACTTGAGAATTGTTCTCAAGCAAGAGAAATGATCGTATATTTTAGACGATCTGATTCCTGATCAACCTAATGAGGAGGATGAGGAGGCCTATAATAATTGGGTGAAATACAGTAAGGACTCAGTGCAAGTGTCTTGCCTCATGTTGGCAAGTATGACTCCAGATCTCCAAAAGGAGTATGAACATCATGGAGCATACGACATGATTACCCGGTTGAAGAAAACGTTCCAACAACAAGCAAGGGTAGAGCGCTTCGAAACGGTTCGAGCACTCCATGCATGTCGTGTGGATGACATCCAATCTGTTTCATCTTATGTACTTAAGATGAAAAGCCACATTCACCACCTCAAAAGGCTGAATTGTCCCATCTTGAAAGAGTTGGCTATGGATTTGATCCTTAACTCTTTGTCAGAAAAGGTTTGACAACTTTGTCATGAACTATAACATGAACGGGTGGGACAAGAACATAAGTGAGCTTCACTCTATGCTCAAAACTGTCGAGCCGACCATGGGTAAAAAGGTTTTACCCCGTTCTCACCATCAATGAAGGTGGGAATAAGAAGAGGCCGCACCCCGCACCCAAGGAAAATGTTGCCAAGGGTAAAAGGTATGTTAAGGGAAAGGGGAAAGGAGTGGTAAGAGTGCCACCACCAAAACAAGTGGAGAACAAGCAAAAGGTTGCTTCAAATGACCCATGCTTTAAGTGTGGGGAGATTGGACATTGGGCAAGAAATTGTCCAATCCATCTCAAAGAGTTGCAAGCTAAGAGGGATGCCGAGCAAACCCCAGGTACAATTTTCATGATTCATATTGATCAAGATTTTATATCCTCTAACACATGGGTATTGGATAACGGATGTGGAACTCACATTTGCAACTTATTGCAGGGGTTCAAAAAAAGTAAGGACTATATGGGAAGGGCTATAAGTAGGCTGTTTGCTATTGCTATAAGGGCTGCACGCCTTTTGTTGGATCTTGTATGCCAAAGACACATACAAGATTGATGTGGTTAGTACATTATGATCCAAGTCGGGTCATACCAAATAACAAGCTATACAAACACCAATAAATGTTTATTTGTTGATGAGACCATACAATAAACATTGACACCAATTTAGAAAATGGTTTTTTCTAAAATGTTGCTTTTATAAAAGAACAACATTATGTGGATAATTTGTTCATGAGAAATTGTTTGTTTCGTTATTTAAGTTGGTTAAATAATAACAAATAAAAGTGTGTTATAGTTATAAAATGAAAGTGGTTTTAATTTTATAAAGTTAAGGGTTATGAGAGTAACTTTTTATAAAACTAAATTGGGGGAAAACCCATTTTGGATTTTCGGCCGCCCAAGGGGCTTTGGGACCAGCCTTTTGTCTTGGTCTTTGCAAGACTTTCCCCTCTCTCACACTCTTCCATCAGTCACACTTTTCTCTCTTACAAGACAAGCAAAAGAACCTCCCAAAACTAGGCTAATTTTCGGATTTACAAGCTGAAAAAAGAGGCTGAAATATGTCGGTTTTTGGAGGAGCTAAAGAAGAGGTTTCTTTGGTGTTGCATCCTAGCAAGCAAGGTGTTTGAAGAGCTTGTGGGTATTAAAAGCTTGAGGTCTTCTCCTTTGAAGGCTATCCACTCAAGAACATCATCTTCTTCATCTTATACATCTACAACAACTTGTACAAGAAAGGTTGTTTCTATGAACACCCTATGGTTGTTTTGATTTGTTTGATAGCACACTATTTCACATATGTTTATGATCCTTATTCTTGGGTTTTGTTTGTGTTTTAAATTGTGAAAATTTTCAGAATACTAACCATATCTTAAACATATATTCCGCTGCGATTTTTTAAGTTTAAATGATTAAACTAGCTTCATTAATATGTAGCAAAACCCAATAATGGCATCTAGAGCCGGTTATGTGGAATATGTGCTCCAAAAGGTCTTGAAAAGTTAGTTTTCATGGACTTTTTCAACCTATTAGGGGCTGTTTTGTTGTAGGTGTATGAATCCCTTATGTTTCAAGGTTTAATCTTGCATGCTTTAGTATAAACCTTGAAAGATTTACATCAAATGGTTGATTGTGTTGTTTGGACAAACCTTAAAATTTTAGTTCATGTTGGCTGAAATTTTAGGGCTGAAATAAGGGATTCATTGTTGTTCTTGGATATTGAATATGTTTCTTATTATGGTGCATAACATAGCCTTGGCCTTATGTGTTTGGTATTGTTGATTGTGTTTTGTCATGTTGCTTTTGATTCTTGTGAGGGTTGTAGTTTTGTGTTTTGTATTTTGGGTTGTAATTTATTTATTCATTTTGTTATGTAATAAATAGATTAAGTGCATTTCTTTTATTAGAAAAATTGTATTAGGATATGATTTTGTAAAAGAAGATGTACAAGATGAAGACTCAAAGAAGGACACAAAAGACATGGACACTTGAAGCATTTGGATGTGGATTCAAGTGGGAGTTCATGGACACATTTTAATATGTCATCTCTACCCTTAGGAAAGACCTTATGACAACACTTGTGATGGCAAACAAGTGTGGTCAACTTAGTGGCTATGGTTATGCACTCATGTTTGTATGTTTATGCTTGTTTGGATGTTTGTTGTTTGATTGTTTGGTTGATATTTGGATATGCATTACAAACTCATTAACAACTTAACAAGCTAAAATTTGATGGTTCTTTATCATTAAGTGGTTAATAAAAGGTTATTAAAAGGATTAATGGTTTTAATAAAAGAGGTTTTACTAAAATTGAACCATAGGGTACCTTGTATTTGAAAGCATCCAAATATAAGGTAGATAGAGTTTTCTATACTAAGATTATGAAACTTAAATTCCTTTTATAAACAAGTTTAACACCATCCTTTTTGCACAACACTTGAGTCATTTGGAAACTCTTAATGGGATAAAGGTCACCTAACCATTTTGAGGGAACTTGCGACTTGATGTGGGGATACCATATTTGTGGGACAAAGGTCACCTAACCACTTATGTTGGAAAACTCGCATGTGTGTGCAAGTAGGGTAACTTGATTTGCAAACCATCTTAAATGGATCACCTATAATATGGTTTAGAAAGGTGTTGATGGGATAACATGCCGACTATACATATGATGTTTTAAAGTCGATCCGATACCCTAGAAGTTGCAAAGGGTTGCAATTGTCAAAACGTTGAGTACCTTGTCAATTTAAATAATGGGATAAAGGTCACCTAACAACTATGTATATGTAACGTTAGATTCTAGATTTAAAATTATGTAAGACACTAAAAAGAGGTTTTAATTATAAAATATGAACAATATCGAATTACTAAAATGGAACTTTGTTATATTTTGTAGATGCCCACCAACAATAATGGTAAGAATAAAATCCCGACCGCTCACTCACTATCACTAAGGACCATTCTCCAAAAGGATCATTTAAACCATAATAACTTTATTTATTGGTTTCGAAACTGAGAATTGTTCTCAAGCAAGAGAAACGATCATACATATTAGACGATCCGACTCCGATCAACCTTGTGAGGTTGATGAGGAGGCCTATAATAATTGGGTAAAATACACTGAGGACTCGGTCCAAGTGTCTTGCCTCATGTTGGCAAGTATGACACCAGATCTCTAAAAGGAGTATGGGCATCATGGAGCATACGACATAACCCAATTGAAGGAAACGTTCCAACAACAAGCACGGGTTGTGCGCTTCGAAATGGTTCGAGCACTCCATACGTGTTGTATGGACGACACCCAATTTGTTTCATCTGATGTAGTTAAGATGAAAAGCCACATCGACCGCCTTGAAAGGCTAAATTGTCCGTCTCGAAAGAGTTGGCTACGGATTTGATCCTCAACTCTTTGTGAAAAAGGTTTGAAAACTGTCATGAACTATAACATGAACAGGTGGACAAGAACATAAGTGAGCTACACTCAATGCTCAAAACTGCCGAGGCGGCCATGGGTAAAAGGGTTTTACCCGTTCTCACCATAAATGAAGGTGGGAACAAGAAGAGGCCTCACCCCGCACCCAAGGCACATGCTGCTAATGGTAAATGGCACATTAGGGGAAAGGGAAAGGGAGTGGAAAGAGCACCACCACCAAAACCAGCGGAGAAGAAGCAAAAGGTTGCTTCAAATGACCTGTTAGGATCAGTGATCTATGTTTGATTGATTGAAGAGTATAGCAGCGGAATTCAAACGATGAATTAGTCAATTCACAAGAACAAAACGATATTCAATGAAGAACAAAGACGGTTATAGAGAGAGAATATCTGCAAATATATTTCATTCAATATTCGCTTTCGTGGTAACAGAATGTCACATTTAGATTAGGTCGACACCTCTTATATAAGAGATGTGACGTCTGCTGATGTCACTTGATAGTGACATCTAACAGATTTATTACAACTGAAACACAACTACTGAAGATGTCAAAACAGCTGACATCTTCTTACAAAAAGTTCTAAGTGTTATCAGTTGTTATAACTACTGAAATATAAAACTACTGAAACTACAACGACTGAAGAACAAGCTCTTCAGTCGTTTTACAAAACTACTGAAACAAAAAATATAAAACTACTGATATCACAACTACTGAAGAAGTACTCTTCAGCAGTTGTGACAAACTACTGAAGAAGTACTCTTCAGCAGTTGTGACAAACTACTGACGCTTCAGTACTTGATCTTCAGACTTTGACCTTCAGATGTTTCATCAGCTGATGACTTCAGTAGATATCATCAGCTGATGTCTTCAGTCTTTGTCTTCAGACTTTGTACATCAGCTGTTGATCTTCAGCACTTGTAAACTCTTCAGCTGTTGTACTTCAGTACTTTGGTCTTTCAGCTTCAGCACTTGTGTTCTTCAGCTGTTCAGCTTTAGTACTTGTGTTCTTTAGCTGTTCAGCTTCAGTACTTGTGTTCTTCAGCGTTGTACTTCAGCACTTTAGTTTTCAGTTGTTGAAGTCTTCAGCACTTGATCTTCAGCTGTTGAAGTCTTCAGCACTTGTCAACTGCTGATGAAGCCTTCAACAGTTGTTGTGATACATGTGGGACTTAGAGGTTTTCTGATCTTGGCTCATTGGTTCTTTTGGTCCACAAACTCCCCCTGAACCAATGCAGCCAAAACCTCTAAATTATTTATTATCCCACTTATTGTTAGCAAAAGATTGGTCTTTTTCCTTCTTGATCATGTAAGCTCCGGCCTGGGAAGAAATCTCAGATATTTGTGGCAAGGTATGAATGGGAACTCTGTTTTGGGGACTGGACACAGAGTTGTTATCCCATTCATGAGATTTACTTCCCCATAATGAGTCTGTATGACTCTCGACATAGGCCTCAAGGAGACAACTTGTTCCTCCTTGGAGAGTTATTCTACTCCTCCTTCGAAGAAGAACTCTGGACCATAGTACTCAGATAAGTACTTCATGGTCCTGCCATTTTCAGCTCTACTGTAGTTACCTCCCATAGACAAATTCATCAGGATGGGTGCCTTCAAGGAGTAACTGGAGCTCATTCTTCTTGATCTCTTCAAGCTTTTTATATAACAACCCCTTTCAATCATCTTGTTTTCTAGTAAGGCTTGAGGGTCATCTTTGCTTGATGAGCTTTCTTGAATTCATCAATTATTTCCCAAGGTGAGACTACAATGGCCACCATGATGGTAGATCTATTGTTTTTCTAACCTGGCCATTGTATCTGTGTGGAATAGTTCTTTTATGGATCTAGAACTCACCCTGGGGTCTGGCCATACTCTCACTCTCTCCTTTTGATACTGAAATGTGGCTGTATCAAACCCTTGCCTGAAGAGTTGTTCAATTATTTTTCCATGGATCGGCTGTGTGTATATCAGCATCTTTTACCAGCTCTTCCAAGGTTTGTCTTCAGCAGTAGGTTGATCCTCAGCACTTTTCTTTCGCTTGTAGTGAGCAGTGGTTGCTTTTCTTTCTCCTCCTCTTGGGCTTGCTTCTCTTCCTTCTCTTCCCTTTCTTTTCCTCTTCTTTTCTTTAACTGCAGTACTCTCCCCCTTTTTGGATCCATTGGTGAAGGGTTTGTACCGCAAAAAGTGTCTTTTGCACAGCAGCATCAATCAAGGGTTGTAAAGTTGAGGAAAGCCTCTCATCAATGGCTTAGTCACAATATCAGTGATTATGGGTGTGATGAGAGGGAGGGAATTTTGAAGTACAACACCTATTTGCTCAGGAGGGTTCTGTTCCTGAGAAATAGGGCCTGAAGCAGAGGCAGGTGGTTGAGTTTGGAGTGGCTCAGTGTTTGGGGAACCTTCAACTGAAGGTGCCATCTGTGGGTTGGTGGAGCAGATGGTCTTTCTCCTTGTGAGTTGGTCAAGTAGGTTTTGCAGCCTACTGACTTTCTCTTCAAGGATTGTGTTCTGGGCAAGAACATCATAGAAAAAGCCCAGGTCATCATCAGCCGAAGCTGAATCATCTGACCTCCTGCTTGGAGCAGGATTTACATGCACTGGGTGTAGACCAGTTGTTGCATGTGCCCCTTTTTCTTGGTACTGGGGACTTCCAGCCTTAGGACAATGTCCATCATCAGCTGTTGCCTCTAGTGAGGTCTTAGCAATGTTACCAGCCTCATTCTGATCATGTGCTGATTCAGAAGAGGTGGCAGCCTCACTAGATATTCTAAGCTCCTTATCTACACCAGGAGATAGAAGTGGTAAAACCCTGTGCTGTGGGTTCTCAATTGCACTGTGTTCTTCCCCCTCATTAGTAGAGGTGTTCCCAGTAGTAAGTGGTTTGGGGAGGGGGTGAGGAGTGCAGTTGAGTCAGCACTTGTGCAACTATTAAAGTTGGGCTGTGAGGGGCGGTTGTATGGGGTGAAGGAATAGAAGCAATGTGCACCTGGGGAGGTTGGTGCTCTTCAATGGCAATCCCCTCAAGTGAGGAAGATCCCAGATGTGTAGGTACCTTTTGTGGTTGATGCAGGCTCCTGTGAGAGGAATCCTGAGGGCTATGGCTGGAAGAGTCCTTATATCCACTAGGGGGTTTGACCAGTGGATATCTCCTGCGTTTGTGTTGAGGGGCATCCTCAGGGGACTCAATTCCCTGAGTAGCCGTTTTGGGTTTCTTTTTGGTGGGTTTGGTGGGGACATTTGATTTGGAGGTGGTGGCTGTGGGTTCCAGCTGCGTGGTTTGCGCAGCTTGGCAGCCAATTTGAGTGTCTGGTCAGAGTTGTGCCGGGAGTATACTTCCGGCAGAACAGCCGTAGCAGGAACTCCCAAGCCAACAAGTCCCTCAGCATGAAGCTGGTTTGTAAGGATGGCCATTATGAACCGTGGATATAGTATCCAACGGTTAACAGTTAGTTTTTGAGCCATATCCTTGAGCTCCGAAAATATTAATTCTGAAAAATTTAACGGCTGTTGCTCAAGAATAGAATGCATTACCTGCTGCCACTTTGTCGACATTTGATCCCAAGACGAAGTCTTAGGAGCCAAACATACATTCACCATGTGAAAAATTAGGCGTTCGGCGTCATGGAGTGTTTCTTCATGATAGTGGAGGCACTTAGATTGCCTTGATATCCATGTTGGGCAAAGGATAGATCTGTAGTGCCCTTGGGATATCCAGCAGAGAAAGCATCATCCAGATGAAGGATTTGGTGGATTATTGCAGGAGTGATGACCACTTCTTTGTTGTTGATGACCGACTGGAGAGATGGGGTGTTGTTCTCCCCAGTGGTAATGTGACGTTCATCCAAAACTGTTGGAGGGATTCGGCATGTAGAATGGGATTCAGAAGAAATGTGTTTTGTATTGGGACTGAACCATAAGATCGATAGCAGTATCGAACTTAGCCCAGACAGGCGATTTAGTAAGGTAGGCAACACAGTTGTGTCGCGGTTTAATTTGCATGGACGCCATTGAGAGAGAGAAGTTTTGGAGAGGAACGTTAGGTTTGAAGATGAAGCTTTGAAGTATTAGGTCAGGGATATTTATAGGGTACGGTAAGAAAAAGACTGAAGGATGGGGGTTAGTCATCAGTAGTTTTAAACGACTGTTGACATGGTATTATCCTTTCAGACGTGAAACAGCTGAAGTCGTGGTGTTAGGCATCAGAAGTTAGAAAACTACTGAAGACCGTGGTTTTGACTTCACATGATTGAAACAACTGAGGACGTGGTGTTTGTCATCAGTAGTTGTGAAACTACTGAAGACAGTGGTTTTGTCATCAGCTTTTGTAAACAACTAAAGACTTGGTATTAGTCATCAGTAGTTATAAAACTACTGAAGACATGGTTTTGCTTCAGTTGTTTAAAATGAAACACAGTTGTTGAAACAACTGAAGAGAAAGTTCTCTTCAGTAGTGTCGTCAATTCATAGCCTTTCAGCTATTTCATGCTATCCTCAACACTTACTCATCAGACGTTGCATCTGATTTTCAAGTGTGTCATAGAACATTAGTACTTATCTGTTTATACTGATTTCAGTAGTTGTAACTACATCAGTAGTTTTAACTACATCAGTAGTTTGGAACAGATAAAGTACTTCAGTACTAATGAGGCATTTAGCCATCAGTAGTTATAAAACTACTAAAGGGAAAATGACTCATCAGTACTTATATGTGACATGGGTACCAGTGATCACCAGTAATTACTACTGAAATCATCAGTAATTGTCACTTATTCTAGCTACAGCATACCAAGCCTTAACACAAGGTTTTGGAAGTAGAACTATCCAAAGGCTTAGTAAAAATATCTGCAAGCTCATCAGCACTAGGCACAAACTTAGGATCAATCAGACCTTTTTCAAAACAATCCCGAATAAAATGATGTCTGATCTCTATATGTTTGGTCCTAGAGTGCTGGACTGGATTTTTGACAATACACAGCTGAAGAACTATCCATTAACAATGGAGTCTTAGTCTCTGTAATGCCATAATCCAGAAGTTGGTTCTGAAGCCAGAGTACTTGAGAGGTGCAACTTACAGCAACAATGCACTTGGCCTTAACAGTTAATGTAGCAATAGATGTTTGTTTCTTACTCTGCCAAGAAATCAAACAGTTGCCTAGGAATTGACAACCACCAGAAGTTGACTTTCTAGTTAACTTGCACCCTGCATAGTCACTATCTGAAAAAGCAACTAATTTGCAAGAGTGTCCAGTGGAATACCATAAACCCAGAGATTGTGTACCTTGCAAATATCTAAAGATTCTCTTGACTGCAATCAAATGAGACTCTTTAGGAGCAGCCTGAAATCTAGCACAAACACATGTAGCAAACATAATATCTGGTCTAGAAGCTGTTACATACATCAAGGACCCAATCATACATCTGTAAAGCGTTTCATCAACAGCTTTACCTTTCTGATCAGCATCCAGTTGTGTGGTGTTGCACATGGGAGTAGAACAGGGCTTACAGTTTTGTAAATCAAACTTATTCAAAAGATCTTTTGTATATTTTGACTGATGAATAAAGGTTCCATCAGCCTTTTGTTTGATTTGCAAGCCTAGAAAGAACTGTAATTCTCCCATTGCACTCATTTCAAACCTCTTTTTCATCAATGTTGTAAAATCATCACACACACTGGGGATCAGAGGATGCAAAATAATATCATCAACATAAATCTGAACAAGTAGCTTATGCTAATCCACCTTCTTAATAAACAAAGTTTTATCAATGGAGCCTCTAGTGAAATTATTCTTAAGAAGAAAAGTAGAGAGTGTCTCATACCAGGCTCTAGGAGCTTGTTTCAACCCATAAAGAGCCTTATCAAGTTTGTACACCCATTCAGGAAGTTTATTATCCTCAAAGCCTGGTGGTTGACACACATAAACTTCTTCCTTTATTTTACCATATAAAAATGCACTTTTACATCCATTTAAAAAACTTTAAGATTGTGGAATGCAGCATAGGCTAAGAACAATCTGATTGCCTCTAGTCTGGCTACAGGGGAAAGGTTTCATCATAGTCAATACCTTCTTCTTGTGAAAACCCCTGTACAACCAGTCTAGCCTTGTTCTTAACAATAAGCCCATTTTCATCGTTTTATTCCTAACACCCCATTTAGTGCCTATTGCACACTTACCTGGGGAAGAGGAACAAGTTCCCACACTTGCTGTTTCTTGAACTGAAGTAGCTCAAGCTGCAGAGCTTCAACCCATCCATTGTCTCTCAAAGCAACATGGTAGTTCTTTGGCTCTAGCTAACTGATGAAGAGAGCATAGAAGCAGAAGTTAGACAATTGACTTCTGGTTGAAACACCAGCATTGATATCACCAATAATCTGAGACATGGGGTGATTCTTCAGTTCTTTTAAACAATGAGATCTGTGCAAGTGTTTGTAGAACCTTCAGCAGCAGCAGATGTTGATGTAGACTCTTGAAACCAAGAATTTGATGGTAACTCAAAAGATGTAGAGGAAACAGAGATCTCATCAGCATTTGTTGTGGATGGAACTGCTGAAGCTACAGGAACATCAAGTTTAGTAGACACAGGCAGTTGGTCGCTAAACTTGAATAGGTGAGTATTGATATTATCATCATCATCATCAATACCACCAGGTGCAAGACATGCTGCAGAAGATGATTGAGCCACAGGATCTGCAACAGTTGGAGGTTGATAAGGAACATATTGTAGTATGTCCAATCAAACAACTCCACAGGTTTTGTGGAATCTTGTCCAAGGAGATTCATTAAACTTCACATGCAGAGTCTCTTCAACTATCTTTGTTTTGCAGTTGAAGACTCTGTATGCCTTGCAAGTAGATGAATAACCAACAAAATACCCAGCATCCACCTTAGGATCAAATTTATGGAGTTGATCCTTTGTGTTTAGAATAAAATAGGACACCCAAATGCTTTGAAAAAGGAATTAGAGGAGCCAAATGATGGAGAACTTCATATGGAGTCTTCATCAACCTCTGATTTACTAAAACTCTATTCTGCACATAGCAAGCTGTGTTGACAGCTTCAACCCAAAAGGTCAGTGGCAAACTAGAGTAAGCCAGCATGGACCTTGCAGCTTCAATGAGGGTCCTGTTCTTTCTCTCCACTACTCCATTTTGTTCTGGAGTCCTTGGATGCTAAACTGCCTTTTGATTCCCTTTGGAGATAGAAGTCATCAAGTGATGATTCCTGAATTCAGTTCCATTATCACTCCTGATACACTTGACTGGAAGGGAATACTACTTCTCAATATACAACACAAAGTTAATAACCTTCTGAGAAACCTCATCCTTTGAATGTAGAAAGAAAGTCCATACAAATATGGAGTAATCATCCACAATTACCAGACAGTCTTCTTCATTGCCTAGCTAATTACTCTCACAGAACCAAATAGATCCATATGCAGTAATTGCAAGCAGGCAGTGGACTTAGGCTCTTCAATAGGAGGGAATGAGACTTTGTGCTGTTTTCCTTTTAAACAAGCAGTGCAGGTTTCATCACAGTGGAACTCCTTTATTGGTAAGCCTCTGACTAAACTATTGTGGATAAGCTGATTCATGTTTTTGAAATTAACATGACCCAGCCTTCTGTGCCACAGTTTAGATTCTTGAGAAGAGGCTTGGAAAATAGGCAAGGATTGCCTTGAGATCTATTTTATTGGAAAGATCTAAGGCATACACTCTTCCTGTCCTGTTGGCTCTCAGGAGAGTGTGATCATCCAACACCTTGTCAATCAGTGCAAAACTTTGGATGACAGAATCCTACAGTTCTGACTGGTGAAAAGAGCAACATGGCCTTTATCACACATTTGACTGACACTCAAGAGATTGTACTTGAGATTTTCCACATGATTAACATCATCAAATTTGATTTCTCCATTGGAGACAAAGCCTTTCCAATGATGTAACCCCTAGCATCATTCCAAAGAAACAAATCCCTTCTTTCCTTGAGAGTAGTCATGAAGAAGAGAACTGTTTCCAGTCATGTGCATAGATCCCCTACTGTCTACATACCAGATGCTACTTTGGCATGTTGGAGAACCCTTAATAATAAACATCAGTTAGTTTTAGAGACCCAAACCCTTTGGTTTTGGGCCTGGTCTCATCAATAGATGGTAAACTAACAGTTTATTAGAAACAACAACCTGGGAGGAAGAAGATGTGAAGAAGAGGAATCCTTTGGCTTGGATCTCCTTTTCTGTGGTTTCAACATAGGAGCATCTAGTTGGTTAACTCTACCCAACAGATGTTGAACCATCATAACCAGCTGTGTCTGATTTTGTGATAAAGCTTTTAGCTCATCAGACACATTGCCAGTGGAGTTGATAAGTTCCTATGGTTGCACCTTCTTCTTCTTCTGCACTCTCAGCTGTCACCTGTTTAACCCCTTCCTTTTTGGATTCTTTGAGGACTTAAGGGTTACAGGATTTGATGTTGCTGATACAAATGTGGTCTCAAACTCAGTTTTCATTTTTATCATTTTCTCTTTAATTTCTTCTTTTGTTTGAGGTTGGAACCTCTTTTGTACCAGCAATCATCTGTAAGATGATTGAACAAACCACATACTTCACATGGTTTCTTCTTCATCTTAGGTTGATCATCAACTAAAGAGGGTGAAGCAACTGGAGACTTGCTCTTCAATGCTTTGGAAGCATTGTTTGCTTTCTTGACTGCCTCTTTAGTATCTTCAAACTCTTTCTACTGGCAGTTTTCTTCTCTTCAGTACTGACAGTTGGAGTTTGAACTTCAGGTGTTAAATTCTGCTCTCTAATCCTTTCAGGACTTTCAGAATTAACTCCTGAGTTGATCAACTCATTGATCATGTGAGTGTCAACACTTGAACCATCACATCAGCTGATAGGTTCCAGAGAGGGCTTGATGCTGACTGCTACTTCTGATTGTGCTGTATCAGAAAGTAGATCACATGATGAGATGGATTGGTTATCACTCTCACCATCAGATTCTACCTCGCTCTTGGAGTAAAATCTGTAGTGGAGCAGTGTGATTGTAACCAATGCCAAACTCACATTGGAAGCAGATTGCTTACTAAGAGCATTTCAAACCTTTGCATGATTGTACCCATCTATCACACTCTAACCTGGGTAACTGCAAGGGTTTCTTTGAGATCTTTATACTTCTCTAAAGTATCTCTTCCCTAGCCTTATCATCAGTTATTTGGCATTTCAGTTTGTAAATCTCATCATTTTTATCATTAAGCACAGACTCAAATTCAGCTTTGTTTTTGGAAATAATTTGTTCTAGCTCAATGTTCTTGTTGATTAAAGCTACATTTGCTTCTCTAATAGATGCAAATGCTGCTATGCATGTGTCAGAACATAATTTGGCTTTTGCCTCAGAGGATACCGTGATACCTTTGGTGTAGAGGCATTAGAGGATGAAGTATCAGCAGAATCCAAAGCCATAAGAGCTAGATTTCCAAATGGACTGTCACCGCCGTGTTGACCAGCACCTGAGAACAGTTGTTCATGACCAGACATGTCATCTGGTAAACTGCTCCAGTCAACAACTCCTGGGGTGAAGAGGCTGTGTTTGTTGAGGTTGAGTTTGTTGATGAGATTGGGAAGGCTGTGGTTCAGGCAATGCTTGTGGTTGTTGTGCATTGGAGCTTGAACAGAATTTGGTTGAGGCACATAATAGCAGGGATAAGGATATGACATTTGACCCTGGGGAACAAAGTATGCAGGAGATCTAGGATGTGAATAATGACCAGAACCAGCAGGATGTTGCCCTCTGTTTTGTGGACTAGTACTAGGAAAAGTCACAAAGGGTGCAGAAGAGTTAGATCAGTTGATCTACACTCTCTTGCAAAGTGTCCTAGCCTTTGGCATTTGTGACACCTCAATTTACTCTTGTCAAAACCAACTTTGGTTTTGCCAGAGAGTCCAGGAAATTCCTGCCAGTTCTCTTGTAGAACTTCTAAGATCTGATATTAATCAGTGCCATCTGCTCAGAATATCCATCTCTTCTAGATCATCATCAGCTATTCCTTCAGATCATCCTGATGAAGAATAAATTGTCACTATTACTGCCAGAATGACTCTCAATACCAACAAATGTATGATCAGAACTATTTGAAGAGAAATCTATATGCTCATCATAATTGCTTTCAGATGCAGCATATTCTGACTCATGACCAACCAAGGCAGTATTGCCTGGTACAAAGTCCATGAGCTTTCCTGATGAGGACAATTCCTCTTCTGCTCTATCTCTCTTTCAAATGTAAGCAGTTTCCCATGAAGTTGGGTGAGAGATAGGCCTTCTAGATTTGCACTGGAGCGTAGGACAAGTGTATGTGTCCCATCTCTCAGGCATGGATATGAGGAATCTGTTGTTCATCTGGCTATTGGTGTATTCCTGTTTCACCATTTTCAGCTCAAATATCAAGCAGGAAAAGCGCTCAACTGTTGAGTCAGTGTCTCACCCTTTCTATGAGAGAATGTCTCATATTGTTGGGCAAGGATCTCTCTATTGTTTGCTAAGACCTCATCAGTGCCACCGAATTGTTCCTTCAGGGCATTCCAGAGATCATGAGCAGTTTCATGATGCATAAGCCCTGAATAGATTTCATTAGGAAGTGCCATGGCCAGAATTCCATGAGCTTAGCATCAATCTCAAATAGTTTCCGATCTTCATCAGAGTATTGTTCCTTCTTCTTCGGAACCATTTGATTGGTTTCCGATTGTTCACCATAGGCTTATGTGGTCCATGTACCACAGATGTCCACTAACCTGAACTATTAACAGACAGGTGATGAAGCATTCTTTGTTTCCATATGTTATACTCGGTCCTAACCAGCATCGGAGGCTTGATTGAGGAACCGGTATTGTGAGGATCATTAGAAGGAGTAGTCATCTCAGATTCAATCAAATTCAGTTAAGCTAAAACAGATTTAGAACAAAACACAACAACCAATTGAACCAGAAGATCTCAAAATAAATGAACGAAAGCGGCAGAAATTCAATAATCTATAACCAGTTCTTGCAAATACGCTAATTCAATCAAACACAGATATCAATTAGCATTTCAATGATCAATTGTTAGATCGATCAATGATTAACCTTGCTCTGATACCACTTGTTAGGATCAATGATCTATGTTTGATTGATTGAAGAGTATAGCAGCGGAATTCAAACGATGAATTAGTCGATTCACAAGAACAAAACGATATCAATGAAGAACAAAGACGGTTATAGAGAGAGAATATCTGCAAATATATTTCATTCAATATTCGCTTTCGTGGTAACAGAATGTCACATTTATGATTAGGTCGACACCTCTTATATAAGAGATGTGACGTCTGCAGATGTCACTTGATAGTGACATCTAACAGATTTATTACAACTGAAACACAACTACTGAAGATGTTAAAACAGCTGACATCTTCTTACAAAAAGTTCTAAGTGTTACCAGTTGTTATAACTACTGAAATATAAAACTACTGAAACTACAATGTTTGAAGAACAAGCTCTTCAGTCGTTTTACAAAACTACTAAAACTAAAAATATAAAACTACTGATATCACAACTACTGAAGAAGTACTCTTCAGTAGTTGTGACAAACTACTGACGCTTTAGTACTTGATCTTCAGACTTTGACCTTCAGATGTTCATCAGCTGATGACTTCAGTAGATATCATCAGCTGATGTCTTCAGTCTTTGTCTTCAGACTTTGTACATCATTGTTGATCTTCAGCACTTGTAAACTCTTCAGCTGTTGTACTTCAGTACTTTGGTCTTTCAGCTTCAGCACTTGTGTTCTTCAGCTGTTCAGCTTCAGTACTGTGTTCTTCAGCTATTCAGCTTTAGTACTTGTGTCTTCAGCTGTTGTACTTTAGCACTTTAGTTCTTCAGCTGTTGAAGTCTTCAGCACTTGATCTTCAGCTGTTGAAGTTTTCAGCACTTGTCAAACTGCTGATGAAGCCTTCAGCAGTTGTTGTGATACCATGTGGGACTTAGAGGTTTTCTGATCTTGGCTCGTTGGTTCTTTTGGTCCAACATGACCCATGCTTTAAGTGTGGTGAGATTGGACATTGGGCAAGAAATTGCCCAGTCCATCTCAATGAGTTGCAAGCAAAAAGGGATGCCGGGAAAACCTAAGGTACAATTTTCATGATTCATACCGATCTTAATTTAATATCCACTAATACATGGGTATTGGATATCGGATGTGGAATTCATATTGCAACGCATTGCAGGGGTTCAAAAGAAGTAAGGACTTCAAGAAAGGGGATGTTAGCCTCTACATGGGGAATGGGGCAAAGGTTCAAGTAAAGGCTGAGGGGACTACATCTTGAAGATTCTAAATGGTTTGGAAGCAATTTTGAACAATATTTTGTATGCTCCTAGTTTGACTAGGAATATTTTTTCTGTGGCCCAATTAAGGAAATATGGTTATGTTTTGACATTCATTGAAAATGAAATTCATGTTTCTTTAAATGGCATATATTATTTTAAAGCTATTCCTTTTAATGGTATTTATGAATGGTTCATGAAAACACATTATATGATAGCTCATTGTACCAAACCACCACTAAGAAACTCAAATTTGATTTGAGTGATACATATCTTTGGTATTGCTGTCTTGGTCATATAAACAAGAAGCGCATACAACACTTCAAAAGAACGATCTTTTAAAAGTAAGTGAATATGATCATTTGATGTATGTGAATCTTGTTTATAAGGAAAAATGACTAAGGCACCTTTTAGTGGCAAATCCGAAAGGGCAAAAGATTTATTAGGCATCATACATTCGGATGTATGTGGTTCTTTTAAGCCAATGACTAGGTACCATGAAAGATACTTCATTACCTTTACCGACGACTATAGTCGATATGGTTATGTGTACTTGTTAAGACACAAAGATGAAGCTTTTGAAATGTTCAAAATCTTCCAAAATGAAGTAGAAAATCAACTCAACAAGAAAATAAAAATTCTCCGCACCGATAAAGGAGGTGAATACCTGAGTGATGCCTTTAGAGACCATCTTAGAAGTTGTGGTGTTGTCTCACAACTATCTCCACCTGGAACACCACAACATAATGGTGTGTCCGAGAGGAGAAATCGAACTCTATTAGATATGGTTCGATCTATGATGGCTAGAAGCTCACTGCCTCTATCATTTTGGGGTTTCACTTTGCTCTCTGCGGCCCGTATTTTGAATATGGCCCCAACAAAGAAAGTGGAATAGATACCTTTTGAAATATGGAACGGAAGAGTTCCATCACTGTCATATTTAAAGGTATGGGGTTGTGAGGCTTATGTTAAGACTCCCACCTCAAACAAGCTAGAAAGCCGTTCCACTAAGTGTATCTTCATTGGATATCCCAGAGACTCTATGGGATATTATTTCTATGATCCATTGGAACAAAAGGAGTTTGCTGCCAAGAAGGCTGAGTTCTTAGAAGCTAAGTTCCTTACGGAAGGAACTAGTAGTAGAACTATGGATCTTGAGGAGGATCAATAACCATAAACCGATACACGTTTGGTTGATACTAGCACTCAACATGAGGATGTTGAGAATGATCAAGTGGTTGATCAATATACACAAAACGTTCGTAGATCTGGTAGAATTAGTAATCCACCTGAATGATATGGATTTTTCGTAGATGGATGCTATTTGGTAGATTCCGATGAACCAACCACCTATCATGATGCAATGTCCAATTTGGATTGTGACAAATGGCTTGAAGCCATGAACATAGAGATGCAATCCATGTATGACAAGCAAGTGTGGGACTTGGTTGAACCACCTCTTAACTCCAAGATAGTTGAAAGTAAGTCGGTTTTCAAGAAGAAAACCGATATGCATGGAAACTTGGACACTTATAAAGCTAGACTTGTAGCAAAAGGTTTCACTCAAACTCAAGGGGTTGATTATGATGAGACCTTCTCACCAGTTGCAATGCTAAAGTCTATTAGGATACTATTTGCCATAGCTGCTCATTATGATTATGAGATTTGGAAAATGGATGTCAAAACCGCTTTTCTAAATGGATATCTTGAGGAAGATGTCCATATGGTTCAACCTGAAGGTTTTGTCAAGTCAAAACATCCTAACAAAGTATGCAAGTTAAAGAAATCAATCTATTGATTGAAGCAAGCATCAAGGAGTTGGAATCACCGTTTTGATGAAGAAATAATCAAATTTGGATTCATCAAAAATGCTAATGAGCATGTGTATATAAGAAGGCTAGTGGGAGCATCACCATTTTCTAGTATTGTATGTCGATGACATCCTAGTATTTGGAAATGACATTCCAACCATGGACGGTGTAAAAGCCCGGCTTGGAAGCTGTTTTTCCATTAGGATCTTGGTTAAGCCGCCTATATTTTATGAATAAAGATCTATAAGGATAGATCAAGGTGGTTGATATGTTTGAATCAAAGTGCATACATTGATAAGATCTTCAAAAGGTTCAAGATGAAAAACTCTAAGAAAGTACCGTACCTATTCAAAGAGGAATGATATTAAGTAAGACTCAATGTCCAAGCTCAAAGGATGAGCAAGACAAAATGAAGGGAATTCCGTATACGTCTGCTATAGGATCCATCATG
Source organism: Flaveria trinervia (assembly GCA_025506515.1). NCBI lineage: Eukaryota > Viridiplantae > Streptophyta > Magnoliopsida > Asterales > Asteraceae > Flaveria > Flaveria trinervia. Next base: position 101,073,003 of record CM046442.1, on the reverse strand, counting down.
TATGCAATGATATGCACTAGACCAGACGTGTCATGCGCTTTGAGCATGACAATCCGATACCAACAAAATCCTGGAAGCAGTCATTGGCTGTCTGTTAAGAACATACTTAAGTACCTAAGGAGGACTAAAGATATGTTCCTAATCTATGGATCTGGTGAGGAGGAGCTCGTAGTAAAGGGTTACACGGATGCGAGTTTCCAAACTGATCATGATGATTCACGATCGCAATCGGGGTACATTTCATCTTGAATGGAGGAGCAATCTCTTGGAAGAGCTCTAAGCAAGATGTGGTGGCATTATCAACTAGAGAGTCAGAATACATCGCCGCTTCATTAGCAGCTCAGGAAGCTACATGGTTAAAGAAGTTCATTGCCGACCTAGGTGTGGTCCCTTCCATTCAGGACCCCCTAGAAATTCTTTATGATAACGAGGGTGCGATTGCTCGAATCAAGGAACCCCGTGCACATCAAAAGACTAGGCACATTGAACGAAGATTCAACTACATAAGGGATGAAGTTGAAAAGAGAAAGATATGTATTCGCAAAGTTCACACGGATCAAAACATTGCGGATCCACTCACGAAGCTTCTTGAAAGGGAAAAGCATGAAAGTCATGCTTGTGCCATGGGACTGTAATATTCTAGTGACTAGATTTGATCTTTAATATTTGTATTGAGATATTGTAATCCTTTTTTACTTGAATGAATTATTTGGTTATAATGATTCAACTAATATTCCTATTTTGCATGTTTAAAATCCATGAGTAAATTATTTACTCAGAACATCCGTAGTTGTTCATGCTTGTGGGAACAAGTATGAAGGTAATGCAATTATGAACTTGGATTGGTAGATATTCATATGGATGAATATAGAGCAAAAGGTTGCTCCCAAAGTTCATAGATATTTGTGGGATGCAAATATTGGACTGACCTGCATCTCAAATGTTACTACATGGAATCTTCCTGATTGATCATAAGTAATTTTGAGTAAAGGCGAACATCATTTGGTATCCTCTAACCTGAGACACATATTGGGTCTTTATATTTAGCGAATATTATACTTTGACTTAGTTCTTCGCTGGTCTAAAACATGGCAGTACATAAGTCTGAGTTCAGGTATGATATAAAGTAATTGTGAGAGACGTATGTAGTCAAGATGGGATTTGTCCCTCTTATTCATTGAGAGTAAGATGTCTAAGGCCTGATAAAGTTAAATCAATGAAGAATGATCACTCTGTTCTCTAGGATTTAACATGACATGTGTGACAAAAGGATAAATGATTGATTCACCTAAATCATTTCAAGTATGGTACTTGAAGAGATGATGTTATTGAATGGCACTTAGTCATACGTATTAAGGGTAGTAAACCGTTGTTAGTGGTATTGACTGCTTGCATCAATCTTCTATGAATCTTGTGCAACTGGGAGATTGTTGGATCTTGTATGCCCAAGACACATACAAGATTGATGTCGTTAGTACGTTTTGATCCAAGTCGGGTCGTACCCAAAAACAAGCTATACAAACACCAATAAATGTTTATTTGATGATGAGATCATACAAATAACATTGACACCAATTTAGAAAATGGTTTTTTCTAAAATGTTACTTTTGTAAAAGAAAAACATTATGTGGATAATTTGTTCATGAGAAATTGTTTGTTTCATTATTTAAGTTGGTTAAAGAATAACAAATAAAAGTGTGTTATTGTTATAAAATTAAAAGAGGTTTTAATTTTATAAAGTTAAGGGTTAAGAGAGTAACTTTTTATAAAACTAAATTGGGGGAACCCTATTTTGGATGGGTATTTTCGGCCGCCCAAGGGGCTTTGGGACCAGCCTTTTGTCTTGGTATTTGCAAGACTTTCCCCTCTCTCACACTCTTCCATCATTCACACTTTTCTCTCTTACAAGACAAGCAAAAGAACTTCCCAAAACTAGGCTGATTTTCGGATTTACAAGCTGAAAAAAGAGGCTGAAATATTTCGGTTTTTGGCGGAGCTAAAGAAGAGGTTTCTTTGGTGTTGCATCCTAACAAGCAAGGTGTTTAAAGAGCTTGTGGGTATTAAAGAGCAAGGTGTTTAAAAGTTCAAGTTGAAGAGTGAGGGGACTACATGAAAGGATCGGGATCTAGTTTGATCAATTAGATTAAGATTTGCAGTGGAATAGAACAAGAATTAGACAAAATTTAAGCAAGAATAATATGAATATTCAATCAAACAGTGACGGTTATAAAGAGAGACAGTTTTCTGCAAAGAGAATATTTTCATTCACGCACAAGCTTCGGCTACAAAGAAATTAGGTCAACATTCCTTTTATAAAGGAATGTGACATCAGCTGATGTCACTTGATAGTGACAGCTAACTGATGTATACAAACAACTGAAAGTAGACTAACTACTGAAGATGTCCACAACAACTGAGGAAACCTTCACAAAAAGCTAAGTACAAGCTAAAATTACAACTACTGAAGTTATAACATCTGAAGTGTAAGAACTTCAAATGTTTTACATAAAATAAAACTACTGATTACAACTACTGAAAAGTAACCATCACAACTACTGAAAAGAACTACTTCACCTGTTGTGACAACTTCTGAGAACTTGGTCTTCAGACTTTGTCTTCAACATTTATCTTCAGACTTTGTCTTCAGCTGTTGTCTTCAAACTTTGTCTTCAGACTTTGTCTTCAGCTGTTGTCTTCAGACTTTGTCTTCAGACTTTGTCTTCAGACTTTGTCTTCAGACTTTGTCTTCAGACTTTGTCTTCAGACTTTGTCTTCAGACTTTGTCTTCAGACTTTGTCTTTAGCTGTTGTAGACCACTTCAGTTGTTATGATGTTTGTGGGACATAAAAGTTTTTCTGATCTGGCTCATTGGTTCTTTTGGTCCAACAAACTCCCCCTGAACCAATGCAGCCAAAACCTTTAAGATTATTGAAGTCCCATTATTGGCAAAAACATTTTGGATCAGCTCAAAAATCACCAAATTAGGCTCAGGCCAGGGAAGAGGTTTCAGAAAGTTTGATTGCCAAGGATGAATGGGAACTCTATCTTGGGGAATTGAACACAGAGCTGTTACCACATCCATGAGACCTACTTCCAATGATGAGTCTGTAAGACTCTCTAACATAGGCCTCAAGGAATACAACTTGTTCTTCCATTGTGAGTTCTTCACATCACTTTCAAAGAAGAACTCAGGCCCATAGTACTCTGATAAGTATTTAACATTCTTTCCATTCTATAGCTCCATAATAGTTATTTCTCTGTATGCAAACTCATCAGATGAGTACCTTCAAGTAACAACTGGAGCTCATTTCTTCTTATTTATTCAAGCTTCTTGTAGAACAACCCCTTCTTCGCCATTTTGTTTTCTAGTAAAGTTTGTGGAGTCATCTTAGACTTGTAAGCTCTCTTGAAGTCTTCAAGGCTATCCTAGGGTGACACTACAATGGCCAGCATTATCACAGCATCTACAGTCTTCTTTACTTGGCCATTGTATCGACTTGGAATATTCTTTTTACGAATTCTGTCACTTACTCTGGGGTCAGGCCAAATTCTCACTCTCTCTTTCTGATATTGAAATGTGAATCTGAGAGCATACAACCTCTGAGCATGTTTCTTCATAGCTTGTATGGATGAATACTTAGGAAACTCTTTATCAACCATCCTTAACAGTTGCTCATCATGTTGTTTGTGCTGTTCTTCTTCTTCAATTTGACTTTTACCATTTGCCTTTGGATGTCAGGTGTGATTGTTGTTGGTTGACTCCTGGCTCAGGCATCTTTGTTTTAAGAATAGCAGAGATTGGCAGACTATCATCCTCATCATCATCATCTTCTTCTTCTTCTTCCATCCTCAACACCCTTCTCTTCCTCTTGGGTGCATCATTGGTAGTGGTTTGAGTAGGTTTCATGGGTAAAGGAGTTGGTTTTGAGGGTTGTGAAGTTGGTTGTTTTGGTGTGGGAGATTGTACAGGCCGCTCTAGCATCTTGGTTGTGAGTGAGGCTTTGGATAACTTTGCCATATCAGACCTTTTCCTAACACCAGCTTCATCAAGAGCTTCTATGATCAATCCTTTGTTGAATACTTTAGAAGAACAGATTCTGGTGGTTATCTCCAAAATACTATGTGTGGACCATGACTTCAATGATTGATCTTCCCAAATGCTTTGATATGAGTCTTATAATAGCTTCCAGCCTTTCCCTTTCTTTCTCACTACAACTTGCCCATCTATGCTCAATCTCTTGAATCTCTAGCCTTCTAATTTCAGAGTCAAGTTTGGCTGTGTCAAAACCTTGTCTGAAGAGTTGATCAATGATCTTATCCATAGATCTGCTATGTTGCTCATCAGCTTCTTTGATCAGTTCTTCTAACTTTTTCTCATCTTCGGTCTGTTCAGCACTCTTCTTTCTCTTGTATGTGATCATCTCCTTTTCTTTCTTCTTTTTTTCTTCTTCCTCTTCAACTCTCTTTCTTTTGTCTGCTTTCACTGACTTAGACTTCCCCTTTTTGGTTGCATTGGGTTCAGGGGTTTGAATGTCAGAAAGTCTCTTACAAACATCATCATCAACTAAGGTTTGAAAATTTGAGGAAAGCCTCTCATCAATGGCTTGATGCATAATGTAGTGATGATGGAAGTGATGAGAGGTAAGGAGGATTGAAAGGCAGCAACCATTTGCTCAGAGGGGTTCTATCCCTAAGAAATGGTGCCTGAATCAGAGGTTGGTGGCGTAGTTGTTGGGAGTGGCTCAGTGTTTGGGAGACCTTCAGAAGAAGCTGCCATCTGTGGGTGAATTTGGGCAGATGGACTTGATTCTTGTGACAATTTGGCAAGCAGTTCTTGTAGTCTGCATACCTCAGCCTCAAGAATGGTGTTGTGAGCTAGAACATCAAAGAAAAAGCCAAGGTCATCATCAGTCTTTGCTGAATCATCTGACCTCCTCATTAAATCAGGATGAACATGTGCTGAGTGTAGATCAGTATTCACATGTGCCCCTATTTCTTGGAACTAGGGACTTCCTGCCTCAGCATTATGTCTTTCAATGGCAGTTGCCTCTGGTGAGGTCTTAGAGATGATACCACCTTCATCCTGTTCATGTGCTGAAACAGGAGAAGAGGCAGCCTCACCAGATGTTCGAATCTCCTCCTATACACAGGGAGATTGAACTCTGTGATCCCTGTGCTGTGGGTTAACAGCCACATTATAATCCTCTCCCTTAACTGTTGAGGTTTTCCCAGTGGTAATAGATTTCTTAGGAGGGGTAGAGGAATGTAGTTGAGTTAGCACTTGTGCAATAACCACAGTTGGGCTTGTAGGGGTGGCTTCAGTGGGAGATAAGTATGAAGAAGATTGTACCTCGGGTGACTGGTGCTCTTCAATGGCAATCTTCTCAAGTGAGAGAGATTCCAGTAATGTGGTTTCCCCATTTTTTGTTGCATCAGGATCCTGTTGAGAGGATACCTGAGCGGTTTCAGCTGGTAGAGTCTTGGAAACACAGGGGAATTACTACCAGTAGTTTCATCCTGTCTTTGTGTAGTAGGGGCATCATCAGGGGACTCAACTCCTTGAGTAGCCTTTTTGGTTTGTTTGGATTGTGGTTCGGAAGGGACTTTGGATCTGCAGGATGAGGCTGTGGGTTCCCTCTGCTTGGGTTTTAGCAGTTTGGTAGCCTCTTTGAGTTGTGGGTCAGAGTTGTGCCTGGAGTATACCTCAGGCAAAACTACCACAACAGGGACTCCAAGGCCAACAAGGCCATCAGATTTTAATTGATTGATGATTATGGCCATAAGAAACCTTGGATATAATATCCATCTGTTAGCCACAGGTTTCATTGCCAGATCTTTTAATTCCAAAAATATAACTTCAGAAAAATTTAAGCTTTGGCGTTCAAGGATAGAATACAATACCTGCTGCCACCTGGATGACATCTGATCCCATGAAGAGGATTTGGGGGAAAGGGAGACATTGATCATATGAATGATTAGGCGTTCAGCATCATGGAAGTGCTTCTTCAGAATGGTGGTAGCACTTAGGTCGTCCTCATACCCATGGTTGATGAATAATAGATCAGTAGTGCTCTTCGGGTATTTGGTGACAAAGGTGGCAACATTCAGATCTAGGTTTGGCGAATGACAGCAGGAGTGATGACCACCTTCTTCTCGTTTACAAACGACTGGAGAGTGATCGCGATATCATTCTCACCAGTATAGATAGTGTCATTTGTCCAGAATTGGCGAAGGGTATCGGGATAGATGGTTGGATTCAGAAGAAAAGCAGTTTGATACAGGGAATCAACCATCAGATCAATGGCGGCATCAAACATTGATACGGGGAAAACAACTGAAAGTTTTGGTGTTAGTCATCAGTTGTTACAAAACGACTGAAGACATGGTTTTAACTTTCAGATGTTGTAAACAACTGAAGACTTGGTGTTAGTCATCAGTAGTTTGAAACTACTAAAGACTTGGTTTTGGCTTCAGTTGTTTTGAAATGAAACAGCAGTTGTTTGAAACAATTGAAGAGTAAAATTTCTCATCAGTTATTGTCGTCAATTCATAACACTTACTCAGCAGACTATCTGATTTTCAGATGTTTTATTGGTCATCAGTACTTATCTGTTAGAACAGACATCAGTAGTTGTAACAACATCAGTAGTTGAAACTACATCAGTACTTTTCAACAAATAAAGTACTTGAGTACTTTTAAGTAATTTAGTCTTCAGTAGTTATGAAAACTGTTGAAGATAAAATAACTTATCAGTACTTATTTTTGACAGCTGTATACTAATGCTCATGAGTACTTGTGAACTGAGATCATCAGTAGTTGTCAAATCATTCTAGCTGCAGCATAGCAAGCCTTAGCACTAGTGACAGGATCAGCGATCACACGTTTGATGTATTAGGATACAAAGCAGCGGAATACAAACTAGAATTAGACAAATTGTAGCAAGCAATCGATACTTGTAAGCATTAAGATCGCATACGGTTATAGGAAGAGAATATATAGTCCTGATTTCAAGGAATGTTTATAGATGTAGAATATTTCTAATCAAATCATTCGATCATTCCATTCATTCCCCCATACTGGTTACAATAAGTTGTCACTCCTTATATAGAGTGCAACAATCACTGCTGTTATCACGGAAAGTGACAACTGGCAGATCTAATACAAAAATAACTAATTCTTAACAAACTACTGAAATGTTCACAACTACTGAGAACATATCAGCATGTTAAGTACAAAATAAAAACTACTGAAACTACAACGACTGAAGAACAAGCTCTTCAGTCGTTTTACAAAACTACTGAAACATAAAAATATAAAACTACTGATATCACAACTACTGAAGAAGTACTCTTCAGCAGTTGTGACAAACTACTGAGGCTTCAGTACTTGATCTTCAGACTTTGACCTTCAGGTGTTTCATCAGCTGATGACTTCAGTAGATATCATCAGCTGATGTCTTCAGTCTTTGTCTTCAGACCTTGTACATCAGTTGTTGATCTTCAGCACTTGTAAGCTCTTTAGTTGTTGTACTTCAGTACTTTGGTCTTTTAGCTTCAGCACTTGTGTTCTTCAGCTGTTGTACTTCAGCACTTTGGTTCTTCAGCTGTTGAGTCTTCAGCACTTGATCTTCAGCTGTTGAAGTCTTCAGCACTTGTCAAACTACTGATGAGGCTTTCAGTAGTTGTTGTGATACCATGTGGGACTTAGAGGTTTGCTGATCTTGGCTCATTGGTTCTTTTGGTCCAACAAACTCCCCCTGAACCAATGCAGCCAAAACTCTAACTTATTTATTCTCCCACTTATTGATGGCAAAATGTTGGTCTTTTTCCTTCTTGACAGTAGAGAAGATGACCATGTAAGCTCCGGCCTGGGAAGAACCTCAAATATTTGTTGGCAGAGTATGAATGGGAACTCTATTTTGGGGAACAGGACACAGAGTTGTTATCCCATTCATGAGATTCACTTCCCTATAATGAGTCTGTACGACTCTCTTGTGTAGGCCTCAAGGAAGGTGATTTGTTCCTCCATGGTTAGCTCTTCAGCACCTCCTTCAAACAATGATTCCGGCCCATAATACTCAGACAGGTATTTGGCCTGTTTCCCATTCTTTAGCTCCACAGTTGTTATTATTCTGTAAGCAAACTCATCCGGGTGATTACCCTCTAGGAACAACTGGAGCTCATTTTTCCTGACTTCCTCAAGCCTCTTGTAAACTAACCCCTTTTTCACTATTTTGTTTCCAGCATCTTCTGACGGGTTAGATTAGCTTTGTAGGCCTTCTTGAAGTCTTCTAGGATTTCCCAGGGTGAAACTACAAAGACCAGAGAGATCACTTCATCTACGATCTTTTTCACCTGGCCAATGTATCTCCGAGGTATATTGTTCTTATGAATTCTGTGAGAGACCCTGGGATCAGGCCAAATCCTCACTCTTTCCTTTTGATATTGAAAGGTATGCCTGAGAGTGTAAAGTCTGAGGGCTTGCTCCTTCATATTGATGATAGAAGATGTGGCTGCATAAGCTTTGTCAACTCTCTTCAGCAGTTCCTCATCATGCTGTTTATGAAGCTCTTCTTCTTCTAGCTTCACTTTAACCATTTGTCTCTGGACTTCAGGAGTAATTGCTGAGGAGTGACTTGTGGCCTTAGGCAACTGAATCACAGCTGAGAGCGGCAGCCTGTATCATCATCTTCTTCATCTTCTTCTAGCCTCAATATCCTTCTCTTCTTCTTCAAGGGTATATCATCGGCTATGGGTTTTGAGGGTAAGGGAGTTGGTTTGGTGGGTTGTGTTTTGGGTGGTTTTGGTGTGGGAATGTTGACAGGCTGTTCTAGCATCCTTGAGGTGAGTGTGGCTTTTGATTGATTGGCTAGCTCAGTCCTGCTCCCAGCACCCGCTTCATTCAAAGCTTCAATAACAAGCCCCTTAGTGTATGCTTCAGACGAACAGATCTTGGTGGTGATTGGCAAGATACTGTCCCTGGACCAAGCTTTGATTTCAATCATGATCTTCCAAGATATTTTGCAATAAATCTTATCATGATTTCAAGCCTTTCTCTTTTAACACTTCATAACTTGCCCATCTATTCTGGATTTCTTCAATCTCTAGTCGTCGAATCTCAGAGTCAAGTTTATTGGTGTCATGGCCTTGCTAAAGCTGATCTGATGATGTTGTCCATTGATCTGCTGTGTTCGGCATCAGCCTCTTTTATCAGTAGCTCCAAGGCTTTATCTTCAGCAATGTGCTCATCAGCACCTTTCTTTCGCTTGTAGGTGAGCATTGGTTGCTGTTCTTTCTCCTCCTTTTGGGCTTGCTTCGCTTCCTTCTTTTCCTCGGATCTTTTCCTCTTCTTTTCTTTCACTGCAGTACTCTCCCCCTTTTTGGTTGCATTGGAGGAAGGGGTTTGTACCGCAGAAAGAGTCTTTTGGACAGCAGCATCAACCAAGGGCTGTAATGTTGAGGAAAGCCTCTCATCAATGGCTTTGATCACTATATCAGTGATATGGGTTGTGATGAGAGGGAGGGAATTTTGTGGAGTACAGCACCTATTTGCTCAGGAGGGTTCTTTTCCTGAGAAGTAGGGCTGAAGCAGAGGCAGGGTTGATTTTGGAGTGGCTAGGTGTTTGGGGAAACCTTCAAGTGAAGGTGCCATCTGTGGGTGGATAGAGGCAGATGGTCTTTCTCCTTGTGAGAGTTGGTCAAGTAGGTTTTGCAGCCTACTGACTTTCTCTTCAAGGATTGTGTTCTGGGCAAGAACATCATAGAAAAAGCCAGGTCATCATCAGCGAAGTGAATCAGCTGACCTCTGCTTAGAGCAGTATTTACATGCACTGGGTGTAGACCAGTTGGTGCATGTGCCCCTTGTGCTTGGTACTGGGGACTTTCTAGCCTCAGGACAATGTCCATCATCAGCTGTTGCCTCTAGTGAGGTCTTAGCAAGTTACAGCCTCACTCTGGTCATGTGCTGAGTTAGAGGAGGTGGCAGCCTCACCAGATATTCTAAGCTCCTGTCTACACCAGGAGATAGAAGTGGGAAACCCCTATGCTGTGGGTCTCAAGTGCACTGTGTTCCTCCCCCTCAATTGTAGAGGTATCCCAGTAGTAAGTGGTTTCTGGGGAGGGTGGTGAGGAGTGCAATTGAGTCAACACTTGTGCAACTATTAAAGTTGGGCTGTGAGGGCGGGTTGTTTGGGGTGAAGGGATAGAAGCAGTGTGCACCTGGGGAGGTTGGTGCTCTTCAATGGCTATCTCCTCAAGTGATGAAGATCCCAGATATTAGGTGCCCCTGGGTGGCTGCTGCAGGCTCCTTGACAGGATCAGTGATCACAAGTTTGACGTATCAGAATATAAAGCAGCGGAATACACAAACGAATTAGACAAATTGTAGCAAGCAAACAATATATGTAAGCGTTAAGATCGCATACGGTTATAGGGAGAGAATATGAATTTCTGATTTCTAGGAAGTTTATAGATGTAGAATATTTCTAATCAAATCAATCAACATTCCATTCAATTGCTCATATCGCTCACTGATTACAATGGGTTGTCACTCCTTATATAGAGTGCAACAGTCACTGCTGTTATCACGGAAAGTGACAACTGGCAGAATCCAATACAGAAATAACTAAATCTTAACAAACTGCTGATATGTTCTCAGTAGTTGTGAACATTCAGTAGTTTGTTAAGTACAAAATATAAAACTACTGAAACTACAACGACTGAAGAACAAGCTCTTCAGGGTTTTACAAAACTACTGAAACAAAGAAATAAAACTACTGAAACATTAAAAAAAACTACTGATATCACAACTACTGAAGAAGTACTCTTCAGCAGTTGTGACAACTACTGAGGCTTCAGTAACTTGGTCTTCAGACTTTGACCTTCAGGCGTTCATCAGCTGATGACTTCAGTAGATATCATCAGCTGATGTCTTCAGTCTTTGTCTCAGACTTTGTACATCAGTTGTTGATCTTCAGCACTTGTGAACTCTTCAGCTGTTGTACTTCAGTACTTTGGTCTTTCAGCTTCAGCACTTGTGTTCTTCAGCTGTTGTACTTCAGCACTTTGGTTCTTCAGCTGTTAAGGTCTTCAGCACTGATTTTCAGCTGTGAAGTCTTCAGCACTGTCAAACTAACTGATGAGGCTTTCAGCAGTTGTTGTGATACCGTGTGGGACTTAGAGGTTTTCTGATCTGGCTCATTGGTTCTTTTGGTCCAACAAACTCCCCTGAACCAAGCAGCCAAAACCTCTAACTTATTTTACTCCCCACTTATTGATGGCAAAAATGTTGGTCTTTTTCCTTCTGATCAGTAGAGAAGATGACCCATGTACGCTCCGGCCTGGGAAGAACCTCAAATATTTGTTTGGCAGAGTATGAATGGGAACTCTGTTTTGGGGAACTGGACACAGAGTTGTTATCCCATTCATGCGATTCACTTCCCCATAATGAGTCTGTACGACACGAACATAGCCTCAAGGAGAACAATTTGTTCCTCTTGAGAGAGTTCTTCAGCTCCTCCTTCGAAGAAGAACTCTGGACCATAGTCTCTGATAAGTACTTCATGGTCCTGCATTTTCAACTCCACCGTAGTTACCTCCTGTATACAAATTCATCAGGATGGTTGCCTTCAAGGAGTAACTGGAGCTCATTCTTTTGGATGTCTTCAAGCTTTTTGTATAACAACCCCTTCTAATCATCTTGTTTTCTAGTAAGGCTTGAGGGGTCTTCTTTGCTTGGTGAGCTTTCTTGAATTCATCAATGATTCCAAGGTGACTACAACGGCCAACATGATGGTAGATTCTATTGTTTTTCGTACTTGGCCGTTTGTATCTGTGTGGCATAGTTATTTTATGGATTCTAGAACTCACCCTGGGGTCTGGCCATACTCTCACTCTTCCCTCTGATACTGAAAGGGGTGCTGAGAGTGTACAGCCTTGAGCATGCCTTCATGGCTTGAATAGATGATGACTTAGGAATTCCTTGTCAACCATCTTCAACAGTTGCTCATCGTGCTGGTTTGCGTTCTGTCTTCTTCTCTATTTTGACTCTGACCATTTCCTTTGAGAGTCGGGTGTGATCATGGATTGACTCTGGGGCTTTGGTAGCTTCAGACAGGCAGAGAGTGGCAGACAATCATCTTCATCCTCTTCTTCTACTTCTTCTTCCATCCTCAGCACCCTTCTCCTTCTACGGGGTACATCACTGGATGATGGTTGGGTGGTGAAGGGATGGTTTTGAAGAGAGAGGATGTTTGGATTTTGGCTTAGAGGTGGGTGGGAGATTTGAGGGACAGGATCTGTTTGATGTGGTGGAAGGGAAGGTTGATCTAGCATCCTTGTAGTTAATTTTGCTTTTGTAAGTTTAGCCATCTCTAACCTTTTGCCAGCCCAGCCTCATCAAGGGCTTCCACAATGATCCCTTTGTTGAATTGCTCAGAAGACAGATTCTGGTGGCTATAGCCAGAATGCTGTCCCTGGACCATGCGCGGATCTCCATTAATGATCTTCCAGTATTTGGCAATAAAGCGGACATTATTTCCAACCTCTCTTTCTCAAGAGCATCGTACCCTGCCCATCGGGTTTGTATCTCTTGTACCTCTAACCTTCTGATCTCACTATCCAGTGTAGCTGTTTCAAACCCCTGCCTGAATAGTTGTTCAATTATTTTATCCATGGAGCGGCTGTGTGTGGTGTCAGCTTCTTGACCAGCTCCTCCAAGGATTTTTCTTCAGCAGTATGATCATCAGCTTCTCTTTCGTTGTACGTGAGCAGAGGTTGCTTTTCTTGTTCCTCCTCTTCCTCAGATCTCTTCCTCTTCTATCTTTCACTACAGTACCCTCCCCCTTTTTGGTTGCATTGGAGGAAGGGGTTGGTACCGCAGAAAGAGTCTTTGGGACAGCAGCATCAACCAGGGCTGTAATGTGGAGGAAAGCCTCTCATCAAGGGCTTTGATCACTATATCAGTGATTATGGGGGTGAGAGAGGGAGGGAGTTTCGGAGGATAGCACCTATTTGCTCAGGAGGGTTTGTTCCTGAGAAGTAGGGCCTGAAGCAGAGGCGGGTGGTTGATTTTGGGGTGGCTCTGTGTTTGGGAAACCTTCAAGGGAGGTGCCATCTGTGGGTGTATGATGGTGGCAGATGGACTTGCATCCTGAGACATTTGGCCAGCAGCTCTTGAGTCTGCTAACCTCATCCTCTAGAATGGTGTTTTGAGCAACTACATCGAAGAGAAGCTCAGGTCATCATCAGGTGATACTGAATCACCTGACCTCTGCTTAGAGCAGGATTACATGCGTGGGTGTAGACCAGTTGGTGCATGTGCCCCTGTGCTTGGTACTGGGGACTTCCAGCCTCAGGAACAATGTCCATCATCAGCTGTTGCTCTAGGGAGGTCTTAGCAATGTTACCAGCCTCACTCTGGTCATGTGCTGAGTCAGAGGAGGGGGTGGCAGCTCACTAGATATTCTAAGCTCCTTCTCTACACCAGGAGATAGAATTGGGAAACCCCTGTGCTGTGGGTTCTCAGATGCACTGTGTTCCTCCCCCTCAAGGTAGAGGTATTCCAGTTGGAAGTGGTTTCTGGGGAGGGGGTGAGGAGTGCAATTGAGTCAGCACTTGAGCAACTATTAAAGTTGGGCTGTGAGGGGCGGTTGTTTGGGGTAAGGGGGTAGAAGCAGTGTGCACCTGGGGTTGATGGTGCCTCTTCAATGGCAATCTCCTCAAGTGAGGAAGATCCCAGATAAGTAGGTGCCCCTGGGTTGCTGCAGCTCCTGTTTGAGAGGAAGCCTGAGCGGCTTGTGGCTGGAGGAGTCATGGTATCCACTAGGGGTTTGGACTAGGGATATATCCTGCGTTGTTGTGCAGGAGCATCCTCAGGGGACTCAATTCCATGAGTAGCCATTTTGGGTTTCTTTTGGTGGGTTTGGTGGGGACATTGGATTGGAGTGTGGTGGCTGTGGGTTCCAGCTGCGTGGGTTTTCGCAGCTTGGCAGCCAGTTTGAGTGTCCGTCGGAGTTGTGCGGGAGTATACTTTGGCAAAACAGCCGTAGCAGGACTCCCAAGCCAACAAGTCCCTCAGCATTAAGCTGGTCTATTATAATGGCCATTATGAACCGTGGATAAAGTATCCAACGGTTGGCAGTTGGTTTTTGAGCCATATCTTTGAGCTCTGAAAATATTAATTCTGAAAAGTTCAGTGGTTGGTTGCTCAAGGATAGAATACAATACCTGCTGCCATTTGGTGGACATTTGATCCCAAGACGATTTCTTAGGAGCCAAACATACATTGGACCATATGAAAGATCAGGCGCTCAGCGTCATTAAAATGTTTCTTCATGATGGTGGTGGCACTGAGATCACCTTGATTTCCATGCTGAGCAAATGATAGATCTAGGGTGCCATTCGATATCCAGCAGGAGAGGTAGCATCACTCAGTTGAAGAATTTTACGGATTGTTGCAGAGTAATCACTACTTCTTGTGTTGTTGACGACTGACCGGAGGGATGTGTGTTGCTCTCCTCAGTAGTAACATTAACGTTCATCCAAAATTGGTTCAAGGATTCGGTATGTAAAACGGGGTTCAGAAGGAATGCCTTGTTGTATTGAGACTGACCATAAGATCGATAGCAATATCGAACTTAGTCCAGATCGGCGATTTTGTGAGGTAGGCAACACAGTTGTGTCGCGGTTTAATTTGCATAGACGCCATGGAAATTTGTTGGAGAGGAACGTTAGGTTGAAGAAGATAAAGCATGGAGAGCTCAGGTTAAGGGTATTTTAGGGTACGGGTGAGGAAACGAGAAGGATGTGGTGTTAGTCATCAGTAGTTTTAAACGGACGTTGACATGGTATTATCCTTTCAGACGTTGAAAGCTGAAGTCGCGGTATTAGGCATCAGTAGTTTAGGACACTACTGAAGACCGTGGTTTGACTTCAGGTGATTGAAACAACTGAGGGACATGGTGTTTGTCATCAGTAGTTATGAAACTACTGAAGACAGTGGTTTTGTCATCAGCTGTTGTAAACAACTGAAGACTTGGTATTGGTCATCAGTAGTTATAAAACTGCTGAAGACGTGGTGTGTTGTCAGTTGTTTAAAATGAAACAGCAGTGGTACAAACGACTGAAGGGAAATTTCTCTTCAGCTGTTTCGTCAATTCTTAGCTTTTTCAGCTGTTTCAAAACTATCCTCAACACATTCATCAGTTTTATGGCTGATTTCAGTTGTTTCATAGGACATCATACTTATCTGTTTTTACTGATTTCAGTAGTTATGACTACATCAGTAGTTGTAACTACTCAGTAGTTTAGAGCAGATGAAGTACTTCAGTACTTGTGAGAACTTTTAGCCTTCAGTAGTTATAAAAAGTACGAGGTAAAAGAGCTCATCAGTACTTATATGTGACAGACACTCATGATCACAATATGAATTACTGAGATCATCAGTAGTTGTCACCTATTCTAGCTGCAGCATACCAACCTTAACACCAGGTTTGGAAAGTTGAACTATCCAAAGGCTTAGTAAAGATGTCTGCAAGCTCATCAGCACTGGGCACAAACTTAGGATCAATCAGACCTTTTTCAAAACAATCCCGTATAAATGATGTCTGATCTCTATATGTTGGTCCTAGAGTGCTGGACGGGATTTTTTGACAATGCAAAGAGCTGAAGCACATCCAAACATGGAGTCTTAGTCTCTGTAATGCCATAATCAAAAGTGGTTTTGAAGCCAGAGTACCTGAGATGTACAGCTTGCAGCAGCAATGTACTTGCTTCCGCAGTGGATGTAGCAACTGAGGTCTGTTTTTGCTCTGCCAAGAAATTAAGCAGTTGCCTAGGAATTGGCATCCACCAGAAGTTGATTTTCTGGTCAACTTACACCCTGCATAGTCACTGTCAGAAAAAGCAACTAATTTACCAGAATGGTTGGTAGAATACCATAAACCTAGAGATGGAGTGCCTTGCAGATATCTAAAGATCCTCTTGACTGCAATCAGATGAGACTCTTTAGGTGCAGCCTGAAATCTAGCACAAACACATGTAGCAAACATAATATCTGGTCTAGAAGCTGTTAAATACATCAAGGATCCATCATACATCTGTAAAGTGTTTCATCAACCACTTTACCTTTCTGATCTGAGTCCAGTTGTGTGGTGCTGCTCATGGGAGTAGAACAGGGCTTACAGTTTTGTAAATCAAACTTTTGCAAAAGATCTTTGTATATTTGGATTGATGAATAAAAATTCCATCAGCCTTTTGTTTGATTTGCAACCCCAGAAAGAACTGTAATTCTCCCATGGCACTCATTTCCAACTTCTGTTGCATCAACTTGTAAAGGCATCACACAACTTTGGATCAGAGGAATGCAAAAATAATATCATCTACATAAATTTGAACAAGTAGATTATGCTGCCCAGCGTTTTAATAAATAAAGTCTTGTCTATGAGCCTCTAGTGAAATTGTTTTCCCGAAGAAAGTTTGATATGTCTCATACCAGGCTCTGGGAGCTTGTTTAACCCATAAAGAGCTTTATCAAGCTTATACACCCAATTAGGATGTTTGTTGTCCTCAAAGCCTGGAGGTTGACATACATAAACCTCTTCTTTAACTTTCCATACAAAATGCACTTTGACATCCAGTTGAAAGACTTTAAGTTTTTGATAAGCAGCATAGCTAAAAAACATCGAATTGCTTCCAGTCTGGTACAGGGGCAAAGGTTTCATCATAATCCATACCTTCTTCTTGTGCAAACCCCTGAACAACCAGTCTGGCTTGTTCTTAACAATAGCCCATTCATCAGTTTTGTTCCTAAACACCCATTTAGTGCCTATTGCACACATTACCTGGAGGTAGAGGAACCAGTTCCCACACTTGCTGTTTCTTGAACTGAAGAAGCTCAAGTTGCATGGCATCAACCCATCCATGTCCTTTAAAGCAATGTGATAATTCTTTGGCTCTTGCTGATGATGAAGAGAGCATAGAAGCAGAATTTGACAATTGACTTCTTGTTGATACTCCAGCAGTGATATCACCAATGATTTGAGACATGGGGTGATTCTTCAGATCTTGATACACAATGAGATCTGTGCAAGTGTTTGTAGCCGGTCAGCAGCAACAGATGGTGATGGTGAATCATTTCCTTGAAAACAATCAGTGGATGGAATTCAAAGGAAGTTGAATTCGAAGAAATCTCATCAGCATTAGTTGGTGGTGTGCTACTGGCGCTACAGGAACATCAGGTCTAGTTGAACAGGCAGCTGATCACTAAACCTGAAGAGGTGAGTACTGCAATCATCATCATCAGCAGCAGTACCCCAGGTGTGTGAACTGTTGGACAGGAGCAACAGCAGGAGTTTGATAAGGAACATATTGCAGTATGTCCAGATCAAATAACTACCCAGGACTTTGTGGAATCTTGTCCTTTGGAGATTCATTAAACTAACATGTAGAGTTTCTTCAACATCATTGTGTTCTGCAGGAAGACTCGTATGCTTTGCAAGTAGATGGAAAACCAACAAAGTATCCTGCATCCACCTTAGGATCAAATTTGTGGAGTTGATCCTTTGTGTTGAGAATAAACAGGACACCCAAATGCTTGAAAAGTGAAATCAGTGGAGCCAAATGATGGAGAACTTCTATGGAGTCTTCATCAACCTCTGATTTACTAAAACTCTATTTTGCACATAACAAGCTGTGTTGACAGCTTCGGCCCAAAAGGTCAATGGCAAACTGAGTCAGCCAGCATGGACCTTGCAGCTCATGAGGGTCCTGTTCTTTCTCTCCACTACTCCATTTTGTTCCGGAGTCCTTGGAATGCTGAACTGCCTTTTGATTCCCTTTGGAGAGAGAAGTCATCAAGTGTATGATTTTCTGAACTCAGTTCCATTATCACTCTAATACACTTGACTGGAAGGGAATACTGCTTCTCAATGTACAGCCAAAAGTGGATAATCTTCTGAGCGCCTCATCCTTTGAGTGTAGAAAGAAAGTCCATACAAATCTGGAGTAATCATCCACAATTACCAGACAGTATTCTTCATTGCCATGCTCATTACTCTCACAGGACCAAATAGATCCATATGCAGTAATGGCAAGCAGGCAGTGGACTTGGACACTTCAATAGGAGGAAATGAGACCTTGTGCTGTTTTCCTTTTAACAAGCAGTGCAAGGTTCATTCACAGTGGAACTCCTTTATTGGTAAGCCTCTGACGAAAACTATTGTGGCTAAGCTGATTCATGTTTTTGAGATTAACAGACCAAGCCTCCTGTGCCATAGTAGATTCTTGAAAAGAGGCTTTGGAAAATAGGCAAGGATTACCTTTGAGATCTGTCTTCTTAGAGAGATCTAAGGCATACACTCTTCCTGTCGTTGGCTTTCAGGAGAGTGTGATCATCCAACACCTTGTCAATCAAGGGCAAAACTTTGGATGACAGAATCCTACAGTTTTGACTTGTGAAAAGGGCAACATGGCCTTTATCACACATTTGACTGACACTCAAGAGGTTGTACTTGAGATTTTCCACATGATTAACATCATCAAATTTGATTCCTCCTGGAGGACAAAGCCCTTACGATGATGAACCCCCTAGCATCATTGCCAAAAGAGACAAATCCCTTCTTTCCTTGAGAGTAGTCATGAAGAAGAGAGATGTTCCCAGTCAGTGCAGGATCCCCCACTGTCTACATACCAGATGCTATTTTGGCATGTTGAAGAGAACCCTGCAAAATAAACAATCAGTTAGTTTTAGAGACCCAAACCTTTTTGGTTTGGGCCTGGTTCATCAATAGATGGTAAACTAGCATGTTTATTTGTAACAACAGCCTGAGAGGAAGAAGATGGTGCAGAAGAGGAGTCCTTTGGCTTAGACCTCCTTTTTCTGTGGTTTCAACATAGGAGAATCTAGTTGGGTAACTCTACCCAACAGATATTGTACCATCATCACCAGCTGTGTCTGATTTGTGATAAAGCTTTCAGCTCATCAGACACATGATAGTGGAGTTAGATAAGGTCCTATGTTGCAACCTTCTTCTTTTGAGCACCCTCAGCTGTCACTGTTTAACACCTTCCTTTTTGGATTGCTTTAAGGACTTAAGGGTTACAGGATTTGATGTTGCTGATACAAATGTGGTCTCAAACTCAGTTTTCATTTTTACCATTTCTCATAATTAATTTCTTTCTTCTTTTGTTTTTTTTTTTTTTTGTTTTTATACCAACAATCATCTGTAAGATGATTGAACAACCCACATACTTCACATGGTTTCTTCTTCATCTTAGGTGATCATCAACTAAATGGTGAAGCAACAGAAGACTGTTCTTCAATGTTTGGAAGCATTGGTTGCTTTCTTGACAGCATCTTTAGTAGTCTTCAAACTCTTTCTACTTCCAGTTTTCTTCTCTTCAGTAATGACAGCAGTTGAAGTTTGAACTTCAGGAGTTGAATCCTGCTCTCCAGTCCTTTCAGGACCTTCAGGATTGACTCCTGAGTTGATCAACTTATTGATCATGTGAATGTCAGCATTTGGACCATCAACCATCAGCTGATAGGTTCAAAGAGGACTTGATACTGACTGCTACTTGATGTGCTGTATCAGAAGGTAGATCACATGACTTGAGGGATGGTTATCACACTCTCACATCAGATTCTACCTCTGCTCTTGGGTTAAAATCTGTAGGTGGAGCAGTGTGATATAACCAATTCAAAACTTCACATTTGAAGCAGATTGCTTACTAAGAAGCATTTCAAAACCTTTGCATGATTGTACCCATCTATCACACTCGACCTGGGTAACTGCAAGGGTTTCTTTGAGATCTTTTGTACTTCTCTAAAAGTACATCTTCTCTAGCCTTATCATCAATTATTTGCAATTCAGTTTATAAACCTCATCATTTTTATCTTGAGCACAAACTCAAACTCAGCTTTGTTTTTGGAAAATTACTTGTTCTAGCTCATGTTCTTATTAATTAAAGCTACATTTGCTTCTCTAATGGAAGCAAATGCTGCTATGCATTGTTCAGAACATAATTTGGCTTTTGCCTCAGAGGATACCTGTGATACCTGTGGTGTAGAGGCATTGGAAGATGAAGTATCAGCAGACTCCAAAGCCATAAGAGTAGATTCCCAAAGGGACTGTCACACCCATGTTGACCAGCACCTGAGAACAGTTGATCATGACCAGACAAGTCATCTGGTAAACTGCTCCAGTCAACAACTCCTGGGGTGAAGAAGCTGTGTTGTTGAGATGAAGGTTGTGATGAGATAGGGAAGGCTGAGGTCTGGTAATGCATGAGGTTGTGGTGTCATAGGAACTTGAACTGACTTGATGTGGCATGTAATACAAGGGTACTGATAAGGCATTTGACCCTGAGGAACAAAATATGCCGGAGATTGTTGTTGAGGATGATGACTAGATGTGACAGGATGTTGCCCTCTGTTTGTTGACTGTTGCCAGGAAAAGTCACGAAGGGTGCAGTAGAGTTTGATCCAGTTGATCTACACTCTCTTGCAAAGTGTCCAAGCCGTTGGCATTTGTGACACCTCAACTTGCTTGTCAAAACCAACTTTGGTTTTGCCAGAGAGTCCTGGGAATTTTCTTCCAGTTCTTTTGTAGAACTTCTGAGATGATATTTATCAAGGCCATTTGGCTCAAAATATCCATCTCTTCTAAGTCATCATCTGCAATCCCTTGAGATCATCCATGATGAAACATAAATTGTCATTATTACCTCCAGTAAACTGACCATCAACACTTACAAATGCAGAATTAGAAGTGCTCGAAGAGAAATAATATGCTCATCATACTGGCATTCAGCTGCAGCAATTCTGACTCATGACCCACCAAGGCAGTGTTGCCTTGAATAAAGTATTCAGTGAGCTTTCCAGATGAAGACAGCTTTCTCTTCTTTTATTCTCTCTCTCAAAAGTGAGCAATTTCCCATGGAGTTGGGTGAGAGATAGTTTGTCCAAACTTGCACTGGAGCGTAGGACAATAGTATATGTGTCCCATCTCTCAGGCAGTGATCTGAGAAATCTTATTCATCTGATAATGGTGTATTCAAGTTTGACCATTTTTAGTTCAGAGATCAAACAAGGAAAACCGCTCATATTGTTGAGTCAGGGCTCACCCTTTCTATGAGAGAATGTCTCATAGTGTGGGCAAGAATTTCTCTATTATTTGCCAAGACCTCATCTGTTCTCCAAATTGTTCTTTCAAAGCAATCCAGAGGTCATGGGGCAGTTTCATGATGCATTAGCCCAAATAGATTTCATTGGCAAAGCCATGGCCAGAATTCCATGGGCTTTTGCATCAATCTCAAGCAACTTTTTATCCTCATCTGAGTATTGCTCCCTCCTTTCGGAACCATTTGATTGGTTTCCGGGTTATTCACCATAGGCTTGTGTGGACATGTACCACAGATGTCCAACACCCTGCGCTGTTAATTAGACAGGTGATGGAGCATACGTCTTTGCATATGTTATACTCATTCCTAACCGCATAGGAGGCTTGGTTGAGGAACCAGTATTGTGAGGATCATTGGAGGGAGTGGTCATTTCAGTTTCAAAACAGTTTAGTTCAAGTTTTAAAAAGTTTTAGACAAACCACAACAAACTCAATGCGAACCAAGAATAAGATCTCAGGATGAATGAGCAGAAATACAGAAAATTCAATCTCTATAACCGTTTCTTGCAAAAACAAAAGCTAATTCATCAAACTTGGATCTAGAATAGCAGTTTCAATGATCAATATTAGATCGATCAATGATTAACTGCTCTGATACCATTTGACAGGTCAGTGATCACAAGTTTGACGTATCAGAATATAAAGCAGCGGAATACACAAACGAATTAGACAAATTGTAGCAAGCAAACAATATATGTAAGCTTAAGATCGCATACGGTATAGGGAGAGAATATGAATTTCTGATTTCTAGGAATGTTATAGATGTAGAATATTTCTAATCAAATCAATCAAACATTCCATTCAATTGCTCATATCGCTCACTGATTACAATGGTTGTCACTCCTTATATAGAGTGCAACAGTCACTGCTGTTATCACGGAAAGTGACAACTGGCAGATCCAATACAGAAATAACTAAATCTTAACAAACTGCTGATATGTTCTCAGTAGTTGTGAACATTCAGTAGTGTTAAGTACAAAATATAAAACTACTGAAACTACAACGACTGAAGAAGAACAAGCTCTTCAGTCGTTTTACAAAACTACGAAACAAAGAAAAATAAACTACTGAAACATAAAACATAAAACTACTGATATCACAACTACTGAAGAAGTACTCTTCAGCAGTTGTGACAAACTACTGAGGCTTCGTACTTGGTCTTCAGACTTTGACCTTCAGGCGTTCATCAGCTGATGACTTCAGTAGATATCATCAGCTGATGTCTTCAGTCTTTGTCTTCAGACTTTGTACATCAGTTGATCTTCAGCACTTGTGAACTCTTCAGCTGTTGTACTTCAGTACTTTGTCTTTCAGCTTCAGCACTTGTGTTCTTCAGCTGTTGTACTTCAGCACTTTGGTTCTAGCTGTTAAGGTCTTCAGCATTGATCTTCAGCTGTTGAAGTCTTCAGCACTTGTCAAACTACTGATGAGGCTTTCAGCAGTTGTTGTGATACCGTGTGGGATTAGAGGTTTTCTGATCTGGCTCATTGGTTCTTTTGGTCCAACATCCTGTTGAGAGGAAGCCTGAGCGGCTGTGGCTGCAGTAGTCATTGTATCCACTAGGGGGTTGGACTAGTGGATATCCTGCATTTGTGTTGCAGGGGCATCCGCAGGGGACTCAATTCCCTGAGTAGCGTTTTGGGTTTCTTTTTGGTGAGTTTGGTGGGGACTTGGATTTGGAGGTGGTGGCTGTGGGTTCAGCTGCGTGGGTTTGTGCAGCTTGGCAGCCATTTTGAGTGTCTGGTCAGAGTTGTGCCGGGAGTATACTTCCGGCAGAACAGCCGTAGCAGGACTCCCAAGCCAACAAGTCCCTCAGCATTAAGCTGGTCTGTATAATGGCATTATGAACCGTGGATATAGTATCCAACGGTTGGCAGTTAGTTTTTGAGCCATATCCTTGAGCTCTAAAAAATATTATTTCAGAAAAAATTAAGTGGTTGTGCTCAAGAATAGAATACATTACCTGCTGCCATTTGGTGGACATTTGATCCCAAGACGACATCTTAGGGGCCAAACATACATTCACCATGTGAAAGATCAGGCGCTCAGCGTCATTAAAGTGTTCTTCATGATATTGGAGGCACTGAGATCGCCTTGATATCCATGTTGAGCAAAGGATAGATCTATGGTGCCCTTCGGATATCTAGCAGGAGAGTAGCATCATTCAGTTGAAGAATTTGGCGGATTATTGCAGGAGTGATGACTACTTCTTTGGTGTTGACGACCGACCGGAGGGATGGTGTGTTGTTCTCCCCAGTGGTAACAGTAACATTCATCCAAAATTGGTGCAAGGATTCGGCATGTAAGATGGGATTCAGAAGAAATGCCGTGTTGTATTGGGACTGAACCATAAGATCGATAGCAGTATCGAACTTAGTCCAGATGGGCGATTTAGTGAGGTAGGCAACACAGTTGTGTCGCGGTTTAATTTGCATAGACGCCATTGAGAAGAGGGAAGTTTTGGAGAGGAACGTTAGGTTTGAAGAAGATGAAGCAATGAGAGCTAAGGTTAGGGATATATATAGGGTACGGGTAAGGAAACGACTGAAGGATGTGGTGTTAGTCATCAGTAGTTTTAAACGACCGTTGACATGGTATTATCCTTTCAGACGTTGAAACAGCTGAAGTCGTGGTGTTAGGCATCAGTAGTTTTGAAAACTACTGAAGACCGTGGTTTTGACTTCAGATGATTGGAACAACTGAGGACTTAGTGTTTGTCATCAGTAGTTATGAAACTACTGAAGACAGTGGTTTTGTCATCAGCTGTTGTAAGCAACTGAAGACTTGGGATTAGTCATCAGTAGTTATAAAACTATTGAAGACGTGGTTTTGCTTCCGTTGTTTAAAATGAAACAGCAGTTGTACAAACGACTGAAGAGAAAGTTCTCTTCAGCTGTTTTCATCAATTCTTAGCTTTTCAGCTGTTTCAAACTGTCCTCAACACATTCATCAGTCTTTTTGGCTGATTCAGTTGTTTCATAGGACATCAGTACTTATCTGTTCTTACTGATTGCAGTAGTTGTAGCTGCATCAGTAGTTGTAACTACACAGTAGTTTAGAACAGATGAAGTACTTCAGTACTTGTGAGACATTTAGCCTTCAGTAGTTATAAAAACTACTGAGGTTAAAAGAGCTCATTAGTACTTATATGTGACATAGGTACTCAAGATCATCAGTATGAATTACTAAGATCATCAGTAGTTGTCACTTATTCTAGTTGCAGCATACCAAGCCTTAACACCAGGTTTTGGAAAGTTGAACTATCCAAAGGCTTAGTAAAAATGTCTGCAAGCTCATCAGCACTAGACACAAACTTAGGATCAATCAGACCTTTTTCAAAACATCCCTTATAAAATGATGTCTGATCTCTATATGTTTGGTCCTAGAGTGCTGGACTGGATTTTTGACAATGCAAAGAGCTGAAGCACTATCCATTAACAATGGAGTCTTAGCCTCTGTAATGCCATAATCCAAAAGTTGGTTTTGAAGCCAGAGTACCTGAGATGTACAACTTGCAGCAGCAATGTACTCTGCTTCAGCAGTGGATGTAGCAACTGAGGTCTGTTTCTTGCTCTGCCAAGAAATCAAGCAGTTGCCTAGGAATTGACATCCACCAGAAGTTGATTTCCTGTTCAACTTACACCTGCATAGTCACTGTCAGAAAAAGCAACTAATTTACCAGAATGTCCGGTAGAATACCATAAACCTAGAGATGGAGTGCCTTGCAGATATCTAAAGATCCTCTTGACTACAATCAGATGAGACTCTTTAGGTGCAGCCTGAAATCTAGCACAAACACATGTAGCAAACATAATATCTGGTCTAGAAGCTGTAAATACATCAAGGACCCAATCATACATCTGTAAAGTGTTCATCAACCACTTTAACTTTCTGATCTGTGTCTAGTTGTGTGGTGCTGCTCATGGAAGTAGAACAAGGCTTAGAGTTTTGTAAATCAAACTTTTGCAAAAGATCTTTTGTATATTTGGACTGATGAATGAAAATTCCATCAGCCTTTTGTTTGATTTGCAACCCCAGAAAGAACTGTAATTCTCCCATGGCACTCATTTCAAACTTCTGTTGCATCAACTTTGTAAAGGCATCACAAACTTTGGATCAGAGGATGCAAAAATGATATCATCTACATAAATTTGAACAAGTAGATTATGCTGCCCAGCTTCTTAATGATAAAAGTCTTATCTATGGAGCCTCTAGTGAAATTGTTTTCCAGAAGAAAGTTTGATAATGTCTCATACCAGGCTCTGGGAGCTTGTTTTAACCCATAAAGAGCTTTATCAAGCTTATACACCAATTAGGATGTTTATTGTCCTCAAAGCCTGGAGGTTGACATACATAAACCTCTTCTTTAATTTTTCCATACAAAAATGCACTTTGACATCCATTTGAAAAACTTTATGGTTTTGATAAGCAGCATAAGCTAAAAACAATCGAATTGCTTCCAGTCTGGCTACAGGGGCAAAGGTTTCATCATAATCAATACCTTCTTCTTGTGCAAACCCCTGAACAACCAGTCTGGCCTTGTTCTTAACAATAAGCCCATTTTCATTAGTTTTGTTCCTAAACACCCATTTAGTGCCTATTGCACACTACCTGGAGGTAGAGGAACCAGTTCCCACACTTGCTGTTCTTGAACTAAAGAAGCTCAAGCTGCATGGCATCAACCATCCATTTTCCTTTAAAGCAATGTGATAATTCTTTGGCTCTTGCTGACTGATGAAGAGAGCATAGAAGCAGAAATTTGACAATTGACTTCTTGTTGATACTCCAGCAGTGATATCACCAATGATTTGAGACATAGGGTGATTCTTCAGATCTTGATACACAATGAGATCTGTGCAAGTGTTTGTAGCCGGTCAGCAGCAACAGATGGTGATGGTGAATCATTTCCTGAAACCAATCAGTGGATGGTAATTCAAAGGAAGTTGAATTCGAAGAAATCTCATCAGCATTTGTTGTGGATGTTGCTACTGGAGCTACAGGAACATCAGGTCTAGCTGAGTCAGGCAGCTGATCACTAAACCTGAAGAGGTGAGTACTGCAATCATCATCCATCATAAGCAGTACCACCAGGTGGTGAACTGTGACAGGAGCAACAGCAGGAGTTTGATAAGGAACATATTGCAGTATGTCCAAATCAAATAACTCCACAGGACTTTGTGGAATCTTGTCCTTTGGAGATTCATTATACTTAACATGTAGAGTTTCTTCAACCATCTTTGTTCTGCAGTTGAAGACTCTGTATGCCTTGCAAGTAGATGAATAACCAACAAAGTACCCTGCGTCCACCTTAGGATCAAATTTATGGAGTTGATCCTTTCTGTTGAGAATAAAACAGGGACACCCAAATGCTTTGAAAAATGAAATCAGAGGAACCAAATGATGGAGAACTTCATATGGAGTCTTCATCAACCTCTGATTTACTAAAACTCTATTTTGCACATAACAAGCTGTGTTGACAGCTTCAGCCCAAAAGGTCAGTGCAAACCTGAGTCAGCCAGCATGGACCTTGCAGCTTCAATGAGGGTCCTGTTCTTTCTCTCCACTACTCCATTTTGTTCTGGAGTCCTTGGAATGCTGAACTGCCTTTTGATTCCCTTTGAAAGATAGAAGTCATCAAGTGTATGATTTCTGAACTCAGTTCCATTATCACTCCTAATACACTTGACTGGAAGGAATACTGCTTCTCAATGTACAGCACAAAGTGAATAATCTTCTGAGCAGCCTCATCCTTTGAATGTAGAAAGAAAGTCCATACAAATCTGGAGTAATCATCCACAATTACCAGACAGTATTTCTTATTTGCCATGCTCATTACTCTCACAGGACCAAATAGATCCATATGCAGTAATTGCAAGTAGGCAGTGGACTTGGACACTTCAATAGGAGGGAATGAGACTTTGTGCTGTTTTCCTTTTAAACAAGCAGTGCAGGTTTCATCACAATGGAACTCCTTTATTGGTAAGCCTCTGACTAAACCATTGTGGGTAGGCTGATTCATGTTTTTGAGATTAACATGACCAAGCCTCCTGTGCCACAGTTTAGATTCTTGAGAAGAGGCTTTGGAAAATAGGCAAGGATTGCCTTTGAGATCTATCTTCTTAGAGAGATCTAAGGCATACACTCTTCCTGTCCTGTTGGCTTTCAGGAGAGTGTGATCATCCAACACCTTGTCAATCAAGTGCAAAACTGTGGATGACAGAATCCTACAGTTTTGACTGGTGAAAAGGGCAACATGGCCTTTGTCACACATTTGACTGACACTCAAGAGATTGTACTTGAGATTTTCCACATGATTAACATCATCAAATTTGATTTCTCCATTGGAGACAAAGCCCTTACCGATGATGTAACCCCTAGCATCATTGCCAAGGAGACAAATCCCTTCTTTCCTTGAGAGTAGTCATGAAGAAGAGAGTTGTTCCCAGTCATGTGCATAGATCCCCCACTGTCTACATACCAGATGCTACTTTGGCATGTTGAAGAACCCTGCAATAATAAACAATCAGTTAGTTTTAGAGACCAAAACCTTTTTGGTTTTGGGCGTGGTCTCATCAATAGATGGTAAACTAACAGGTTTATTTGAAACAACAGCCTGAGAGGAAGAAGATGGTGTAGAAGAGGAGTCCTTTGGCTTGGACCTCCTTTTCAGTAGTTTCAACATAGGAGAATCTAGTTGGTTAACTCTACCCAACAGATGTTGTACCATCATCACCAGCTGTGTCTGATTTTGTGATAAAGCTTTCAGCTCATCAGACACATTGCTAGTGGAGTTTGATAAGTTCCTATGTTGCACCTTCTTCTTCTGAGCACCCTCAGTTGTCACCTGTTTAACCCCTTCCTTTTTGGATTTCTTTAAGGACTTAAGGGTTACAGGATTTGATGTTGCTGATACAAATGTGGTCTCAAACTCAGTTTTCATTTTTACCATTTTCTCATTAATTTCTTCTTTTTGTTTGAGTTTGGAACCTCTTTTGTACCAACAATCATCTGTAAGATGATTGAACAAACCACATACTTCACATGGTTTCTTCTTCATCTTAGGTTGATCATCAACTAAAGAGGATGAAGCAACAGAAGACTTGTTCTTCAATGCTTTGGAAGCATTGGTTGCTTTCTTGACTACCTCTTTAGTAGTCTTCAAACTCTTTCTACTGCCAGTTTTCTTCTCTTCAGTACTGACAGCAGTTGAAGTTTGAACTTCAGGTGTTAAATCCTGCTCTCTAGTCCTTTCAGGACCTTCAGGATTAACTCCTGAGTTGATCAACTCATCAATCATGTGAATGTCAGCATTTGAACCATCAACATCAGCTGATAGGTTCAAAGAGGGCTTGATGCTGACGGCTACTTCTGATTGTGCTGTATCAGAAGGTAGATCACATGATGTGATGGATTGGTTATCACTCTCACCATCAGATTCTACCTCTGCTCTTGGTGTAAAATCTGTAGGTGGAGCAGTGTGATTGTAACCAATTCCAAACTTCACATTTGAAGCAGACTGCTTACTAAGAAGCATTTCAAAACCTTTGCATGATTGTACCCATCTATCACACTCGACCTGGGTAACTGCAAGGGTTTCTTTGAGATCTTTGTACTTCTCTAGAAGTACTTCTTCTCTAGCCTTATCATCAATTATTTGGCAATTCAGTTTATAATCTCATCATTTTTATCTTTGAGCACAAACTCAAACTCAGCTTTGTTTTTGGAAATTATTTGTTCTAGCTCAATGTTCTTATTAATTAGAGCTACATTTGCTTCTCTAATGGAAGCAAATGCTGCTATACATGGTTCAGAACATAATTGGCTTTTGCCTTAGAGGATACCTGTGGTGTAGAGGCATTAGAAAATGAAGTATCAGCAGACTCCAAAGCCATAAGAGCTAGATTCCCAAAAGGACTGTCACCACCATGTTGACCAGCACCTGAGAACAGTTGGTCATGACCAGACAAGTCATCTGGTAAACTGCTCCGGTCAACAACTCCTGGGTGAAGAAGCTGTGTTGTTGAGGTTGAGCTTGTTGATGAGATTGGGAAGGCTGAGGTTCTGGTAGTGCATGAGGTTGTGGTGTCATAGGAACTTGAACTTGATTTGACTGTGGCATGTAATAACAAGGTACGGATATGGCATTTGACCCTGAGGAACAAAATATGCCGGAGATTGTTGTTGAGGATGATGACTAGAGGTGACAGGATGTTGCCCTCTGTGTTGTTGACTATTGCCAGGAAAAGTCACAAAGGGTGCAGTGGAGTTAGATCCAGTTGATCTACACTCTCTTGCAAAGTGTCCAAGCCTTTGGCATTTGTGACACCTCAACTTGCTCTTGTCAAAACCAACTTTGGTTTTGCCAGAGAGTCCTGGGAATTTTCTTCCAGTTCTTTTATAGAACTTCTGAGATCTGATATTTATCAAGGCCATTTGGCTCAAAATATCCATCTCTTCTAAGTCATCATCAGCAATCCCCTTGAGATCATCCATAATGAAACATAGATTGTCATTATTACATACAGTAAACTGACCATCAACACTCACAAATGCAGAATCAGAAGTGCTCGAAGAGAAATTAATATGCTCATCATACTGGCATTCAGATGAAGCATATTCTGACTCATGACCCAACAAGGCAGTGTTGCCTTGTACAAAGTCTTCAGTGAGCTTTCCAGATGAAGACAGCTTTCTCTTCTGTTCTATCTCTCCCTCAAAAGTGAGCAGTTTCCCTTGGAGTTGGGTGAGAGATAGTTTGTCCAAACTTGCACTGGAGCGTAGGACAATAGTATATGTGTCCCATCTCTCAGGCAGTGATCTGAGAAATCTGTTATTCATCTGAATATTGGTGTATTCAAGTTTGACCATTTTTAGTTCAGAGATCAAACAAGAGAACCGCTCATATTGTTGAGTCAGTGTCTCACCCTTTCTATGAGAGAATGTCTCATATTGTTGGGCAAGAATTTCTCTATTATTTGCCAAGACCTCATCTGTTCCTCCAAGTTGTTCTTTCAAGGCATTCCAGAGGTCATGGGCAGTTTCATGATGCATTAGCCCAGAATAGATTTCATTGGGCAGTGCCATGGCCAGAATTCCATGGGCTTTTGCATCAATTTCAAGCAACTTCTTATCCTCATCTGAGTATTGCTCCCTCCTCTTCGGAACCATTTGATTGGTTTCCGGGTTATTCACCATAGGCTTGTGTGGACCATGTACCACTGATGTCCAACACCTTGCGCTGTTAACAGACAGGTGATGGAGCATACGTCTTTTCCATATGTTATACTCATTCCTAACCAGCATAGGTGGCTTGGTTGAGGAACCAGTATTGTGAGGATCATTGGAAGGAGTAGTCATTTTCAGTTCAAAAACAATTTAGTTCAAGCTTTTAAAAGTTTTAGACAGACCACAACAAACTCAATGAGAACCAAGAAAAGATCTCAGGATGAATGAGCAGAAATACAGAAAATTCAATCTCTATAACCGTTTCTTGCAAAAACAAAAGCTAATTCAATCAAACTTAGATCTTGAATAGCAGTTTCAATGATCAATTATTAGATCGATCAATGATTAACCTGCTCTGATACCATTTGACAGGATCAGCGATCACACGTTTGATGTATTAGGATACAAAGCAGCGGAATACAAACTAGAATTAGACAAATTGTAGGAAGCAATCGATACTTGTAAGCATTAAGATCGCATACGGTTATAGGGAGAGAATATATATTCCTGATTTCAAGGAATGTTTATAGATGTAGAATATTTCTAATCAAATCATTCGATCATTCCATTCATTCCCCCATACTGGTTACAATAAGTTGTCACTCCTTATATAGAGGGCAACAATCACTGCTGTTATCACGGAAAATAACAACTGGCAGATCTGATACAAAAATAACTAATTCTTAACAAACTACTGAAATGTTCACAACTACTGAGAACATATCAGCATGTTAAGTACAAAAAATAAAACTACTGAAACTACAACGACTGAAGAACAAGCTCTTCAGTCGTTTTACAAAACTACTGAAACATAAAAATATAAAACTACTGATATCACAACTACTGAAGAAGTACTCTTCAGCAGTTGTGACAAACTACTGAGGCTTCAGTACTTGATCTTCAGACTTTGACCTTCAAGTGTTTCATCAGCTAATGACTTCAGTAGATATCATCAGCTGATGTCTTCAGTCTTTGTCTTCAAACCTTGTACATCAGTTGTTGATCTTCAGCACTTGTAAGCTCTTCAGCTGTTGTACTTCAGTACTTTGGTCTTTCAACTTCAGCACTTGTGTTCTTCAGCTGTTGTACTTCAGCACTTTGGTTCTTCAGCTGTTGAGGTCTTCAGCACTTGATCTTCAGCTGTTGAAGTCTTCAGCACTTTTCAAACTACTGATGAGGCTTTCAGCAGTTGTTGTGATACCATGTGGGACTTAGAGGTTTTCTGATCTTGGCTCATTGGTTCTTTTGGTCCAATAACTAGATTTTGGAAAGTTTCACTTTCCAAAGCCTTAGTAAATATATCTGCAAGCTCATCAGCACTAGGAACAAACTTTGGATCAATCAGACCTTTTTCATAACAATCCCTGATAAAATGATGTCTGATCTCAATATGTTTGGTCCTAGAATGCTGGACAGGATTCTTAACAATACAAAGAGCTGAAGCACTGTCCATCAGTAAAGGAGTCTTAGTCTCTGTAATGTCATAATCCCGTAATTGATTCTAAGCCAGAGTACCTGAGATGTACAACTTGCAGCAGCAATGTACTCTGCTTCAGCAGTGGATGTAGCAACTGAAGTTTGTTTCTTACTCTGCTAAGAAACTAAACAATTGCCTAAAAATTGCCATCCACCAGAGGTTGATTTTCTGGTTAATTTACACCCTGCGTAGTCACTATCAGAGAAAGCAACTAATTTGCAAGAGTGCTTAGTGGAATACCAAAGTCCTAAAGATTGAGTTCCTTGCAAGTATCTAAAGATCCTTTTGACTGCAATCATATGGGATACTTTTGGTGTAGCCTGAAATCTAGCACAAACACAAGTTGCAAACATAATGTCTGGTTTAGAAGCCGTAAGGTACATCAAGGAACCAATCATACATCTGTAAAGAGGTTCATCAACTGCTTTACCTTTCTGATCAGCATATGGGAGTAGAACAGGGCTTACAGTTTTGTAAATCAAACTTTTTCAACAGATCCTTTGTATATTTTGACTGATGAATGAAAGTTCCATCAGCCATTTATTTGATTTTGCAAACCCAGAAAGAACTGTAATTCTCCTATGGCACTCATTTCAAACTTTTGTTGCATTAACTTAGTAAAGGCATCACACAACTGTGGATCAGAGGATGCAAAAATAATATCATCTACATAAATTTGAACAAGGAGCTTATGCATGCCTACCTTCTTAATGAACAAATTTTTTTCTATGGAGCCTCTAGTGAAATTGTTTTGAAGAAGAAAATTAGACAGTGTTTCATACCAGGCCCTGGGAGCTTGTTTTAACCCATAAAGAGCCTTATCAAGCTTATACACCCAATCTGGATGTTTATGATCTTCAAAACCTGGTGGTTGACACACATAAACTTCTTTCTTTTATTTTACCGTATAAGAATGCACTTTTGACATCCATTTGAAAAACTTTGAAGATTATGGAAAGCAGCATAAGCTAAGAACAATCTGATTGCAGTCTGGCTACAGGGGCAAAGGTTTCATCATAATCAATACCTTCTTCTTGTGAAAACCCCTGTACAACCAGTCTGGCCTTGTTCTTGACAATTTGACCTTTTTCATCAGTTTTATTCCTAAACACCCATTTAGTGCCTATTGCACACTTACCTTGGGGTAGAGAAACCTGTTCCCACACTTGCTGCTTTTGAAACTAAAAAAGCTCAAGTTGCATGGCTTCAACCCATCCATTGTCTCTTAATGCAATATGATAGTTCTTTGGCTCTTGCTGACTGATGAAGCGAGCATAAAAGCAGAAATTGGTCAATTGACGTCTAGTTGAAACACCAGCATTGATGTCACCAATGATCTGAGACATGGGGTGATTCTTTAGTTCTTGGTACTCAATAAGATCTGTGCAATTGTTTGTAGGAGATTCAGCAGCAACAGATGTTGATCCAGACTCTTGAAACCTAAAATGAGATGGCAATTCAAATGAAGTAAAGGATTCAGAGATCTCATCAGCATTTGTTGTGGATGGAACTGCTGACGCTACAGGAACATCAAGTTTAGTAGACTCAGAGGTGATTACTAAACCTTGCATTTGTACCACCAGATGGATGACTAGTTGTAGGAGATGATGAATTCACAGAATCTGCAACAGCTGGAGACTGATAAGGAACATATTGCAGTATGTCCAAATCAAATAACTCCACAGGGTTTTGTGGGATTTTGTCCTTTGGAGATTCATTAAACTTTACATGCAAGGTTTCTTCAACTATCTTTGTTTTGCAAATAAAAACATTGTATGCCTTGCAAGTAGATGAATACCCAATAAAGTACCCTGCATCCACCTTTGATTCAAACTTCTGAAGTGGATTCTTTGTGTTAAGAATGTAACAGGGACACCCAAATGCTCTAAAAAAGGACATTAGAGGTGCCAAATGATGTAACATTCATAAGGAGTCTTCATCAACCTCTGATTTACTAACACTCTATTTTGCACATAGCAAGCTGTGTTGACAGCTTCAGCCCAAAAGGTTAGTGGCAAACCAGAATCAGCCAACATTGACGTTGCGGCTTCAATAAGGGTCCTGTTCTTTCTCTCCACCACTCCATTTTGTTTAGGAGTTCTTGGAATGCTATACTGCCTCTTGATTCCATTAGATAAATAGAATTCATCAAGTGTGTGGTTTCTAAATTTTGTGCCATTATCACTCCTCACCACTTGACTGGAAGGGAGTACTGCTTTTCCACATACAACACAAAGTAGATGATGATTTGAAAAGCCTCATCTTTTGAATGTAAGAAGAAGCTCCATACAAATCTGGAATAATCATCCACAATTACCAGACAGTATTTTTTCTTTGCCATTCTTATCACTCTTACTGGACCAAAAAGATCCATATGCAGTAATTAAGCAGGCAGTGGACTTGGTTCTTCTATTGGAGGGAATGATACTTTGTGTTGCTTTCCTTTTAAACAAGCAGAACAGTTTTCATCACATTTGAACTCCTTTACTGGCAGATCTCTCAATAAACCATGATGGATAAGCTGGTTCATGTTTTTAAGATTCACATGACCAAGCCTTCTGTGCCATAGTTCAGATTCCTGAGGAGAGGCCTTGGAGAACAGACATGGATGGCCTTTTAGATCAATTTTCTTTGATAAGTCTAAGGCATATACTCTTCCAATCCTGTTGGCCTTCAGGAGAGTATATTCATCCAATATCTTGTCAATCATTCTCAAAACATTGGAAGACAGAATCCGACAGTTCTAGCTAGTGAAAAGTGCAACATGCCCTTTATCACACATTTTACTGACACTCAACAAGTTGTACTTGAGATTCTCCACATGGTTAACATCATCAAATCTTATCTCACCATTTGACACAAAGCCTTTGCCGATGAAGACAGAATCCGACAATTCTGGCTGGTGAAAAGATACAAATCCCTTCATTCCTTGAGAGTAGTCATGAAGAAGAGAACTGCTCCCTGTCATATGCATAGATCCTCCACTGTCCACATACCAGATGCTTCTCTGGCATGCTGAAGAATCCTGCATTTGTCACAACAAACTATTTAGCTTTTGAGACCCAAACCATTTTGGTTTTGGGTATGTTCTCATCAATAGATTTTATACTAACTGATTTGTCATGATTAACAGCCTTTGAAGGTGGAGATGGTGTTGAAAAGGATTCCTTTGATTTTGGCTTAGTTTTCCTTTTCAGTGGTTGAATCACAGGTACATCTATTTGGTTAACTCTCCCTAATAGATGTTGAACCATCATAACAAGTTGTGTCTGATTGGTTGTTAAAGCTTTCAGTTCAGCAGACACATCAGTACTTGTTTTTGATTGGTTCCTGTGACTCACCATGTCCTCCTTTTTGAAAGACACAGACTTAGTCTAGTGTTTTGATATTCCATGCGGAATATATTCAGCTGTATTATGATAAACCCCTTCCTTCTTTTTAGATTTTGTAAGAACTTTGGGTTATCAGATTGAGATGATTGTGGCACAACTTGGTTTCAAATTCATCTTTCATTTTAGTAATTTTCTTTTTAATGATTTTATCTTTGTTGAATTTTGAACCCCTTCTGTACCAACATTCATCAGTGAGATGATTAAATAGACCACAAATTTCACATGGCTTTTTCTTTATCTTTTGTTGTTCAACTGCCGAAGAAGATGAAACTACTGAAGGTGTGTTCTTTAGTACTTTCTGCCTCTCAGTACTTATCTTAAGTACTGAAGGATTTGTAACAACTGAAGATTTGTTCTTCAGAAGTTTTCTATCAGTACTTTGATGTGATTGAGATTGAGATTGAGATGAAGCTACTCCCGTCAACTGAAGATGTAACAACTGAAGATGAAGCTACTCCCGTCAACAACTCCATGTGTGAAAAAGCTTTGATGTGATTGAGATTGAGATTGTTGATTTGATTGAGATAGTGAGGCTCAGGTAGGGCATGTGATTTTTGAGCTATGGGTACTGGAACCTGACTGGACTGAGGCATGTAAAAACATGGATAAGAATATGGCATTGGACCTTGAGGGACAAAATATGCAGGAGATGATTGAATTTGTGAATGATGACCAAAACTGGTAGAATGTTGCCCTTTGTTTTGTGAGCTATTGCATGGAAAGGTCACAAAGGGTGTAGAAGAGTTAGATCTAGATGATCTACACTATCTTGCAAAATGTCCAAGTCTATGGCACTTATGACACCTCAACTTGCTCTTGTCAAAACCAACTTTGGTTTTTCCAGAGAGACCAGGAAATTTTCTACCTGTCCTTTTGTAAAATTTTTGAGATCTGATATTGATTAATGCCGTTTGGCTGAAAATATCCATCTCTTCCAGATCATCATCG
Organism: Flaveria trinervia; assembly: GCA_025506515.1. Lineage (NCBI taxonomy): Eukaryota > Viridiplantae > Streptophyta > Magnoliopsida > Asterales > Asteraceae > Flaveria > Flaveria trinervia. Next base: position 101,036,782 of record CM046442.1, on the reverse strand, counting down.
GCAATTCCTTTCAAATCATCCATCAAAAAGCACAAATTATCACTACTACACCCTGAATTACTATCAACACCAACAAAAGCAAGATCTCCACTGTTTGAAGAGAAATTTATATGCTCATCATAAGATCTTTCTGATGCAGCATATTCTGACTCATGAGCGACCAGAGCAGTATTTCCTGGTATAAAATCATCAGTGAGCTTCCCAGATGAATCCAGTTTCCTTTTCTGTTCTATCTCTCTTTCAAATGTTAACAGTTTCCCATGAAGTTGGGTGAGAGATAGATTGTCCATATTTGCACTGGAGCGTAGGACAATAGTGTATGTGTTCCATCTCTCAGGCAAGGATCTGAGGAATTTGTTGTTCATCTGACTATTTGTATATTCATGTTTAACCATTTTCAGGTCAGATATCAAATAGGAAAATCGCTCAAACTGTTGAGTGAGTGACTCACCCTTTCTATGAGAGAATGTCTCATATTGCTAGGCAAGGATCTCTCTATTGTTTGCCAAGACCTCATCAGTTCCTCCAAATTGTTCTTTCAGAGCAACCCAGAGGTCATGAGCAGTTTCATGATGCATAAGTCTAGAATAGATTTCATTAGGCAGTGCCATGGCCAGAATTCCATGGGCTTTAGCATCAATTTCAAACAGTTTCAGATCTTCATCTGAGTATTGCTCTTTCTTCTTCAGAACCATCTCATTGGTTTCCGGATTACTCACCATAGGCTTATATGGTCCATGAACCACAGATTTCCAACAACCTGAACTGTTGACAGACAGGTGATGGAGCATTCGGCATTGCCATATGTTATACTCACTCCTAACAAGCATCAAAGGCTTTGTTGAAGAGCCAGTATTGTGGGGATCATTGATTGATGTAGCCATTTTCACCAATTCAAACAGGTTTAATGAAATTTTAATAGATCTAGCTCAAAAACTCAACAACTCAGTTTGAAACAAGACGAATCTCAAATTAATTCACCGGAAGCAACAGAAAATCAAACTCTATAACCAATTCTTGCAAATTTGCTAATTCGATCAAACTTAGATATCAAAAGAGCAGGTTCAATGATCAATTGTTAAATCGATCAATGATTAATCTAGCTCTGATACCATTTGAAAGGATCGGGATCTAGTTTGATCAATTAGATTAAGATTTGCAGCGGAATAGAACAAGAGTTAGACAAAATTTAAGCAAGAATAATATGAATATTCAATCAAACAGTGACGTTTATAGAGAGAGACAGTTTTCTGCAAAGAAAATATTTCATTCACGCACAAGCTTCGGCTACAAAGAAATTAGGTCAACATTCCTTTTATAAAGGAATGTGACATCAGCTGATGTCACTTGATAGTGACAGCTAACGGATTTATACAAACAACTGAAAGCAGACTAAACTATTGAAGATGTCCACAACAACTGAGGACACCTTCACAAAAAGCTAAGTACAAGCTAAAATTACAACTACTGAAATTATAACATCTGAAGTGTAAGAACTTCAGATGTTTTACATAAAACAAAACTACTGATTACAAACTACTGAAAAGTAAACCATCACAACTACTGAAAAGAACTACTTCAGCTGTTGTGACAACTTCTAAAAACTTGGTCTTCAGACTTTTTCTTCAGCAGTTGCCTTCAGACTTTCTCTTCAGCTGTTGTCTTCAGACTTTTTCTTCAGATTTTGTCTTCAGACCTTGTCTTCAGACTTTGTCTTCAGCTGTTGTCTTCAGCTGTTGTCTTCAGCTGTTGTCTTTGGCTTTTGTCTTCGGACTTTGTCTTCAGACTTGGTTTTCAGCTGTTGTCTTCAGCTGTTGTCTTCGGACTTGTCTTCGGACTTTGTCTTCGGAATTTGTCTTCGGATTTGTCTTCGGACTTTGTCTTCGGACTTTGTCTTCGGACTTTGTCTTCGGACTTTGTCTTCGGACTTTGTCTTCGGACTTGTCTTCGGACTTTGTCTTCGACTTTGTCTTCGGACTTTGTCTTCGGACTTTGTCTTCGGACTTTGTCTTCGGACTTTGTCTTCGGACTTTGTCTTCGGAATTTGTCTTCGGAATTTGTCTTCGGACTTTGTCTTCGGACTTTGTCTCGGACTTTGTCTTCGGAATTGTCTTCGGAATTTGTCTTCGGAATTTGTCTTCGGACTTTGCCTTCGGACTTTGCCTTCGGACTTTGTCTTCGGACTTTGTCTTCGGACTTGTCTTCGGACTTTGACTTCGGACTTTGTCTTCGGACTTTGTCTTCGGACTTTGTCTTCGGACTTTGTCTTCGGACTTTGTCTTCGGACTTTGTCTTCGGACTTTGTCTTCGGACTTTGTCTTCGGACTTTGTCTTCGGAATTTGTCTTCCGACTTTGTCTTTCGCTGTTCTAGACCACTTCAGTTGTTATGATGTCTGTGGGACTTAAAAGTTTTTATGATCTGGCTCATTGATTCTTTTGGTCCAACACTACATCTTGAAGGTTCGAAATGGTTTGTAAGCAATTCTAAAAAATGTTTTGTATGCTTCTAATTTGAGTAGGAACATTATTTTCGTTACCAAATTAAGACAATATGGTTATGTTTTAACATTTATTGAAAATGAAATTCATGTTTCTTTAAATGGCATATTTTATTTTAAAGCTATTCCTATTAATGGTATTTATGAATTGGTTTGTGAAAAGACATTATATGATAGCTCATTGTACCAAACCATCACCAAGAAACTCAAATTGGATTTGAGTGATACCTATCTTTGGCATTGCCATCTTGGTCATATAATCAAGAAGCACATACAAACACTTCAAAAGAATGGTCTTTTAAAAGAAAGTAAATATGATTCATTTGATGTATGTGAATCTTGTTTACAAGGTAAAATGACTAAGGCACCCTTTAGTGGCAAAACCAAAAGGGCAAAAGATTTATTAGGCATCATACATTCGGATGTATGTGGTCCTTTTAAGCCAATGACTATGTACAATGAAAGATACTTCATTACCTTTACTGATGACTATAGTCGATATGGTTATGTCTACTTGTTAAGACACAAAGATGAAGCTTTTGAAATGTTCAAAATCTTCCAAAATGAAGTAGAAAATCAACTCAACAAGAAAATAAAAATTCTCCGCACCGATAGAGGAGGTGAATACCTGAGTGATGCCTTTAGAGACCATCTTAGAAGTTGTGGTATGGTCTCACAACTATCTCCACCTAGAACACCACAACATAATGGTGTGTCCAAGAGGAGAAATCAAACTCTATTAGATATGCTTCGATCTATGATGGCTAGAAGCTCAGTGCCTCTATCATTTTGGGGTTTCACTTTGCTCTCTACGGCCCGTATTTTGAATATGGCCCCAACCAAGAAAGTGGAAAGGACACCTTTTGAAATATGGCATGGAAGGGTTCCATCATTATCATATTTAAAGGTATGGGGTTGTGAGGCTCATGTTAAGACTCCCACCTCAAACAAGTTAGAAAGCCTTTCCACTAAGTGTATCTTCATTGGATATCCTAGAGATTCTATGGGATATTATTTATATGATCCAATTGTAACTCCAGGATGAACACACTTGAATCAAATCTTGAAGATAATAGATCAGAATATGATAATCACAATCAAAGCCCACCTTTGATCTTCAATTAGATTGCAAAATATTGTTTACAAGTAAATCCCTCAATCTATTGGTCATTCAACCCTTATTAACACTAATGACAATTAACCTATTTATAGTCTAGACTAATATTCACTAATTGCACTTAACTCCCTAGACTTAGGCTAATTAATATAAAATTACATATTAAACATAAAAATGACTAAAAAGAAGATAAAATATATTTTGTTCACACAAAATATATTTATTACAATATAACTCCTACTCATCTAAATCTTCAACGTCTCGTCTCGGTTCCTCGTCTCGAACGTGTCGGGTTTGACTTTTGTGTTGACTTTGACTATGGCGTTGACTTTTGTTGACTTTGACTGTGTTGATATATAGACTATCTTGTACAACTCCAAGAATACTCCCCTTTAGTCTATCATTATCAACGTCTTTACATGAAATCAGCACCAAGAAGTCAATAGTAGAATGATCTTCAAATTTAAACTTTCTGAATCTGATAAGAAATATTATTCATCTCATAAGCTCCCCCTATTTATATGCTCCCCCTTTTCGAGTGCAAGCTTTGCAAGGACGTTGGAAGAGCATTCCCAAATCTCTAATCTTGAATGCTTCAGAAGATGTAGGAGGAGGATTCCTAGCTCGCTATCTTCTGCAAACTTGAGGAACAGTTCTCTCATCAGGTACACTGCTCAACTCATGATGGGCCATCACTTAAAGCAAAAATCTGAAACACATTCTCAAACACAATCTCGATATTTTTAATTAGATCATTTCATTTTAACAAAATAAACCCGTGTTTATCTGTGTGTGAAAAACAAGCGAACCCGTGTTCGTTTGTACGTATTTTCTGTGAAATGCATGAAAAAAGATAAAATTGTAACAACATAATATGGAAGACCCAAAAGAAATTGAAATGAAATTTTGTTATATTTTTTATTATATATATTTAATATAACATTTTTTTATTATTCATCATTAAATTTTTATTTTATAACCGAGAACTAAATCGATCATGAGATCACATCCTCAAGATATACTTTAGCACAAAGATGAAGTTAAATATCGACAAGCAATGAGATCACACTGATAACTAAATCTAATCCTAGTCTTTGAATGATTTTAAAATTCTCAAACAGATCAATAACGATTGCTGATATTTTTATCCACTTAAACCCATGCCCTATCTTTTTCAAGAAGGAGAAGATGATTCGTTAAGGTTTGATTAGATGCTTTAGAATGCTAGGACCCTACAATCATTTGGCAAAAACCCTCACCCAACCTTAGGATTTATTGAATTTTGTAATGATCTAATAGAGCAAGGCTTGTGCATTAGTGTGCAAGTGATTATCAATAGAATATTTCATTCTGTGATGAATTTATCGTTTAGATGATTTGACACTACTTAGACCAAAATGGTGAGAGCTCCAGGTCTATACTCACGTATAACAAGGAGATGAAAATTTAATCACGTGTCGATGAGAGCTCCAGGTCAGTACTACCGTACAGCTAAGGATATCATCACTCCAAGTCAGTACTACCGTACGGCAGAGGAGATAAGCACAAGTACAAGAAACATAAATACACTAGACATGATTCAAAGATATGGCTTACAAGATTTGTATCATGGTGGGTGAAAGATCAATTCTCAATCCAATTTTGTCGGGACTCAGTTTTCATGCAGGCCAAGATGATTGAGTAAATCCAGACATCCTTAAGCATATATTTTAATTTAAATCAAAATGTTGTTGTCTACTTTATTCTTCAGGTTGAGTCTACCAAGCATATCATTAAAGAAAATGATTGTTGTTTTATTATTTGTACTTAAAAATAACATGTAAATCAGAGAGCAGCATCATTTACTATCATTTCTCATTTTCAACGCCAGTCATGCACACACAAGCATATCCAAAAGATATACAATCATTTCTTGTCATCTCGACCCAAGTTCCCAGTTCTCTTTTTATTTTTATTTACTTATACTCTCCCCCTAAATTTTTATTTTTGCATACTTTTTTTTAATTTTTTTAATTTTTTTAATTTTTTTATAAAACTATAAAAAAATAAAAATTTATCAAAGAAGGTCTTCCAAACTACACCGATATGAAGATAAGAAATGAATTATCCAGAAATATGCAGTGACTGTGAAGTAAGAACTATGATAATGCAGATAAAAATCCAGATTGTGGATATAATACCATGACCTTAACTTATTTGTTCCGCCTTGAATTTGAATAAGGAACAATCGCTGACAGTAAATTGGATTACTAACAGTCCTCCTGAATTGTTCCTGCACTCATTAACAAATTAGTTTCAAAGGGGAACCTAGGCCATCGTAGTCCTAGAAGTTCCTTTTTCATCAATACAAGAAACCTGCTTTTGCACACAACCGTTTAACTGATTGGGGATATTTGTATCCTTCCTTTTAATATGCCAAATTTGTTTCGGTTTAATTAATTTGGATTTGAATGAATTAAATTTGGAAATCAGTTTCTGTTTAAGACTAGAAGGAAAAGAATTCGGTTTTAAACCTTTGGTTATTTTTATTTTTGAATCATGTGAAACCGGCTTCACTTGAAAAGGTTTGGATGGAGGGTTTCTTATCCAACCACTCAAAGATATGTGCTTTTTACCTCTTGATCCAGAGAAGCAACCCGTGTTTCCTTTACCGTCTTGAACATTCTTTGTAGACTTACATCCAAAGAAGCAATTTGGTTTGCCTTTACCATTCAAAGCAAGTCTTTGAGGACATTTCTTTACCACATGACTTCTTTTCCACATTCAAAAGAATCCTTGAAAGGGTTTTGATTCTTTGTAGTCCCGTGTTGTGCAGGTGGTGATGAGGATTGCTTAGAGTTTGTAGTAGATTCTTCCTTGTTTTGCAGTTTCCTGTGCTGAACAGGGAATGAGATCTTCATTGGTTGATTGGGTTGTTTTGCAGTTGGAGATGAGATCCGTATTGGTCTTGATTCAGTTTTTGGAAGCGTTTGAGACTTGAAAACTTCAGATGATATCTTGATCTTTGATGAACTGACATGGTCCTTTGTGTTTGATTCATCATCTGAGCTTGACTAGTCTTGTATACACAGATCTGCTTCCAATGGATTTTGATGACAGGAGTGGGATGTGTGTTGTTGTTGGAAGTTGATTATTGGTGAATCCTGATTTATCTCTTCTATCATAACCTTGACAGGCTCAAAAGTAGGAATTTCACCTACTTTAAACTTATCAAAGAAGTTAGAAGAAATAGTAGATATAAATTTACAAACAACCGGGACTGAAGAATCATTAGCTTGACTGTCAGCATTCGGTTTATTGTATCCGATACTAGTTGTAGAATCATAATCATCTCGCACCTCATTAAAATTGACATCGCTCAAACCTGCATGCAGATTATTAGTAGATTGTTCAAGCAAATTATTTTTAGATATAAATACAGTTCCACTATCAAATTTTTATCCAATCCCATGTTTTACACGCGCCCCTTGTTGTTTAGCAATAAGCTCATCCTTTTTCATGTGTGAAAGGGTCCATTTATCAAGCTTTGTTTAAAGCTTTGTCATTTCAAATTGAGCTAAAACAACCCTTTCTCTCAAAATAATAATTTCAATGTTACGCTCCAAAATGGTTCTTCTTAAAAGATCATTTTCAGCCAATGCTTCATTAAGTTTCCTTGAAAAAGCAATTTCATTTTTCTTTAATTCCTGATTGATTATTTCTATTCCTTTTCATTTTTCGGTAACAATCTATTGGCCTTATAAATCCCAAATAATCTGATTTTGCAAGATGAAGAACACATATCCTGGACATTCTCATAAGGAAGACCCATGATAGTTCGTTCTGCAGCTAAGCTCTTTTCATAGTTGCACACCCTTGTGATTTTTACCTTCAGCATCTCCTCAGTCTCAGATTATTTCTTAATGTTATCAGCTTTTCTAGCCTTATCATCATCGGTTCTCACAAACTCTAGTTTACTATCATTGTCGACTCTTAAAGCTTCACGATTCTCTTCAACAGTTTTTCTGAATTTAGAGTTTAAATCCGAATCAGTTCTCAATAACTTTAACTTTTCAATCATCTTTGTTTTGTAATCAAGTATGCTTGTTACAGAAGAAACAAGATCAGTATTAAGCGCGTGGGTTTGATGTGGGAACACGACTTGCTGAATTTTGTTTCTTTGGATCGAGCTTGAGAGATTTTAGTCTATTGATCATATCCAGCTCGAGAGATTTTAGAATAATCTCCCTCGGGAATAATATTTTTTTTCTATTTCTTTTTTTATAAATCTTTCAAAATCGGTGAAAAATTTTTATCGGAATATTTTTCCCAAAAATATGTTGATCCAACCCAATTCTTAGCCACCTTTAATTTTCTTTTAATGAATTAACCCAAATTGGCTTATTCAAATTGAGCCCAATTTAATGATGTAAACCCAATACAATGTTAAAAGCCCACTAACAAATATACACCCTAACATACAAAATATTCACAACAACTAAAACACACAAGTGTGTAGAGAAGCAGAAAGAGGCGGATGAAACCAACAACAATTAGGGTTCCGGCGACAAAGTTTCTAGAGTTCCGGGGACTACCGCCTTTCCGGCGATTGTCCACTCCGGCGAGATTTCCAGTGGCCGAAGATCTATAGAAACCTACCTTTGTCGATCAAATGGTCAATCTTGTTAATGGGTATAGACAGGCTGCTGCACTAGCTGAACCCAATATGAACACATCGACTTGACTTAGAAACAGAAAGTATTAAATGAGTGTTCTAAAGCAGAAAATTGGCTGAGGGAGAAGAAACAACTCCTTTGTGGTGGCAAGTATTAAGCAACCGGCTAGGGTGGTACTCGAATAACGTTGTTGCTATACAAAAACCTGGAAATTGCATTAAAACCACGTATGGGTTTAGCCACAAAGATTGATGATATGGACCTGGATCCGCGTATAAATGGGCCCAAGGTGTTCACAGCTTTAAGGATGACGGAAAAGAGGTTTGCGAAGGTGTACATCAATAGTCACCCTACGGATATTGCAAATGAGTTAATGAAATGTTATGCGGATGCAAAACATGTTAAATGGTTAGCTGAAGAGGCGAAAAAGATTCAACACAAAGGCTTTCCCTTTTGAGTTTCTTTTGAAGTTATACGTTTTGAAAATTTTGATAAATTCACAGTTTGCAAATATAGTTTCACCAGAATTGTTGCAGTTTCGTCGGAGTAACTAGTTTCGCTAGAATAGTTTAGCCGAAATTTGCAGTTTCGCCAGAAAAGTACAATTTCGCTGGAAAACGAGCAAAACTGCTAGTTTTGGCTGTAATTTCACGGGAAACTTTGAACTTTCGTTCAAAATGGTGCAATATTCGCTGGATAAAGATGTTAAAGCTCAAGAACACTAAGAACACAAACTAGTGTGTGTGAGAGAAACATTCAGATCTGAAGTTTTTCATTAATTTTTCTTATACACACGATGATGTAGATTCAATATATGTTCATTATAGTGACAGATCTAATGTTGTTGTTGTTGAATTTGTAGAAATTTGAACTCAGATATACTTTCTCTCTCTAGAAGCCTAGTTTCTCTCTAAAAATTGATGAACATCTTCAAAAATCAGCAACAATTTCTTTAATTCTTCGGTGAATAAGATCCAAAGTGGCCCTCATACCAAATTTTAACTCCAGGATGAACATACTTGAATCAAATCATGAAGATTATAGATCAAAATATGATAATCACAATCAAAACCACTTTGATCTTCAATTAGAGTGCAAAATATTGTTTACAAGTAAATCCCTCAATCTATTGGTCATTCAACCCTTATCAACACTAATAACAATTAACCTATTTATAATCTAGACTAATATTCACTAATTGCACTTAACTCCCTAGACTTAGGCTAATTAATACAAAATTACATATTAAACATAAAAATTACTAAAAACAAGATAAAATATATTTTGTTCACACAAAATATGTTTATTAGAATATAACTCCTAGTCATCTAAATCTTCAACATCTCTTCTCGGTTCCTCGTCTCGAACGTGTCGGGTTTGACTTTTGTGTTGACTTTGATCATGAAGTTGACTTTTGTTAACTTTGACTGTGTTGATACATATATGTACCTAGATCCTGATCTGAATATAATATGTCTTACACTTTTGTAATTATTGGGTACTTAATGAAATACAAAATGTTTGGTTGTGTCTATAATGTTTAATATTTCATTAATGAGTTGTTGAACACATATTGACTTGATTATATATGTTTGTGATTGTTTGAATTGTTATGCATAATGTTATAATATTGAAAACGTTCAAACTTGGTAAAGTGAAGTTTTCATGCGTCCGACTGGACCGTGCGCCCCAACAGTGGTCATGCATCCGAATGGCCATGCGACTGAGTGTCCATGCGCCTAAATAGTTGATACGCCTAAACAACTTCATGCGTCTGACTCAGTCGCACGACTAAACACTTAGTTGTGCGAATGGATCATCCGCATGGCTCAGTCGCACGAAAGAACCATGCTAATGGTTCAGTCGCCCGAATGAGCAACCCTAACCTATAAATGCCACCTAACTTGTGGAAAAACGCAAGCATTCAATCCACTTCGACTCCAGACGTACCCTAGCCGTCCAGAAGCCTCTAAGTTCATACTCCAAGTTCATAGAACGCTGTAGATCGATTCCTATCGATTCTTGACGTTAGATTCAATACGTTATTGTTTCTACATGCGTTCTCACTGATTGGATCGCCAATCAAATAGGATTCCGCACTATTTGGTTTGGTTTAACACGTTAATCAGTTGGTGTTTTGTTCAAATACCAGATCCTAATAGACTATGTTGATAATATAGACTATGTTGTACAACTCCAATACCAATGGAACAAAAGGAATTTGTTGCTAAGAAGTCTGAGTTCTTAGAAGCTAAGTTCTTTATGGAAGGAACTAGCAGCAGGATAGTGGATCTTATGGAGGATCAAGAACCACAAACCGATACACGTTTGGTTGACAATAGCACTCAACATGAGGATGTTGAGGGTGATCAAATAGTTGATCAATACACACAAAATGTTCGCAGATCTGGTAGAATTAGTAATCCACCTGAAAGATACGGATTTTTCGGGGATGTATGCTATGTGGTAGATTCTGATGAACCAACCACTTATCATGATGCAATATCCAATTTGGATTATGACAAATGACTTGAAGCTGTGAACGTTGAGATGCAATCCATGTATGACAAACAAGTATAGGACTTGGTTGAACCACCTCTTAACTCCAAGATAGTTAGAAGTAAGTGGGTTTTCAAGAAGAAAACCGATATGCATGGAAACTTGGATACTTATAAAGCTAGACTTGTAGCAAAAGGTTTCACTCAAACTCAAGGGGTTAATTATGATGAGACCTTCTCACCAGTTGTAATGCTAAAAGCCTATTAGGATATTATTTGCCATAGCTGCTCAATATGATTATGAGATTTGGCAAATAGATGTCAAAACCGCTTATCTAAATGGATATCTTGAGGAAGATGTCTATATGGTTCAGCCTGAAGGATTTTTCGGTCAAAATCATCCAAACAAAGTATGCAAGTTGAAGAAAATCAATCTATGGATTTAAGCAAGCATCAAGAAGTTGGAATCACTGTTTTAATGAAGAGATAATCAAATTTGGGTTCATAAAAAGCGCTGATGAAGCATGTGTATATAAGAAAGCTAGTGGGAGCATCATCATTTTCCTAGTACTGTATGTCAATGACATTCTACTATTTGGAAATGACATTCCAACCTTGGAAGGTGTTAAAACCTGGCTTGGAAGCAGTTTTTCCATTAAGGATCTTGGTTAAGCCGCCTATATTTCGGGAATAAAGATCTATAGGAATAGATCAAGGCGGTTAATAGGTTTGAATCAAAGTGCATACATTGATAAGATCTTGAAAAGGTTCAAGATGGAAAACTCTAAGAAAGGTTACCTATTCAAAGAGGAACAATATTGAGTAAGACTCAATGCCCAAGGTCAAAGTATGAGCAAGATAAAATGAAGGGAATCTCGTGTGCATCTGCTATAGGATCCATTATGTATGCAATGATATGCACTAGGCCGGACGTGTCATGCACCTTGAGCATGACAAGCCGATACCAGCAAAATCCTCGAAACAGTCATTGGATGGTTGTTATGTACATACTTAAGTACCTAAGGAGGACAAAGATATGTTCCTAATATATGAATCTGGTAAGGAGGAACTCGTAGTAAAGGGTTACATGGATGCGAGTTTCCTAACTGATCGGGATGATTCACATTCACAATCGGGGTAAATTTTCATCTTGAATGGAGGAGCAATCTCTTGGAAAAGATCTAAGCAAGATGTGGTGGCATTATTAACTACAGAGTCAGAATACATCTTCGTTTCATTAGCAGCTCAGGAAGCTGCATGGTTAAAGAAATTCGATGCCGATCTAGGGGTGGTCCCTTCCATGCAGGACCCCCTTGAAATTATTTGTGATAACGAGGGTGGGATTGCTCAAATCAAGGAACCTCGTGCACATCAAAAGACTAGGCATATTGAATGGAGATTCAACTACATAAAGGATGAAGTTGAAAAGGGAAAGATATGTATTCGCAAAGTTCACACGGATCAAAACATTGCGGATCCACTCATGAAGCTTCTTGAAAAGCCAAAGCATGAAAGTCATACTTGTGCCATGCGACTTCAATATTCTAGTGACTGGATATGATCTTTATTGTTTTGTATTTAGATATTGTAACCCTTTATTACTTGAATATATTATTTGGTTATAATGATTCAACTAATATTCCTATTTTGCATGTTTAAAATCCATGAGTAAATGATTTACTCAGAACGTCTGTAGTCCTTCATAATTGTGGGAACAACTATGAAGGTAAGACTATTATGAACTTGGATTGGTAGATATTCATATGGATGAATATAGAGCAAAAGGTTTCTGCCAAAGTTCATAAATATTTGTGGGATACAAATATTGGACTGACCTGCATCTCAAATATTACTACATGGAATCTTCCTGATTGATCATAAGTAATTTTGAGTAAAGGCGAACATCATTTGGTATCCTCTAACCTGAGATACATATTAGGTCTTGATGTTTACAGAATATTATACTTTGACTTAGTTCTTCGCTGTTCTGAAACATGGCAGTACATAAGTTTGAGTTTTGGTATAATACCTGGTAATTGTGAGAGACATATGCAGTCAAGATGGGATTTGTCCCTCTTATTCATTGAGAGTAAGATGTGTAAGGCCTGATAAAGTTAATTCAACGGAGAATGATCACTCTGTGTCTCTCGGATTTAACATGACATCTGTAACAAAAGGATAGATGATTGATTAACCTAAAACATTTCGAGTAAGGTACTTGAAGGGGATGATGTTATTGAATGACACTTAATCATACGTATTAAGGGTATTAAACCGTTGTTAGGGGGTATTTACTGCTTGCATCAATCTTCTATGAATCATGTGCAAGTGGGAGATTGTTGGATCTTGTATGCCCAAGACACATACAAGATTGATGTGGTTAGTACGTTTTGATCCATATCGAGTCATACCCAATAACAAGCTATACAAACACCATTAAATATTTATTTGTTGATGAGATCATACAAATAAATATTGACACCAATTTCGAAAATGGGTTTTCTAAAACTTTTATTTGTAATTGAACAACATTATATGGATAATTTGTTCATGAGAAATTATTTGTTTCATTATTTAAGGGAGTTAAATAATAACAAATAAAAGTGTGTTAATGTTATAAAGTTAAAAGAGGCTTTAATTTTATAGAATTAGGGGTCAGGAGTGTAAGTTTTTTTATAAAAAAATGCAATGGGGGGAACCCATTTCAAACCAAGTGTTGGCCGCCCCTTTGTGGGGTTGTGTGGACTCTTTTTGTCTTGGGTTCTATAGGACATTACTCTTTCTTGCACTCTTCCATCTATCTCTTTCTATCATACACACAAGAGCATTCCTTTCTTCTCTCCCTTGGCTAAAATTTCATCTTTTGAAGGCTGAAAATTTGGGTTTTGGCTTGGCTATTTCAGATTTGCAAGAAGAAGGTCTTGAGTTGTGGTGTTCTTCTACCAAACAAGTTAGGTGTTTGCTAAGGCTTGTGGATATACAAGCTTGAGGACTCCTATTTTTGAGGCTAGACATTCAAGAAGCATCATCTTCTTCTTCTCATCCTTACTATAACATCTTGTTCTTGAAAGGTAGTTTCAAGAACACCCTATGGTTGCATTTTCGTTTTTGATAACATTTCATTTCACATACTTATGATCCTTTGTTTATGGGTTTTGATTTGGGTTAATATGGTTCAAAATATCAGATTATAAAACACCTTTTAACCTCTAATATCCGTTGCGTTTTTATAGTTTAAATGGTTAAACTAGCTTTGATAAACATGTTACAAAAGCCTACAAATCAATGCAAGAGGAGCTGCTTCAATTCAAAAGACAGAATGTTTGGAACCTTTGTCCACTACCATCTGGTCAAGTACCTATAGGCACTAAATGGGTTTTCCGGAACAAAAGGGATGACAAAGGCTTGATTTTCAAGAACAAGGCAAGACTGGTAGTTCAAGGATACACTCAAGAGGAAGGAATTGATTATACTGGTGTCTTTGCACCTGTGCAAGACTTGAGGCAGTTAGGATCTTCCTTGCTTATGCTGCATCCAAGAACTTTACTAACTACCAGCTTGATGTAAAGTGTGCCTTTCTATATGGGGATATCGATAAGTAAGTGTACGTGTGCCAAACTCCTGGATTTGAAGACCCACAACATCCCAACTATGTGTGCAAATTGGATAAAGCTCTATATGTCTCAGTTTCTTCTGAAGAATGGTTACACAAGAGGGACCATTGACAAGACTCTCTTCATAAGGAAGTCTGGTAAGGACATTTTGCTTGTTCAAGTCTATGTTGATGACATCATATTTGGTTCTTCAAATGACCAAATGTGTAAGGACTTTGAAAGCATTATGAAGAAGAAGTTTGAGATGAGTTCCATGGGAAAAATGGACTTTTTCCCTGGAATTCAGGTGAAGCAACTGAAGGAAGGGTTTTTCATCAATCAATCTAAGTATGTTAATGCCATCTTTGAAATATTTGAGATGAAAGATTGTAAGCCAGCCAAGACACCCATACCCAGAAACCATAATCTTTGTCCTGACCTTGAGGGGGAGGATACTGATCAACATCAGTATAGGGCGATTATTGGTTTTCTGATGTATCTCACATCTAGTAGACCTAATATTATGTTTGCAACTTGCACCTATGCAAGATATCAGGCTGCTCCAAAGGTGTCTCATCTAGCTCCTACCAAGAGAATCCTCAGATACCTTAAAGGAGCAGCTAAACTAGGTCTCTAGTTCCAGCATCTTCTGTGGGGTCAGGTTAGCTTTATAGGCTTTCTTGAAGTCATCTAGGATTTTGCAGGGTGATACTACAAAGACTAGTGAGATCACTTCATCTACAATTTTCTTCACATGGCCAATGTATCTCCTGTGGAATGTTTTTCTTGTGAATCTTATGAGACACCCTGGGATCAGGCCAAATCCTCACTCTCTCCTTTTGATATTGAAATGTATGTTTAAGAGTGTATAATGTGAGAGCATGCTTCTTCATGTTGATGATTGAAGATGTGGCAGCATATGCTTTGTCAACCCTCCTCAACAATTCCTCATCATGTTGTTTGTGAAGCTCTTCTTCTTCTAGCTTCACTTTCACAATTTGTCTTTGAGTTTCAGGAGTAATTGTTGGAGAGTGACTTGTGGCCTTCGGCAACTGTATAACAGCTGAGAGTGGCAGCCTATCTTCATCTTCATCATTATTTTCGTCATCTTCTTCTAGCCTCAATACCCTTCTCTTCTTCTTCTGGGGTACATCATTGGCTATTGGTTTTGAGGGTAAGGGAGTTGGTTTGGTGGGTTGTGTTTTTGGTGGTTTTGGTGTGGGAATGTTGACAGGCTATTCTAGCATTTTGGAGGTGAGTGTGGCTTTAGATTGCTTGGCTAGTTCAGTCCTGCTCCCAGCACCAGCTTCATTCAAAGCTTCAATAACTAATCCTTTAGTGTATACTTCAGACGAACAGATCTTGGTGGTTATTGCCAAGATGCTGTCCCTGGACCAAGCCTTGATTTCGATCAATGATCTTCCAAGATATTTTGCTATAAACCTGATCATGATCTCCAGCCTTTCTCTTTCTAACACATCATAACTTGCCCATCTAGTTTGGATTTCTTCAATCTCTAATCTTCTGATCTCAGAGTCAAGTTTGTCAGTGTCAGGCCTTGCCTAAACAACTGATCAATAATGTTATCCATTGATCTGCTGTGTTCGGCATCAGCCTCTTTCACCATCAGCTCCAAGGCAGTCTCCTTTTCATTCTTTCTTTTCTTTGATTTCTCCATGTCAGCTCCTTCTCCGTCTCTTTTTCAGTCTCCACAACCAACTCCTTCTCCTTTTCCACTTCTGTCACTTCTGTTTCTTTCTCTTTCTCTTTCCTCTCTGCACTCCTCTTTCTTTTTGCTTTCACTGACTGAATCTCCCCCTTTTTGGTTGCACTGGTTGCAAGGGTTTGATTGTCAGAAAGATTTTTGCCCACAACTTCCTCTATCAAGGGTTGTATTACTGAGGAAAGCCTCTCAACAATGGTTTTGATCACTATATCAGTGATGATAGGTGTGATGAGAGGTAGGGAATTTTGAAAGATAGCAGCTATTTGCTCAGGGGGGTTCTGTTCCTGAGAAATAGTGCCAGAAGCAGAGGTAGGTGGCTGAGTATTTGGGAGTGGCTCTGTGTTTGGGAGACCTTCAGATGAAGGTGCCATCTGTGGGGTTTGAGGGGCAGATGGTCTTTGATCCTCAGAAGTTTTGGCAAGCAGCTCTTTGAGTCTGCTCACCTCCTCTTCCAGGATGGGGTTTTGGGCTAACACATCGTAAAAGAAGCCCAGGTCATCATCAGTAGTTACTGAATCACATCAGTAGTTACTGAATCACCTGACCTCCTCATATAATCAGGATGAACATGCATTGAGTGTAGATCAGTTGTAGCATGTGCCCCTTTGTCTTGGAACTGGGAACTTCCTGTCTCAGGACTATGTCCTTCATCAGCAGTTGCCTCTGGTAAGGTCTTAGTGATGTTACCAACTACATCCTGATCATATGCTAAAGCAGGATAAGTGGCAGCCTCACCAGAAGTTCCAATATCCTTTTCTACACTAGGAGATGGAACAATGTAACCCCGGTGCTGTGGGTTATCTGATGCACTTTGGTCCTCCCCCTCAATGGTAGAGGTATTCCAGTTGTAATTGGTATGTGGGGAGGGGGTGAGGAGTACAACTGGCTCAGCACTTTTGCAACAATTAATGTAGGACTTTGGGGGGCGGTCGCAGTGGGAGATTGGGTAGAAGCAGATTGCACCCGGGGTGAATGGTGCTCTTCAATGGTAACCCTCTCAAGTGAGATAGGTTCCGGTAGTGTGGGTTCCCCAATATTGGTTGCAACAGGATCCTGTTGAGAGGATACCTGTGCGGCTTTGGCAGGTTGAGTCTTTGACACAACTGGGGGGTTAATACCAGTATGTGTTTCCTGTGTTGGTGGTACAGGGGCATCCGCAGGGGACTCATCTCCCTGAGTAGCCTTTTTTGGCTTTTGGGATTTGGGTTTGGTGGGGACTTTGGATCTGGAGGTGGTGGCTGTGGGTTCCAACTGCATGGGTTTTCGCAGCTTGGCAGCCTATTTCAGTGTTTGGTCAGTGTTGTGCCTGGAGTATACTTCAGGCAATACAGCCATTGCAGGGACTCCAAGGCCAACAAGTCCCTCAGCTTTCAGCTGATTTTCTATGATGGCCATAATGAACCGAGGATATAATATCCATCGATTAGAAAGAGGTTTGAGGCCATATCCTTAAGTTCAAGAAAAATAATTTCAGAAAAGTTTAAGTCTTGTTGCTCAAGGATAGAGAATAATACCTGCTGCCACCTGGTAGACATTTGATCCCAAGAGGAAGTCTTAGGAGCTAAGAAAACATTTACCATGTGAAAGATAAGACGTTCTTCATCATGGAAATGCTTCTTCAGGATGGTAGAGGCACTGAGGTTTCCTTGATATCCATGGTGGGCAAAGGATAAATCAGTTGTGCCCTTTGGATACCGGGCGGGGAAAGTGGCATCATCCAAGTTGAGGGTTTGGCGAATGATTTCCGGAGTGATGACCACTTGATGGTTGTTGACGAACGACTGGAGAGACTCGGTGTTGTTCTCCCCAGTTATAAGGGTGACGTTCGTCCAAAACTGGTGTAATGATTCGGCATGAATGGTGGGATTTAGAAGGAAGGCCGTTTGGTAGGGAGATTGGACCATTAGATCAATGGCGTTATCAAACTTTGTCCAGAAAGGTGATTTTGTGAGGTAGGCAACACAGTTATGTCGTGGTTTGAGCTGCATGGTCGCCATTAATGAGAGAGAAGTTTTGGAGGTTTGAACGTTAGGTTTGGAAAGGATGAAGCTCTAAAGGATTAGGTATTGGGTATTTATAGGGTAAGGGTTAGAAAACGACTGAAGGGTTTGGTGTTATTCATCAGTAGTTTTAAACGACTGATGACATGGTATTACCCTTTCAGAAGTTGAAACAACTGAAGTCTTGGTTTTAGGCATCAGCAGTTATAAAACTACTGAAAACCATGGTTTTGACTTCAGATGTGTGAAAACAACTGAAGACTTGGTTTTAGTCATCAGTAGTTGTGAAACTACTGAAAACCTTGGTTTGGTCTTCAGGTGTTGTAAACAACTGATAACTTGGTATTAGTCATCAGTAGTTGTGAAACTACTGAAGACATGGTTTTGTTATCAATTGTTGTAAACAGCTGATGACTTGGTGTTAGTCATCAGTAGTTATGAAACTACTGAAGACATGGTTTTGTCATCAGTTGTAAACAGCTGATGACTTTGTTTTAGTCATCAGTAGTTGTAAAACTACTCAAGACATGGTTTTGTCATTAGTTGTTTAGGATGAAACAACAGGTGTAGAAACAACTGAAGTTCTCATCAGTAGTTTTCGTCAATTCATAGCCTTTCAGCTGTTTCATACTGTCCTCAACACTTACTCATCAGCCTTTTTGTTGTTTTCAGTTGTTTCATAGGATATCAGTACTTATCCGTTTTTACTGACATCAGTAGTTATAACTAATCAGTAGTTGTAACTTTATCAGTTGTTTTAACAGAATCAGTACTATATGTGATATGGTCACTAATGATCATCGGTACTTATTTACTGAGATGATCAGTAGTTATCACTTATTCTAGCTGCATCATACCAAGCCGTAAGACTAGGTTTTGGAAAGTTGAACTATCCAAAGGCTTAGTAAAAATGTCTGCAAGCTCATCAGCACTAGGCACAAACTTAGGATCAATTAGACCTTTTTCAAAACAATCCTTAATAAAATGATGTCTGATCTCTATATGTTTGGTCCTAGAGTGCTGGACTGGATTTTAGACAATGCACAGAGCTGAAGCACTATCTATTAATAATGGAGTCTTAGTCTCTGTAATGCCATAATCCAAAAGTTGGTTCTGAAGCCAGAGTACCTGAGAAGTACAACTTGCAGCTGCAATGTACTCTCCTTCAGCAGTGGATGTAGCAACAGATGTTTGTTTCTTACTCTGCCAAGAAATCAAACAGTTGTCTAGGAATTGACATCCACCAGAAGTTGACTTTCTAGTTAACTTGCACCTTGCATAGTCACTATCTAAAAAAGCAACTAATTTGCAAGAGTGTCGGTGGAATACCATAAACCTAGAGATTGTGTACCTTCCAAATATCTAAACATCCTCTTGACTACAATCAAATGAGACTGTTTAGGAGCAGCCTGAAATCTAGCACAAACACAAGTAGCAAACATGATATTTGGTCTAGAAGCTGTTAAATACATCAAGGACCCAATCATACATCTGTAAAGTGTTTCATCAACAGCTTTACCTTTCTGATTTGCATGCAGTTGTGTGGTGTTGCACATGGGAGTAGAACAGGGCTTACAATTTTGTAAATCAAACTTATTCAAAAGATCTTTTCTATATTTTGACTGATGAATAAAGGTTCCATGAGCCTTTTGTTTGATTTGCAGGCCTAGAAAGAACTGTAATTCTCCCATTGCACTCATTTCAAACCTCTTTTTCATTAATTTGGTAAAATCATCACACAACTAGGGATCAGAGGATGCAAAAATAATATCATCAACATAAATTTGAACAAGTAGCTTATGTTGATCCACCTTCTTAATAAACAAAGTTTTATCTATGGAGCCTCTAGTGAAATTATTCTTAAGAAGAAAAGTGGAAAGTGTCTCATACCAGGCTCTAGGAGCTTGTTTCAACCCATAAAGAGCCTTATCAAGTTTATACACCCATTCAGGATGTTTATTATCCTCAAAACCTGGTGGTTGACACACATAAACTTCTTCTTTTATTTTACCATATAAAAATGCACTTTTGACATCCATTTGAAAAACTTTAAGATGGTGGAATGCAGCATAGGCTAAGAACAATCTATTGCCTCTAGTCTAGCTACAGGGGCAAAGGTTTCATCATAATCAATACCTTCTTCTTGTGAAAACCCCTGTACAACCAGTCTAGCCTTGTTCATAACAATAAGCCCATTTTCATCAGTTTTATTCCTAAACACCCATTTAGTGCCTATTGCACACTTACCTGGGGGTAGAGGAACCAGTTCGCACACTTGCTGTTTCTTGAACTGAAGTAGCTCAAGCTGCATGGCTTCAACCCATCCATTGTCTCTCAGAGCAACATGATAGTTCTTTGACTCTAGCTGACTGATGAAGAGAGCATAGAAGCAGAAGTTAGACAATTGACTTGTTGTTGAAACTCCAGCATTGATATCACCAATGATTTGAGACATTGGGTGATTCTTCAGCTCTTGATAAACAGTGATATCTGTGCAAGTGTTTGTAGAACCTTCCGCAGCAGCAGATGTTGATGCAGACTCTTGAAACCAAGAATTTGATAGTAACTCAAAAGATGTAGAGGAATCAGAAATCTCATCAGCATTTGTTGTGGATGGAACTGCTGAATCTACAGGAACATCAAGTTTAGCAGACTCAGGCAGTTGGTCACTAAACTTGAATAGGTGAGTATTGATATTATCAACATCATCAATACCACCAGGTGGAAGACACGCTGCACAAGATGATTTATCCACATGATCTGCAACAGCTGGAGGTTGATAAGGAACATATTGTAGTATGTCCAAATCAAACAACTCCACAGGGTTTTGTGGAATCTTGTTCTTTGGAGATTCATTAAACTTCACATGCAAAATCTCTTCAACTATCTTTGTTCTGCAGTTGAAGACTCTGTATGATTTGCAAGTAGATGAATATCCAACAAAATACCCTGCATCCACCTTAGGATCAAATTTTTGGAGTTGATCCATTGTGTTGACAATAAAACAGGGACACCCAAATGCTTTGAAAAATGAAATTAGAGGAGCCAAGTGATGTAGAACTTCATATGGAGTCTTCATTAACCTCTGATTTACTAAGGCTCTATTCTGCACATAGCAAGCTGTGTTAACAGCTTCAGCCCAAAAGGTCAGTGGCAAACCAGAGTCGGCCAAAATAGACCTTGCAGCTTCAATTAGGGTCCTGTTCTTTCTCTCCACTACTCCATTTTGTTATGGAGTCCTTGGGATGCTAAACTGCCTTTTGCTTCCCTTTGAAAGATAAAATTCATCAAGTGTATCGTTTCTGAATTCAGTTCCATTGTCACTCCTTATACACTTGACTGAAAGGGAATACTGCTTCTCAACATACAACACAAAGTTGAGAATCTTCTGAGCAACCTCATCCTTTGAATGCAGAAAGAAAGTCCATACAAATCTGGAGTAATCATCCACAATTACCAGACAGTATTTCTCCTTTGCCATGCTCATCACTCTCATAGGACCAAATAGATCCATATGCAGTAATTGCAAGCAGGCAGTGGACTTAGGCTCTTCAATAGGAGGGAATGAGACTTTGTGCTGTTTTCCTTTTAAACAAGCAGTGTAGGTTTACAATGGAAGTCCTTTATTGGTAAACCTGTCACTAAACTATTGTGGATCAGCTGATTCATGTTTTTGAAATTAACATGACCCAGCCTTCTGTGCCACAGTTTAGATTCTTGAGGAGAGGCTTTGGAAAATAAGCAAGGATGGCCTCTGAGATCTATTTTCTTGGAAAGATCTAAGGCATACACTCTTCCTGTCCTGTTGGCCCTCAAGAGAGTGTGATCATCCAAGACCTTATCAATCAAATTCAGAACTTTGAATGACAGAATCCTGCAGTTGTGACTGGTGAAAAGAGCAACATGGCCTTTATCACACATTTGACTGACACTCAAGAGATTGTACTTGAGATTTTCCACATGATTAACATCATCAAACTTTATTTCTCCATTGGAGACAAAGCCTTTTCCAATGATGTAACCTTAGCATCATTGCCAAAAGAAACAAACCCCTTCTTTCCTTGAGAGTAGTCATGAAGAAAAAAGTTGTTCCCTGTCATATGCATAGATCCCCCACTGTCTACATAGCAGATGCTACTTTGGCATGTTGAAGAACCCTGCAATCATAAACAATTAGTTAGTTTTTGAGACCCAAACCTTTTTGGTTTTGGGTCTGGTCATATCAACAGATGGTAAACTAACAGACTTGCTATGAATAACAGCCTGAGGGGATGGAGATGGTGAAGAAGAAGAATCCTTTGGCATGAATTTTCTTCTCTGTGGTTTCAACACAGGAGCATCTAATTGGTTGACTCTCCCCAATAGATGTTGAACCATTATAACAAGTTGTGTCTGATTTTGTGATAAAGCCTTCAGCTCATCAGACACATTAGTGCTTGAGTTTGATGGGTTCTTGTGTTGTACCATCTCCCTTTGAGCAACCTCAGCTGTTGCTTGTTTAACCCCTTTCTTTTTGGATTTCTTTTTGGATTTTGGGGTCATAGGTTTTGATGTTGCTGGTACAAATTTGGTTTCAAACTCAGTTTTCATTTTATCCATTTTCTCTTTAATGTTTTCATTATGTTTGAGTTTGGAGCCCTTTTTATACGAGCAATCATCAGTAAGATGATTGAATAAGCCACATATTTGACATGGATTTTTCTTCATCTTAACTTGATCATCTGCTGAAGAAGATGAAACTACTGAAGACTTGTTCTTTAGCAGTTTGCTATCAGTACTAGCAGTTTTCTTCCCTTTAGTACCTGCTTTCTTGATATCTTCTTCAGTAGTTTTCCCACCCTTTCTACTTGCAGTTTTCTTCCCTTTAGTACATGCAGTAGTTTGGGCTTGTTCTCCAGGTGTTATGACATTCTTTTTAGTACTTTCAGTACTTTGTGAAATATCACCTGGAGTGATCAACTTTTTGATCATGTGAGTTTGAGCATTTGAGCCATCAACATCAGCTGATAGGTTCTGGGAGAAATTAATGCTGACTTCTACTTCTGATGGTGTTGTATCAGATAGTAGATCACATGATGAAAAGGATTGGTTATTGTTTTCACCATCAGATTCTACCTCTGCTCTGGAAGTAAAATCTGTAGGAGGAGCAGTGTGATTATAACCAATGCCAAACTTCACATTGGAAGCAAATTGCTTACTAAGATGCATTTCAAAACCCTTGCAAGAATTTACCCATCGATCACACTCTACCTGGGTAGTTGCAAGTGTTTCTTTGAGGTCTATGTACTTCTCTAGAAGTATCTCTTCCCTAGCCTTATCATCAGTGATTTGGCATTTAAGTTTGTAAATCTCATCATTCTTATCATTAAGCACAGACTCAAATTTAGCTTTTCTTTTGGAAATTGTTTGTTCTAGCTCAATGTTCTTGTTATTAAAGCTACATTTGCTTCTCTAATAGATGCAAATGCGGCTATGCATGTTTCAGAACATAGTTTGGCTTTTGCCTCAGAGGATACCCGTGATACCTGTGGTGTAGAGGCATTAGAGGATGAAGTATCAGCAGACTCCAAAGCCAGAAGAGCTAGATTTCCAAAAGGACTGTCACCACCATGTTGACCAGCACTAGAGAACAGTTGTTCACCACCATGCAGACTCCAAAGCCATAAGAGCTAGATTTCCAAAACGATCAAACTGTTGAGTTAGTGTCTCACCCTTTCTATGAGAGAATGTCTCATATTGTTGGGCGAGGATTTCTCTGTTGTTTGCTAAGACCTCATCTGTGCCACCGAATTGTTCCTTCAGTGCATTCCAGAGGTCATGAGCAGTTTCATGATGCATAAGCCCTGAATAGATATCATTGGGCAAAGCCATGGCCAGAATACCATGCGCTTAGCATCAATCTCAAACAGTTTCCGATCTTCATCTGAGTATTGCTCCTTCTTCTTCGAAACCATTTGATTGGTTTCTGGATTGTTCACCATAGGCTTATGTGGTCCATGTACCACAGATGTCCAACAACCTGAACTGTTAACAGACAGGTGATGAAGCATCCATCGTTGCCATATGTTATACTCAGTCCTAACCAGCATCGGAGGCTTGGTTGAGGAACCGGTATTGTGAGGGTCATTAGAAGGAGTAGTCATCTCAGATTCAACCAAATTCAATTAAGCTATAGCAGATTTAGAACAAAACACAACAAACCAAATTGAACCAAGAGAGATCTCAAAATGAATAAATGAAAGTGGCAGAAATTCAATAATCTATAACCAGTTCCTGCAAATGTGCTAATTCAATCAAGCATAGATATCAAATAGCAGTTTCAATGATCAATTGTTAGATCGATCAATGATTAACCTGCTCTGATACCATTTGTTAGAATCAATGATCTACATTTGATTGATTAGAGAGTATAGCAGCGGAAATCAAAAAATGAATTAGCCAATTCACAAGAACATAAAAGATATTCAAGGTAAGAACAAACGGTTATAGACAGAGAGAATTCTGCAAAAGATATTTCATTCAATATTCGCTTTCGTGGTAACAGAATGTCACACATACAATTAGGTCAACACCTCTTATATAAGAGATGTGACGTCTACTGATGTCACTTGATAGTAACATCTAACATAATTTATTCAAACTACTGATAGTTAACACAACTACTGAATATGTCAAACAGTTGACATCTTCTTACAAAAATGCTAAGTGTTAACTATCACTACAACTACTAAAAAGAAACTACTCAAACTACAACGACCGAAGAACATGCTCTTCAGTTGTTTTACAAATACTGAAACAAAAAGAAAACTACTGAAAGGAAACCATCACAACAACTGAAGAATGCTTCTTCAACTGTTGTAACAAACTCTGAAGGCTTCAGTACTTGTACTTGAACTTCAGCTGTTGTCATCAGCTGATGTCTTCAGTCTTTGTACTTCAGCTGTTGATCTTTAGTACTTTGTTCTTCAGCTGTTGATCTTCAGACTTTGGTCTTCAGCTGTTGAAGTCTTCAGTACTTTAGTCTTCAGCTATTGATCTTCAGACTTTGGTCTTCAACTGTTGAAGTCTTCAGTACTTTAGTCTTCAGCTATTGAAGTCTTCAGTACTTTAGTCTTCAGCTGTTGATCTTCAGACTTTGTTACAACAGCTGATCAAGTCTTCAGCAGTTGTTGTGATGTCTGTAGGACTTAGAGGTTTTTCTGATCAGGCTCATTGGTTCTTTTGGTCCAAACAAAGATTTTCTAGATCAACCTCTTGTTCAGACACCCTCTCTGCCTCTCTCATAATCCAAATCCACTCTCCACGAACCACCAAAGTCAAGCTCTTCAAAAGGTAACAAAGGAAAGAAGTAAATGACTGTGGAAGACCTTAAGGAAGAGGAGAAAATTGAAAAGCTTAAGAGAAAAGAAAGACTTCTAACTGAGAAGCTGTTAGCTGCTAATACAAAAGCAGCTGCAGCCAACCAGGAGGCAGTCAACAACAAAACGAGAGAGGAGATCATTGATCAGCTCATCAAGCTTTGAGCTGCAAATGAAGAAACACTCCTGCTACCATTAGAGGAGTTAGTGGAACTGGAAAAGGCAACCGAGCTGCAACAGGAAGCAGCACGGTTGGCCTTAGAGGAAGGGAAACAAAAGGAACAGAGGGAAGCTGACATGAAGCTTAAGAGGGAAAGGATAGCCTTCCTAACCTCTAGAGGGTTCTCTCTCTAAGAGCTGTCTCCACAAAATGATGAAACGATCCTATGGCTCTTTAACAAATAGCAAGATTAATTGAAGAAAGAGAGAAAAAGAGCTGCAAGAGAAAAGTTGAGGGAGAAGAAGAAAAGTGAAGAATAAGCAAGGCCAATGCAACCAAGAAGATAGGTGATAAACCTAGATGAAAGACTATCTCCAGGCTCACGACTTCTCTGGAAGGCAGGTGGGTCCCATGTTTGAAAGGAACTCCAACGAATTGTTAGTGAGATCAAAGCTAACATTCGTTTTGGGAAAGGAGAGAGATGTACAGAAGGGTACAGGGGATAACCTTCACACCAACCACTCAACCCCAACCTGAACCAATTTCCTCTCCATTGACCATCAAAACTGAACCTTACACTCCTAAACCCAAACCTTTACCCTCAACCACCAAAATTACCCATCCTTCAACCCAAAACACTTAGCAGAACCGCCACACCACATCCTACCAAACAACCTTCAAAACCATTCACTCAGCCTTCCAAACTCCTCTCTCTAGAAGAGTTTAAGGCAATCAAGACTAGGCTCACCAACTGCACAACCCTGAGCAACATTTCCTGTGAGGAAGACTCCATCAAACTAACATATGTGTTAGGTTTTGCAACAAGTTAATCAAAGCTAGTTTAACCATTTTAAACTTATAAAATGCAGCAGAAGAATGACTTAAACATGTTATTACATTCTAAAAATTTTCAACTTGTGAAGCATAAACAAAACCCAAAATCAAGGATCAATAATATATGTGAAACACTATGCTATCAAAGAAAACAATCAACCAAAGGGTGAACAAGAAACAACCTTTCTTGCACTAGATGTTGTAGATGTAAAAACAATGAAGATGGTGATGTCCTTGAATGTCTAGCCTTCAAAGGAGAAGACCTCAAGCTTGTATACCCATAAGCTTAGCAAACACCTTAATTGTTAAGAAGTAAAGCACCAAGAACAAACCCTCTTGTACAATCCGAAATCTTCAAGAAGTTCTTGTAGGGCAGCCAACAAAATCGAAATTTTTAGCTCCCCTTTTGCTTCTCTAATCTGAAATTTCAGCTTATTTTGAGAGAGAATGTGTTATGTGTGTGTAGAGAAAAGTGTGTTGTGTGGGAGAGTCCAAGTGCAAGAGTCTTCTAGTATTCCACAAAACAAGACTAAACAAAACACATAACCACACTAGGGTGGCCGAATCCTCCTTTCAAAATGGGTTTTCCCCCATTTTAGTTTTATAAAAATTACACACTTAGCCCTTGATTTTTATAAAATTAAAACTTCTTTTAATTTTATAACAATAACACACTTTTATTTTTTATTATTTAACCAACTTAAATAATAAAACAAATAATCTCTCATCAACAAATCATACATACAATCAACATGAGCCTCACAACCCCATACCTTTAAATATGATAGTGATGGAACCCTTCCATGCCATATTTCAAAAGGTGTCCTTTCCACTTTCTTGGTTGGGGCCACATTCAAAATACGGGCCGCAGAGAGCAAAGCAAAACCCTAAAATGATAGAGGCAATGACCTTCCAGCCATCATAGATCGAACCATATCCAATAGAGTTTTATTTCTCCTCTCGGACACACCATTGTGTTGTGGTGTTCCAGGTGGAGACAGTTGTGAGACGATACCACAACTTCTAAGATGATCTCTAAAAGCATCACTTAGGTATTCACCTGCTCTATCGGTGCGGAGAATTTTTATTTTCTTGTTGAGTTGATTTTCTACTTCATTTTGGAAGATTTTGAACATTTCAAAAGCTTCATCTTTGTGTCTTAACAAGTAGACATAACCATATCGACTATAGTCATCGGTAAAGGTAATGAAGTATCTTTCATTGTACATAGTCATTGGCTTAAAAGGACCACATACATCCGAATGTATGATGCGTAATAAATCTTTTGCCCTTTCGGTTTTGCCACTAAAGGGTGCCTTAGTCATTTTACCTTGTAAACAAAATTCACATACATCAAATGAATCATATTTACTTTCTTTTAAAAGACCATTCTTTTGAAGTGTTTGTATGTGCTTCTTGATTATATGACCAAGATGGCAATGCCAAAGATAGGTATCACTCAAATCCAATTTGAGTTTCTTGGTGATGGTTTGGTACAATGAGCTATCATATAATGTCTTTTCACAAACCATTCATAAATACCATTAATAGGAATAGCTTTAAAATAAAATATGCCATTTAAAGAAACATGAATTTCATTTTCAATAAATGTTAAAACATAACCATATTGTCTTAATTTGGCAATGGAAATAATGTTCCTACTCAAATTAGCAGCATACAAAACATTTTTTAAAATTGCTTACAAACCATTTGGAAGCTTCAAGATGTAGTCCCCTCGGGCTTCAACTTGAACCTTTACCCCATTCCCCATGTAGAGGCTAACATCTGCTTCTTGGGTTTTGCTACATATTAATCAAGCTAGTTTAACCATTTAAACTTAAAAAATCACAGCGGAATATATGTTTAAGATATGGTTAGTAATCTGAAAATTTTCACCATTTAAAACACAAACAAAACCCAAGAATAAGGATCATAAACATATGCGAAATAGTGTTCTATCAAACAATCAAACAACCATAGGGTGTTCATAGAAACAACCTTTCTTGTACAAGTAGTTGTAGATGTATAAGATGAAGAAGATGATGTTCTTCAGTGGCTAGCCTTCAAAGGAGAAGACCTCAAGCTTGTAATACCCACAAGCTCTTTAAACACCTTGCTTGTTAGGATGCAACACCAAAGAAACCTCTTCTTTAGCTCCTCCAAAAACCGAAATATTTCAGCCTCTTTTTCAGCTTGTAAATCCGAAAATCAACCTAGTTTTGGGAGGTTCTTTTGCTTGTCTTGTAAGAGAGAAAAGTGTGAATGATGGAAGAGTGTGAGAGAGGGGAAAGTCTTGCAAAGACCAAGAGAAAGGCTGGTCCCAAAGCCCTTTGGGCGGCCGAAAATACCCATCCAAAATGGGTTTCCCCCCAATTTAGTTTTATAAAAAGTTACTCTCTTAACCCTTAACTTTATAAAATTAAACCTCTTTTAATTTTATAACAATAACACACTTTTATTTGTTATTATTTAACCAACTTAAATAATGAAATAAACAATTTCTCATGAACAAATTATCCACATAATGTTGTTCTTATACAAAAGCAACGTTTTAGAAAAAAAACCATTTTCTAAATTGGTGTCAATGTTTATTTGTATGATCTAATCAACAAATAAACATTATTGGTGTTTGTATAGCTTGTTATTGGGTATGACCCCACTTGGATCATAACGTACTAACCACATCAATCTTGTATGTGTCTTGGGCATACAAGATCCAACAATCTCCCACTTGCACAAGATTCATAAAAGATTGATGCAAGCAGTAAATACCGCCTAACAACGGTTTACTACCCTTAATACGTACGACTAAGTGTCATTCAATAACATCATCTCCTTCAAGTACCATACTTGAAATGATTTAGGTGAATCAATCATTTATCCTTTTGTCACACATGTCATGTTAAATCCTAGAGACACAGAGTGATCATTCTCCATTGATTTAACTTTATGAGGCCTTAGACATCTTACTCTCAACGAATAAGAGGGAAAAATCCCATCTTGACAACATACGTCTCTCACAATTACCTTATATCATACCTGAACTCAGACTTATGTACTGCCATGTTTCAAAACAGCGAAGTGCTAAGTCAAAATATAATATTTGGTAAGTATCAAGACCCAATATGTATCTCAGGTCAGGGGATACCAAATGATGTTCGCCGTTACTCAAAATTACTTATGATCAATCAGGAAGATTCCATGTAGTAATATTTGAGATGCAGGTCAGTCCAATATTTGCATCCCACAAATACCTATGAACTTTGGCATCAACCTTTTGCTCTATATTCATCCATATGAATATCTACCAATCCAAGTTCATAATAGCATTACCTTCATACTTGTTCCCATAAGCATGAATAGCTACGGACATTCTGAGTAAACAATTTACTCTTGGATTTTAAACATGCAAAATAGGAATATTAGTTGAATTATTATAACAAAATAATACATTCAAGTACTAAAGGGTTACAATATCTCATTACATAAATTAAAGATCAAATCCAGTCACTTGAATATCGAAGTCCCATGGCACAAGCATGACTTTCATGCTTCGACTTTTCAAGAAGCTTCGTGAGTGGATCTGTAATGTTTTGATCCGTGTGAACTTTGCGAATACATATCTTCCCCTTTTCAACTTCATCTCTTATGTAGTTGAATCTTCATTCAATGTGCCTTGTCTTCTAATGTGCACAGGTTTCCTTGATTTGAGCAATCGCAACCTCGTTATCACAAAGAATTTCTAGGGGGTCCTGAATGGAAGGGACCACCCCTAGACCAGCAATGAACTTCTTTAACCATGCAACTTTCTGAGCTGCTAATGAAGCCATAATGTATTCTGACTCTGTAGTTGATAATGCCACCACATCTTGCTTAGAGCTCTTCCAAGAGATTGCTCCTCCATTCAAGATGAAAATGTACCCCAATTGTGATCGTGAATCATCCCGATCAGTTTGGAAACTCGTATCTGTGTAACCCTTTACTACGTGTTCCTCCTCACCAGATCCATAGATTAGGAACATATCTTTGGTCCTCCTTAGGTACTTGAGTATGTTCTTAACATCCATCCAATGACTGTTTCCAGGATTTTGTTGGTATCGGCTTGTCATGCTCAAAGCGCATAACATGTCCGGTCTAGTGCATATCATTGCATACATGATGGATCCTATAGCAGACGCATACAGGATACCCTTCATTTTGTCTTGCTCATCCTTTGAGCTTGGACATTGAGTCTTACTCAATATTGTTTCTCTTTGAATAGGTGCGGTACCTTTCTTATAGTTTGTCAGGATCAGTGATCACAAGTTTGATGTAATAGAGCGTAACGTAGCGGAATAAGAACAAGAATTAGACAAATTGTAGCAAGAATTTGATACTCGTATGCATTAAGAACAAATACGGTTATAACGAGAGAATATATTTTTGTAACAAGGAATGTTTCTATAATATCGAATATTTCTGATCAAATCATTCTTTCTTATTACAATAGGTTGACACTCCTTGTATAGAGTGCAATCGCTGCTGTTATCACTGGAAAGTGACAACTGGCAGATCTAATACAAAAATAACTAACTCTTAACAAACTACTGAAATGTTCACAACTACTGAGAACATATCAGAGTGTTAAGTACAAAATATGAAACTACTGATAAGAAACTACTGAAGCTACAATGACTGAAGAACAAGCCCTTCAGTCGTTTTACAAAACTACTGAAAAACATAAAACTACTAATGACCACAACAACTGAAGAAGTATTCTTCAGCTGTTGTGTCAAACTACTGAACAGATAAAACATAAAACTACTGAAAGGTAAACCGTCACAACTACTAAAGAAGACCTCTTCAGCTGTTGTGACAACGTCTGATACTTTGGTCTTCAGCACTTGTGTCTTCAGACTTTGTCTTCAGCACTTGTGTCTTCGGACTTTGTCTTCAGCACTTGTCTTCAGACTTTGTCTTCAGCACTTGTCTTGAGACTTTGTCTTCAGCACTTGTCTTTAGACTTTTCTTCAGCACTTGTCTTCAGACTTTGTCTTCAGCACTTGTCTTCAGACTTTGTCTTCAGCATTTTGTCTTCAAACTTTGTCTTCAGCACTTGTCTTCAAACTTTGTAATCAGCTGTTGTCTTCAGCTGTTGTGGTCTTCAGTAGTTGTTGTGACGTCTGTGCGACTTAAAGGTTTTTCTGATCCGGCTCATTGGTTCTTTTGGTCCAACAAACTCCCCCTGAACCAATACAGCCAAACCTTTAACTTTATTGAGGTCCCACTTATTGTTGGTAGAATGGTTGGTCTTTTTCCTTCTTGATCAGTTGAGAAGATGACCCAATAAGCAATGGCCTGGGAATGAGTCTCTGATGATATGGTTGGCAATGTATGGATGGGAGCTCTGTATTGGGGAATTGGACACTGAGCTGTTCCCCCATCCATGAGACTCACTTCCCATGTATAAGCCTGTAGGATTCTCTGGTGTATGCTCTGAGAAACATAATTTGTTCTTCCATGGTCAGGTTCTCAGCTTCACCATCAAACAATCCTTCACACCCATACATCTTTGAGATTTACTTGGCCTGTTTGCCATTTTTGAGCTCAACTGTTGTAATATGTCTGTATGCAAACTCATCAGGATGAGTCCCTTCAAGTAATAGA
Source organism: Flaveria trinervia (assembly GCA_025506515.1). Classification (NCBI taxonomy): domain Eukaryota; kingdom Viridiplantae; phylum Streptophyta; class Magnoliopsida; order Asterales; family Asteraceae; genus Flaveria; species Flaveria trinervia. The sequence goes on along the minus strand of CM046442.1, from coordinate 101,004,696 downwards.
CTGAGCTTATTTTGTTTGAAGTTCTCAAGCCTCTTGTAGACTAACCCCTTTTTAATAACTCTGTTCTCTAACATCTTTGGGGTGGCTGTTTAGTCTCATAGGCCTTCTTGAAATCTTCTACAATCTCCCAGGGTGATACTACAAGGACCACTATGATCTCTTCATCTACGATCCTTTTTACTTGGCCCTTGTATCTCGAAGGAATGCCTTTCTTTACAATCTGTGAGCCACCCTAGGATCAGGCCATACTCTCACCTTTTCCTTCTGATATTGAAATGTGTTGGCAAGGGTGTACAACCTCAGAGCTTCTTTCTTCATACTAATTATTAATGAAGAAGCAACATAAGTTTTGTCGATGCTTTTCAACATCTCATCGTCATGAAGCCTTTGCTGCTGCTCTTCTTCAATCTTTACTCTCACAGTTTCCATCTGTGAGGTGGGAGTGATGGGCATGGGTTTGGCTTTAGGCAATGTTAGGACTGCAGATAGAGGCAGCCTATCTTCTTCCACATCATCTCTTCTTTCTAGCCTCGACACCCTTCTCTTCTTCTTCTTGGGTGCATCATCGGCTGTTGGTTTAGAGGGTAAGGGAGTGGTTTTGTGGGTTGTGGTTATGGTTGTTTTGGAGGGGAATGTTGACAGGCTGAGTTAGCATTTTAGAGGTGGGTGTGGCTTTTGAGTGTTTGGCTAGCTCAGTCCTGCTCCCTGCTCCTGCTTCATTCAAAGCTTCGACTACTAAACCCTTAGTGTATGCTTCAGATGAACAGATCTTGGAGGTTATGGCCAAGATACTGTCCCTGGTCCATGATTTAATCTCGATCAATGATCTCCCAAGATATTTTGCAATGAATCTGATCATGATCTCTAGTCTCTCTTTCTAATGCATCATAACTTGCCCATCTTGAGTTAATTTCTTCAACATCAAGTCTCCTGATCTCTAAGTCAAGCTGTGCAGTATCGAACCCTTGTCTATACAGTTGATCAATAATGGCATCCATTGATTTACTATGTGTAGCATCTGCCATTTTGATCATCATCATCGAGTTGGAGTTCTTTCTCTTTTCCTTCACCCTTCTTTCTTATATGTGACATGAAAGTCTTGTGACTTTCACCCACTTGATCATTTTCGGTTCCCTTCACAGACTCCTCCTCCTTCTCAGTTTCCTTTTCTTTCAGTTTGCTCTTCCTCTTTGCTTTCACTCACTGACTCTCCCCCTTTTTGGTTGCATTGGTTGCAAGGGTTTGAGTAGCAGAAAGCCTTGTGCTCATAATCTCCTCCACCAGGGGTTGTATGATTGAGGGAAGCCTCTCATCCATGGTTTTGAACACAATGTCTGTGATCATTGGGGTGATGAGAGGTAGGGATTGCTGAAAGAGAGCAACTGTTTGCTCAGAGGGGTTCTCTCCCTGAGAAGTAGTGCCAGAAATAGAGGCTGGTGGCTTGGAAGTTTTGAGTGGCTGAGTGTGTGGGAGACCTTCAGGTGAAGGTGCCATCTGTGGGTTTATGTTGGTGGCAGATGGACTTGCTTCTTGAGAGAATTGGTCAAGTAGTCTTTGTAGTCTACTGACTTCTTCCTCAAGAATTGTGTTCTGGGCCAGAACATCATAAAAGAAGCCCAGGTCATCATCAGCAGATGCTGAATCACCTCACCTCCTGCTTGTAGCAGGATGTACATGCACTAGGTGTAGATCAGTTTTAGCATGTGCCCCTTTTTCTTGGAACTGGGGACTTCCAGCCTCAGGACTATGTCCTTCATCAGCTGTTGCCTCTAGTGAGGTCTTAGCTATGTTACCAGCCTCATTCTGATCATGTGCTGATTCAGAAGAGGTGGCAGCCTCACTAGATGTTCTAATCTCCATATCCACCAGGAGATAGAACGTGTAAACCCCGTGCTGTGGGTTGTCAGAAGCATGGTGATCCTCGTCCTCAATAGCTGTGGTCTCCTCTTTGTTGGTGGTTGTTGGGGAGGAGGAGAGGCATGCAACTGAGTCAGCATGTTTGCAATGATAATGGTTGGACTTGGGGGGCGGTTGCATGGGGAGATGGGGTAAAAGCAGTGTGCACCTGGGGAGAATGGTGCTCTTCAATGGCAATCTCCTCAAGTGAGGAAGATCCTAGATTTTGGGTACCCCTTTTGTGGTTGCTGCAGGCTCCTTTTGAGAGGAATCCTGAGCGGTTGTGGCTGGTGAAGTCCTTATATCCACTAGGGGGTTATAACCAGTGGATATAGCCTGCGTTTGTGTTGCAGGGGCATCCTCAGGGGACTCATTTCCCTGAGTAGCCTTTTTTGTCTTCTTTTTAGTGGGTTTGTGGGGACTTTGATTTGGAGGTGGTGGTTGTGGGTTCGAGCTGCGTGGGTTTTCACAGCTTGGCAGCCATTTTCAGTGATTGGTCAGAGTTGTGCTAGGAGTATACTTCGGCAGTACAGCCATAGTAGGGACTCCCAGGCCAACAACTCCTCAGCTTGAAGCTGGTTTTCAATTATGGCCATTATGAACCGAGGATATAATATCCAACGGTTAGCGGTTGTTTTGGGCCATATTCTTGAGCTCTAAAAATTGTATTTCAGAAAAATTAAAGGTTGTTGCTCAAGGATGGAGTACATTACCTGTTGCCACCTTGTGGACATTTGATCCCATGATGAAGTCTTGGAGGCAAGGCATACATTTACCATATGAAATATGAGACGTTAGGCATCCGGGAAATGTTTCTTCAGTATGGTAGATGCACTCAGGTACCCTGGTATCCATGGTGGGCAAATGATTGATCTGTTGTGCCCTTTGGATAACCAGTTGGGAAAGTGGCATCATCCAGATTAAGCGTTTGGCGAAGAGTGTCTGGAGTAATGACCACTTTTTGGCCTTGGACAAACGATTGAAGAGACTCTGTGTCATTCTCCTCAGAGACCAGAGTGACGTTTGTCCAGAATTGGTTAAGGGATTCGGCATATATGGTGGGATTTACCAGAAAAGCTGTTTTGTAGGGTGACTGAACCATTAAATCAATGGCGTTGTGAAACTTGGTCCAGTATGGGGATTTGGTGAGATGTGCGACACAGTTGTGTCGTGGTTTTAGTTGCATGGTCGCCATTGATGAAGAGAGGGTAGAGAGTTTTTGAACGTTAGGTTTGAGAAGAGAAGATAAAAACTCTGAAGGTGGGATAAGGTATTTAAAGGGTCGGGTTAGAAAACGACTGAAGGTTTTGGCGTGAGTCATCAGTTGTTGAAACTACTGATGACGTGGTATTAACTTTCAAACGTTGAAACAGCTGAAGTCTCTGATTTTGTCATCAGTAGTTATAAAACTACTGAAGACAGTTTTGACTTCAGGTGATGAAACAACTGAAGACTTGGTATTAGTCATCAGTTAAGACAGTGGTTTTGTCAGCAATTGTTGTAAACAGCTGAAGACTTGGTGTTAGTCTTCAGTAGTTGTAAACTACTGAAGACATAGTTTTGGCTTCAGTTGTTTTAATGAAACAGCAGTTGTAGAAACAACTGAAGAGTAATTACTCATCAGCTGTTTTCGTCAATTCATAGCTTTTCAGCTGTTTCAGTCTGACCTCCACTCTTACTCATCAGACTTAGATCTGAGTTTCAGACGTTTCATGGTCATCAGTACTTATCTACATTTCTAACATCAGTAGTTGTAGCTGCATCAACTGTTGTGACTACATCAGCTGTTGTAGCTACATCAACTGTTTTAACAGATAAAGTACTTCAGTACTGGTCAGGTATGTAGACTTCAGTAGTTATAAAACTACTGAGGGTAAAAAAAACTCATAAGTACTTATATGTGACAATAATGAACTAATGATGATCGGTACTTGTGAGCTGAGAACATCAGTAGTTGTCACTTATTCTACCTGCAACATACCAAGCCTTAACACCAGGTTGTGGAAAGTTGAACTATCCAAAGGCTTAGTAAAAATGTCTGCAAGGTCATCAGCACTAGGAACAAATTTGGATCAATCAGACCTTTTTCAAAACAATCTCTAATAAAATGGTGTCTGATTCAATATGTTTAGTCCTAGAGTGCTGGACAGGATTCTGACAATACAAAGAGCTGAAGAGTTGTCCATTAACAATGGGGTCTTAGTCTCTGTTATGCCATAATCCAATAATTGGTTTTGAAGCCAGAGTACCTGAGATGTACAGCTTGCAGCGGCAATGTACTCTGCTTCAGCAGTTGATGTAGCAACTGAGGTCTGTTTCTTGCTCTGCCAAGAAATCAAGCAGTTGCCTAGGAATTGACATCCACCAGAAGTTGATTTCCTGGTCAACTTACACCCTACATAGTCACTGTCAGAAACAACAACTAATTTACCAGAATGTCTAGTAGAATACCATAAACCTAGAGATGGAGTGCCTTGTAGATATCTAAAGATCCTCTTGACTGCAATCAAATGAGACTCCTTAGGTGCAGCCTGAAATCTAGCACAAACACATGTAGCAAACATAATATCTGGTCTAGAAGTTGTTAAATATCAAGGACCCAATCATACATCTGTAAAGTGTTTCATCAACCACTTTACCTTTCTGATCTGTATCCAGTTGTGTGGTGCTGCACATGGGGGTAGAACAGGGCTTACAGTTTTGTAAATCAAACTTTTCCAAAAGATCTTTTGTGTAATTGGACTGATGAATGAAAATTCCATCAGCCTTTTGTTTGATTTGCAAACTAAGAAAGAACTGTAATTCACCATGGCACTCATTTCAAACTTCTGTTGCATCAACTTTGTAAAGGCATCACACAACTGTGGATCAGAGGATGCAAAAAATATCATCTACATAAATTTGAACAAGTAGATTATGCTGCCCAGCTTTCTTAGTGAATAAAGTCTTATCTATGGAGCTCTAGTGAAATTATTTTCCAGAAGAAAGTTTGATAATGTCTCATACCAGGCTCTAGGAGCTTGTTTCAACCCATAAAGAGCCTTATCAAGCTTATACACCCAATTAGGATGTTTATTGTCCTCAAAGCCTGGTGGTTGACATACATAAACCTCTTCTTTAATTTTCCCATACAAAAATGCACTTTTGACATCCATTTGAAAACTTTAAGGTTTTGATAAGCAGCATAAGCTAAAAACAATCGAATTGCTTCCAGTCTGGCTACAGGGGCAAAGGTTTCATCATAATCAATACCTTCTTCTTGTGCAAACCCCTGAACAACCAGTCTGGCCTTGTTCTTAACAATAAGCCCATTTTCATCAGTTTTGTTCCTAAACACTCATTTAGTGCCTATTGCACACTTACCTGGAGGTAGAGGAACCAGTTCTCACACTTGCTGTTTCTTGAACTGAAGAAGCTCAAGCTGCATGGCATCAACCCATCCGTTGTCCTTTAAAGCAATGTGATAATTCTTTGGCTCTTGCTGACTGATGAAGAGAGCATAGAAGCAGAAATTTGACAATTGACTTCTTCTTGATACGCCAGCAGTGATATCACCAATGATTTGACACATTGGGTGATTCTTCAGATCTTGATACATAATGAGATCTGTGCAAGTGTTTGTAGCAGGCTCAGCAGCAACAGATGGTGATGGTGAATCATTCCTTGAAACCAATCAGTGGATGGTAATTCAAAGGAAGTTGAATTTGAAGAAATCTCATCAGCATTTGTTGTGGATGGTGCTACTGGAGCTACAGGACCATCAGGTCTAGCTGAATCAGGCAGTTGATCACTAACCTGAAGAGGTGAGTACTGCTATCATCATCATCATCAGCACCAGCAGAACCACCAGGTGGTGAACTGTTGACAGGAGCAACAGTAGGAGTTTGATAAGGAACATATTGCAGTATGTCCAAATCAAATATCTCCACAGGGCTTTGTGGAATCTTGTCTTTGGAGATTCATCAAACTTAACATGTAGAGTCTCTTCAACCATCTTTTTTCTACAGTTGAAGACTCTGTATGCTTTGCAAGTTGATGAATAACCAACAAAGTATCCTACATCCACCTTAGGATCAAATTTTTGGAGTTGATCCCGTGTTTTGAGAATGAAACAAGGACACCCAAATGCTCTGAAGAATGAAATTAGAGGGGCCAAATGATGAAGAACTTCATATGGAGTCTTCATCAACCTCTGATTTACTAGAACTCTATTCTGTACATAGCAAGCTGTATTGACAGCTTCAGCCCAAAAAGTCATTGGCAGTCCAGAATCAGCCAACATGGACCTTGCAGCTTCAATAAGGGTCCTGTTCTTTCTCTTCACTACTCCATTTTGCTCAGGAGTTCTTGGGATGCTATACTGCCTCTTGATTCCCTTTGATAAGTAAAACTCATCAAGTGTGTGGTTTCTGAATTCAGTACCATTGTCACTCCTCACACACTTAACTGGTAGGGAATACTGCTTCTCAACGTGTAACACAAAGTTCATAATGGACTGCGCAGCCTCATCCTTTGAATGCTAGAAGAAAGTCTATACAAATCTGGAGTAATCATCCACAATTACCAGACAGTATTTCTTCTTAGCCATACTCATCACTCTCACAGGACCAAAGAGATCCATGTGAAGAAGCTGTAAGCAGGCAGTGGACTTAGGTTCTTCTATGGAGGGAAATGAAGCTTTGTGATGTTTTCCTTTTAAACAAGCAGTGCAGATATCTTCACACTTGAACTCCTTCATAGGCAGTCCCCTTACTAAACTATGGTTTATCATCTGATTTATGTTTTTGAGATTAACATGACCCAGCCTTCTATGCCATAGAATAGATTCTTGAGGGGAAGCCTGGAAAATAGGCAAGGATGGCCTTTGAGATCTATTTTCTTGGAAAGATCTAAGGCATACACTCTTCCTGTCCTGTTGGCCTTTAGGAGAGTGTGTTCATCGAACACCTTATCAATCAAACTCAGAACTTTGGATGACAGAATCCGACAGTTCTGACTGGTGAAAAGAGCAACATGGCCTTTGTCACACATTTGACTGACACTCAAGAGGTTGTACTTGAGATTTTCACATGGTTAACATCCTCAAACTTTATTTCCCCATTGGAAACAAAGCCTTTGCCGATGATGTAACCCTTTGCATCATTGCCAAATGACATAAACCCCTTCCTTCCTTGAGAGTAGTCATTAAGAAGTGATTTGTTTCCTGTCATATGCATGGATCCTCCACTGTCTACATACCAGATGCCTCTGAGGTATGTTGAAGAACCCTGCAAATACAACAAATTAGTTAGATTTTGAGACCCAAACCTTTTGGTCTTGGGCCTGTTCTCATCAACAGATTATAAACTAACATGTTTGTTGGAAACAACAGCCTGAGAGGAAGAAATGGTGAAGAAAAGGAAACCTTTGGCTTGGACCTCCTTTTCTGTGGTTTCAACATAGGAACATCTAATTGGTTAACTCTTTCCAATAGATGTTGAACCATCATAACCAGCTGTGTCTCATTTTGTGATAAGGCTTTCAGCTCTTCAGACACATTGGCATTGGAGTTTGATAAGTTCCTATGTTGCACCTTCTTCTTTTGAGCAACTCTCAGCTGTTACTGTTTAACCCCTTCTTTTTGGATTTCTTTTTGGACTTAAGGGTTACAGGTTTGATGTTGCTGGTACAAATGTGGCTTCAAACTCAGTTTTCATTTTAACCATTTTCTCTTTACTTTCCTCTTTATGTTTGAGTTTGGATCCCCTTTTGTACCAACAATCATCTGTAAGATGATTGAACAAACCACATACTTCACATAGTTTCTTCTTCATCTTATGTTGATCATAACTAAAGAGAATGAAACTACTGAAGACTTGCTCTTCAGTACTTTGGAAGCATTATTTGCTTTCTTGACTTCCTCTTTAGTAGTCTTCAAACTCTTTCTACTGATAGTTTTCTTCTATTTAGTGCTGAGAGTAGTTGGAGTTTGAACTTCAGGTGTTAAATCTTGCTCTCCAGTCCTTTCAGGACTTCCAGAAATAGCTCCTGAGTTGATCATCTCTTTGATCATGTGAGTGTCAGAATGGAACCATCAACATCAGCTGATGGGTTCTGAGAGGGCTTAGTGCTGACTTCAACTTTTGATGATGCTCTATCAAAAAATGAATCACATGATGAGGTGGATTGGTTATTGCTTCTCCATCAGATTTCACTTCTGCTCTTGAAGCAAAATCTGTAGGAGGAGCAGTGTGATTATAACCAATACCAAACTTCACATTGGAAGCAGATGCTTACTAAGAAGCATTTCAAAACCTTTGCATGATTGTACCCATCGATCACACTCTACCTGGGTGACTGCAAGGGTTTCTTTGAGACTTCTCTGGTCTTCCAGAATAACCTCTAGCTTGGCCTTTTCATCATTTAATTGGCATTTAAGCTTATAAATCTCATCATTTTTACTATTAAGAGCAGACTCAAACTCAGCTTTTCTTTTGGAAATGGTTTTCTCAAACTCAAGTTTTTGATTTATTAATGCTACATTTGCCTCTCTAATGGAGACAAAGGCAGCAATGCATGATTCAGAACATAACTTGGCTTTAGCCTCTGAAGATACCTGAGTTACCTGTGAAGATGATGCATTTGAGCAGGAACCCTCAGTAGACTCCAGGGCCATGGAGCCAGATTCCCAAAAGGACTGTCACCACTATGTTACCAGCACCTGTGAACAGTTGTTCATGACCAGACATGTCATCGGTAAACTGCTCCAGTCAACAACTCCAGGGGTGAAGAAGCTGTGTTGTTGAGGTTGAGGAGGTTGATGAGATTGAGATGGTTGAGGTTCTGGTAGTGCATGAGGTTGTGTACTATAGGAACTTGAACTTGATTTGACTGTGGCATGTAATAACAAGGGTAAGGATATGGCATTTGACCCTGAGGAACAAAATAGGCAGGAGATTGTGGTTGAGAATGATGACTAGAATTGACAGGATGTTGCCCTCTGTGTTGTTGACTATTGCCAGGGAAAGTCACAAAAGATGCAGAGGAATTAGATCCAGATGATCTGCATTCTCTAGCAAAGTGTCCAAGCCTGTGGCATTTGTGACACTTCAACTTACTCTTGCCAAAACCAACTATGGTTTTGCCAGAGAGTCCTGGGAACTTTCTTCCAGTTCTTTTGTAGAAGTTCTGAGATCTGATATTTATCAAGGCCATTTGGCTCAAAATATCCATCTCTTCTAAGTCATCATCAGCAATCCCCTTGAGATCATCCATGATGAAGCATAGATTGTCATTATTACACCCAGTAAACTGACTATCAACACTCACAAACGCAGAATCAGAAGTGTTTGAGGAGAAATCAATATGCTCATCATACTAGCATTCAAATGAAGCATATTCTAACTCATGACCAACCAAGGCAGTGTTGCCTGGTACAAAGTCTTGAGTGAGCTTTCCGGATGAAGACAGTTTTCGTTTCTGTTCTATCTCTCTCTCAAATGTGAGCAATTTCCCATGGAGTTGGGTGAGAGATAGTTTGTCCAAATTTTCACTAGAGCGTAGGACAATAGTATACGTGTCCCATCTCTCAGGCAGTGATCTGAGAAATCTGTTATTCATCTGGATATTGGTGTACTCAAGTTTGACCATTTTTAATTCAGAGATCAACAAAGAAGAGAACCGCCCAAATGTGTAGTCAGTGTCTCACCCTTTCTATGAGAGATGTCTCGTATTGTTAGGCAAGGATTTCTCTATTATTTGCCAAGACCTCATCTGTTCCTCCAAATTGTTCTTTCAAGGCATTCCGAGGTCATGGGCAGTTTCATGATGCATTAGCCTAGAATAGATTTCATTGGGCAGTGCCATGGCCAGAATTCCATGGGCTTTTGCATCAATCTCAAACAACTTCTTATCCACATCTGAGTATTGCTCCCTCCTTTTCGAACCATTTCATTGGTTCCGGGTTATTCACCATAGGCTTGTGTGGACCATGTACCACTGATGTCCAACAACCTGCGCTGTTAACAGACAGGTGATGGAGCATTGTCGTTGCCATATGTTATACTCATTCCTAACCAGCATTAGAGGCTTGGTTGAGGAACCAGTATTGTGAGGATCTGGAAGGAGTAGTCATTTTCAGTCCAAATACAATTTAATTCAAGCTTTTAAACGTTTTTACATAGACCACAACAGACTCAATGAAAACCAAGAGAAAATCTAAGGATGAATGACCCGAAACACAGAAAATTCAATCTCTATAACCGTTTCTTGCAAAAAAAATGCTAATTCAATCAAACTTGGATCTTGAATAGCAGTTTCAACGATCATCTATTAGATCGATCAATGATTAACCTGCTCTGATACCATCTGTCAGGATCAGTGATCACAAGTTTGATGTAATAGAGCGTAACGCAGCGGAATAAGAACAAGAATTAGACAAATTTTAGCAAGAATTTGATACTCGTATGCATTAATAACAAATACGGTTATAACGAGAGAATATATTTCTGTAACAAGGAATGTTTCTATAATATCGAATATTTCTGATCAAATCATTCTTTCTTATTACAATAGGTTGACACTCCTTATATAGAGTGCAATCGCTGCTGTTATCACTGGAAAGTGACAACTGGCAGATCTAATACAAAAATAACTAACTCTTAACAAACTACTGAAATGTTCACAACTACTGAGAACATATCAGAGTGTTAAGTACAAAATATGAAACTACTGATAAGAAACTACTGAAGCTACAATGACTGAAGAACAAGCCCTCAGTCGTTTTACAAAACTACTGAAAAACATAAAACTACTAATGACCACAACAACTGAAGAAGTATTCTTCAGCTGTTGTGTCAAACTACTGAACAGATAAAACATAAAACTACTGAAAGGTAAACCGTCACAACTACTAAAGAAGACCTCTTCAGCTGTTGTGACAACGTCTGATACTTGGTCTTCAGCACTTGTGTCTTCAGACTTTGTCTTCAGCACTTGTGTCTTCGGACTTTGTCTTCAGCACTTGTCTTCAGACTTTGTCTTCAGCACTTGTCTTCAGACTTTGTCTTCAGCACTTGTCTTCAGACATTGTCTTCAGCACTTGTCTTCAGACATTGTCTTCAGCACTTTGTCTTTAGACTTTGTCTTTAGCACTTGTCTTCAGACTTTGTAATCAGCTGTTGTCTTCAGCTGTTGTGGTCTTCAGTGTTTGTTGTGACGTCTGTGGGACTTAAAGGTTTTTCTGATCTGGCTCATTGTTTCTTTTGGTCCAACATAGTTTTTCATCATGAACCTTTTCAAGATCTTATCAATGTATGCACGTTGATTCAAACCTATCAACCGCCTTGATCAATCCCTATAGATCTTTATTCCTAAAATATAGGCAGCTTCACCAAGATCCTTAATGGGGAAACAGCTTCCAAGCCAGGCTTTTATACCTTCCATGGTTGGAATGTCATTTCCAAATAGTAGGATGTCATCGACATACAATGCTAAGAAATGGTGATGCTCCCACTAGCCTTCTTATATACACATGCTTCATTAGCATTTTTGATGAATCCAAATTTGATTATTTCTTCATCAAAATGGTGATTCCAACTCCTTAATGCTTGCTTCAATCCATAGATTGATTTCTTTAACTTGCATACTTTGTTAGGATGTTTTGAGTTGACAAAACCTTCAGCCTAAACCATATAGACATCTTCCTCAAGATATCCATTTAGAAAAGCGATTTTGACATCCATTTGCCAAATCTCATAATCATAATGAGCAGCTATGGCAAATAATATCCTAATAGACTTTAGCATTGCAACCGATGAGAAAGTCTCATCATAATCAACCCCTTGAGTTTGAGTAAAACCTTTTGCTACAAGTCTAGCTTTATAAGTATCCAAGTTTCCACGAATATAGGTTTTCTTCTTGAAAACCCACTTACTTCCAAGCATCTTGGGGTTAAGAGGTGGTTCAACCAAGTCCCATACTTGGCTGTCATACATGGATTGCATCTTAACGTTCATGCCTTCAAGCCATTTGTCACAATTCAATTGGACATTGCATCATGATAGGTGGTTGGTTCATCGGAATCTACCACATAGCATCCATTTATGAAAAATCCATATCTTTCAGGTAGATTACTAATTCTACCAGATCTACAAATGTTTTGTGTATATTGATCAACCACTCGATCATTCTAAACATCCTCATGTTGAGTGCTAGTGTCAACCAAACGTGTATGGGTTTATGGTTCTTGATCCTCCTCAATATCCATAGTTCTACTGCTAGTTCCTTCCATAAGGAACTTAGCTTCTAAGAACTCATCCTTCTTGGTAACAAACTCCTTTTGTTCCAATGGATCATAGAAATAATATCCCATAGAATCTCTGGGATATCCAATGAAGAAACACTTAGTGGAATGACTTTCTAGCTTGTTTGAGGTGGGAGTCTTAACATAAGCCTAACAACCCCATACCTTTAAATATGACAGTGATGGAACTCTTCCATGCCATATTTCAAAAGGTGTCGTTTCCACTTTCTTGGTTGGGGCCATATTCAAAATACGAGCCGTAGATAGTAAAGCGAAACCCCAAAATGATAGAGGCAGTGAGCTTCTAGCCATCATAGATCGAACCATATCTAATAGAGTTTGATTTCTCCTCTCGGACACACCATTATGCTATGGTGTTCCAGGTGGAGATAGTTATGAGACACTACCACAACTTCTAAGATGGTCTCTAAAAGCATCACTCAGGTATTCACCTCCTCTATCGGTGCGGAGAATTTTTATATTCTTGTTGAGTTGATTTTCTACTTCATTTTGTAAGATTTTAACATTTCAAAGGCTTCATCTTTGTGTCTTAACAAGTTCACATAACGATATCGACTATAGTCATTGGTAAGGGTAATGAAGTATCTTTCATGGTACCAAGTCATTGGCTTAAAAGGACCACATACATCCAAATGTATGATTCCTAATAAATCTTTTGCCCGTTCGGACCTGCCACTAAAAGGTGCCTTAGTCATTTTACCTTGTAAACAAGATTCACATACATCGAATGAATCATGTTCATTTGCTTTTAAAAGACCGTTCTTTTGAAGTGTTTGTATGCACTTCATGTTTATATGACCAAGGCGGCAATGCCAAAGATAGGTATCACTCAAATCCAATTTGAGTTTCTTAGCGGTGGTTTGGTACAATGAGCTATCATATAATGTGTTTTCACGAACCAGTTCATAAATACCATTAGCACGAATAGCTTTAAAATATAATGTGCCATTTAAAGAAACATGAATTTCATTCTTAATAAATGACAAAACATAACCATATTGTCTTAATTGGGCAACAAAAATAATGTTCCTAGTCAAACTAGGAGCATACAAAATATTGTTCAAAATTGCTTCCAAACCATTTGGAAGCTTCAAGATGTAGTCCCCTCGGCCTTCAACTTGAACCTTTGCCCCATTCCTCATGTAGAGGCTTACATCCCCTTTCATGAAGTCCTTACTTCTTTTGAACCCCTGCAATAAGTTGCAAATATAGTTCATATCCAATACCCATGTGTTAGAGGATATTAAATTAAGATCTATATGAATCTTGAAAATTATACCCGAGGTTTGCCTGGCATCCCTCTTTGCTTGCAACTCTTTGAGATGGACTGAGCAATTTCTTGCCCAATATCCAATCTCCCCACACTTAAAGCATGGATCATTTGAAGCAACCTTTTGCTTCTTCTCTGCTGGTTTTGGTGGTGGCGCTCTTACCACTCCCTTTCCTTTTCCCCCAACGTGCCCTTTACCCTTGGTAACATTTACCTTGGGTGCAGGGTGAGGCCTCTTCTTGTTCCCACCTTCATTGATGGTGAGAACGGGTAAAACCCTTTTACCCATGGCCACCTCGGTAGTTTTGAGCATAGAGTGAAGCTCACTTATGTTCTTGTCCCACCCATTCATGTTATAGTTCATGAAAAAGTTGTCAAACCTTTTTGACAAAGAGTTGAGGATCAAATTCGTAGCCAACTCTTTCGAGATGGGACAATTTAGCCTTTCGAGGTGGTCGATGTGGATTTTCATCTTAAGTACATAAGATGAAACAGATTGGGTGTCGTCCATACGACACACATGGAGTGCTCGAACCATTTCGAAGTGCTCAACCCGTGCTTGTTGTTTGAACGTTTCCTTCAACTGGGTTATCATGTCGTATGCTCCATGATGTTCATACTCCTTTTGGAGATCTGGAGTCATACTTGCCAACATGAGGCAAGACACTTGGACCGAGTCCTCAGTTTATTTCACCCATTATTGTAGGCATCCTAATCATCTTCACTAGGTTGATTAGGAATCGGATTATCTAATATATATGATCGTTTCTCTTGCTTGAGAACAATTCTCAAGTTTCGAAACCAATCAATAAAGTAATTATGGTTTAGACGCTCCTTTTGGAGAATGGTCCTTAGTGATAGTGAGTGAGCGGATGGGATTTCATTGTTATCATTATTGTTGGTGGTCATCTACAAGATATAACAAAGTTCAATTTTAGTATTTCGATATTGTTCATATTTTAATAATTAAAACCCTTTAAGTGTCTAACACAATTTTAAAAATCTAGAATCCAACGTTACATTTAAAAAGTGGTTAGGTGACCTCTATCCCATTATTTAAATTAACAAGGTAGTCAACGTTTTGACAATTGCAACCCTTTGCAACTTCTAGGGTATGGGATCGACTTTAAAACATCATATGTGTAGTCGGCATGTTAATCCCATCAACACCTTTGTAAACCATATTGTAGGTGATCCATTTAAAATTGTTTGCAAATCAAGTTACCCTACTTGCACACACATGTGAGTTTTCCACATAAGTGGTTAGGTGACCTTTATCCCACAAATATGGTATCCCCACCTCAAGTCAAAAGTTCCCTTAAAATGGTTAGGTGACCTTTATCCCATTAAGAGTTTCCAATTGACTCAAGTGTTGTGCAAAAGGATGGTCTTAAACTTGTTTAAATAAGGAACTTAGGTTTTCATAATCTTAGTTTAGAAAACTCTATGTACCTTATATTTGCATGCTTTCAAATACAAGCTACCCTATGGTTCACTTTTAATAAAACCTCTTTTATTAAAACCATTAATAACCTTTTATTAACTACTTAATGATAAATAACCATCGATTTTTCAGCTTGTTAAGTTTGTAAAGAGTTTGTAATGCATATCCAAATATCAACCAAACAATCAAACAACAAACATCCAAACAAGCATAAACATACAAACATGGGTGCATAACCATAGCCACTAAGTTGACCACACTTGGTTCCCATCACAAGTGTGGTCATAAGGTATTTCCTAAGGGTAGAGATGACACATCAAAATGTGTCCATGAACTCCTACTTGAAACCACATCCAAAGCTTCAAGTGTCCATGTGACACGTGTCCTTTTTTGAGTTTTCATCTTGTGTGTACAATCATGTATTTTAGGGTTATTAATGTTTGTATCGTTTATTCTTGTAAGGACTACTAAAGCTTTTTATGAAATTTGTTGGCTATTGTGCTTATCTATTAGTTAGTCTTTAATTCTTTAATTTAAAAAATTATAGTTTATCTATTAAATGATCCTAATAATAATCAATAATAATAATATAACTAATAATAATAATAATAATAATAATAATAATAATAATAATAATAATAACAATGATAATAATAATGATACTATTAATAATAATAACAACAATAAGTTATAATAATAGTAATAAGTTGTAAAAGATTAAAACTTAAAGATAATTAAGTTAGGGGTTAATTTGTAATTTTGAAAACTTTAAATGAATGTTTTAGCATGAAATAATAACAATTTGAAGTTGAGGGACCATATGTGTAAATTCTTTAAAACACTAACTCAAACCCCTTAATTCCCGTATTTCTGGCAGCCGCCGCCGGCATAGCTCCGGCGAGGCTTAAACGCCCCAAAATGACTTTAATCAATACCCCAAATCACCCCAATCACATCGTTAACATGATTCGAACTGTTATGAACCTTAAACGCATTAAACGCCGGTTAAAAACACAATCAACCGAGTAACCGGCAATTCATAAATCATCGAGCCGTTCGACATCTAAAACGCAGTAATAATCAAATTAAATGCACCTACATGATCGTTTAATCATACCTAAACTCCTACACAACATAATTCTACCTGAATCGCACTTAAACAATCCAAACTACTCACTTTAACCGCGAACCTGCAACCACTCGAACACCACCTCCCGGCCTTCAAACCTGGAATTGAGAGAGGGCTTTGCATCAAGATCATAGTCTGAAACTGCTCCCAAGTTTAATTCGTTATTATCAACAATTCTCTTCGATTGGACCCGAGACAACCACAACTTGTTCATCGCAGTGTGCATCATCATCTTCAATCAAGACGGGTAATTGAATCCACAAAAACACTTGTATTAACTTGGGAAACAAAAGCCCCATGATTTAGATCATTAACAACATCGATTGATCTTCAATTTTGGTTCGAATCAATCTAGGGTTCATTCGAATTGGGGCTATTTTGAAACTGATGTTTTTAAGAATTTGAAACCATTATAAACCGTGGCTAGGAGCCTTGGTTCACTGGTTAAGTCACTATGCTTTCAACTTAGAGGTCCCGGTTCGAACCCGGGCACCCTCTTATTACTTTTAAAAGGACTTTTTAGCCTTAATTCTATTTTAGAAAAATTCTATTACATATAAAATGATTTTTACAACTTCTAATCTTTAAATCAACAAATATTTTCTCTAAATTTATCCTTATAAAATATTTTAATATTGTATTATAAAATAATTATATTTAAGTATTGTTATAAAAATGGATTTATATAATAATTTGAATTATTAATTATTATTGAATCTTATGTTTTTCTTTGATTAAAGATATATGTTATATTTCACAATTTATTAAAAATGGTTATAATTTCTTTAAAATTTTATAATGTTACTTCTCTGTTGAACAAAATATAAATAAGAGTTTACTAAATGTTTACAAAACCCCAAAATCCTAAAACCCTAGTTCGCTTTAAAACATTAATTTTATTATTAAACTTAACCTTGTAAATTTATGTATTTTAGGTGCATTGTGAAGGCTACGTTAAAACCGCTTATATTTCTTATTAAATCATCCAATAAATACTTATTAGATCATGTGAGTATTTCTATACCCGTTTTTATATTTTTACACTTTGGGGTGAAACATGTTACTATATAAACTTTGCACTTGTAAACACGTTTGATTCTTGTAAACTTATGGCATTTCACCAGTATGTTGTGGTTAGTTAAACATTATGGCTACCATCTAATGTTGAATATATGTACAATCATTAACTATTGCTAGCCTAGCGAAGTCATAGATCTATGGGCCAGACAAGCCTGCTTGGTTGATCCAAGTACACTTAGCTAATCGTATATACTTTTAAACGTTTGAGACTTGTAAAACTTTATCGAAGGTTTGATTGTGCATTTTTGTCTTACATCCCTGGTTTACTTTGTTCTCTAACTTACAACATGAATTGCCATCTTTTATATACTTATGTATTGCAACTATGAAAATCTCACCAACATTATTGTTGACCTTTAATTTTTAACATATTTCAGGAAATACTCAAGCTTGATTTCTACTCTTTGAAGCTTACACATCTAGGAATGGACCTAGTTAAATATAGGAATAAAATGGCTTGTTACATCTTATGTTATGCTTTTAATTTCTTTGAGACTTTTGATTGTAATGGTACAATTGTAACTTATGTTTATATATATTTGGGTTATTAATAGTGTTATGTGGCTGTGAACGATCTTAACCGTCACACCTCGACATTTTTGCCGTCAAGGTTGGGATGTGACAGATTGGTATCAGAGCTCATAACTATAGGGATCTAGATTATTAGAAATGGTGACCTAGACTATAGTGTGCATGAACCTTATAGAATTATAATTATATCTTGTAAATTATATAGTTTGCATGCTACATAATGCTATGCCTTCTTATGTGAAATTTGATGCCTTAGTATAGGATTGCTTAAACATTGTTACTTGTCTCCCTAAAGTTAACTTTGACTCTTTGACTCTCCCCGAACATGAAACCTCTTATCTTATTATCTTATTCCGACGACGTGGAATCTTATGCCTATGCTTATGACTTGGATCTTTAGACGTTATGTCTAATCTATATAAATCTCATCAAGGTTTTGATTCCATGAACCTAAGAAGTATTGTGTGACACATAGACACCTGTATCCTGGATTTCCTGGCAAAAGGCCTTCAGGCTAAGGCAAGCATTTCGCATAAATCCTACGGGACTAGTCATGTTTACCTGGGGATTTCTGGGATGAGTGATAAAATATGGTCAATATACACAAGTTTCTAAGGCAATTGGGTCAAGTCACCTTGATGTGTCAAAGTTTCCAAATGGTAATGCGTTACCAAATGGAATCATTCCGTGTGCCTTACAACCCTTAGCTTGTCCTTGTCTAGACTATTACCCTTTGTTATCCTCATTCCCGTAACTAACTCATTTTTGTATGTCCAGCATGTCTCGTCACCATGGAAAGCGTGGAAGTTCCGACCGTAAACTAGCTGCAATGATCGCCCGCAAATGGCTGCTGTCATCCCGACCAGGGTTGCTGAACTTAATAGCACCATAATGGCTAATAGCAACAACACCAATGGGAACAATAGCGGTGCTCATGGAGAGAATAGCAACAACCAAAATGGGAACAATCATACATGTACTTTCAAACACTTCAACTCATGCAAACCCACTAACTTTAGTGGAAAAGGAGCCACTGGACTTCTCGAGTGGTTTGAAAGCATGGAAAACACATTCATTGTTAGCGAGTGCCCCAACGAGTTCAAGTTTCGCTATGCCACAAGTGTTCTTCAACAACGGGCGCTAACATGGTGGAATAGTGAAAAGAGAAACCGTGGAACTGAGGTTGTAATAGCGTTGCGCTGGGAAGAATTTAAAGATATCGTGATCCAAAATTTCTGCCCGAGGAGCGAGTTGCAAAAGCTAGAGGAGGAGTTTTGGAACCTCAAACAAGATGGTGGGAATCACTTGGCTTATTCAACCCGACATCATGAGTTGAGTATGCTTCTACCACACATGGTGGACACCATGCCCCATAAATTGAGAAATTTATCAAGGGGGTGCCACCTGAAATTCAAGATGTCGTGGTGGGTAGTAGGCCCACAACTTTGGAGGAGGCGATTACCATCACTGCACAGCTCACCGAGAATCATATAAGAGCTAGCACTATGTCGGCAAAGGGTTCCAAGTCTATTACGAAGGTGACACCCAAGCCAACAAAGGAGGTAAAGGTCAAGTCATCTTCCCAAAACAAGAAGCGTAAGTTCACCCCGACACGCAACTACTCAATGATCGCCCCAAATGCTCCTTAAAAATAAGTGGTGGTTGCGAATCAAGCTCCCATGGCTAAAGCTTATGCTGGTCCACATCCTATGTGTAACACGTCCAAGTACCATCATTCAAGCAATATTCCATGCCGAGTCTGCTTGTTGTGTGGGAAGTATGGACACTTGGTGACTACTTGTCTTCGTGTGCCAAACAACACTGCCATGCTTACAAACCGAACTTGCTATAACTGTGGAGAGCCTGGCCATATTCGTCCGCAATATCCTCGCAATGCGGGAATTGTGCCACCGGCTTGTGGAAGGGCTTTCAACATCAACACCAACCAAGCATAGGCTAACAACGACGTGGTGAATGGTACGTCATTGAACTTCTTTTAGTCCTTTCTTGCCTTGTAAAAATTCCTATCTATGTTCATCATACCAATAATAGGTTGTTACCAAACAGGTATGTATCTTGTAAATAGTCATTATGCATCCGTATTGTTTGATTCGGGTGCCGATAGGAGTTTTGTGTCCCTGGAATTCGAGCCTATACTTTCTAAACCACGTGTTAATCTGGAAAGATCTTTCACGGTCGAGGCCGCCCATGGAATATCTATCGTCGTTGACGTCGTAATACGTGATTGCACCTTAAGCCTTAACGAACACGAGTTCTTCATCGAACTTATTCCTATGCATTTGGGAAGCTTTGATGTTATCATTGGTATGGATTGGTTAGCCAAGCATCGTGCGGAAATTCT
Source organism: Flaveria trinervia (assembly GCA_025506515.1). Classification (NCBI taxonomy): domain Eukaryota; kingdom Viridiplantae; phylum Streptophyta; class Magnoliopsida; order Asterales; family Asteraceae; genus Flaveria; species Flaveria trinervia. The sequence continues at coordinate 100,984,681 of CM046442.1, read as the reverse complement.
ATGCTTCGAGAAGTGTATTCGAATTCCTTTATCGACTGGTGATACTTTGAAGGTCTTTGGGGAGAAATCATCCCAAAGACTCAAACTCCTGTCTTGCATCAAGGCCCGCAAGTGCTTAAGTAAAAACTACATGGCTTTCATGGCATATATAGTTAATACGAACGCCAAGGGTAAGGAGTTACAAGACATTCCTGTTGTACGGGACTTTCCCAAGGTTTTTCTCGAGGATCTTAAAGGGTTACCTCCCGTGCGAGAGGTTGAGTTCAAGATTGACTTAATCCCTGGTGCAAACCCTATGGCTAAATCACCTTATCGTCTTGCACCGTCTGAAATGCAAGAACTAGCTAGTCAACTGCAGGAGTTGATCGATAAGGGTTTCATTCGCCCTAGTTCATCACGGTGGGGTGCACCTGTACTATTTGTGAAGAAGAAGGATGGTTCATTTCGTATGTGCATCGATTACCGAGAACTCAACAAGATTACTATCAAAAACCGATACCCTCTCCCTCGAATCGATGATCTCTTCGATCAACTTCAAGGAGCAACTCAATTCTCAAAGATCGATTTACGTTCTGGGTATCATCAACTACGTGTTCATGATGATGAGATTCCAAAGACCGCCTTTCGTACTCGATATGGAAACTACGAGTTCATGGTCATGCTTTTGGCTTGACCAATGCACCTGTCGTGTTCATGGATCTCATGAATCGAGTATGTAAACCGTATTTGGATAAGTTCGTGATCGTGTTCATTGATGACATTCTTATTTATTCCAAGACGAAAATCGATCACGAGACGCACTTGCGACAATTTCTTGGACTTTTGAAGAAGGAGTAATTATACGCCAAGTTTTCCAAGTGTGAATTTTGGTTGGAGGAGGTTCAATTCTTAGGTCATGTGGTGAATAGCCAAGGAATTCACGTTGATCCTACTAAAATTGAAGCCGTGAAGAATTGGTGTGTTCCCAGAACCCCAACGAGGTTCGTTCTTTTCTAGAATTAGCGGGATATTACCGTAGGTTCATAGCGAATTTCTCGAAGATTGCTAAACCGTTAACGGCGCTAACCCAAAAGATCGACTCTTTGAATAGGGACCCGAGCAAGAAGAGGCTTTCGAGACATTAAAACGCAAGTTGTGTAACGCTCCTATTCTCACACTTCCCGATGGAAACGATGACTTTACCTTGTATTGTGATGTTTCTAATCAAGGTCTTGGTTGTGTTCTCATGCAACGAGGCAAAGTTATAGCATACGCGTCGAGGCAATTGAAGGTTCATGAAGTGAACTACGCGACTCACGATCTTGAACTTGGTGCTGTGGTTTTTGCATTGAAGATTTGGCGACACTATCTTTATGGGACACAATGCATAGTCTACATCGATCATTAGAGTCTCCAACACTTGTTCAACCAAAAGGATGTCAACATGAGACAAAGATGTTGGATTGAGTTGATTAGCAACTACGACTACGACATTCGCTATCACCCTGGAAAGGCGAATGTTGTAGCCGACGCGCTAAGTCGCAAGATCCACAACAAGACTGTCTCACTCCAAGAAATTCGAGATCGAAAGCAATGGTTTGATACACTAGGAGAATTTGATACTGAAATGCATGTGGATGTCAACGACGCTACTATCATGCTTCAAGACATAAGGATCGATAGTGACCTCGAGTTATGCATTCGCGAGGCTCAACAAGCGGCACTAACCGACGAAGGGAAATATGAAGATTTGATGTCTAACGTTCGGTCCCAACTGGAGACAAAACCGAATGGCATGTGGTATTTCTTGAATCGTCGTTGGATCCCGAATCGTGATAACCTTTGACATTTCATTATGAATAAAGCTCATCAAACCTGATATTTCATTCATCCTGGCTCTGATAAGATGTACGTGGACTTGCGTGGTCAATATTGGTGGCATGGAATGAAGAAATATATCTCGTCTTATATTTCCAAGTGTCTCACGTGTGCAAGAGTCAAGCCCGAGCATCAATGACTATGTGGAATGGAAACATATATCCATGGATTTCATAACCAAGTTACCTCGTACACCTCGTGGTCATGATAGCATATGGGTCATTGTGACCGTTCCAAGACAACACATTTCATACCCATACGAGATACGTACAAGGTTTCAAGGCTGGCTCGAATCTATATTGACGAAATTGTGAGTCGTCATGGCGTGCCTTTACACATTATTTCCGATTGAGATGCTCGTTTCACTTCACACTTTTGGTCTTCGATGCAGAACTCTTGGGTACTCAATTGCATTTAAGTACGGCTTACTATCCTCAAACTGTTGGTCAAACCGAACAAAAAATCCAAACTCTCGAGGATCTGCTGCGTCTTTGTGTCCTTGACTTTGGTGGTGATTGGGATACGCATTTACCACTTGTGGGATTTTTGTATGACAATAGTTTTCACTCAAGTATCAAGATGGCACCATTCGAGGCTGTATATGGTCGTAAATGCCGATCACTGATCTGTTGGACCGATATGGTGAAAATTTCATCACTGGTCCTGAACTTAAACAAGAAACAACCGATAAAGTCTCCACAATCCACAAGTACCTTGAAATGGCTAGAAGTCGACAAAAGAGTTACGCCAATAAGCGTTGTAAGCCATTGGAGTTCCAAGTTGGCGACATGGTTCTTCTTAAAGTTTCATCGTGGAAAGGTGTTGTTCGCTTTGGAAAGAAGGGTAAACTAGCTCCAAGATTTGTAGGACCTTTCAAAATCTTGAAAATGATTGGGAAAGTGGCTTATAAACTGGAACAACCTTCCGACCTTAGTGGAGTTCATCCTGTGTTCCATGTCTCAAATTTGAAAAAGTGTTTGGCCGACGAGAGTCTGCATGTTCCATTGGAAGACATCCAGATCAACGATTCATTGCACTTTGTTGAGAAACATGTTGAAATCATGGATTGTATTATGAAGAAGACGAGAACCACAACTACTCCAATCGTCAAAGTTCGTTGGGAGAACAAGTGTGGGGCTGAGTTCACTTGGGAGCGTGAGGATCATATGAAGGAGAGATACACGCATTTGTTCGCTTAGTTCACTTTTTTTAACTTCGGGTCAAAATTCTTTTAAGTTAGGGAGACTGTAACATCATGTATTTTAGGGTTATTTATAAGTTTGTATCGTTTATTCTTGTAAGGTGTAAGGCCCCATTCCCTGGACGCTTACAGTTGGGTTCTCATCGCACATAAAACGTATAATTACATTTGTATTTCATAAAATCGCAGCGGAAAACTAAAAAAATCTTTCATTTTCATGTAAATTGTTGATACATGTATGTCCCTAGATCATGTATGAAATGTAATAGATCTTGTTTATCTGATTCTAGTGTGATTTGATATGACTAATGAAATGATATTGGGTGTTTGTGATTTGTAATGATTAATATTTCTGTTAGGATCAGTGATCTATGTTTGATTGATTGAAGAGTATTGCAGCGGAATTCAAACAATGAATAAGTCGATTCACAAGAACAAAACGATATTCAATGAAGAACAAAGACGGTTATAGAGAGAGAGAATATCTGCAAATATATTTCATTCAATATTCGCTTTCGTGGTAACAGAATGTCAGTATTATGATTAGGTCGACACCTCTTATATAAGAGATGTGACGTCTGCTGATGTCACTTGATAGTGACATCTAACAGATTTATTTCAACTGAAACACAACTACTAAAGATGTCAAAACAACTGACATCTTCTTACAAAATATACTAAGTGTTATCAGTTGTTACAACTACTGAGAAATATAAAACTACTGAAACTACAATGACTGAAGAACAAGCTCTTTAGTCGTTTTACAAAACTACTGAAACTAGAAATATAAAACTACTGATATCACAACTACTAAAGAAGTACTCTTCAGCAGTTGTGACAAACTACTGACGCTTCAGTACTTGATCTTCAGACTTTGACTTTCAGATGTTTCATCAGCTAATGACTTCAGTAGATATCATGAGCTGATGTCTTAAGTCTTTGTCTTCAGACTTTGTACATCAGTTGTTGATCTTCAGCACTTGTAGACTCTTCAGCTGTTGTACTTCAGTACTTTGGTCTTTCAGCTTCAGCACTTGTGTTCTTCAGCTGTTCAGCTTCAGTACTTGTGTTCTTCAGCTGTTGTACTTCAACACTTTAGTTCTTCAGCTGTTGAAGTCTTCAGCACTTGATCTTCAGCTGTTGAAGTCTTCAGCACTTGTCAAACTGCTGATGAAGCTTTTCAGCAGTTGTTGTGGTACGATGTGGGACTTAGAGGTTTTCTGATCTTGGCTCATTGGTTCTTTTGGTCCAACAAACTCCCCCTAAACCAATGCAGCCAAAACCTCTAAATTATTTATTATCCCACTTATTGTTGGCAAAAGATTGGTCTTTTTCCTTCTTGATCAGTAGAGAAGATGACCCACGTAAGCTCCGGCCTGGGAAGAAATCTCAGATATTTGTTTGACAGGGTATGAATGGGAACTCTGTTTTGGGGAACTGGACACAGAGTTGTTATCCCATTCATGAGATTTACTTCCCCATAATGAGTCTGTATGACTCTCGAACATAGGCCTCAAGGAGAACAACTTGTTCCTCCTTGGAGAGTTCTTCTACTCCTCCTTCGAAGAAGAACTCTGGACCATAGTACTCAGATAAGTACTTCATGGTCCTCCCATTTTTCAGCTCCACTGTAGTTACCTCCCTATAGACAAATTCATTAGGATGGGTGCCTTCAAGGAGTAACTGGAGCTCATTCTTCTAGATGTCTTCAAGCTTTTTATATAACAACCCCTTTTTGATCATCTTGTTTTCTAGTAAAGCTTGAGGGGTCATCTTTGCTTGATGAGCTTTCTTGAATTCATCAATTATTTCCCAAGGTGTGACTACAATGGCCAACATGATGGTAGAATCTATTGTTTTTCTAACCTGGCCATTGTATCTTTGTGGAATAGTTCTTTATGGATTCTAGAACTCACCCTGGGGTCTGGCCATACTCTCACTCTCTCCTTCTGATACTGAAAAGTGTGCCTGAGAGTGTACAACCTCTTAGCATGCCTTTCATGGCTTGTATAGATGATGACTGAGGAAATTCCTTGTCAACCATCTTCAGTAGTTGCTCATCGTGTTGTTTCTCTGCTGTTCTTCATCTTCTATCTTCAGTCTAACCATTTCCCTTTGAGAGTCAGGTGTGATCATGGGTTGACTTCTGGGTTTTGGTAGCTTTAGAACAACAGAGAGTGGCAGACTATCTATTCATCCTCTTCTTCTTCTTCTTCTTCCATCCTCAGCACCCTTCTCCTCCTTCTAGGTGCATCACTGGATGATGGTCGGGTTGGTAAGGAAATTGGTTTTGAAGAATGAGGATGTTTGGACTTTGGCTTAGAGATTGGTTTGGAGATTTGAGGGGTAGGCTGTGTTTGAGTGGGTGGAAGGGAAGGTTGATCCAGCATCTTTGTAGTAAGTTTCGCCTTTGTAAGTTTAGCCATTTCCAACCTTTTACCAGCCCCAGCCTCATCAAGGGCTTCAACAATAATCCCCTTGTGGAATTGCTCAGACAGACAGATTCTGGTGGCTATAGCCAGAATACTTGTTGGACCAAAAGAACCAATGAGCCAAGATCAGAAAACCTCTAAGTCCCACATGGTATCACAACAACTGCTGAAAGCCTCATCAGTAGTTTGACAAGTGCTGAAGACTTCAACAGCTGAAGATCAAGTGCCGAAGACCTTAACAGCTGAAGAACCAAAGTGCTGAAGTACAACAGCTGAAGAACACAAGTGCTGAAGCTGAAAGACCAAAGTACTGAAGTACAACAGCTGAAGAGTTCACAAGTGCTGAAGATCAACAACTGATGTACAAGGTCTGAAGACAAAGACTGAAGACATCAGCTGATGATATCTACTGAAGTCATCAGCTGATGAAACACCTGAAGGTCAAAGTCTGAAGATCAAGTACTGAAGCCTCAGTAGTTTGTCACAACTGCTGAAGAGTACTTCTTAGTAGTTGTGATATCAGTAGTTTTATTTTCTATGTTTCAGTAGTTTTGTAAAACGACTGAAGAGCTTGTTCTTCAGTCGTTGTAGTTTCAGTAGTTTTATATTTTGTACTTAACATGCTGATATGTTCTCAGTAGTTGTGAACATTCATAGTTTGTTAAGAATTAGTTATTTTCGTATTGGATCTGCCAGTTGTCACTTTCCGTGATAACAGCAGTGATTGTTGCACTCTATATAAGGAGTGACAACCTATTGTAATCCGTGAGGAATGAGTGAATGAATGGAATGAATGATTGATTTGATTAGAAATATTCTACATCTATAAACATTCCTAGAAATCAGAATACATATTCTCTCCCTATAACCGTATGCGATCTTAATGCTTACAAGTATCGATTGCTTGCTACAATTTGTCTAATTCTAGTTTGTATTCCGCTGCTTTGTATTCTGATACATCAAACTTGTGATCGCTGATCCTGTCAAATGGTATCAAAAAGGTAAAGTGGTTGATGAAACACTTTATAGATGTATGATTGGGTCCTTGATGTATTTAACAGCTTCTAGACCAGATATTATGTTTGCTACATGTGTTTGTGCTAGATTTCAGGCTGCACCTAAAGAGTCTCATCTGATTGCAGTCAAGAGGATCTTTAGATATCTGCAAGGCACTCCATCTCTAGGTTTATGGTATTCTACCGGACATTCTGGTAAATTAGTTGCTTTTTCTGACAGTGACTATGCAGGGTGTAAGTTGACCAGGAATCAACTTCTGGTGGATGTCAATTCCTAGGCAACTGCTTGATTTCTTGGCAGAGCAAGAAACAGACCTCAGTTGCTACATCCACTGCTGAAGCAGAGTACATTGCTGCTGCAAGCTGTACATCTCAGGTACTCTGGCTTCAAAACCAACTTTTGGATTATGGCATTACAGAGACTAAGACTCCATTGTTAATGGATAGTGCTTCAGCTCTTTGCATTGTCAAAAATCAAGTCCAGCACTCTAGGACCAAACATATAGAGATCAGACATCATTTTATAAGGGATTGTTTTGAAAAAGGTCTGATTGATCCTAAGTTTGTGCCTAGTGCTGATGAGCTTGCAGACATTTTTACTAAGCCTTTGGATAGTTCAACTTTCCAAAACCTGGTGTTAAGGCTTGGTATGCTGCAGCTAGAATAAGTGACAACTACTGATGATCTTAGTAATCATACTGATGATCATGAGTACCTATGTCACATATAAGTACTGGTGAGCTCTTTAACCTCAGTAGTTTTTATAACTACTGAAGGCTAAATGTCTCACAAGTACTGAAGTACTTCATCTGTTCTAAACTACTGATGTAGTTACAACTACTGATGCAGTTACAACTACTGCAATCACTAAAAATAGATAAGTACTGATGTCCTATGAAACAACTGAAATTAGCCAAAAAGACTGATGAATGTGTTGAGGACAGTTTGAAACAGCTGAAAAGCTAAGAATTGACGAAATAGCTGAAGAGAACTTTCTCTTCAGTCGTTTGTACAACTGCTGTTTCATTCTAAACAACCGAAGCAAAACCACGTCTTCAGTAGTTTTATAACTACTGATGACTAATACCAAGTCTTCAGTTGTTTACAACAGCTGATGACAAAACCACTGTCTTCAGTAGTTTCATAACTACTGATGACACAACACCAAGTCCTCAGTTGTTTCAATCATCTGAAGTCAAAACCACGGTCTTCAGTAGTTTTCTCAACTACTGATGCCTAACACCACGACTTCAGCTGTTTCAACGTCTGAAAGGATAATACCATGTCAACGGTCGTTTAAAACTACTGATGACTAACCCACATCCTTCAGTCGTTTCCTTACCCGTACCCTATAAATACCCCTAACCTGAGCTCTCCATGCTTCATCTTCTTCAAACCTAACGTTCCTCTCCAAAACTTCCCTCTTCTCCATGGCGTCTATGCAAATTAAACCGCGCACAACTGTGTTGCCTACCTCACTAAATCGCCGATCTGGACTAAGTTCGATACTGCTATCGATCTTATGGTTCAGTCCCAATACAACAAGGCATTCCTTCTGAACCCCGTCTTACATGCCGAATCCTTGAACCAATTTGGATGAACGTTACTGTTACCACTGAGGAGAGCAACACACCATCCCTCCGGTCAGTCGTCAACAACAAAGAAGTAGTCATTACTCCTGCAACAATCCGTAAAATTCTTCAACTGAATGATGCTACTTCTCCTGCTGGATATCCGAAGGGCACCATAGATCTATCCTTTGCTCAGCATGGATATCAAGGCGATCTCAGTGCCACCACCATCATGAAGAAACACTTTAATGACGCTGAGCGCCTGATTTTTCACATGGTAAATGTATGTTTGGCCCCTAAGACGTCGTCTTGGGATCAAATGTCCACCAAATGGCAGCAGGTAATGTATTCTTCCTTGAGCAACAACCACTAAACTTTTCAGAATTAATATTTTCAGAGCTCAAGATATGGCTCAAAAACTAACTGCCAACCGTTGGATACTCTATCCACGGTTCATAATGGCCATTATTACAGACCAGCTTAATGCTGAGGGACTTGTTGGCTTGGGAGTCCCTGCTACGGCTGTTCTGCCGGAAGTATACTCCCGGCACAACTCTGACCGGACACTAAAATGGCTGCCAAGCTGCGAAAACCCACGCAGCTGGAACCAACAGCCACCACCTCCAAATCCAAAGTCCCTACCAAACCCACCAAAAGAAACCCAAAATGGCTACTCAGGAATTGAGTCCCCTGAGGATGCCCCTGCAACACAAACGCAGGATATATCCACTAGTCCAAACCCCCTAGTGGATACATGACTCCTCCATCCAGCCACAGCCGCTCAGGCTTCCTCTCAACAGGAGCCTGCATCAACTCCCCAAGGGGCACCTACTTATCTGGGATCTTACTCACTTGAGGAGATTGCCATTGAAAAGCACCATCCTCCCCAGGTGCACACTGCTTCTATCCCCTCACCCCAACCAACCCGCCCCTCACAGCCCAACTTTATAGTTGCACAAGTGCTGACTCAATTGCACTCCTCACCCCCTCCCCAGAAACCACTTACTACTGGGAATACCTCTACAACTGAGGGGGAGGAACACAGTGCACCTGAGAACCCACAGCACAGGGTTTCCCAATTCTATCTCCTGGTGTAGACAAGGAGCTTAGAATATCTAGTGAGGCTGCCACCTCCTCTGACTCAGCACATGACCAGAGTGAGGCTGGTAACATGCTAAGACCTCCCTAGAGGCAACAGCTGATGATGGACATTGTCCTGAGGCTGGAAGTCCCCAGTACCAGCACAAGGGGCACATGCACCAACTAGTCTACACCCAGTGCATGTAAATCCTGCTCTAAGCAGGAGGTCAGCTGATTCAGCTTCGGCTGATGATGACCTGGGCTTCGTCTATGATGTTCTTGCCCAGAACACAATCCTGGAAGAGAAAGTCAGTAGGCTGCAAAACCTACTTGACCAACTCTCACCAGGAGAAAGACCATCTGCCTCTATCCACCCACAGATGGCACCTTCCCTTGAAGGTTTCCCAAACACCGAGCCACCCCAAAATCAACCACCTGCCTCTGCTTCAGGCCCTACTTCTCAGGAACAGAACCCTCCTGAGCAAATAGGTGTTGTCATCCAAAATTCCCTCCCTCTCATCACACCCATAATCACTGATATAGTGATCAAAGCCCTTGATGAGAGGCTTTCCTTAACATTACAGCCCTTGGTTGATGCTGCTGTCCAAAAGACTCCTTCTGCGGTACAAACCCCTTCCTCCAATGCAACCAAAAGGGGGAGAGTACTGCAGTGAAAGAAAGGAAGAGGAAAAGATCCGAGAAAAAGGAAGTGATGCAAGCCCAAGAGGAGGAAAAAGAAAAGCAACCTCTGCTCACTTACAAGCGAAAGAGAAGTGCTGATGATCACACTGCTGAAGACAAATCCTTGGAGGAGCTGGTCAAAGAAGCTGACACCACACACAGCCGATCCATGGATAAAATAATTGAACAACTCTTCAGGCAGGGGTTTGACACAGCCACACTGGATAGTGAGATCAGAAGGTTAGAAGTACAAGAGATACAAACCCGATGGGCAGGGTATGATGCTCTTGAGAAGAGAGGTTGGAAATAATGATCCGCTTTATTGCAAAATACTTGGGAAGATCATTAATGGAGATCCGCGCATGGACCAGGGATAGCATTCTGGCTATAGCCACCAGAATCTGTCTGTCTGAGCAATTCAACAAAGGGATTATTGTGGAAGCCCTTGATGAGGCTGGGGCTGGTAAAAGGTTAGAGATGGCTAAACTCACAAAGGCAAACTAACTACAAGGATGCTAGATCAACCTTCCATTCCACCCTATCCCTCAAATCTCCCAACCAACCTCTAAGCCAAAATCCAAACATCCTCATTCTTCAAAACCAATTCCTTCACCAACCCAACCATCATCCAGTGATGTACCCAGAAGGAGGAGAAGGGTGTGAGGATGGAAGAAGAAGAAGAAGAAGAGGATGAAGATGATAGTCTGCCACTCTCTGCTGTTCTGAAGCTACCAAAACCCCGAAGTCACCCATGATCACACCTGACTCTCAAAGGGAAATGGTCAGAGTCAAGATAGAAAAGAAGAACAGCAGAAACAGCACGATGAGCAACTGTTGAAGATGGTTGACAAGGAATTTCCTCAGTCATCATCTATTCAAGCCATGAAAGGGCATGCTCAAAGGCTGTACACTCTCAGGCACACCTTTCAGTATCAGAAGGAGAGAGTGAGAGTATGGCCAGACCCCAGGGTGAGTTCTAGAATCCATAAAAGAACTATCCACACAGATACAACGGCCAGGTACGAAAACTAGAAAATCTACCATCATGTTGGCCTTGTAGTCTCACCTTGGGAAATCATTGATGAATTCAAGAAAGCTCACCAAGCAAAGAAGACCCCTCAAGCCTTACTAGAAAACAAGATGATTAAGAAGGGGTTGTTATATAAAAAGCTTGAAGACATCCAAAAGAATGAGCTCCAGTTACTCCTTGAAGGCAACCATCCTAATGAATTGTATATGGGGAGGTAACTACGGTGGAGCTGAAAAATGGCAGGACCATGAAGTACTTATCAGAGTACTATGGTCCAGAGTTTTCTTCGAAGGAGGAGCAGAAGAACTCTCTCAGGAGGAACAAGTTGTTCTCCTTGAGGCCTATGTCGTGAGTCATACGACTCATTATGGGGAAGTAAATCTCATGAATGGGATAAAACTCTGTGTCCAAAAACAGAGTTCCCATTCATACTCTGCCAAACAAATATTTGAGATTTCTTCCCAGGCCGGAGCTTACATGGGTTATCTTCTCTACTGATCAAGAAGGAAAAAGACCAACATTTTGCCATCAATAAGTGGGAGAATAAATAAGTTAGAGGTTTTGGCTGCATTGGTTCAGGGGGAGTTTGTTGGACCAAAAGAACCAATGAGCCAAGATCAGAAAACCTCTAAGTCCCCATGGTATCACAACAACTGCTGAAAGCCTCATCAGTAGTTTGACAAGTGCTGAAGACTTAAACAGCTGAAGATCAAGTGCTGAAGACCTTAACAAGCTGAAGAACCAAGTGCTGAAGTACAACAGCTGAAGAACACAAGTGCTGAAGCTGAAAGACCAAAGTACTGAAGTACAACAGCTGAAGAGTTCACAAGTGCTGAAGATCAACACTGATGTACAAGGTCTGAAGACAAAGACTGAAGACATCAGCTGATGATATCTACTGAAGTCATCAGCTGATGAAACACCTGAAGGTCAAAGTCTGAAGATCAAGTACTGAAGCCTCATTAGTTTGTCACAACTGCTGAAGAGTACTTCTTCAGTAGTTGTGATATGAGTAGTTTATTTTCTATGTTTCAGTAGTTTTGTAAAACGACTGAAGAGCTTGTTCTTCAGTCGTTGTAGTTTCAGTAGTTTTATATTTTGTACTTACATGCTGATATGTTCTCAGTAGTTGTGAACATTTCAGTAGTTGTTAAGAATTAGTTATTTTCGTTTGGATCTGCCAGTTGTCACTTTCCGTGATAACAGCAGTGATGTTGCACTCTATATAAGGAGTGACAACCTATTGTAATCCGTGAGGAATGAGTGAATGAATGGAATGAATGATTGATTTTATTAGAAATATTCCATCTATAAACATTCCTAGAAATCAGAAATACATATTCTCTCCCTATAACCGTATGCGATCTTAATGCTACAAGTATCGATTGCTTGCTACATTTGTCTAATTCTAGTTTGTATTCCGCTGCTTTGTATTCTGATACATCAAACTTGTGATCGCTGATCCTGTCATACTGTCCCTGGTCCACGCGCGAATCTCCATTAAGATCTTCCTAAGTATTTGCAATGAAGCGGATCATGATCTCCAATCACTCTTTTTCAAGAGCATCATACCCAGCCCATCGGTTTGAATCTCTTGCACTTCCACCCTTCTGATCTCACTATCCAATGTGGCCGTATCAAACCCTTGCCTGAAGAGTTGTTCAATTATTTTATCCATGGATCGGCTGTGTGTAGTATCAGCTTCTTTTACCAGCTCTTCCAAGGATTTGTCTTCAGCAGTAGGATCATCAACACTTTTCTTTCGCTTGTAAGTGAGCAGTGGTTGCTTTTCTTTCTCCTCCTCTTCGGCTTGCTTTTCTTCCTTCTCTTCCTCTGTTCTTTTCCTCTTCTTTTCTTTCACTGCAGTACTCTCCCCCTTTTTGGATGCATTGGTGGAAGGGTTTGTACCAGTAGAAAGTGTCTTTTGCACATCAGCATCAATCAAGGGTTGTAAAGTTGAGAAAGCCTCTCATCAATGGCTTTAGTCACAATATCAGTGATTATGGGTATGATGAGAGGGAGGGAATTTTGAAGTACAGCACCTATTTGCTTAGGAGGGTTCTGTTCCTGAGAAATAGGGCCTGAAGCAGAGGCAGGTGGTTGAGTTTGGAGTGGCTCAGTGTTTGGGGAACCTTCAACTGAAGGTGCCATCTGTGGGTTGTGGAGGCAGATGGTCTTTCTCCTTGGGAGAGTTGGTCAAGTAGGTTTTGCAGCCTACTGACATTCTCTTCAAGGATTGTGTTCTGGGCAAGAACATCGTAGAAAAAGCCCAGGTCATCATCACCGAAGCTGAATCATTGACCTCCTGCATGGAGCAGGATTACATGCACTGGGTGTAGACCAGTTGTTGCATGTGACCTTTTCTTGGTATGGGGACTTCAGCCTCAGGACAATGTCATCATGAGCTGTTGCCTCTAGTGAGGTCTTAGCAATGTTACAGCCTCATTCTGATCATGTGCTGATTCAGAAGACGGTGGCAGCATCACAGATATTCTAATCTCTATCTACACCAGGAGATAGAAGTGGTAAACCCCTGTGCTATGGGTTCTCAATTGCACTGTGTTCCTCCCCTCAATGGTAGAGGTGTCCCAGTAGTAAGTGGTTTATGGGGGGGGGTGAGGAGTGCAGTTGAGTCAGCACTTCTGCAACTATTAAAGTTGGGCTGTGAGGGGCGGTTGTATTGGGTGAAGGGATAGAAGCATTGTGCACATGGGGAGGTTGGTGCTCTTCAATGGCAATCCCCTCAAGTGAGGAAGAATCCCAGATGTGTAGGTACCCTTGTGTGGTTGCTGCAGGCTCTGTTGAGAGGAATCCTGAGCGGCTATGGCTGGAAGAGTCCTTATATCCACTAGGGGGTTGGACCAGTGGATATCTCCTGCGTTTGTGTTGCAGGGGCATCCTCAGGGGACTCAATTCCCTGAGTAGCCGTTTTGGGTTTCTTTTTGGTGGGTTTGGTGGGGGACTTTTGATTTGGAGGGTGGTGGCTGTGGGTTCCAGCTGAGTGGGTTTGCGCAGGTTGGCAGCCAATTTGTTGCGTTGGTCAGAGTTGTGCCGGGAGTTACTTCAGCAGAATAGCCGTAGCAGGGACTCCCAAGCCAACAAGTCCCTCAGCATTAAGCTGGTTGTAATGATGGCCATTATGAACCGTGGATATAGTATCCAATGGTTAGTAGTTAGTTTTTGAGCCATATCCTTGAGCTCCGAAAATATTATTTCTAAAAAGTTTAACGGTTGTTGCTCAAGAATAGAATACATTACATGCTGCACTTTGTCGACATTTGATCCAAGACGAAGTCTTAGGAGCCAAACATACATTCACCATGTGAAAAATTAGGCGTTCAGCGTCATGGAAGTGTTTCTTCATGATAGTGGAGGCACTTAGATTGCCTTGATATCCATGTTGGGCAAAGGATAGATCTGTAGTGCCTTGGGATATCCAGCAGGAGAAATAGCATCATCCAGAGAAAGAATTTGGCGGATTATTGCAGGAGTGATGACCACTCTTGTTGTTAACGACCGACTGGGAGATGGTGTGTTGTTCTCCCCAGTGGTAACAAACGTTCATCCAAAACTGTTGGAGGGATTCGGCATGTAGTATGGGATTCAAAAGAAAGCCGTTTTGTATTGGGACTGAACCATAAGATCGATAGCAGTATCGAACTTGGCCCAGACAGGCGATTTAGTAAGGTAGGCACACAGTTGTGTCGCGGTTTAATTTGCATGGACGCCATTGAGAAGAGAGAAGTTTTGGAGAGGAACGTTAGGTTTGAAGAAGATAAAGCTTGAAGGATTAGGTTAGGGATATTTATAGGGTACGGGTAAGAAAACGACTGAAGGATGTGGTGTTAGTCATCAGTAGTTATAAACGACGGTTGACATGGTATTATCCTTTCAGAATTGAAACAGCTGAAGTCGTGGGTGTTAGGCATCAGAAGTTAGAAAACTACTGAAAACCGTGGTTGTTGGCTCCAGATGATTGAAAACAATGAGGACTTGGTGTTTGTCATCAGTAGTTATGAAACTATGAAGACAGTGGTTTTGTCATCAGTTGTTGTAAACAACTGAAGACGTGGTATTAGTCATCAGTAGTTATAAAAACTACTGAAGACATGGTTTTGCTTCAGTTGTTTAGAAATGAAACAGCAGTTGTGAAACAACTGAAGAGGAAAGTTCTCTTCAGTAGTTGTCGTCAATTCATAGCCTTTCACTGTTTCATGCTGTCCTCAACACTACTCATCAGACTTTGCATCAGATTTTCAGGTGTTTCATAGGACATCAGTACTTATCTGTTTATACTAATTTCAGTAGTTTGTAACTACATCAGTAGTTTGGACATGATAAGTACTTCAGTACTTGTGAGGCATTTAGCCATCAGTAGTTATAAAAACTACTGAAGGGAAAAGGACTCATCAGTACTTATATGGGACATGGGTACCAATGATTACCAGTAATTACCACTGAAATCATCAGTAGTTGTCACTTATTCTAGCTGCAGCATACCAAGCCTTAACACAAGGTTTTGGAAAGTAGAACTATCCAAAGGCTTAGTAAAAATATCTGCAAGCTCATCAGCACTAGGCACAAACTTAGGATCATCAGACCTTTTTCAAAACAATCCCGAATAAAATGATGTCTGATCTCTATATGTTTGGTCCTAAAGTGCTGGACTGGATTTTTGACAATACACAGAGCTGAAGCACTATCCATTAACAATGGAGTCTTAGTCTCTGTAATGCCATAATCCAGAAGTTGGTTCTAAAGAAGCCAGAGTACCTGAGAGGTGCAACTTGCAGCAGCAATGTACTCGGCCTCAGCAGTTGATGTAGCAACAGATGTTGTTTCTTAATCTGCCAAGAAATCAAACAGTTGCCTAGGAATTGACAACCACCAGAAGTTGACTTTCTAGTTAACTTGCACCCTGCATAGTCACTATCTGAAAAGCAACTAATTTGCAAGAGTGTCCAGTGGAATACCATAAACCCAGAGATTGTGTACCTTCCAAATATCTAAAGATTCTCTTGACTGCAATCAAATGAGACTCTTTAGGGCAGCCTGAAATCTAGCACAAACACATGTAGCAAACATAATATCTGGTCTAGAAGCTGTTAGATACATCAAGGACCCAATCATACATCTCTAAAGCGTTTCATCAACAGCTTTACCTTTCTGATCAGCATCCAGTTGTGTGGTGTTGCACATGGGAGTAGAACAGGGCTTACAGTTTTGTAAATCAAACTTATTCAAAAGATCTTTTGTATATTTTGACTGATGAAAAAGGTTCCACAGCCTTTTGTTTGATTTGCAAGCCTAGAAAGAACTGTAATTCTCCCATTGCACTCATTTCAAACCTCTTTTTCATTAAGGTTGTAAATCATCACACACTGAGGATCAGAGATGCAAAAATAATATCATCAACATAAATCTGAACAAGTAGCTTATGCTGATCCACCTTCTTAATAAACAAAGTTTTATCAATGGAGCCTCTAGTGAAATTATTCTTAAGAAGAAAAGTAGAGAGTGTCTCATACTAGGCTCTAGGAGCTTGTTTCAACCCATAAAGAGCCTTATCAAGTTTGTACACCCATTCAGGATGTTTATTATCCTCAAAGCCTGTGGTTGACACACATAAACTTCTTCCTTTATTTTACCATATAAAAATGCACTTTTAACATCCATTTGAAAAACTTTAAGATTGTGGAATGCGGCATAGGCTAAGAACAATCTGATTGCCTCTAGTCTGGCTACAGGGGCAAAGGTTTCATCATAATCAATACCTTCTTCTTGTGAAAACCCCTGTACAACCAGTCTAGCCTTGTTCTTAACAATAAGCCCATTTTCATCGTTTTATTCCTAAACACCCATTTAGTGCCTATTGCACACTTACCTGGGGGAAGAGGAACAAGTTCCCACACTTGCTGTTTCTTGAACTGAAGTAGCTCAAGCTGCATAGCTTCAACCCATCCATTGTCTCTCAAAGCAACATGGTAGTTCTTTGGCTCTAGCTGACTGATGAGGAGAGCATAGAAGAAGAAGTTAGACAATTGACTTCTGGTTGAAACACCAGCATTGATATCACCAATAATCTGAGTCATGGGGTGATTCTTCAGTTCTGGATAAACAATGAGATCTGTGCAAGTGTTTGTAGAACCTTCAGCAGCAGCAGATGTTGATGTAGACTCCTGAAACCAAGAATTTGATGGTAACTCAAAAGATGCAGAGGAAACAGAATCTCATCAGCATTTGTTGTGGATGGAACTGCTGAAGCTACAGGAACATCAAGTTTAGAAGACACAGGCAGTTGGTCACTAAACTTGAATAGGTGAGTATTGATATTATTATCATCATCATCAATACCACCAGGTGGAAGACATGCTGCAGAAGATGATTGAGCCACAGGATCTGCAACAGCTGGAGGTTGATGAGGAACATATTGCAGTATGTCCAAATCAAACAACTCTACAGGGTTTTGTGGAATCTTGTCCAAAGGAGATTCATTAAACTTCACATGCAGAGTCTCTTCAACTATCTTTGTTCTACAGTTGAAGACTCTGTATGCCTTGCAAGTAGATGAATAACCAACAAAATACCCAGCATCCACCTTAGGATCAAATTATGGAGTTGATCCTTTGTGTTGAGAATAAAACAGGGACATCCAAATGCTTTGAAAAATGAAATCAGAGTAGCCAATGATGGAGAACTTCATATGGAGTCTTCATCAACCTCTGATTTACTAGAACTCTATTCTGCACATAGCAAGCTGTGTTGACAGCTTCAGCCCAAAAGGTCAGTGGCAAACCAGAGTCAGCCAACATGGACCTTGCAGCTTCAATGAGGGTCCTGTTCTTTCTCTCCACTACTCCATTTTGTTCTGGAGTCCTTGGGATGCTAAACTGCCTTTTGATTCCCTTTGAGAGATAGAATTCATCAAGTGTATGATTCCTGAATTCAGTTCCATTATCACTCCTGATACACTTGACTGGAAGGGAATACTGCTTCTCAATATACAACACAAAGTTAATAACTTCTGAGCAACCTCATCCTTTGAATGTAAAAAGAAAGTCCATACAAATCTGGAGTAATCATCCACAATTACCAGACAGTATTTCTTCTTTGCCATGCTCATCACTCTCACAGGACCAAATAGATCCATATGCAGTAATTGCAAGTAGGCAGTGGACTTAGGTTCTTCAATAGGAGGGAATGAGACTTTGTGATGTTTTCCTTTTAAACAAGCAGTGCAGGTTTCATCACAGTGGAACTCCTTTATTGGTAAGCCTCTGACTAAACTATTGTGGATAAGCTGATTCATGTTTTTGGAATTAACATGACCCAGTCTTCTGTGCCACAGTTTAGATTCTTGAGAAGAGGCTTTGGAAAATAGGCAAGGATTGCCTTTGAAATCTATTTTCATGGAAAGATCTAAGGCATACACTCTTCCTGTCCTATTGGCTCTCAGGAGAGTGTGATCATCCAACACCTTGTCAATCAAGTGCAAAACTTTGGATGACAGAATCCTACAGTTCTGACTGGTGAAAAGAGCAACATGGCCTTTATCACACATTTGACTGACACTCAAGAGATTGTACTTAAGATTTTCCACATGATTAACATCATCAAATTTGATTTCTCCATTGGAGACAAAGCCATTACCAATGATGTAACCCCTAGCATCATTGCCAAAAGAAACAATCCCTTCTTTCCTTGAGAGTAGTCATGAAGAAGAGAGCTGTTCCCAGTCATGTGCATAGATCCCCCACTGTCTACATACCAGATGCTACATTGGCATGTTGGAGAACCCTGCGAAAATAAACAATTAGTTAGTTTTGGAGACCCAAACCTTTTTGGTTTTGGGCCTTGTCTCATCAATAGATGGTAAACTAACAGGTTTATTTGAAACAACATCCTGAGAGGAAGAAGATGGTGAAGAAGAGGAATCCTTTGGCTTGGATCTCCTTTTCTGTGGTTTCAACATAGAGCATCTAGTTGGTTAACTCTACCCAACAGATGTTGAACCATCATGACCAGCTGTGTCTGATTTTGTGATAAAGCTTTCAGCTCATCAGACACATGGCAGTGGAGTTTGATAAGTTCCTATGTTGCACCTTCTTCTTCTGAGCACTCTCAGCTGTCACCTATTTAACCCCTTCCTTTTTGGATTTCTTTGAGGACTTAAGGGTTACAGGATTTGATGTTGCTGATACAAATGTGGTCTCAAACTCAGTTTTCATTTTTAACCATTTTCCTCTTTAATTTCTTCTTTTTGTTTGAGTTTGGAACTCTTTTGTACTAGCAATCATCTGTAAGATGATTGAACAAACCACATACTTCACATGGTTTCTTCTTCATCTTAGGTTGATCATCAACTAAACAGGGTGAAGCAACTGGAGACTTGCTCTTCAATGCTTTGGAAGCATTGTTTGTTTTCTTGACCGCCTCTTTAGTAGTCTTCAAACTCTTTCTACTGACAGTTTTCTTCTCTTCAGTACTGACAGCAGTTGAAGTTTGAACTTCAGGTGTTAAATCCTGCTCTCTAGTCCTTTCAGGACTTTCAGAATTAACTCCTGAGTTGATCAATTCATTGTCATGTGAGTGTCAGCATTTGAACCATCAACATCAGCTGATAGGTTCAGAGAGGGCTTGATGCTGACTGCTACTTCTCATTGTGCTGTATCAGAAGTAGATCACATGATGAGATGGATTGGTTATCACTCTCACCATCAGATTCTTCCTCTGCTCTTGGAGTAAAATCTGTAGGTGAAGCAGTGTGATTTTAACCAATGCCAAACTTCACACTGGAAGCAGATTGCTTACTAAGAAGCATTTCAAAACCTTTGCATGATTGTACCCATCTATCACACTCTACCTGGGTAACTGCAAGGGTTTCTTTGAGATCTTTATACTTCTCTAGAAGTATCTCTTCCCTAGCCTTATCATCAGTTATTTGGCATTTCAGTTTGTAAAGCTCATCATTTTTGTCATTTAAGCACAGACTCATTCAGCTTTGTTTTTGGAAATAATTTGTTCTAGCTCAATGTTCTTGTTGATAAAGCTACATTTGCTTCTCTAATAGATGCAAATGCTGCTATGCATGTGTCAGAACATAATTTGGCTTTTGCCTCAGAGGATACCTGTGATACCTTTGGTGTAGAGGCATTAGAGGATGAAGTATCAGCAGAATCCAAAGCCATAAGAGCTAGATTTCCAAATGGACTGTCACCACCGTGTTGACCAGCACCTAAGAACAGCTGTTCATGACCAGACATGTCATCTGGTAAACTGCTCCAGTCAACAACTCCTGGGGTGAAGAAGCTGTGTTGTTGAGGTTGAGTTTGTTGATGAGATTGGGAAGGCTGTGGTTCAGGAAATGCTTGGTTGTTGTGCAATTGGAGCTTGAACAGAATTTGGTTGAGGCACATAATAGCAGGGATAAGGATATGACATTTGACCCTGGGGAACAAAATATGCAGGAGATCTAGGGTGTGAATAATGACCAGAACCAGCAGGATGTTGCCCTCTGTTTTGTGGACTAGTACTAGGAAAAGTCACAAAGGGTGCAGAAGAGTTAGATCCAGTTGATCTACACTCTCTTGCAAAGTGTCCTAGCCTTTGGAATTTGTGACACCTCAACTTACTCTTGTCAAAACCAACTTTGGTTTTGCCAGAGAGTCCAGGAAATTTCCTGCAGTTCTCTTGTAGAACTTCTGAGATCTTATATTAATCAGTGCCATCTGGCTCAGAATATCCATCTCTTCTAGATCATCATCAGCTATTCCTTTCAGATCATCCATGATGAAGCATAAATTGTCACTATTACTGCCAGAATGACTCTCAATACCAACAAATGCATGATCAGAACTATTTGAAGAGAAATCTATATGCTCATCATAATTGCTTTCAGATGCAGCATATTCTGACTCATGACCAACCAAGGCAGTATTGCCTGGTACAAAGTCATCAGTGAGCTTTCCTGATGAGGACAGTTCCTCTTCTGCTCTATCTCTCTTTCAAATGTAAGCAGTTTCCCATGAAGTTGGGTGAGAGATAGGCCTTCTAGATTTGCACTGGAGCGTAGGACAATAGTGTATGTGTCCCATCTCTCAGGCAGTGATCTGAGGAATCTTTTGTTCATCTGGCTATTGGTGTATTCCTGTTTCACCATTTTCAGCTCAGATATCAAGCAGGAAAAGCACTCAAACTGTTGAGTCAGTGTCTCACCCTTCTATGAGAGAATGTCTCACATTGTTGGGCAAGGATCTCTCTATTGTTTGCTAAGACCTCATCAGTGCCACCGAATTGTTCCTTCAGGGCATTCCAGAGATCATGAGCAGTTTCATGATGCATAAGCCCTGAATAGATTTCATTAGGCAGTGCCATGGCCAGAATTCCATGGGCTTTAGCATCAATCTCAAATAGTTTCCGATCTTCATCAGAGTGTTGTTCCTTCTTAATCGGAACCATTTGATTGGTTTCCGGATTATTCACCATAGGCTTATGTGGTCCATGTACCACAGATGTCCAACAACCTGAATGTTAACAGACAGGTGATGAAGCATTCTACGTTGCCATATGTTATACTCGGTCCTAACCAGCATCGAGGCTTGGTTGAGGAACCGGTATTGTGAGGATCATTAGAAGGAGTCGTCATCTCAGATTCAATAAAATTCAGTTAAGCTAAAACTGATTTAGAACAAAAATGCAACAACCAATTGAACCAGAAGATCTCAAAATAAATGAACGAAAGCGGCAGAAATTCAATAATCTATAACCAGTTCTTGCAAATACGCTAATTCAATCAACACAGAAATCAATTCGCAGTTTCAATGATCAATTGTTAGATCAATCAATGATTAACCATGCTCTGATACCACTTGTTAGGATCAGTGATCTATGTTTGATTGATTGAAGAGTATTGCAGCGGAATTCAAACAATGAATTAGTCGATTCACAAGAACAAAACGATATTCAATGAAGAACAAAGACGGTTATAGAGAGAGAGAATATCTGCAAATATATTTCATTCAATATTCGCTTTCGTGGTAACAGAATGTCACTATTATGATTAGGTCGACACCTCTTATATAAGAGATGTGACGTATGCTGATGTCACTTGATAGTGACATCTAACAGATTTATTTCAACTGAAACACAACTACTGAAGATGTCAAAACAGCTGACATCTTCTTACAAAATATACTAAGTGTTATCAGTTGTTACAACTACTGAGAAATATAAAACTACTGAAACTACAATGACTGAAGAACAAGCTCTTCAGTCGTTTTACAAAACTACTGAAACTAGAAATTTAAAACTACTGATATCACAACTACTAAAAGTACTCTCAGCAGTTGTGACAAACTACTGACGCTTCAGTACTTGATCTTCAGACTTTGACTTTCAGATGTTCATCAGCTGATGACTTCAGTAGATATCATCAGCTGATGTCTTCAGTATTTGTCTTGAGACTTTGTACATCAGTGTTGATCTTCAGCACTTGTAGACTTCAGCTGTTGTACTTCAGTACTTCGGTCTTTCAGCTTCAGCACTTGTGTTCTTCAGCTGTTCAGCTTCAGTACTTGTGTTTTCAGCTGTTGTACTTCAACACTTAGTTCTTCAGCTGTTGAAGTCTTCAGCACTTGATCTTCAGCTGTTGAAGTCTTCAGCACTTGTCAAATGCTGATGAAGCTTTTCAGCAGTTGTTGTAATACCATGTGGGACTTAGAGGTTTTCTGATCTTGGCTCATTAGTTCTTTTGGTCCAACAATTTCATTAATAAGTTGATATTAAATAATTAATTAGGTTAGTGATTGGTTAATGTTTACATCTATGTTTACTAATTAATACATTCAAACTTAAAATAATGAAGTTACCATGCAAATGGCCCATGCGAATGGACCATAAGCATGAACAATTCATACGAATGACTCAGTTGCATGACTGAACCAGGAGACTGGATCAGTCCTATGATAGTAACCATAAGATTGGCTCAGTCGCACGACTGAACACTCAGTCGTGCGAATGAATCAACCGCATGGCTCAATCGCACGACTGAACCATACTAATGGTTCAGTCGCACGATTGAATAATACCAACCTATAAATACAACTCAATTCGTGAAAAATAAAGACTCTCGATCATTACGATTCCAGACGTACCCTAGCCGTCCAGAAACCTCCCAATTCGTTCTCTAAGTTCATAGAACACATTAGATCGATTTCCAATCGATTTCTAATGTTAGTTTCAATTCTTTATTGATTCTTCGTGTGTTCTCACTAATTGGATCGCCAATCAAATAGGATTCCGCACTATTTGATCTAGTATACATGCTAATCTCTAGGTATTTTGTTCAATACCAGTTCCTAACAAGTGGTATCAGAGCATTGGCTCTTGATTACGTGTGATTCAATCAAGATTGATAAAGTTTGGTGTTTTTGCACTAAAAACGCAATCTTTTGTGTCAAAAGTGATCTTGGACGTTCCCTGCTCATCAAAGTTTGGTTTCTACGGACTTAGGCAATTAACCTTGCGAAAGTTCACATTTTTACGGCTAAAACACTTTTAACCTAGAAATTTTCGCATAACAGCAGCTTCAGTCGCACGAGTGGTCTATTCGCACGACTGGACCTCATTCGCATTGCTCAGACGCACGATTGGACATAGTCCGTGTCTCCATTCGTACGATTGAACCGTTCGGTCGTACTGTTCATACGCATCAGATTCATTCGCACGACTGAGCTAATCACTTAGTTCAGCCGCACGATTGAACCAGTCGTAGAGTTCATACGCACGACTAGTCCATTCGCACCCTTCAGTCGCCCCAGTGACAATTGTTTATTAGACTTCAGGTTATTCACATGGAAGATCATATGTCAGCCTTTACTGCTGGGAAGGACTCTAGGATCCAGAACCTGCTGTTACTTGAGAGTGAGGTGGGTAATCATAATAAACCACCAAAGCTTTTAACGTTAGATGAGTTTCCCCACTGGAAACACGTTTTGAGATCTACCTCAATGGAGTGGATCCGAATCTGTGGGAGGCCATCGAGATTGGATATAGTACGCCGTGGGAGCCGATGGAGTAAAGTTAACCTTAGAGGGATGACAGACGCGCAGAAAGTCAAATATAATGCAGAGAAGAGGGTCTATGCATTGATTACACAGTCTATCCCTAAAGACATATTCCACCAGTACTCAGAGAATAAGCAGTCCAAGAAACTATGGGATGAGCTAGAGAAGAGGTACGACGGAATGCCTCGTTAAGGCAATCAAGGCTAAGGAGTTAAAGAAGGAATTCGACAACTTCTCATCGATGGGAAACAAGAGTTTGGACATGTTATAGATAGATTCTACCATCTGATGAGTGAACTGCATACACATGGGGTGGCTACTACCATGGAAGAGAAAGTTACTAATTTTGCAGACGGATTGCCTGAAAAATGGATTTCATTCGTGTCTAATCTTAGACAGAATGGAATGCTGCAAAACTGGATATTAATGACTTCATTCTTAAGTTGCAAGAAGAATCACTTAGAATGAAGTACAGAGCTCAGATCTACGACAATCAAAATCCAGCTTTA
Source organism: Flaveria trinervia (assembly GCA_025506515.1). Lineage (NCBI taxonomy): Eukaryota > Viridiplantae > Streptophyta > Magnoliopsida > Asterales > Asteraceae > Flaveria > Flaveria trinervia. The sequence goes on along the minus strand of CM046442.1, from coordinate 100,960,240 downwards.
TATAATGCCACGCCTCAAGCTAAGACATCTGGAGCACCTCTCCAGACTGCATTTGTGTCTAGCTCCTCGGGTCCTACACATGCACCTCCTTCAGGTTCAGAAACTTCAGGGTCTTCTTGTACCCAATACATTGGATCTGAAGCGAATGCTACTAGACTGAAGACCGAGAACCTCGGTAATGTGACTTGGAAGTAGCTCGAGAGCACATGGATCTTTGGTAGCAGTGGTTCATTCTTATGATGAACTGGTTGCTGGAAAGATTGGAAACTGCCATTTGGCAGACGAGGACTATGAGCAGGTGGACGAAATGGAGCTTGAGATAATGGATATAATGTGGGCTTTAGCCAGTGCTGTCCGAAGGCAAAGAAGTTTGTAAAACAAACCATACAGAACTTAGTAGCGACTAAGGACACCACATTTGGCTTTGACAAGAGCAAAGTGACCTGCTTCAACTGTGGAGAGAAGGGGCACTTCAAAAGAGAATGTGTCAAGCCTAAGAAGACGGTAACGGGAACCCATTCTCGTCCTTCACTCGTCAAGACAAGCAAGCTACCAGTTCTACTTCATCAACAAGGATCCAAAAGCCTTGACTGCTCATGATGATGAAGGACAGGATTGGAGCTTTAGGTTTGTCTCACCAGGGGAATCAAACATTGCAAGTGTAGAAGATATTGACAGTGATTCCGCTAGTGAAGGAGATCTAGCAGTTGAGATAGCGATGTCACATAGTGAAGAAGTAACTGCAACCGAGGTCAGTTACTAGCCTAAAGACGATACTACCACATCAGAGACAGAAAAGACAGAATCACCAGAACAAGAGACATTTGATGCTGCGTTGATGGCTAACTCTTCTGAATCAACTCAGGTAAGTACTACTGACCAAATGTTTAATAATCATGCTTGTTCTGATTGTGATACTTTTAGGAATGGCATAGATGAAAATTTTACTAGGTTATTTGATCATAATGATAACTTAGTAAAAGACTTGCAACTGTGCACTGAGGCTAATAGGGTACTAAAACAAAATGAGCATAGTTATAAAGAAAAGATAGACCTTTTGACTAAACAACTTAGGGAAACTGAAGTAGTTGCATTTAACCAAGCTAATGACATTAGGTACTATCTAAAGTCCTTAGAAGACACTAAGAAGCAAAAGGCAGTTCTAGAAGTAGAAGTAAATTCATTAAAACAGAAACTGCATAGTTGGACTAGTTCTTCACACATAGTCCAACACTTAGTGAGAGAGAGGAACAACGGGGAGGGATTGGGTTACAAAGTGGTTCCACCACCATCTGAGATGTTAATGAACACTAAGACTAGACCAGTAAATATCAATCCCATCAAGGATCATGTAGTGTCTACTCCTCTTGTTAGTGATCCAAATTCCTTATGTTCATCTATTGACTTGGAAACAAACAAAAGGAGGTCACTTCAAAGGCAAAGGGTAAATTGCCTTGTGTTAATCTGGAAAAGGAATTTGAAAAGGTTAACTTTAAGTCAGGGTCAAACAGAGTCAAATCAGAACCTAAAAGGGCTTTTAAGGATAATGTTTCACATACTTCAAGTCAAAGACCAATTAACCAAAAAGAAACGGATGTCAAACAGGTTAAATCAGTTAATTTTGTTAAACCAGTAAAACATCAAAAGAACCATAGTCAAAACCTAAAGTGAGTGATGTTACTAGAGTGTCACACACGTCTCCACAAAGAAAGTTTAATCATAAACTTGATAGCAGGGCATGCTACAACTGTGGAGAATGTGGACACATTGCTTCCTATTGTTCTTATTATCAGACACCTAGGAAGAAGATTGAACTTCAGGACTCAAAACCTAAGTCTTCTAAAAGGAGCTCTTTAACTCCACCTAGAAGAACTACTGAACAGAAGGTTCAACCCGTTAGCCAGTCGACTGTTTATCACAAACAGGCATTGTATAAATCTGGCTTATGGAAAGAGAAGTCAATCTCTATGTCTGATAATGATGACAGGAAGGAACCTGAGCTACCCTCACCTTCTAAGGGTCAATGGGTTGAATTTCTGATGTGTAATGCCTCTGGGAAACCCAAGCCAGTAAAGGCTTGGGTTCCTAACCTAAACTAATCCTTTACCTTGTATGTGCAGGTTGTTCAATACAGTGCTGAAACTAACACGTGGATAGTAGACAACGAAGCATCCAGGCACATGACAGGAAACAGAGCTCTTTTATCAAATGTCAAACAAATAAAAGGAGGGCATGTTTTGTTTGCTGGAAACAAAGGAGGCTATATCACAGCTCAGGGAGAAGTTGGAAATCAGAAAGGTAAGTTTGATAGGGTGAACTACGTCCAACAACTTCAAAACAACTTACTCTCTATTTCTCAAATATATGATAAGGAATTTAAAGTCATCTTCGACAACAAGAAGTGTTACGTACCGAAGAAAGACTACGTGATCCCAGATGACCAAGTTTTGATGACTGCTTCAAGATATAAAGATCTTTATGTCTTGGATCTGTCAACAGCTTCAACAATGGATCATGAGGTTCAGTGTTTTCTATCTAAAGCTACTGAAAAGGATTCCATCTCCTGGCATAGGAGAATGGGACACATTAGTCAAAGGGAGATGAATCACTTGATTCAGAAGGATCTGGTGAGAGGAGTTAATGTTAAGAACTTTCAGCTTCCTGATTTTTGTGTAGCTTGCAAGAAAGGCAAGCAGACAAAGAAGTCTCATATGGAAAAGAAAGTTAATTCAATAGAACTTCCTCTTGAACTTCTTCACATGGATCTGTTTGGTCCAATCAGTACAAAGAGCATTGCAGGCGACTTGTGCTGTTTTGTGGTCACCGATGACTACTCAAGGTTCACTTGGGTAATGTTTTTGAAATCCAAATCAGAAACATTTGAATCATTCAAGGAGTTGGTAACCACACTAGAATCTCTCTACAAGCTGAAAGTTAGACAAGTACGCTCAGACAACGGAACGGAATTCAAGAACCAGTGGATTGAGGCATACTGCAAGGAAAAGGGAATTGTGCATCAATTCACTTCTGTCTACACACCTCAGATGAATGGCGTTGCTGAGAGAAAGAACAGAAGCTTGATAGAGACAGCACAGACTATGCTGGCAGACTCGAAACTGCCTATCCAATTCTGGAATGAGGCAGCGGCGAATGCTTGTTATACACTGAATCACGTCCTAATAGTCAAGCGCCACGGTAAAACATGTTACGAGCTACTACAAAGACGCAAACCGAACTTGGAGTATCTCGAACCATTTGGGGCACCGTGCACACTTCTGAAGAAGACACAATAGGGTAAATTAAGCGAGAAGGCAGATGAAGGCATATTTCTAGGATACAACATACCGAACAAGCGAGTTTACAACAACTCAACAGGTCTAGTAGAAGTGTGGTGTAATGTTGACGTTCAGCGATTCACCACACCACCTACTGGCAAAGGACCCGCCTACTTCTTTGACTATGATGGATTCTTCAAGTCCTTCAACATCCCTCTCTCTCTCTCCCTCGGATGACGAATTAGCTACACGAATGATGTATGATAGCTTGAATCCACCAACATCTAGCTCACAGGGAGAATCATCTACTCAGTCAGGGGGAGTAGTCGACGACAGTGACTCCTCCTTTGAAGATGAAGCTGAAGAAGATAACCAGGATAATCAGGAGGAACAGGTTCCAGTTCCTGAAAGTCCACAAGCATCTACCAGTGATGCACCTTCGACTTCAGAGCCTCATACTCCAACTACCTCAGATGCAGAACCAAATGTTCATCATCTTGGCTCTGAGGTAGCTATTCTTACTACTCTAGGATCACGACTAAATGTCTATCATCCAATAGTCAATGTCATTGGAGATGTCAGATGAGGAGTACAAACCCGAAATCAGTTATACTCAGCTGATTACGCCTCAGTTATGGAGACGGGATATATTCATGATGGTGCCTATCGGTGTTTTGTCTCACAGGTTGAGCCAAAATATGTTAGTGAAGCACTAAATGATGAGGCGTGGGCGAGTGCAATGCAAGAAGAACTTCTTCAGTTCAAGAAGTTAGGTGTATGGTCTCTGGTTGATAGACCTAAAGGTGCTAAGGTCATTGGCACCAAATGGGTCTTGAAATGCAAGAAGGATGACCAAGGGGTCATTATCAGGAATAAGGCTCGACTGGTTATTCAGGGATTTCGCCAAGTCGAGGGAATTGATTACAATGAGGTGTTTGCACCCGTGGCAAGGATGGAAGCCATTCGTATGTTCCTTGCAAATGCATCGTACATGAAGATTAAAGTCTATCAATTAGATGTGAAGAGTGCATTTCTTCATGGGGAAATCAGAGAAACAGTCTATGTCAGTCAACCCGAGGGATTGAAGATCCTTATCATCGGGATAGAGTCTACAAGCTCGACAAGGCTTTATACGGGCTTCATCAAGCTCCAAGAGCTTGGTATGAGAAACTCTCGACTCATCTTGTGAAACACGGCTTTCGCAGGGGAGTCATTGATTGCACGCTGTTCATTAAAGAAAAAGATGGCGACCTACGTTGATGACATAATTTTCGGTTCAAAGAACGAAGAGTTATGCAAAGATTTGAAGCAGTTATGAAGAAAGAGTTTGAGATGAGTGCTATGGGGGAGATGAAGTTCTTTCTCGAGCTACAGGTGGATCAAACACCAAATGGATCTTTCTACATCAGACCAAGTACGTAATAGACATTCTCAATCGCTTTGACATGGAGAATGCATCTGCTCCGTACTCCACTGGCTACGAATCACGACATAGCACCTGATGAAAATGGAGATCGTGTGGATGCCACGGTGTACTGAGGAATTATTGGATCCCTCGTATCTCACTGCCTCTAGACCTGATATCATGTATGCGACATGTTTATGTTCTAGATATCTGGCTAAACCTAAGGTCAATCATCTGATCGGGGTAAAAAGGATTTTTCGCTATCTAAAGGGTACACCCACACTTGGGTTGTGGTATCCTCATGATGATGATTTTGAGCTCACGGCGTATAGTGACTCGGATTACGGAGGCTGCAAGATGAACTACAAGTCCACATCAGCAGGATGTCAATTCTTTGGGAGAAGATTAATTACCTGGCAGTGTAAGAAGCAGACATCGGTTGCATTGTCAACCTGTGAAGCCAAATATGTTGCTGCTGCAAGTTGCTGTTCACAAATCATCTGGATTCAACAGCAAATGCGGGATTACGGTTTAACGTTCTATTCTACTCCTATTTTTGTAGACAACTCTGCTGCAATTGCAGTAACTAAAAATCTTGTCCAACATCCTAAGACCAAACATATCGGTATTAAATATCATTTCATACGCGATTGTTTTGAAAAGAACTTAATTGATGTGATCAAAATAATACTGATTTTCAACGCGCTGACCTCTATACTAAAGCCTTTGATAAACCACGTTTTCAATATTTGCTAGAGGTCAACGGCGTTAACAGAGAAGTGAGGTTATTCCTGATGATGATCATGTGTAGTCCGATGTAGCTTAGTTAATTCTTCATTCCATTTGAGCTCATTTGGTTAAATTAGTCTGTTTAAAATTAAACTTATGTTATTCTGCTGTTTATTAAAATTCTAAAATAATGAAACCATTATGATTTTAGTATTTTAGGGGAGAATAAGTCAGCAAGCAACATTAAAAAAAAAAAAAAAAAACCGAGGGAAGGAGTGGAAAGCTGATACAAGGTAGATCGTATCTGTGATACCGATTCAAACCTATGGAATATGATAGTACAGGAACAAATCAAGAGGGACTTTGAAATTTTAATTTAGAAAAGGTGCAAAAACATTCAAAGTATAAGTCTGTGTAGTCTAAGCAATATAAAAGGGAAGATGATAGAAAAACTGGTAACTCTAAGGTAACACAAGGAGAGTAGACCTAGAGGTTGCTAGATCACAATAGATATGTCAATAGATTCAACACAATAGATGATTAGACCTGACTGGTGATCGCAAGATCAAACTAAGTGGTTCAACTGACTGTGGGCTCCCATCTTATCGCTGTTAACACAATCAACAATATTCCAATAAGGGGCAATGAGCATGTAAACGCCACAAATGTGTGCGGATGACCATAAATAGAGCAAAGCACCAGAAAAAATGAAGAAAAATGCTATCAAGCTAATGACTTATGTTGTTGGTGCATTTGGTGCAAAATAAATTAAGCTGCTCTAACAAGGAGATAGGTTATGCGCCTCTCTGCTGTGCGATGGCACGACCTGAGGATAAGCATAACCTAGATATTCTACAATTCATTGTTGTTTGCCGCCTCTCTGCTGTGCGATGGCACTGACATGAGGATTGGCTTCTCCTTGAAAGCTCTAAGAGTAGTCTCTTCTTGTAAAAATAACCGTAGACTGCTCAAAAGCTCTTGAGGACGTGATTACCATATAAGTGTGGGATCCACAAATGTTCGTTGAAATAATTAAACCAAAACAATCACCAGTTTGTGTCAAGAATCTGTGTATGGATTTAAGTGGACAACATATTGACAATCATTGTGGCTGCAATTCTTGAAAGTTCAAATCAATGTGGTAATCTAAGAGTTCCAGTATGATTTCCTAAAGTTGCTAATGACTCTGGATGAACACCAAGAATTGAGCATCAAAAGATTTTGATGACAGTCCCAAATGATTTGATGTGCCTGTATGATTCCAAAATTGAATTGGTCCAGGTGTGGTCAATCTAAGTTGAAGCTTTCTATTCCGGAACCAAATCCAGTAGATTTCCACCTTAGGTTCTATCTCTCACAAAAAGCCAAAACTAAGTCTTTTTTTAGTTTTAGTTTAAGTTTCTAATTTAGCGAGTCGTTTTAGTTAATTTGTTTGCCGGACTACATCATGAAAATCGATAAGGATCAACTCACTGAATGGGTCATGTCTGAGATGATCACATGAATTTTCAAGTTTAAAGGAGTCACGTTTGAGGTGACTAAATTGGTTAAAAATGATCATCTTTGAGATGATCAAAACTCATAATGTCTATTTCAAAAGGTTAAAATGTTCAAAATGGCAGAAAATCTACTAAGTGTGACCTATTCGCACGATTGGACCATGAATATGGACCAACCATGCGAATGGATCCCATTCGCACGACTGGACATGAAATTTAGTCATTCACCCGAATGGCGTTTAAGAATGATCCTTTCGACCGAATGACAAGGTGCGAATGAGTCAGTCAACTGACTGAGACTCAGTCGGTTAATTGAGAAAGCAATGAAAGGGCATGAATGAGTCAGTCGATCGACTGAGACTCAGTCGGCCAACTGAAAGCGACCGACTGGGCCAATCGCACGACTGAACCTCAGTCGCCCGAATGAACTGAGCGAATGAGGCCAGTCGGCCGATTAAAATAAGGGTCAGTATTTAAAGGGCCTCAGTCGATCGCATTTCACTCATCACTCCCAATCACACCCAAATCGCTTTCTTTCCCGTTACTCTGCCAAAATTTTCTAGAGATCGTGTTTTCACCTTGCTATTGATCTTCTGACATTCATTTGACAAGTATACAGGTACATTGCAGTTAAATCTTATACAAATCAGAAGATCTTGAGTCAAATTTGTGTTATTCGAATGAAACATTAACCGGATTGAAAAATGCCCTAATAACCTACATAAACTAAGCAAAATGTTAAAATTAAGTTTAATAGGTCATTAGTGACAAGATGGCGAGTCTAATGGACCATTAAACCATGTTAATTACTTGATTAGGTCAAGATTCGAACCTCAGTCGATTGAACAGCGGGTCATGCGATTGGTCATTCGGATGAACTCCAATCGCACGATTAAATCTTGCGATTGGATCAATCGGCAGAATGAACCGTGCGAATGAGTACAGTCCGCCGACTGAACCAATTGCAGACTCAGTTTGCAAATTGAACTCAGTCGCATGTCTCATTCACCCGAACGAGCTCAGTCGCACGAAAGAACAAACGACTGACTCCAGTCGCATGATTCATTCGCACGAATGTATCGGATTGAATTTAAACTATACACCTTGAACTGAATTTTGAATGTATGACTTACAAATGGTTCTGTGTCTTGTGTTTCAGGTCAATGGCTGATAGATGGTCCATAAATCCAAAGCACAATATATGTGCTCATTTGGACCATACGACTCGAAATGGAGCCGAGTTTACAGATATTATTGCATTCCTTCGACGCTCTCGGATACATAAAGCCATATCCACACAATGTACTCCTTAAAGGTCGTTACATCAGGCGTTCTGGGAAAATGCCTCCGTAGATCGTTCACATGAGCCTTACAACATACGGAGCTCCATTCATAGTCATGACATTGAAATTATAGCAACTGACATCCAGAGAGTACTTGATTTTGGGGATGATACTGATCAACCCACCAGAATACATCCACTTACAGTCAGAGGTTGCTTCCTCAGGATTAAATATCCTGGGGACATCAACTCAGGTGTGCTCAACAAGAGCAACCTATGTCCCTAGTATAAATACTTGGCGCATGTGATCCTGAAGTGTATTGCTTCTCGAAGGGGTGGGTTTGATGACCTGTCAGACCAGATTCAGAATGCCTATGTGGCGCTGGTGCTGAACCACCCCTTCAGCTTCTCGAGCATGATCTTCTCGTATCTGGTGGAGAATCTGGAGGCCAAGGGGAAGGAGGGTTTTTGTATGTATCCCAGATTTCTGCAGCTGATCTTTAACGAGAAGCTGCCATTACTTCCCAAGGAGAAACATGATGCGGTTGCCCTAGAGGTTATGGATGACACGACTTTGGGTCGCATGAGAGTGTATCGGGGCAAGCAGGTAAAGCCCCAGGTAAAAAGGTTGATCGGCCATGTGGCAAATGAACGATATGTGGCACCAGGTAGACGCAAATGGCGTCATGATGACAGCGATTCAGATGATGAGAGGTTGTTGCTCCCATAGCATGATTCAGACGATGATGATAGTGGGGATGCTGGGGATGATATGTTTGCTCCACGAGGGGCACAGCTTCAGATGTTATACCCCCAGTGTCTGCTCCAACAGGCGACATAGCTGAGTCTGCAGGCTTCCACCAGGACTTCATACCTGGTGAGGAGGAAGAAGAGTCAGATGAGGAGCCCTTGACGAGGACCGTGGGAAGCAAGGTTGTTCCCACCGAGTATGGACTCCGGGCGGTTGGTGAACGCCCCAGGGATTCGGGAGAGACGACTGTAGATCCCAGCTATGCTCCTGAGTCTACTAGCCGTGTTCTAGGGGAGCATCCACCTCGACTGGATCGAGGAAGAAACGGATGGCTCAGCCCCACGGCCAGAAGAAGAAGAGAAGAAGACTCACCTTCGTACCCACCACAGCCACCACAGCTACCACTACATCAACCACCATCCCTACCACTTCTACAGCCACACCATCCACCACCACAGCCACCACAACCACCACAGCCACCACAGCCACCACAGCCACCACAGCTACCACTACCACACCTCCCACCACTGTAAATATGCCAACCACCACCATATCTTTCACTCCTACATCACCTCCAATATCTCACAGACCCAACCCAATCTTTACCACAACCACCACCACCACTAGCCACCAATCAGGACCCTCATCTGATCCTGCACGTATATATGGATCTCATCTACCTCAATTTGGGGTAGAGGACCAGCTGTCAGCGCTAAACCGTATGGTGATGCGACTGTTAGCTGCTCATGAAGAGAAGACTGCACAGATCAGACAGCTTGCAGATCTCACTGCTATGCAGTCACATCAGATCTCGGAGCAGGATCGGCTAATCAAGGAGCAGGCCCAGCAAATAGCTGCTCAGAGCCTCGAGATCGCCCAACTCCAAGAGCATAGAGTCACTTCTGCTAAGAAAATTGAAGAGTTGGAGAATGCTAAGAAGACCATCATGCTCAAACTTAAAGGATCTAAAGATGAGCCTCTGAAGATTAAAGAGGAGATGGTGATGATAGAGATGATGATGATCTGGATGAAGAGGAAGAGAGTGACGATGATGAAGAAGTAGAAGGAGGGGATGCACCTGCATCGGCCACTGCTACAGGTCAAGAGAACAGGACTAAGACAGACAAGATCAATCAGCCTCTACCTCTGCCCCTACAAGTGATGAAACCTTGATACAAGAAAAAAGTAAAGATTAGATGATTATGTATTTATCTTCTTTTGTATTTGAATCATGTAATTGAACACAATGTACTTAATGTTTATATTATTTTAATGCCTTTCTGTTTGATGAATTACTAATGATTTATGTGTGAAATGTTTAAATCAAACAGATCAAAATTACCAAAGAGATGAGTTTGACATTGCTCCCCTTCAGCAGATCAAGTCTCAGCTAACAATGATTCTTGATATGCAAGGGATAGTTAGGAGTTCAGTGAATTATACCCCTGAAGAAGGGGAAATAATTCATGACTTATCAAATGAGCAACTCGCAGAGCTTTTCGAGCTAAATCCAGATGAAATAGTAAAAGATGCTCCGACATGCGATTCGACTAGTGACGAAGAGTTCAACGATGTTGATGAGGTAGAGATCGAAGATGTCACTGCCGAGGAGTACCCTCAGTACGCTGACAATGAGGGTAATGTGGTCCCCAATCTGGATGAATCCCTTGTCAGCGATACTATTGAGGTATTAAACAATATGGAGCAAGAAACAGAGAAAGCAGAAGACACAGCCCAAGCCTCAAATGATGATGTTGACATTCGAAAGGCTGAGTGGGCTGCATGTTTTGAAGAAGTTAGAGCCCAACGTACTACACCAAAGAAGGACTTCTACACCAAACTCTATAGAGTCAAGAAACATCATAAGGTGTCAGGTAGGATTATAGCATGGGCATATTTTGATGACCTTAACGTCTATGCAGTTAAGCGGGAGAAGGGCATTGAGTATTTTAGGTTTCCACATGATCTAAAGACTCTACCAAGTTTTGAGCTCAACCAGCTGGCCAAACTAAAGCTTTTGTATGCTGACTCGAGGAAGATGTCAGGCTGGTTTGAGGCTGCCCTAAAGAAGGAGTACCACACTAGATGGGTTAACTTCAGACCTTAACAGCCTACTAGGTATATCAGAAGGTCTGAGGTTGATGCCATTACTGGCAAGCCAAAGATAGTGTTGAAGTGGAATCCTCCACGCACAATGTCGAGAATCCCACTCAGGGAAATGCCACAGGATTTTACTCCACACTTTAAGTGGTGGTACTATGATTGGAGAACAGCTGAAGCGGTCATAGTCTTAAGCAAAGATGGACAAATGGATACTATCAGGGTATTCGACCCGATGTGGCTTACAAACTTGTCAGAAAGTGATGTATATACGCTATACAAGTGGCCACTATTCTATGATACGCAAGATATTGTACAACCTCTTCAGTCCAGAATGTTATACGACTCTGCTTCACGTTTGAGATTCACATGGGAGTCACAACAGAGGAGAAGTACAAGAAATACAAAGAGGTTATGCAGAAAACAAGAGATTAGAGAGATCTAGGTCCAAGGGGGATTTTGTTGATACATGTATGTCCCTAGATCATGTTATGAAATGTAATAGATCTTGTTTATCTGATTCTGGTGTAATTTGATATGACTAATGAATTGATATTGGGTGTTTGTGATTTGTAATGATTAATATTTCATTAATAACTTGATATTAAATTAATTAATTAGGTTAGTGATTGGTTTAATGTTTACATATAATGTTTACTAATTAATACATTGAAACTTAAAATAATGAAGTTATCATGCAATGGCCCATGCGAATGGACCATAAGCATGAACACCTTCATACGAATGACTCAGTCGCACGACTGAACCAGGAGACTGGATCAGTCGTATGATAGTAAGATAAGATTGGCTCAGTCGCACGACTGAACACTCAGTCGTGTGAATGAATCAACCGCATGGCTCAATCACACGACTGAACCATACTAATGGTTCAGTCGCACGATTGAATAATACCAACCTATAAATACAACTCAATTCGTGAAAAATAAGACTCTCAATCAATTACGATTCCAGACGTACCCTAGCCGTCTAGAAACCTCCCAATTCGTTCTCCAAGTTCATAGAACAAATTAGATCGATTTCCAATAGATTTCTAACATTAGTTTCAATTCTTTATTGATTCTTCGTGTGTTCTCACTGATTGGATCGCCAATCAAATAGGATTCCGCACTATTTGATCTGGTATACACGCTTATCTCTAGGTATTTTGTTCAAATATCAGGTCCTAACATTAATGCTTTTGCAAATTAATACAACATTCATTACAAATAGCTTGTTCGCATTACAATGCAAAAACATTAATGAGAAGAATGCCAGCCTAAAAGAGCTGAGTAGTCGCCCGTGCCATCCTCAGCAATCATTACCTGCCAACTGAAACACATCAAAGTCAGCGTTGCTGACTGAGTTCTAGTTTTATAAATAAAACATTCTTTACTTTACATTCGTTCGTGATCATACATCATACGTACATACAGATAATATCAGTATTATCTTCATCATTCTGTTCATTAACTTTTCTCATTCAACGTGTTACATTATCGTTCACTTCTCTATCTAGATCGGGTCAGACTTTACCCTCTTCGTGGCACTCAGCCACGATTACTGAGGTTGAATGACCAAGATCCTGTTCTGTACATTATTTCGATAATTCATTTACGTTCATTCATACTTCGTTCTTTCATACATAATCTTTCGTTCCTTTATACGTTCGTTCCTTCGAGTCTATTGCGACAACAGGGTCGCTCACCTCATTAACAATCCCAATGACTTCGCGTTATCCGAGTCTGTTGCAACCATAGAGTTGCTCACCCCAATTGCCAATTTCAGCGATAGCATGCTATCCGAGTCTCCTGCAACCCTAGGGTTGCTCACCTCATGGCAACTTCACAATAACACCCTGTCCGAGTCTGTTGCAACCATAGGGGTGCTCACCTCATAGCAATCTCAGGGATTGCATACCAGAACGCGCACTTGGAGAATTTAGCATACAATTTCTCCCTTCTCAGCGTCTCCAGAACCTCCCGAATGTGACCAGCATGCTCAATCTCGCTCTTCGAATAAATCAGGATATCATCAATAAACACAATCACTGTTTATCCAACATAGGCCGACACACACGGTTCATCAGATCCATAAAAGCAGCTGGCGCGTTGGTCAAACCAAAAGACATGACCAGAAACTCGTAATGACCATAGCGCTTGCGGAAAGCTGTTTTAGGGATATCTTGCACCTTCACCTTCAACTGATGATAGCCAGATCGAAGATCTATCCTTCAAAACCAACTGGCACCCTGAAGCTAATCGAACAAATCATCTATTCTCAGTAAGGGGTATCGGTTCTTCACTGTCAACTTGTTCAGCTCGCGGTAGTCAATGCACATCCTCATACTACCATCCTTCTTCTTTACAAACAGGACTGGAGCACCCCAAGGAGAGATACTCGGTCTAATGAACCCCTTATCAAGCAACTCTTGCAACTGTTCCATCAACTCTTTCATCTCCGTCGGAGCTAACCGATATGGTGCCTTGGCAACAGGTTGGGCACCTGGTATCAGATCAATCTGAAATTCAATTTCTCTATCAGGTGGTACCCCTGGTAAATCTTCTCGGAATACGTCTGGAAAGTCACACACAACCGGTACATCAGGCAGTTGTGGTGTTGGTGCATCTACATCCTTTACATAAGCCAAGTAGGCGCTACATCCACGCCTCATACAATTTCCCACTACCGCCATTGAGATCACCTTCGGGATCGTCATGACTCGATCACCATAAACCGTTACCAAACTTCTGTCAGGCGCTGTCAACCGAATCATCTTCTTGCGACACACAATGTTCGCCTCGAAGTCCGCCAACCAATCCATCCCAAGAACCAAATCGAAACCACCCAAGGTCATCACAAACGATCTAACAGGAAACTTATGACCCTCAAGTTCCACATCACAATTCTCTATCATCTCAGAAATCCTGGTAGACTTACCTATGGTAGTTTCTACCTCAAAGGGCGCATCAACACGTCTACTACTAATAGGCAGCTTAGCATAGAAAGCAGCAGAAATAAAACTCCTACTAGCACCAGAATCAAATAGCACATAAGCTAAAGTTTGGTTCACCAGAAACGTACCGGACATGACATCAGGGTCTGTCCTAGCTTCCTCCTGTGCCATGGTAAATGCCATGGCACTCGCCCTCGGTCCTTCACCTCCAGTTCTCTTCGTCCCAGAACTCTCAGCCTTCGACTTCTTACAATCCTTACTTGCGTGATCCTCTTCACCATAGTTATAGCACCGGACTATACGACAGTCCCTTGCTAGGTGCACCGCCTTCCCATATTTGAAGCACAAGTTTGACCCAAACCTACATTCCCCACTGTGCTCCGTTCCACACTTGCCACACCTTTTCGCCCCTGCACTTGATGTGACCACACGGCGATCATCCGTTCGTGCCTTCTTATTACCCGTCGAGGCATCACCCCGACCAAACCTCTTCCTTTGCCAATTTTGATCACCACCAGTCTTCTTGCCACCCTCAGTCACCATTGCCGTTCTCTCATCGTACAATCTCCCTGCCAAATTCACAGCCGACCTTAACGTACTCGGCCGGGCAGCTATCATGTGCCTGCGAATATCCGCTGGCAAACCTTGAATATACCTTTTAATCTTTTGTGACAAGGGTGTCACCTGATCCGGCACCAGATGTGCCATCTCGTTGAATTTAGTTGTGTACTACTGGTGTGTCATAGTTCCCGCCTCCAGTTGCAAGAACTCCCTTTCGACCTTGTCCATTTCCCGATGAGGACAAAATTCCTCAATCACCAACATTCTTAGCTCAGGCCATTTGTTTTTCCCAATGGCCCTACTACCCTCAGCTTGGACAATGTTGTCCCACCAGCATAGAGCTGAATCCACGAAAGAGTGGGTAGCAAACTTCACCTTCTGTTCCTCTCGGCACTCGCTGATATCGAGAACAGTCTCCATTTCCCTCACCCACCGGTGAGCAGCTGCAGCAGTGCCATTTCCATCGAAAGTAGGGGCTTGCATATCATAAAAGCCCCATAATTGCATCCTCGTGCCGTCTCCGGTGCAGGCTCTTCTTCTTCCTCTTCGTCATCAGATAGAACCATTTCCGGCTGGGGTTGTTCCCGTTCTCCAGAGGATCTGTTTCTTTCTTTTCTTTCCCCTTCTCGTACAGCCTTAATAACTTCAGTCACCACAGATGGTAAGATTGTCGCATGACCTGATGGACTTCTTCTACAACAGCCTCCTTTACTGAGGCTCTCAGATTGGCGCTTTCGTCGCCACCCTCGGGATGATGGGTCTCTGGTTCTTCATGAACCACTTTCTCCACTCTGGGTCTCCCTCTCTTGGGTCGCGGTTCAACACCGTGACCTCCACCCCGTGAAGCTTTCGACGATCTACCTCCGGCCATCACACGCACACTGAAAGATTCAAACACCAACATAGTCATTCAAGGGAACAGCTCAGTTTATGTTAAGTATAATAAGTCCCTAATTACAGTGGCCAGTTGTGATTAGCCACTTACTTTACTTTTCATACCCCAAGTATTACCTGTCTTGACTACATCAGTATTTAAATCTACATACAACAAATAACCACATACCATGTGCACATAAAACCAGTTAACTTTACGAAAATACCTGATGGCACGTAGCTACTCATATTGGCAACCCATTCCCTTTCCGTCCCATTCTCAATTTAAGTAAAGGTTTATTTTGAAAATTTACCTATTTCACTTAAACTTTGGCTCTGATACCAACTTGTAAGGCCCCGTTCCAGGGACGCTTACAGTTGGGTTCTCATCGCACATAAAACGTATAATTACATTTCTATTTCATAAAATCGCAGCGGAAAACTAAAACAATCTATCATTTCCATGTAAATGCTTTTGCAAATTAATACAACATTCATTACAAAATAGCTTGTTCGTGTTACAATGCAAAAACATTAATCAAAAGAATGCCATCCCAAAAGAGCTGAGTAGTCGCCCCTGCCATCCTCAGCAATCATTACCTGCCAACAGAAAACACATCAAAGTCAGCGTTGCTGAGTGAGTTCTAGTTTTATAAATAAAACATTCTTTACTTTACATTCGTTCGTGATCATACATCATACGTACATACAGATAATATCAGTATTATCTTCATCATTCCATTCATTAACTTTGCTCATTCAACGTGTTACATTATCGTTCACTTCTCTATCTAGATCTGGTCAGACTTTACCCTCTTCGTGGCACTCAGCCACGATTACTGAGGTCGAATGACCAAGATCCTATTCTGTACATTATTCCGATAATTCATTTACGTTCATTCATACTTCGTTCTTTCATACGTAATCTTTTGTTCCTTTATACGTTCGTTCCTTCGAGTCTGTGGCGACAACAGGGTCGCTCAGCTCATTAACAATCCCAACGACTTCGCGCTATCCGAGTCTGTTGCAACCATAGAGTTGCTCACCCCAATTGCCAATTTCAACGATAGTATGCTTCCGAGTCTGGTGCAACCCTCGGGTTGCTCACCTCATGGCAACTTCACAATAACGCCCTGTCCGAGTCTGTTGCAACCATAGGGGTGCTCACCTCATAGCAATCTCAAGGATTGCATACCATCTGAGTCTGTTGCAACAACAGGGTTGCTCACCTCATTTATGTGCTTGCAAGCCTTTCCTTCGTTCGTTCATCATTCAATAATGCATGCATTCTTACTTTATGTTCCTCTTTCATTATCTTTCACTTTATGTTACATAATACTTCATTCATTCATTAACATGACATGTAAGGCCACCAAAAAGATAAACATACATCATAATAAGGAACATATCATACGCAATCATCATCATCATACAGGGCAACATCATACATTCGTAACAAGCCTAAACATGCAACATCATCATCGTCATGCCCAACATGCTCTCTAAGGCCTCAATCGTCATCTTACATGCTCTTACGAAAACTTTTACGTCAAAACTTACATCTGCCCTTTCTCCCGAAAGTCAGAAGTCAGACTACGCTTCCCACGGGTGCAAACAGCCCTATTCGGGCGTATGGACACCCTTCAGTCGCGTGGCCTCCATGCGACTAAACACTATGTGAATGAGTACCCAATCGTGCGAATGGACTATGCGGATGAATACCCATGCGAATGAACGTTCGGTCGTGCGAATGGACAATGCGGATGAACCTCATGCGAATGAGATTAATGCGGATGAACACTTATGAGACTGGACCTTCAGTCGCATGACCTCCATGCGACTAGCCTTTCAATCGTGCGAATGGACCTTCAATCGTGCAAATGGACCCCAATCGTGCGAATGGACCCCAATCGCACCCTAATCGGCCGTATGGCCTCCATTCGGCCTCCAGTCGGTCGCCTAGCCCTAGCTGATGCAGAATGCAGTTCATCCCGACTGCAGCCGAGGGTTTTCCACCTCCAAACTCATCTAAACCCATTTTAAGCCTAAATCGACCATCCTAAACCTTAGGGATGCATACCACAACACCATTCAAGCACACACAAGCTCACAATCAAGCCACAAACGCATCATACATACACATACACATACACAAACGGGTCAAACATACACACGCTCCAAAAACCCGATTTCAGATGTGTTCCAGCCCTAAATTCGTTAGAAAACAAGTAAAAGTGGGGTTCTAGAACTCACATAAATGAGCACAACGTTAAGGGCTTCGATTTGGCTTCCTACACAACGAGTTTGGCCACCCGAATCACCCGAACCACTCTTTTTCTCTTATTCTTCTCCTTTCTCTCTTCTTCTCTCTATGAAGTCTGAAATGTGTGGTGTGTGGGGAGAGTGGGCTGCCCTCTCCCTACTAATATCACCACATTTCCCAAGTTTTCTTCGTTGGCGAGTTTGGTTCCTCGACTTTGAACTTTATTTTCTTTTCTTTCTTCACCGGCTTCAAAATAATAAATATTCTGGTGTTACGTAAGGACTACTAATGCTTTTTATGAAATTTGTGGGCTATTTGTGCTTATCTATTAGTTAGTCTTTAATTCTTTAATTTGAAAAGATTATAATTTATCTATTAAATTGATCCTAATTATAAATAATAATAATAATAATAACTAATAATAATAATATAATAATAACAATGATAATAATAATAATAATATAATAATAATAACAACAATAAGTTATAATAATAGTAATAAGTTGTAAAAGAATTAAAACTTCAAGATAATTAAGTTAGGGGGGTTAATTTGTTAATTTTGAAAACATTAAATGAAAGTTTTAGCATGAAATAATAACATTTTGAAGTTGAGGGACCATATGTGTAAATTCTTTAAAACACCAATTCAAACCCCCTTAATTCCCGTATTTCCGGCAGCCGTCGCCGGTAGAGCTCGGCGAGCTCCGGCGAGGCTTAAAACACCCCAAAATGACTTTAATCAATACCCCAAATCTCCCGAATTGCATCGTTAACATGATTCAAAACCCGTTATGAACCTTAAACGCATTCAAACGCCGGTTACAAACACAATCGACCAAGTAACCGGCAATTCATAAATCATGGAGCTGTTCGACATCTAAAACGCAAAAATAATCAAATTAATTGCACCTACATGATCGTTTAATCGTACCTAAACTCCTACACAACATAATTCTACTTGAATCCCACTTAAACAATGCAAACTACTCTCACTTTAACCACGAACCTGCAACCACTCGAACACCACTTCCCGGCCTTCGAAACCTGGAATTGAGAGAGGGCTTTGCATCAAGATCATAGTCCGAAACTACTCCCAAGTTTAATTCGATTAGTATCAACAATTGTTCTTTGATTGGACCCAAGACAACCACGACTTGTTCATCGCAGTGTGCATCATCATCTTCAATCAAAACGGGTAATTGAATCCACAAAAACACTTGTATTACCTTGGGAAACAAAAGCCCCATGATTTAGATCATTAACAACATCGATTTGATCTTCAATTTTGGTTCGAATCAATCTAGGGTTCATTCGAATTGGGGCTATTTTGAAACTGATGTTTTGAAGAATTTGAAACCATTATAAACCGCGGCTAGGAGCCTTGGTTCACCGGTTAAATCACTATGCTTTCAACTCAGAGGTCTCGGGTTCAAACCCGGGCACCCTCTTTTTATTTTTAAAAGGACTTCTTAGCCTTAATTCTATTTTAGAAAAATTCTATTACATATATAAATGATTTTTACAAACTTCTAATCTTTTAAAATCAACAAAATATTTTCTGTAAATTTATCTTTATAAAATATTTTAATATTTATTATAAAAATTATAATTAAGTATAGTTATAAAAATGGATTTAAATAATAATTTGAATTATTAATTATTATTGAATCTTATGTTTTTCTTTTATTAAAGATATATGTTATATTTCACAATTTATTAACAATGGTTATAATTCCTTTAAAATTTTATAATGTTACTTCTCTATTGAATAAAATATAAATAAGAGTTTACTAAATTGTTTACAAAACCCCAAAATCCTAAAACCCTAGTTCGCGTTAAAACGTTAATTTTATTATTAAACTTAAACCTTGTATATATATATATATATATATATATATATATATATATGATGCTTATTATTATTTCTTATTATATCATCCAATAAATACTTATTTGATCACGTGAGTATTTCTATACCCCTTTTTATATTTTTACACTTTGGGGTGAAACATGTTACTTTATAAACTTTGCACTTATAAACACGTTTGATTCTTGTAAACTTATGGCATTTCACTTGTATGTTGTGGTTAGTTGAACTTTGTGGCTACCATGTAATGTCGAATATATGTACAATCATTAAATATTGCTAGCCTAGCGAAGTCATAGATCTATGGGCCAGACAAGCCTGCTTGGTTGATCCAAGTACACTTAGCTAATCGTATATACTTTTAAACGTTTGAGACTTGTAAAACTTTGTGGAGGTTTGATTGTGCATTTCTATCTTACATCCCTAGTTTACTTTGTTCTCTAACTTACAACATGAATTGCCATCTTTTATATACTTATGTATTGCAAACTATGTAAATCTCCCCAACATTATTGTTGACCTTTTATTTTTAACATATTTTAGGAAATACTTAAGCTTGGTTTCTACTATTTGAAGCTTACACATCTAGGAATGGACCTAGTTAAATAAAGGAAATAAAATGGCTTGTTACATCTTATGTTATTCTTTTAATTTCTTTGAAACTTATGATTGTAATGGTACAATTGGAACTTATGTTTAATATATATTTGGGTTATTAATAGCGTTATGTGGCTGTGAACGATCTTAACCCTCACACCTCGACGTTTCTGCCATCAAGGTTGGGGTGTGACATTCTGCATCTAGTTTTACAAAATCATATGCTAATACAATTTTTCTAATAAAAGAAATGCACCTAATCTATTTATTACATAACCAAACGAATAAATAAATTACAAGCCAAACACAACAAAACACAAAATTACAACCCTTACAAGAAACAAAACCAATATGACAAATCACAATCAACCAAAACCAAACACATAAGGCCAAGGCTATGTTATGCACCATAATGAGAAACATATTCAACATCCAAGAACCACAATGAACCCCTTATTTTAGCCCTAAAGTTTCCGCCAACATAAACTAAAACTTTAAGGTTTGTCCAAACAACACAATCAACCATTTGATGTAAATCTTTCAAGGTTTATACTAAAGCATGCAAGAATAAACCTTGAAACATAAGGGATTCATATATCCACAACAAAAAAAGCCCCTAATTGGTTGAAAAGGTCCATGAAAACTAATTTTTCAAGACCTTTTGAAGCATATATTCCACATATCCGGCTCTAGATGCCATTGTTGGGTTTTGCAACAAGTTAATCAAAGCTAGTTTAACCATTTTAAACTTATAAAACGCAGCGGAAGAATGACTTAAACATGTTATTACATTCTGAAAATTTTCAACTTGTGAAGCATAAACAAAACCCAAAATCAAGGATCAACAATATATGTGAAACACTATGCTATAAAACAGAACAATCAACCAAAGGGTAAACAAGAAACAACCTTTCTTGCACTAGATGTTGTAGATGTAAAAAGAATGAAGATGGTCATGTCGTTGAATGTCTAGCCTTCAAAGGAGGAGACCTCAAGCTTGTATACCCACAAGCTTAGCAAACACCTTACTTGTTAGGAAGTAAAGCACCAAGAACAAACCCTCTTGTACAATCCGAAATCTTCAAGAAGTTCTTGAAGGGCAGCCAACAAAATGGAAATTTTCAGCTCCCCTTTTCGTTCTCTAATCCGAAATTTCAGCTTTTTTTGAGAGAGAATGTGTTATGTGTGTGTAGAGAAAAGTGTGTTGTGTGGGAGAGTCCAAGTGCAACAGTCTTCTAGTCTTCCACAAGACAAGACTGTAGGATCGTTGAAGGGTGAAGAGTTACAACACAACAACACAAAGAGGAGATAAACTAAACTTAGATCAAACAGTAAACTGGATTATCCAAGTGGTGACACTAAGAACAGAAGTAATATATAAGATAGAACACAAAGAACACAAGTGTTTGGTTTTCAAGAATGCAGTATATTGCTTTCTCTATGTTCTATTACAAGTGTTACAAAAGCATATTCGAAAGATACAAGAACATGAGATACTTATACAACATCCTACAGCCGGATATACTTTGAAAGGCAGCTGGATACAATTGACTAGACACACACAAAATCAATTATAGAGTCAAAAGGCAGATTGCCTTTTGACTAGTGACTATGACATGCCATAGCTCACATCCTTATCTATTACAAAAAGGATAAAGTACATAAAGTAGAATGTTACAGACTCAAGACCTCAATGTACAGTTACCAAAAGCATGGACCTTTTCACCAAACCATGTTAGTTGGTGACTTGCAGAGTTGCAGCGGAAAGGTGTCCAGCTTTATGGAACAATACATCAGATAAATCATGTTACTAAAAGTCTTCGGAAGAAATCTGTCTTCATGAACTTGAAGCTTCGGAAGACTTTGTCTTTGAGGCTTCGAAAGACATCATCTTTGGCTTCGGAAGATGCTGGTCTTGGTTCAGAAGATTTCACACTTAGAGTGTTTCTGTTGCTACATGTGAAACTTCCGAAGCATTCCACTTCAATGCACTTGTGCAGCACGCAGGAAAGGCTAAAGATGTTTAGGTTGCATCAGCCTCTTCATTAATCTCTACAAACTCCCCCTAGGCTGATGCTACCAAAATTTAGAAAACTTCAGATATTAACAGTCCTCATTAGGATGATCACCATTCCTTTCTTCATAAGATGATGAGGATCCTTCAGGCTGTCAAAGTGTCTTCTCATGTCAAAGAGATCATGCAGAGGCAACTAAAACATATCTTGCCATGTATGGATGTCTTCAATGCCTTGATCCCTAATAACATGCCACCTTTCGGATTTGTGGGGTATGTCCAAGACAAGATGGGTCTTCCTGATGCTAGAGGAGCTACTGAAGTTGGAGTTGATTGAGCTTCCTCTAGCAGCACATCCTCAGGCTATTATGATTCATCCTAAGGTTAGAAGGGGATTTAGGCTTCTTCTTCTTCTTAGACTTTGGTTTAGAAGCCATCCTTTTCCTTCTCTTTCCAAATTTTAGCTGAGAAGACTGGCCTGCAGCACCAGATTGATCTTCACTGTCTTTCTCAGTTGGGACTTCCTCTCACTCAGGTTCAGATGGAGAAGGAGGTTGACCCTGCTGTGGATCAGAAGATGAAGCTTGCTGAGCATTAGCAGGGGGTCCAGGTTCTATTGTGTCTGTTTGTTCAACCTTAACCTCCACTTCAGGTGGGGCCTGACTTGGAGTGGAGTGTAAGTCAGTGAGCTCTCCGCTCTTAATCTTCTGCTTGATTACCCTGATATGCTCATCCATAGTGGATAGAGACATGGGTCCAAGTCTCCTTCCGGAAAATCCATATAGCTTCAAGAAGCTCATCATCCTCTGCCTATTAGCAGACTTCTTCATGCTCTTTTGGATGATGGCTCTTGACTTTGCAGCTTCTTCCCTCAGCTTCTTCTTTGTTGTCTTTCTTTCCCTGACTAACTCAAGCTCAAGTTGTTTAAAGTACTCAAACTCAACATAGTCATAAGGTAAGGAAAGGAGTGCATCTACCTGATAGAGGCCTGTGGCACTCAGGTAGTTAACCATCTTCATTCTGTCTTCTTCCTTATCTACCTGAGGTTGTTGTTGAACCATATGCAGGATCGTTGAAGGGTGAAGAGTTACAACACAACAACACAAAGAGGGGATAAACTAAACGTAGATCAAACAGTAAGCTGGATTAACCAAGTGGTGACACTAAGAACACAAGTAATATATGAGACAGAACACAAAGAACACCAGTGTTTGGTTTTCAAGAATGCAGTATATTGCTTTCTCTATGTTCTATTACAAGTGTTACAAAAGCATATTCAAAAGATACAAGAACATGAGATACTTATACAACATCCTACAGCCGGCTATACTTTGAAATCCAGCTGGATACAATTGACTAGACACAGACAAAATCAATTGTAGAGTCAAAAGGCAGATTGCCTTTTGACTAGTGACTATGACATGCCATAGCTCACATCCTTGTCTATTACAAAAAGGATAAAGTACATAAAGTAGAAAGTTATAGACTCAAGACCTCAATGTACAATTACCAAAAGCATGGACCTTTTCACCAAACCATGTTAGTTGGTGACTTGCAGAGTTGCAGCAGAAAGGTGTGCAGCTTTATGGAACATTACATTAGATAAAGCATGTTAGTAAAAGTCTTCGGAAGAAATATGTCTTCATGAACTTTAAGCTTTGGAAGACTTTGACTCTGAGGCTTCGGAAGGCTTCATCTTTGGCTTCGGAAGATGTTGGTCTTGGCTTCGGAAGATTTCACACTTAGAGTGTGTCTGTTGCACATGTGAAACTTCCGAAGCATTCCACTTCAATGCACTTGTGCAGCATGTAGGAAAGACTAAAGATGTTTAGGTTGCATCAGCCTCTTCATTAATCTCTACAAATACTAAACAAAACACACAACCACACTAGGGCAGCTGAATCCTCCCTTCAAAATGGATTTTCCCCCCATTTTTGTTTTATAAAAATTACACACTTAGCCCTTGATTTTTATAAAATTAAAACTTCTATTAATTTTATAAATAACACACTTTTATTGTTATTATTTAACCAACTTAAATAATAAAACAAATAATCTCTCATAAACAAATCATACGTACAATGTTGTTCTTTTGCAAAGGTATAGTTTTAGAAACCAATTTTCTAATTGGTGTCAATATTTATTTGTTTGATCTTATCAACAAATAAATACTAATTGGTGTTTGTATAGCTTGTTATTGGCATGACCCGACTTGGATCATAACGTACTAACCACATCAATCTTGTGTGTGTCTTGGACGTATAAGGTCCAACAATATGTTGATGGATCTTCAAGTACCCTCACAAGAGATCATTTCTTGATCTACCCAGAGGAAGACTGGACCATGCTGCAAGACTTCTAGGTCTTAACTCAGACTCATTGAATGATGAAGAGAAGAGACTAAGAATGAAGCTGTTGACTTTACTGGATACAAGGAAAGAGGACAAGTTTCCTAGTCTGTCTCTTGTGCCTAGAAAGAAAATAATCCAGTGGTGGTTCGATGAAGCTACTCACAACTTTGTTGTGGAAACTGAGAATGGTGAAGTCAACAGGCTGAATGCCACCTCTTTACCACACTCTAGCAGGTTTGATATTGCTGAGTTAGTAAAGAAACCATCTCTAACCCCTATAACTCTGAAACTGCTGCTTACATCAAAAATCATCTAAGAAGTCTTCATCTGGCTGAGTAAACTGCAAATGCTAAGATTGAAGAAGAGTTGAAATTGAGAAGAAAGGAAGACGAGGATAGACCTCCCACGAAGGGCATAGCCTTTCTACAGATGGTGGAGGGTCCTGAATTGGACCTATAGTTAGATGGGAATATGATTATAGCTCACATCAACTAACTCTTTTTAGAGGGCCACAACAAAGGGTACATATCACTCAGGGTGACAGATTAGAGTTCCTGTCAACTAAAGATTTATACAAACTTCTCAGCACCACATCAAGGAAGAACAGGGAAACTGACAAGTATTTACTCTCCTTGATGCTCAAGGTTTTGAGGAGCAGAAACAAGTGAGGTTTTGGTAGCACCGGCCTAGGGGGAATTTGTTGGATCAAGAAGAAGGCTGGTGAAACCAAAACCAAATCACTTAGACAAATTTTGGTGCTATCTACAAAGGTTTCCGAAGCCAAGCGTGGAACTTTCAAAGGAAGTAAAGTTCTTCCAAAGACAGAGTGAAAGTTTTAATTCCGAAGACAAACTCTACTTCTGAAGACAAAGTGTTCACTTTCGAAGATCAAGTGTCAAAAGAAGAAATCAGAAGACTACTTCCGAAGTATGAAGAAAGAAGAATTCCTCAAGCCTTGGAAGAAGTAGCTTCTTCCGAAGTGTAAGTGGCTTCGGAAGTACTTGTTATTCCGAAGCCATTTAACCTTCGGAAGACACTGTTATGAAGAAGTAGACATAAGTATGGTCTCTGACACTTCGCTGCAGACCTCTGATACTGCATGGCATTTTCTCGAAGAGCCATGTAGTTGACCATACTTTATTCCACTGTTCACCTTTTTATGTTAGTACAAGTTAACTTTAGTTGGTGACAAAAGGTAAATCAGGGACATGTCCTGACTACCATATCTCAGATAAGACTTTATCTGAGATACCTTAAACTATAGCTTTGTAGTATTTGCTTTAGTTAGAGGATTCCGGCTGGTATCAAAGTATACTCTGCTGTAGGTAGTATTATATATATTTTCTCATTGTAAGTCATAACAGTATGCTTGTAAGAGTCTTGTAATATTTTAGTTAAGAAGGAATATATGCAAATACCTTGAAAATTACTTCTTATGTTTGTTATTACTTATTATATTATTATCAACTCTAAGAGACTTTTCTTTCATCCGAGTGTTGTTTAAATGAATTTGAGAGAAAAACTAAGTGTTTAGTGACATAAACTGATCCTGCAATAATGAAAGTGGAACATAATGAATGAACGACTAAATGTCTTGCAAGCAAATGAAAGGAGGTTCACAACTCATTAAGAGTTGTTAGCTCAATTGTGTGTTTACAACGTGCGATCTTGGCTAACCCTTAAGGGTTCACACATAGGGGGAGTTAGTATATGTGACTACTCCATACGTGCGATATGTGTGATATGGTATCCTTGTCATTTAACCCTAGATGATATGGCTTTGTGCTCAAGAGGGGGGTTAAGCATACGACATGATCTAGATAGAAGTGAAATGATTATAAATGTACGTAAAGTGCAATAAGTACGAAATGTGCAAAATGTACGAAATAAACAATGATATAAGATAATAATTATTACCTTGTTGTATGTATGATGTGTGATCATGTGCAAAAGAAATAAAATGTTTTAACGAATGAAATGTAATATGATGTTTTTGTAAAACTAGAACTCATTAAGCAACGCTGACTTTTATGTATTTTCCAATTGGCAGGTAATGATTGCTGAGGATGGCACGAGGCAACTACTTGGAGTTTTTGGGATGACATCCATTGTTTAAATCATTACGTTTTTGCATTGTAATGCCAACAAACAATATTTTGTAACGATTATGAATGTTGTATTATTTTGCAAAAGCAATGAATCAAATGATTTTAAATTATTCTGCTGCGTTGTTTTAGTACTCTTAAATATATGTTTTATGTTTTATGTGCGATGATTGACCGACTGTAAGGGTCTCGGGAATGGGGCCTTACATTTCTAGGTGGTTGAACTCAATTGCAAACGAGTTTGAAGGAAGTCATACTCAGAGGTTGGTAAGGTGAGTTCTAGAACCCCCCCCCCCCTTATATGTTTTAACTGATTTTGAGGTTGAAATGCATGTATGTATGTTTTTATGGAAGTGGGTTTTATACCCGTATGTTCTTGTGTGTGTGAATGCGAGTGGGGTATGATTTGGGTGTTCATGATGTTATGATTGTGTTATGTATATGTTTATGATGCTTAGTATGTAAGAACTAAGCTTAGAATATGAGGAATGTTGGATTGGGACTAAATTAGGTTATTAAGGCAAGTTGGTTGCCCATGTGCTTGAAATTGGCCCAGGCGCCCCACGATCGAATTGTCTAAGTGTTTGCCCAAACACCTGAAAACCCATGCGCCCAAATAGTACTCATGCACCTAGGATTAGGCTGAATTTGACTAAGTGTCCCATGCGCCTAGACTGCTCATGCACCCGGGCACTCATGCGCCTGCATAGTGCACATGCACCTAGAATTTTGCCAGAATGCTTAGGTGTTGGGCCATGCGCCCAAATAGTGCCAATGCGCCTATAAGCTCCCATGCGCCTAAGTGTTCCCATGCACCTTCATAATGCTTATGCGCCTAAGCCCTTAGTTTTATTTATGGAATTATGGGAAAAAGTGAAGTTTTAGGCTTTGACTTGGGATGTTTTCGAGGGTGATGTAAGATGACTCTATGATGTGGTATGTGATGTTTATGATGATGCCATGTATGGGTATGTTTATGTTTATGTTCCTTGCCCCGGTACAGGTGCCAGACATTGTACGTAATGAATGGGGTCTATTATTAGACTTCGGCCCAGTACTCGGTTTCTACCTACGATTGGGGTATAGCTCATGACATTGATCCAGAAAGAATGAACGATGGATGGCTAATGAATGAAATTTATAGCATGGAAGTTAATGAATGAAATGATGATGTACACTGAATGAAAGTTAAGGAATGATATGGTAGGCAATAACGATATTATTTTTCTGTACGTATGATGCATGATCACATATGAATGTAAAGAAAGGTTTTAAACGAAAGTGAAGTATTTTGTTTTAAAACTAAAACTCAGTCAACAACATTGACTTTTATGTGTTTCCAGTTAGCAGGTAATTGTTGCTGAGGATGGCACGGGGCAGCTACTTGGCATTTTTAGATGGCATCCACTTGTTTAAATTATGATATTTATTGTGATGTAGTGCAAACGATAATATTTTGTAAATGTAAACTACGTTGTATTGTTTAGCAAAAGCAGTCACTAATGTATTAAATGGTTTGAAGTTATTCCGCTGTGATGTTTTATTAAAATTAAATATATATGGTATGTTTTATGTGCAATGATTGACGAGCTGTAATTGTCTCGAGAACGGGTCCTTACAAGTTGGTATCTGAGCAAAAGTTTAAGTGAAATGGGTAATAGATTCAAAAGAAACCTAAGCTTAAATTGAGAATAAGACACAAGGGAAGGGATGCCAGTCCGAGTAGCTACATGCCATCAAGTATTTTCTTTAATGTTAACTAGGATTCTATGCACATGTTATGTGGTTTATGTGCTTCTTAGTAGATTTAGATACGAATGTAGTCCGGATATGAAACACTTGGGTTATGATGAGTAAAGTAAGTGGCTAATCATAATTGGCCACTTTAATTAGGGACTTCTATACTTGACATATACTAATCTATTACCTTGAATGGTCGTGTTAGTGTTTGAATCTTATAGTGTGTTAGAGGATGGCTAGTAGTAGATCTTCCAAGGCTTCAGATGGTGAAGGTCGTGGAGGCCATGGTGGGTGTGGTGCTGGACCACGAGTCACGAGAGGAAGGGCTGGAGCCGAGGAGACAGCTCATGAAGAGTCTGAGACACCTCATCCGGAGGGTGATGACGAGAGTGCTAACTTAAGGGCCTTAGTGAAGGAGGCGTTGGTGGAAGAAGTTCACCATGTCATGCAGACAATTCTGCTATCTGTGGTGACTGAAGTGATCAAAGAGGTGCGTGAAGGCGAGAGGAAAGAGAGGAATAGATCCTCAGGTGAAAGGGAGCAATCGGAGACTGAGATGGTCATCCCTAGTGATGAGGAAGATGAAGAAGAGCCTATGCATGAGGCGGCACAAGGCTGTAACTATAGGGCATTCCAGAGATGCAAG
This sequence comes from Flaveria trinervia, assembly GCA_025506515.1. Classification (NCBI taxonomy): domain Eukaryota; kingdom Viridiplantae; phylum Streptophyta; class Magnoliopsida; order Asterales; family Asteraceae; genus Flaveria; species Flaveria trinervia. The sequence goes on along the minus strand of CM046442.1, from coordinate 100,931,229 downwards.
ACCCTAACTTTTAATGGCAATGGCACTACTGCTGCTGCTCATTGGTGGGTGAGGGAGATGGAAACTGTTCTGGAGATCAACAAGTACCGAGAAGATTAGAAGGTGAAGTTTGCCACTCATTCATTTATGGACTCGGCTCTGTGTTGGTAGGACAATATCCTCCAAGCTGAGGGTAGTAGAGCAATTAGAAGGATGAGGTGGATAGAGTTAAAGAAGTTGTTGATGAAGGAGTTTTGTACTCACAGAGAGTTGGACAAAGTGGAGAGGGAGTTCCTGTAGCTAGAGGCGGGAAAAATGATGCATCATCAATAGACCACCAAGTTCAACTGTTAGGACTCTAGAAAGATTGACATGTTGTCTTTAGGTGTCTTTTTTTCTTTTTGTAATAGTATAGGGACTAGTCTGTAATTAGTTAATTCCTATGTTTCATTATAAATAGCTTAGACAGTTAGTTAGTAGTGAGAGAGAACGAACCACTGCTTATTACTTTGTAATTCTCTTTGCTTGATATTAATGAAACTGTGAATTTTGTTGATATCTTGCTTGAATTCGATTACTTTGTTTGTGTTTTCTTTGAATTTTGCTCATACATCATCACAGATTAGCTCAATTGATCCTATCATTTGGTATCAGAACTGTTGGTAGCTGTTATTTGAGTAATTTTGAAGTTTATCGAACTTTGAAACTCAAAAAGCTCACTGAATCTATCTTTGATAGACAATTCAAATGAAAATTTGTGGATTTTAGATGTGTTTCATCATCAAAATCATGTTTTAAACCACAATTAGCAGTTAAATTCATCAAATTGAGATAATTTATTGAATTTGTGTTCGAACAATTCATTGTTTTTTCAAACTGAAAATTGCAAAATTGATTGATTTGTTGTTGATGTTGATAGAAATTGATGTTAGAAGAATGATTAACGGCATAAAACTTGTCTAATTGGAAAGTTTCAATCCATTTCATCAACTTTTGAAGATGATGAATGTGGCGCATTAGGGTTGAAGTTTGCTGAAAAATTGTCGAAGTGTTAAGCGTTTGACTACTGTTTAGTCGCATTAACACTGTGTAGACGTTTTAGTTTAGACGTTTGACCACTGTTGAAGAGAAAGTCCAGACATATCAATTCTGTTGAGGCATATTTGAACTGTTTAGATGTTTGACAACAGTTGAGGCGCATTACAACTGTTTAGGCGCATCACAACTGATCAGGCGTTTTACTACTTTTCAGACGCATCAATTTGGGCGTTTTGGAAAATTTTTCTAAGGCAATCCCTTAGACGTCTCTCAACCTAGGCGCATCAACTGTTTGGGTGTTTGACTACTGTTCAGGCGTATCAACATCGACACTTAGAATTTTTTTTAAGAAAATATTTCGAAAACTTTTCATTTCATTTCTTAATTCAAAAATATAAGAAAAACAACAAAAATATAAAAATGGTGAAATCAGAAGATTCTGAAAATAGAGTTCCAAAACATAAAAATAGAGCTGATTTCAAAAATTGGTCTCTTAGGTTGAAACATCACTTAAATTCCATTGACACTGATCTTTGGAAATCCATAGAAAAAGGACCATTCATCCCGATAACTACTGATGGACCTGACAGAGGGTTTGTATACACTAAAGACTCTCAGGAACCCTATCACGAAGATGGTCTTCCAGGAGATGATTTGAGAAGAGTAAAGAATGATGTCAAAGCATACTTCTTGATGTGTAAAGGACTGCCTCTGCAAGTTTTTGCAAGGGTCGATCGATATCAGACTGGATATACCATGTATAATCCTTAAAGACCATTTGTGAAGGAGGCAAGGAGATTCAAAATCTCAAGAAACAAAAGTTGAAAAGGAAATTAGAACTGTTTCAACATTTGTCTAGAGAAACCGTAAACCAGATGATGAAAAGGTTTGTTCAACTTACAACTAAGATGTCAACAGCTGGTATTAAGTCTGATCTTGAAGATCTAAATCTTATACTACTCAATGCCTAACCTCATCATGGAAACAAACAGTAACCTTACTAAAGCATACAGAGAAGTTCCCTATGGATCTAGATCTACTTATTGCCAAGATTGACTCAGTAGAGATTGATGACAGCTTAAGGAACAATGATAGAGCAGCATCAATGTCTCAATATCAGTTTGTTGCTTCTCTAGCAAACATAGTTGAAAATGCATTCATGACAAAAAGTGAGAAAGTTACAGAAGAAGAGGGATATTTATTTGTTAGAGCAGGATTTTTCACTGACTCATCATTTACTAGTGCTCCTGCTTATACAACATAATCTCACTCTCAATCTCCTCCTAAATCTCAGTCTCAAACATCAAATGTTTAAAAAGAGACTTCTTCATCTAACTCTGCTAAATCTAGCAAAGTTAAAGATGTAATAAACATCCTATTAGAGGATGAAGAGTCAAAAACTACATTTATTGCATTTATGGCTAGTTTTCAAGCATATCAAGGTAGCCATTTAACTCAATTAGATATTGTTTTGCAAGATTTATTTGAAATGGATCCTAAAGATGTGGAAGAGATGGACTTAAACTGGAAAATGGTGATGATTGCTTACAGGACACAAAAACACTCATATGTCAACAGGAAGTACAAGCCAAGTGCTAACAAGACTGTTGGATTTGATAAATAAAAATCTAGGTGTTTTAACTGTATCAGCTATGGCCATTTCTCAAGAGAATGCAAAGCTCCAAGGAATAATGGAGGAAATGCTCAATCAAGTTCTAATAATCAAAGGTTTCAACTAGCTCAGAAGACTTTTCAAAAGCCTTATCAAAGTCTTCCTATGCCTGAGCTTAAAGATGAAACAAAATCATCAGATGAAACCAAGAAAGCTCTAGTAGTTAGTATTAAAGATCGTTATGATTGGAGTGCATATGTTGAACAATTTACTAATGATTTAACATCTAGATGAAGTTGCAGAAATTCAGGAAGAAGATTGGTCAAAAAACAATGATCCAAAGGTGGAAGGTGAAAATGAAGAAGATGACTACGATTGGAGTGACAAATCAGACCCTAAGGAGGATACAGATGAAGTTGCTCTAATGGCACAGTGTGATCAACCTAAGGTTGACACTTGATCTTCAAAATCTAAAACCTCATCTCCAAAATTTCCTGAAATCCCATCTGAAGTGAGAGAAAAAGTCTGCACAAAATCATGCTATGAACATGTGAATACTATAGAACATACTCATATAAAATCTTTGAGAAACTCAAACAAGAAGAATCAATGCATAACAAATTAAAATCTGATCATAAAACAGCAGACCAAAAGATTATCTCTCTTCAAACTTCATGGAACAAAACTCTAAAAGAATTAGAAATTGTTTGTAAACAATTGGAAGACATGACCAAAAATCTTGAATAGGAGAAGATAGCACATGCTGCTACTCAAATGGATCTTGTTAAAGTAAAGAGTTCAAAAATGATTGTAGAAAAACTAGTAAGTGAGAGGAAGATAAACAGAAAGCAGGATTAGGCTTCACTCATGAAGTTATGCCTAATCTATCTCAAACACTTTACCACAAAACTTCAATACACATGATCATTCTCCTGAGAACAAAGCTAAACTTAAAGCTTTTTTCAGGTCAAAAATAGGAATTCTGAATAAGAAAAGGAAAATGTAAAAGTGTTTGTTGAAAATGATCAAGAAAAGATAAAAAAAGGTCATCTAATCAAGATAAAATCATATGAATCTAAACAATCAAAACAAAACACTTCTAAGCAAATTAATTCTGTTTTAGGAGAAGTGAAAGTTCAAAGCAATGATAAACAATAGGTAGGAACATAAGAAGATTCAAACACTATTAATCTAAAACAAGTTCAATCTGAAAAGGAATCTGAAAGTATTGATCTGCCCAAGATTCATATTAAATTGATGTGGCTAGTGTAATATGATCCAAGTCGGGTCATACCCAATAACAAGCCAAACAAACACCAAAAGGTAATTTATTTGTTGATAAGATCACACAAATAAATAATGACACAATTTAGAAAATTGGATTTTCTAAATTATTGCTTTTGTAGATGAACATCATTATATAGATAATTTGTTCATAGAAGATTTTTTGTACATTATTTAATATGGTTAAGCAATGGCAAATAATAGTGTGTGTTAGTGATATAAAATTAAAATGGTTTTAATTTTATAAAACAAGGGATGTGATTGTAAATTTTTTTATAAAAATTTGAATTGAGAGGGAATTAAAAGGGGACCATTTCGGCCGCCCCTTTTTGGTCTTGGATGCCCCAAATTTTAATTAGTTCCAAGACATGCAAGTCTTGGACACTTGAACACATTTCTCATTCCATCACATCCAAGAACACACACCAAAAGCTCTCTCTCTACTCTCTCCTTCTCTCAATGATTAAAGAATAGTTAGGGCAGAAAATTTCAGCATACAAAAGAGGATTCTGTTGCTGAAAATTTGTGTCAAGAAGCCTAGCATTCAAAGGTGTTTGTACTAGCTTGGGGTATCACCTCTTGAGGACTTCTATTTTGAAGTTTCAGCCATGATTTCATCTTCTTTCTCTTCTTGAAATTCGTCTTTGAACAGCTCCAAAGGTTGTGTTCTTTACATCCTATGTTTGTTCCTTTGTATGTATTTCGTATATTGATCCATGGCTTTGGGGTTTGCTTATTAAAATGGGTTTAATAATCAACATATTAACATGTTTTAAAACTATATTCCGCTGCGTTTTTCATACAAATGAAGATGATATGAACTTTGATAAACATGTTGAATCCCAACAATGGCATCAAGAGCCACATATACGAAAGCATACATGTTTTTTTCTTACTTGTTCTCGGGTTTTATGGTGTTTGACACCTCATACCCGTATGTTTGTGGGCTGGAATGTAAAACCCCCTTTTGATTTCTTAAAGATACTACTTTATGCATGTAAGGATCTTTAAAAATCTAGTCATAAGATGTTTGTTTGTATGGAATTAACCCATTTGTTCTTGGTTTGTGTTGGCCAAGAACATGGGTTAAAAAGGGGCTGCCCCATTTCGTGACATTAGTTTCTTTTTGGATATGTTGTTTTGGTTATGCATAACAAAGCCTAGACCATGTGGATTGATTGATTGGTTCTCATGTTATATTCATTTGGCTATGTAATAATTCAATTTCATGTTTCAAGTCTTGTTTTGTAATTCATTTATTCATATGGTTTGTAATAAATAGATTAAGTTTTTTTTCCCTTTACTAGAAAAATGTATTAGGATACATATTTTGTAAAGATGCTCAAGATCAAGATTTGAAGAGAAGATGGACAAAGAGGATGCTCGAAGATGTGGTTTCAAGTGGGAGTCCTTTTGTCAACCTTGTATCATGTTCTTAACCTATTAGGACAAGACCTTTTGACACACTTGTTTTGGCTAAACAAGTGTGCTCAACTTAGTATGCTTTGTTGTGCATATGTGAATGTTATGTTTATGCTTGGTTGAATGCTTATGATGTTGTTTGTTTTGAATATTTGGATGTGATTTACAAACCGTCTATTATAACAAACTATTACATGTAATTGGTTCTCAAATCATTAAGCTAAATAGAATGGGTCTATAAAAGGAGTTATTGGTTTGCAAAATAAAATGGGTTTTATTTAAAAGAACCAAATGGATACCATATGGTTGAATGCATACAATCATATACTACATGGTCTTTTCTAAAACAAGGATTGTGAAAATTCAAATCCCTTTTGAGAAACAAGTTAAACACCATCCTTTTATACAACACTTAGGTTATTTGCAAACTCTTAGTGGGATAAAGGTCACCTAACCACTTTGAGGGAACTTGTAACTTGAGATGAGAATACCATGTTTGTGGGATAAAGGTCACCTAACCACTTATGTAGTAAACTCACACGTGTGTGTAAGTAGGATGACTTGATTTATAAAATATATTGAATGGATCACCTAAAATATGTTTTATAAAAGGTGTTGATGGGATAACATGCCGTTGTAAACATAAGATGTTCATACGATCCCATATCACTAGAAGTTGCAATAGGTTGCAATTGTCATTCATGACTACCTTGTTTATTTAAATAATGGGATAAAGGTCACCTAACCAATATTTAAATATAATTGGATTCTAGAATTTTATTTATTAAGTCTATGAGACATAAAAGGGTGTTAATAAAATGAAATAAATTTTATCACAACTACTAAAATGGATCTTTGTAAAATCTTGTAGATGGCCGACAACAACAACGCTAATAACGATGTACCCAACCAAAACAACCAATCTCTTAGGGCGATCCTTCAAAGGGATCGTCTAACACCTAACAACTTCATGGATTGGTACCGCAACTTGAGAATCGTTCTCAAGCAGGAAAAACGGGCCTACATCCTTGATGATCCCATCCCCGATGAACCTAACGAAGAGGATGTGGAGGCCTATAATGATTGAGTCAAATATGTTGAAGACTCTATCCAAGTCTCTTGCTTAATGCTAGCAAGTATGACTCCTGAACTCCAAAAGGAGTATGAGCTCCATGGAGCTTATGACATGATCACTCAGTTGCGGGAAACGTTCCAGCAACAAGCTAGGGTGGAGCGCTTCGAAACGGTTCGAGCGCTTCATGCATGTCGGATGGAGGAATCCAATCAGTTTCATCTTATGTTCTTAAGATGAAAAGCCATATCGACCGCCTTCAGAGGCTTAACTGTCCTGTCTCAAAGGAGTTGGCCACGGATTTGATCCTTAACGGCCTAACTAGGAAGTTTGAGGTGTTTGTCTTGAATTACAACATGAACGGATGGGACAAGAGCATAAATGAACTTCATTCAATGCTCAAAACAGCTGAAGCAGGAATGGGTAAAAGGGTTTTACCTGTTCTTAACATTAATGAAGGTGGAAGAAGGAGAAGGTCTCTACTTCCCCCCCCTAAGGCAACTGTTGCCAAAGGAAAGGGGCACGTTAAAGGAAAGGGGAAGATGGTTGTTAGGGCGCAACCTCCGAGGCCCAAGGAGAAGAAGCAGAAGGTTGTTGTTAACGACCCATGCTTCAAATGTGGTGAGATAGGGCATTGGATGAGAAATTGTCCAGTCTATCTCTAAGAGTTGAGAGAAAAGAGGGATGCGGGGCAAACCTCAGGTATAATTTATATGATACATGTTGAGCTAAATGTTATTTCCTCTAACACATGGGTATTAGATACCGGATGTGGAACTCACATTTGCAATTTGTTGTAGGGGTTCAAAAGAAATGAACATTATGCAAAAGGGGAAATTAGTCTCTTCATGGGAAATGGTGCAAAGGTTCACGTAGAAGCCCAAGGAGACTACATTTTGAAGCTTCCAAGTGGTTTGGAAGTTATTTTAAATAATGTATTATATGCTCCTAGTTTGACTAGGAACATAATTTCCGTTTCCCGTTTAAGACAATGTGATTATAATTTCAAGTTTGTTGACAATGATATTCATGTTTCTTTAATCATATGTTTTATTTTAAGGCCATACCTAATAATGGAATTTATGAATTGGTTCATGAGAACACAACATATGATAGCTCAATATACCAAGCAACCACCAAAAGGCTCAAATTAGATTTGAATGATACCTACCTTTGGCACTGTCGTCTTGGTCATATAAACAAGAAACGTATACAAACACTTCAAAAGAATGGTGTTTTAAAAACAAATGAATGTGATTCATTTGATGTATGTGAATCTTGTTTACTAGGAAAAATGACTAAGGCACCTTTAGTGGGACTAATGAAAGGGCAAAAGATTTATTAAGAATCATACATTCGGATGTATGTGGTCCCTTTAAGCCGATGACTAGGAATGGTGAAAGATACTTCATTACCTTTACTGACGATTATAGTCGCTATGGGTATGTGTACTTATTAAGGCATAAAGCTGAAGCTTTTGAAATGTTCAAAATCTTCAAAAATGAAGTTGAAAATCAACTCAACAAGTCAATTAAAGTTCTCCGTACCGATAGAGGTGGTGAAAACTTAAGTGATGTTTTTCAAGATCATCTTAGGAGTTGTGGGATCATCTCACAACTCACTCCACCTGGGACACCACAACATAATGGTGTGTCTGAGAGGAGAAATCGAACCTTATTGGATATGGTTCGATCTATGATGGCTAGAAGCACATTGCCTGTATCATTTTGGGGTTTCGCTTTACTCTCCGCGGCCCGTATTCTGAATATGGCCCCAACCAAAAAGGTGGAAAAGACACCTTTTGAGATATGGCATGGAAGAGTTCCATCCCTATCATACTTAAGGGTCTGGGGTTGTGAGGCCTATGTTAAGACTCCCACCCCAAACAATTTGAAGTCCGATCCACCAAGTGTATTTTTATTGGATATCCTAGAGATTCTATGGGATATTATTTCTATGATCCACTGGAACAAAAGGTGTTTGTTGCCAGAAAGGGTGAGTTCTTAGAAACAAAGTTCCTTATGGAAGGAACTAGTAGTAGAACAGTGGATCTTGAGGAGGATCAAGTAACACAACCCGATGCACGTTTGGTTGAAACTAGCACTCAACATGAAAATGTTGAGGATGATCAAGCGTTTGATCAATACACACAAAACGTTCGCAGAAGTAGTAGAACTTGTAATCCACGTGAAAGATATGGATTTTTCATGGATGGATGCTATGTGGTAGATTCAGATGAACCAACCACATATCATGATGCAGTGCCCAATTTGGATTATGACAAATGGCTAGAGGCCATGAACGTTGAGATGCAATCCATGTATGACAATCAAGTTGGGAACTTGTCGTACCACCTCTAAATTCCAAAGTAGTTGGAAGTAAGTGGGTTTTCAAGAAAAAGACCGATATGCATGGAAACTTGGATACTTACAAAGCTAGACTTGTAGCAAAGGGTTTCACGCATACTCAAGGGGTTGATTATGATGAAACATTCTCACCTGTTGCAATGCTAAAGTCTATAAGGATATTGTTTGCCATAGCTGCTCATTATGATTATGAGATTTGGCAAATGGATGTCAAAACCGCTTTCCTAAATGGATATCTTGAGGAAGATGTCTATATGGTTCAGCCTGAAGGTTTTGTCGATCCAAAATATCCTAACAAAGTATGCAAGTTAAAGAAATCAATCTATGGATTGAAACAAGCATCGAGAAGCTAGAATCACCGTTTTAATGAGGAGGTAAAGAAATTTGGCTTCATCAAAAACGCTGATGAGGCTTGCGTGTATAAGAAGGCTAGTGGGAGCACAATGACCTTCCTAGTATTGTATGTTGATGACATACTACTATTTGGAAATGACATTCCAACCATGGAAGGTGTAAAAACCTGGCTTGGAAGTTGTTTTTCCATCAAGGATCTTGGTGAAGCCGCTTATATTCTGGGAATAAAAATCTATAGGGATAGATCAAGGCGGCTAATTGGTTTGAATCAAAGTGCATACATTGACAAAATCTTGAAAAGGTTCAAGATGGAAAACTCTAAGAAAGGTACTGTACCTATTCAAAGAGGGACAATATTGAGTACGACTCAATGTCCTAGCTCAAAAGAGGAGCAAAATAGAATGAAGGCTATCCCATATGCATCTGCTATAGGATCCATCATGTATGCAATGATATGCACTAGACCAGACGTGTCATGCGCTTTGAGCATGACAAGTAGATACCAGCAAAATCCTGGTGATAGTCATTGGATCGCTGTCAAGAACATTCTAAAGTACCTAAGGACGACTAAGGACATGTTCTTGATCTACGGATCTGGTGAAGAGGAACTCGTTGTAAAAGGTTACACGGATGCGAGTTTCCAAACCGATCGTGATGATTCACGATCTCAATCGGGGTACATCTTTATTCTGAATGGGGGAGCTATTTCTTGGAAAAGCTCAAAGCAAGAAGTCGTAGCGTTGTCCAATACAGAGTCAGAATACGTTGCCGCTTCAATGGCAGCACAGGAAGCTGCATGGCTGAAGAAATTCATAGCCGATCTAGGGGTAGTCCCTTCCATTCAGGATCCCCTAGAGATCTTTTGTGACAACGAGGGTGCGATTGCTCAAATCAAAGAACCTCGTGCTCATCAAAAGACTCGGCACATTGAACGGAGATTCAACTACATAAGGGATGAAGTTGAAAAGGGAAAGATATGTATTCGCAAAGTTCACACTGATAAAAATGTTGCGGATCCACTCACAAAGCTCCCCGAAAAGGCAAAGCATGAGGGTCATGTTTGTGCCATGGGACTTAGATATTCAAGTGACTGGGTTTGATGTTGTATTTTGCATATAGATATTGTAACTAATGTTATTTGACTTAATTATATAGTTATAATTTCATTTGTTCTTCTATTTTAGCATGTTTAAATCCATGAATAAATAAGTTATTCTAAACGTCCGCAGTCGATTATACTTGTGGGAACAACTATAAATATAAGACTATAATGAACTCGGATTGGTTGATATTCATATGGTGTGAATATACAGCAAGAGGTTGCTACCAAGGTTCATTGATATCTATGGGATATAGATATTGGACTGACCCGCTCTCAATTATTTCTGCATGGAATCTTGCTGATTTGTCATAAGAGATTTTGAGTAAAGGCGAATATCATTGTATCCTTAGACCTGAGATACATATTGGGTCTTGATATTCACCAAGTATTGTACTTTGACTTAGTTCTTTGCTGTTCTGAAAAGACAATACATAAGGTTGAGTTCAGGTATAACATGAGGTGATTGTGAGAGACGTATGTAATCGAGATGGAATTTGTTCCTCTTATTCGTTGAGAGTTAGATGTCTAAGGCCTGCTAAAGTTAAATCATCAGAGAATGACAATTCTGTGTCTCTTGGATTTAACATGACATCTGCAACAAAAGGATAGATGATTAATTCACCTAAAACATATTCAAGTAAGGTACTTGAAAAGGATAATGTTATTGAATGGCACTTAGTCATATACATTAGGGGTAGCAAACCGTTGCTAGGCGTTATTTGCTGCTTGCATCAATCTTCTATAAATCTTGTGCAAGTGGGAGATTGAAAGTATTGATCTGCCCAAGATTCATATTAAATTGATGTGGCTAGTGTAATATGATCCAAGTCGGGTCATACCCAATAACAAGCCAAACAAACACCAAAAGGTAATTTATTTGTTGATAAGATCACACAAATAAATAATGACACCAATTTAGAAAATTGGATTTTCTAAATTATTGCTTTTGTAGATGAACATCATTATATAGATAATTTGTTCATAGAAGATTATTTGTACATTATTTAATATGGTTAAGCAATGGCAAATAATAGTGTGTGTTAGTGATATAAATTAAAATGGTTTTAATTTTATAAAACAAGGGATGTGATTGTAAATTTTTTTATAAAAATTTGAATTGAGAGGGAATAAAAAGGGGACCATTTCGGCCGCCCCTTTTTGGTCTTGGATGCCCCAAATTTTAATTAGTTCCAAGACATGCAAGGCTTGGACACTTGAACACATTTCTCATTCCATCACATCCAAGAACACACACACCAAAAGCTCTCTCTCTACTCTCTCCTTCTCTCAACGATTGAAGAATAGTTAGGGCAGAAAATTTCAGCATACAAAAGAGGATTCTGTTGCTGAAAATTTGTGTCAAGAAGCCTAGCATTCAAAGGTGTTTGTACTAGCTTGGGGTATCACCTCTTGAGGACTTCTATTTTGAAGTTTCAGCCACGATTTCATCTTCTTTCTCTTCTTGAAATTCGTCTTTGAACAGCTCCAAAGGTTGTGTTCTTTACATGCTATGTTTGTTCCTTTGTATGTATTTCGTATATTGATCCATGGCTTTGGGGTTTGCTTATTAAAATGGGTTTAATAATCAACATATTAACATGTTTTAAAACTATATTCCGCTGCGTTTTTCATACAAATGAAGATGATATGAACTTTGATAAACATGTTGAATCCCAACAGAATCTTCTTCTAATGATGTTCAATCTAAAAGTAAACCAAGTTCTTCTAAATCAAAGAATCAAAGAAGATGAAAGAAATCATCAAAAATCAAATCTGAACAAAACAAAAGTTTAGAAAAGTTTATCAAAGCAACAAATCAGACAACAAAACTTAAACTGATAAAATTTATGTCTGCAGGTTTGTTAAATATGATTCTCTTCAACACACAAGGTGAATTCAATGAACAAATCTCACTCTGATCTGAAATCAAGTTTAGATTCTAAGACTTCCGTTGTAGCAAAAATATTTGTTCCTAAGAACTTCAAGAAGGCAGTTCATGTTAAACAAATGCAAAATAATTTGACACAATATCAAAATGTGAAAAATGAAAAACAACAATATAACTATTTGACACCAAAATTTAAAAATGAATCAAACAAAGTGTCAATGTTAAAAGTTAACAAACATTTGTTTACAACTCCATAAAAGTAATGTAAAATATGTGATATGAAAAATCACAATACTACTGAGTGCTATTTTAACAAGTACTGTCACATATGTGACATGAGAATCATTCTACAGCAGATTGTGATTTTAACAAATACTGTACTTATTTTGATAAGAAGACTCACAATACTGCAATTGTTACTTTAGAAAGATATCACCTAAAAGAGGATTTGCAAACTCAAACTTGAGCAAAGGTTATGTTAATCCTCAATTTATGAGAAATCAAACTGATGGATTTCAAATATTAACAAATCAACCTTCTTTAGGTTTGAGATCTTTTCAAAAGAACAATTATGTGGAGATCTAAAAATGTGCAAGAACAATTCATACCAAGATCTATAAGAATGGCTAATAAGAATGTTAGTCATCTATACATGTCAAACATTGATCAACCAATGGTATGAATGGTTTCAAAAATAACTCAAACAATTTCCAAAACAAGATTGGTAAATTCATCAAGAATAAACCTGATTTGAATAATCTTGATTACAAACAATTTTACTATTGTTGATAAATTGGAAAACCCAAGACCATATCGGTTTGGGTGGATATATCAACTTAGTTTTCTTGTTGTGCAGGTACGCCCAAGAAGACCACTCAATACTGGTATGTGGATAGTGGGTGTAGCCGGCATACGACAGGCAATCCTTCCTTGTTACAAGACTTTAAGTTAAAAGATGGAACACATGTCGCCTTTGGTGGTGATTCTGGTGGAAAAATAACCGGAGAAGGAACAATATCAAATGGGATAATAAGCTTTGACAAAGTAAACTTTTGCTCATAGTTGAACTTTAATCTTTTAAGGGTATCCCAAATATGTGATAAATCATATTCTGTGTCTTTTTGATGATTCATTCTGTTATGTTTTGAAGCCAGGTTTTCAGATAAGCAAAGATTGGGTAATTGTTATAGATGAAAGGGATAGAGATGTATACAAACTGGATATGTCTCAATTTGATCCTTCAACCAAAACAACTTGCCTAATTGCTAAAGCGTCAAATGATGAAAGCCATCTTTGTATAGACGTCTCGAACATTCAAATTTCAAGAATATGAACAAGCTTGTATCAGGAAGTCATGTTATTGGGCTTCCTTCTATGAAGTTTGCAATGACTGATCACTGCTGAGGATGTTTAAAGGGAAAACAACACAGAGCGTCTTATAAGACCAAAATCAAACTCAACTTCCAACCTCTCTTAATTGTTACATATGGACCTTTTTGGACCAACAAATATCAAGAGTATTGGACGAAAATCATATTGTTTAGTTATCATTGATGACTATACAAGATTTTCATGGGTTTTCTTTTTGTATGCTAAATCTGAAACGGCTAAATTACTGAAAGAATTTATCATTAAAGTTGAAAATCAATTAGAATATAAAGTGAAAATAATAAGAAGTCATAATGGAACGGAATTCAAAAATTCTAACATTGAAATGTTTTGTGCTCAGAAAGGGATAGCTCATGAGTTCAGTGCTCCCAGAACTCCTTAACAAAATGGAGTTGCTCAAAGGAAAAATAGAACACTGATTAAAGCTGTTCTTTCTATGTTAGCTATGCAAAGTCCTATAACTTTTTGGGATGAAGCTATATCAACTGCGTGTTTTGTTTAGAACAGAACCTTAATTGTGAAAGATAAAATGAAAACTTCTTATGAGTTAATGTTTGGCAGGAAACCGAACAAAATTTTCTAAAATCATTTGGTTGTCCGTTATATTCTCATTCAAATGATCAGTTAGGAAAATTTGATGCAAAATCTGATAATGGATTTTCCATTGGATACTCATCTGTTTCAAAATCCTATCGAGTGTACAACTCTAGGACAAATATATTCTTGAAACATTCAACGTTAATTTCTGGAAAATTTTTCCATCAGTTTCAAATGGTCCTTCATGGTTATTTGATTTAGATTCATTATCAAACTCTCTTCAATTTAACGTGTTTAATCATCAAATTGTTTTGATTCTACAGGTAAGAAGAACTCTAGAGGAGATCTTGGATCTTTCAGTGAGGATTCACATTCTGACGACCCAGATGATTCTAGCTCAGACTACCCATTTTTATCATTTGTCAAGGATTCATCAATATGATTCAATGATAATGATCATGCTAATTCAGCTTCAAATCATTCAGTCTCATTTGATCAGGAAGGATCACAAACAATTCCTAATGATGGTAATGAGTTTGTGCAACCTGAGTCTGGCACATCATCCATCTCTGGTGATGTAGTTGATACTGGTAACTTAGATTACTTTATTAACTCACCGACTCAAATTCCAAATTTCAATCCACATTCTTCTAATTTGTTACATCAGCTCTCCAACTTAAACCAAACAAATGGGATGTTAATGTTCAATGTGATGAGATTCCAACATCTCGTATTCACAAGAATCATCCAATTTCTTAGATTATTGGTCCATTGAATGAGAGAACAACAAGGAGTAATCAGAACAAGCAAACTTGTGCTTATACTCTTGTTTTCTTTGTCAAATTGTTCCTAAAAATGTTACCGAAGCATTAAAGGACAATGGTTGGATAGAAGCTATGCAAGAAGAATTACTTCAATTCCACAAACAATAAGTGTGGAACTTAGTGGATTTACCAAAAGGAGAAAATGCCATAGGCAAAAAATGGTTGTTTAGAAATAAGACTGATGATCATGGTGTAGTAATAAGGAACAAAGAGAGACTTGTTGCACAAGTTTACACACATGAATAAGGGATAGATTATGATAAGGTGTTTGCACACTAGTTGTAAGACTTGAATCCATTTGAGTTTTCCTATGCATCATTCATGAAATTTAAGGTGTATCAAATGGACGTAAAGGGTGAATTTTTATATGGTCTATCACTGACGAGGGTTTTGTGAAGCTGACAAACTTTGGCTTTGAGGATGCAGAATTTCCACATCGAGTGTATAAGCTGAGTAAAGCTTTGTATGGACTTCATCAAGCCCCTAGAATTTGGTATGAGACATTATCACAACACTTAATCCAACATGGATACACAAGAGGGAAAATTGATCCAACTTTATTGATAAAGAAGGATAATGATGATCTCTTATGTGTACAAGTGTATGTGATGATATTATATTTGGTTCTACCAGTTCAAAATTGTGCAATGAATTTGAAGAAATCATGAAATCTTGGTTTCAAATGAGTTCTATAGGAGAGATTAATTTCTTTCTTGGACTTCAAGTCAAGCAAACAGACGATGGAATTTTCATCAATCAAGAGATGTTTGTTGACAAACTCTTGAAGAAATTTAAGTTGCAAGACTGTCAGTCCATACGAACTCCAATAGATGTTAACACCAAGATTGAACCTGATCCAAACGGAAAATCTATTGACCAAACATTATACCGATCAATAATTGGTTCTTTGATGTATCTTACTGCATGTAGACCAGACATTATGTATGTTGTTTGTGTTTGTGCCAGGTATCAATCAGACTCAAAAGAATCACATTTAATTGCTGTTAAAAGAATATTCAGGTATGTCAATGGTAAACCAGCTTTAGGGCTTTCGTATCCTTACGAGGGTAACTTTGAATTACATGGATATATAGATAGTGATTATGGTGGTTGTTGTTAAGATAGAAAATCTACTTCGGGTGGATGTCAATTTCTCGGTCCCAGATTAGTCTCATGGCAATGTAATAAACAAACAAATGTCTCTGTTTCAACTGCATAACCTGAGTACATTGCTGCATCGGCAGGATTTCTCAAATCCTTTGGTTGCAAAATAAACTACTGGATTATGGTTCAATTTTCTTAAATACCTATTTACATTGATAACACTGCAACTAGTTCATTACAGCTAATCTGGTTCAACATTAAAAACAAAACATATCGAAATTCGATATCATTTTCTCAGAGATAACTCTGAAAAAGGGTTGATCATTTTGATTCAAATTGCAACAGAAAAATAGTTGGCAGATCTATTTACTAAAGCCTTCCTTTAGTATTTAGTAGAATCAATTGGTCTTATTAATCATATGTGACTCCCTAAATCAAAAGACTATCATAAGTGATACTCTTATGTTAATGCTGTTTTTTTTTATTTTGTGTGTGTGTTTTTTTTTTTTTTTATTTTTCATAGAAAAAACTAAATACAAAAGTATAAATCAAAACTCCAAGAATAGAGTCTTTTTCTATTATGAGTTCATTGTTTTAGAAAAGAATCTGTTTTGCAATATGTGAGAAATGATAGTACATTAGTGAGATTAGTTGCATATTTCACTCATTTAAAGTCTGAAATGATCAGATATGATGTGTAGACACTATCATGCTATTATACTAAAAAGTAAATTCTTGTGATTACACTAAATATGTATTCATCTGAGTACTTTTGAGATGTTTTGGCTTATGAGATTGACTTTTGCTGAGTAACACCACTCACACCTCATGGTGATGTAATTAATCATGAGATCTGTTACAAGCATCATTTCACTTCTTTGTTATGAGTGATCATAGACAGGATATCCTTTGTTGTAAGTCATTACAGACCTGGATATTCTCTTTGATGCAAAAGATGCCAATGTGCACAATCTATTCAAATGGATTCTTAGAGCTGATCAAGTGGTTATCCATAATCATTATCTATTCATTTAAGTAACATGAGCTCTATGTTTCAGGTAATAAGTGAGTATGTGTTCTTGCTTGCATGTCTTGATGATAGTTGAGCTCTCTACATATAACCTAATCAATCCAAGAATTGAAAAGTAACTGAGTTGATATTTTGTCAAAAACACTCACTGTCTGTCCTTAGATCTTATGTCTCCTTTGCTGTTATATCACTGACCTGGAACACATTTGATCAGGATTTATTCACTGTCTATGACAATCCATAATTTTTTATTTTAATGTGCTCATCTTCATTGATATGATCTTACTTTAGACATTAATTCTTGTTGATATTAGATTTTGATTCTGCCTTCATTTTGATTTTATGCATGTTCTGTGTGTGAAGGCAATGCCACAATAAGTGTGTGACCTTAGGAAACTTATAAGTTGTTTCAACTTAAAAGTTTAGGGGGTATAATAAATGGAAGAGTTTTCCTCAAAAATCAAATCAAAGAAAGTTGAATTGAAGGATGATGCTATATGTTCAAACTATATATGAGTGTGATCATGCAACTTTTGAAAAAATAATATGAACTTATATAAAATTGCAAGTGGAAATGCTTCTCTTAAAGTTGAGAAATAGAGTTTGATTATGTTTTGAGACTTAAATGAAGGGAAAGAAAAGAAAAAAAATTTAAAAAGTTAAACATCAAGTGAAAAATTGAAATGTTGAAAATTATTTTGAGTGTGCAAAATGTAAAAAGTTCAAATTGAGGGACTAAAATGAAATTTTTGGAAAATTCAAATTTATGCTTAAAATGTTTAAATATTAGTATGAAACATTACTAAAGTTTTAACAATGTGCAGGTAAAGAACTGTGAAAAACACAAGTGTAAGACTAATGAAAGTCAACTCAAAGTCAACTCATGCGCCTAAATAATCTTCATACGTCTAAATAGGAGCATGGTGAACTTTCAGGAATTTATACAAGTGTTTTGGGCCTTTTCATATTCCCATGTGCCTAAACAGTTGCAATAAGTCCATGAGTTTAACCAAGTGTTTGGACGTTTTACTTAAACCCATGCGCCTAAACAATGATAATGAGTCTGATTTTATTCAAGTGTTTGGACGTTTTACTTAAACCCATGCGCCTAAACAATGATAATGAGTCTGATTTTATTCAAGTGTTAGACTGTAAGGCCCCGTTGCCGGGACGCTTACAGCTGGTAATTCATCGCACATAAAACATATACTTTGCATTTAATCATCAAAACATTGCAGCGGAAACATAGAACAAAATGGCATTTCATTTCATCATAAAAACTTTTGCAAAATAATGCATCGTTTGTCGGTTACAAAATTTAATAGTTGTATTACATCACAAAAGCTTTAAATAAATGGATGCCATCCAAAAGGGCAGAGCAGCCACCTCGTGCCATCCTCAGCAACATCACCTGCCCACAGGTAACAGATAAAAGTCAACATTGCTGAGTGAGTTCTAGTTTTATAACGAACATACTTTGTTTTCATAAAACCGTTCTTTGCTTTCTTTCAAAACCATACTATAATTTACATTCATTTGTGATCATACATCATATGTACATACATATAATATCATCATTATCTTCTTTAATCATTCATGCCTCATTCTTTAATTTTCCTTTCTGTAATCCACAAACCCTCCCCTTCTGTTCATGGTACTAAACCTAGGCCCATCATAGACCTTCTATAACGGTGCATCACACCTCGTGGTCACAGTACCTAGGGTAAAGTTTAGGTTTACTATGCAATACCTTTCTGTTCATGGTTCTGGACCTAGGCCTCTCATAGATCTTCTATAACGGTGCATCAAACCTCGTGGTCACAGTACCTAAGGTAAGAATGTACATGTACCATTGCCATAAGTAATACCTTTCTGTTTATGGTTCTGGACCTAGGCCTCTCATAGACCTTCTATAACGGTGCATCACACCTCGTGGTCACAGTACCTAAGGTATGCAGCAATAGTTCTATGCAAATGGTCAATCATAAAGAAAGACCTCGATGTGCATGCCATGCTTACAAGGCTATCATTACTTTCATACTTGTTAATGCATGCACTCTTACTTCATGTTCCTCTTTCATTATCTTCACTTTACGTTACATAATACCTCGCTCATTCATTATCATAACACGTAAAGTCATAGGAAAGATAAACATACATCATCACAGGAACATAAACATATCATTCATACATTATCATGAAGGGCATCATTCATACATAACATACATCATGCATAACCATTCAACATCATCATCATCATGCATAAGCATCAATCACAATACATTACATGCCTAACATACCATTTATGACCTCAAAAGTCAACTTTGATAACCCCTGGGAATCTCCTAGGTCAAAGCCTACATTACCTCTTTTCTCAAAAATTCAGAATTTTTCTAAGTATTCATCTGCATTTCCTATAGTCATCCGCATTTCCTACAGTTCGTCCGCATTTCCTACAGTTCTTCCGCATTTGCTATAGTTCGTTCGCATTTCCATACTTAGTCAAATATTCATCCGCATTTCCAGCACTTAGTCAATATTCATCCGCATTGACCTCATCCGCATTGACTTACTTCGCTCATCCACATTTCCTTAGTCAAATGCTCGTCTGCATTTCCTTAGTCAAATGCTCGTCCACATTTCCTGCACTTGGTCAATGTTGATCCGCATTGACTCACCTCATCCGCATTGACTTACTTTGCTCATCCGCATTTCCATACTTCGTCAAATGCTCATCCGCATTTCCTACACTTAGTCAATGTAAATCTGCGTTGACTCACCTCATCCGCATTGACTTACTTCGCTCATCCGCATTTCCTGCACTTAGTCAATGTTCATCCGCATTGACTTACTTTGCTCATCCGCATTTCCATACTTAGTCAAATGCTCATCCGCATTTCCTGCACTTAGTCAATGTTCATCCGCATTGACTCACCTCATTGGGTAATGTTCATCCGCATTAACCCTTTTCATCCGCATTTACTTCCAAACACTTAGGCAAATTTACAAACTTATCAAGTGGGTCTAAAACCTAAGATTCAATTTCCATGCACCATTCATCATGTTCTAAGCTTAAATCTTACCCTCTAAGCCTTAGAAACACAATCATACATCATCAAGCATGAATATAGTCACACATCACATCATAACATCATCATACACACATTCAAGCATACGGGTCTGAAACCCAATTATATAAAAACATACATTCATGCATTTCCAGCCCCAAAGTCAGTTAAAAACCAGTAAAAGAGGGGTCCTAGAACTCACCTTTGCAGCTCTTGAGTATGGCTTCCTCCAAACTCGTTTGAAAATTGAATTCAACCATTTAGAACCCACTAAAAACATACCCGAACACATACAAACACACATAAGCATAAACCCAAGGATATGACCGGTCAACAACACCATAAAGCATGAATTCTTACCCTGAATTCGAATTCTTTCTTCTTGTTCTTCTTCAAAGCCGAGAATTTGCTACTCCCAGCTACTCTCCCTCTCTCTAAAACCGAGAATCAGTGGTGTATGTGACATATGGGCGGCCATACCACTTTTACACTCAGTTTTCAACCTTTGTCCTTTTGGACACTTTTTACCCCTAGACTTGGGTTTTATTTCTTTTCCTTCTTTTCTTTCATTTTATTCATTCTTTTCTTTGACTTTAAAATAACCGGGTGTTACAAGTCCACCCCGCTTAAATAGGTTTCGTCCTTGAAACCTGTAATTCCTTAAAGAATTGTGGGTAATGTTGTCTTAATTCTTCTTCAGTCTCCCACGTAGACTTGGATCCCTTCATGTGCTTCTACTATACATGCACAAGGGGAGCCACTTTATTCCTCAGCCTCTTTTCCTTTCGATCAATGATTGCCACTCGTTGCTCCACATAATTGAGCCGTTCGTCTACTTCGATATCCTCCAGTGGAAAAATCATGTCTTCATCAGTTAAGCACTTTCTCAAATGAGATACATGGAATGTCGGGTGAATTCCACGTAACTTACTGGGTAACTCTAATCTATAGGCTACCTCCCCTACTTGAGCAATGATTCGGAAAGGGAATATGTATCTCGGGCTTAACTTGCCCCGCTTTCGGAAACAAAGGATACCCTTCCAGCGTGAGACCTTCAACATAACCCGGTCACCCACCTGGAACTCAATCGGTCTATGTCGTTTATCGGCATACGACTTCTATCTATCTTTGGTTGCCTTCTTGAAGGCTTTGATCTTCTCAAGCTTCTCAGCCTAGCCTCAATTACCTCGACGCTTCCCAACTCCTTTTAACCAATGTCACCCCAACAAACGGGTGTTCTGCATCTCCTACCGTATAGCATCTCATATGGTGGCATACCAATGCTTGCATGATAGCTTTTGTTGTAAGAGAATTCGGCTAACGGTAAGTGGTCATGCCAACTTCCCCCAAAATCAGTCACACACGCCCGAAGCATGTCTTCCAGTGTCTGAATGGTCCTTTCTGACTGACCATCAGTTTGGGGATGATAAGTCATACTAATATGTAACCTCGTCCCCATAGCATCATGGAATTTCTTCCAGAATTTAGACGTAAACCGAGTGTCACGATTAGACACAATGGACACCGGCACACCATGACGAGTTTCAATCTCCTTGACGAACAGGTCAGCCAACCTCTCGGATGAATATGTCTCGCAAATCTGTAGGAAGTGAGCACTCTTCGTCAGACGGTCCACAATCACCCATATGGCATGGTACCCTTTCGGAGTACGTGGCAGCTTTGTAATGAAATCCATGGTGATGTGCTCCCTTCCATTCTGGTATATCCAAAGGTTGGATCTTCCCATACGGCTTTTGATGCTCGGCCTCCACTTGCAAGCAAGTAAGGCACTTACTCACACACTCCACAACGTCACACTTCATACCCGCCACCAAAAATTCTTCTTCATGTCTTGATACATCTTTGTGGCACCAGGATGAATGGAGTATCGAGTCTTGTGAGCTTCATCCATTATCTTCACCCGTAGATCCCCAAAACGAGGAATCCATACACGACCAAATCGAGTTTTAACACCAAGTGTGTTTTCACCCAATTCCCCAACCAGACATCTCATTCTTTGAGAGTTAAGATGATCTTCTTTCAGTGCCTCATCTTGAAACTCTTTGGCTTGCTTCATTATATCAGAGGTCATGATTAGTTGGTATGCTTTCACCCGAATCAATTCGGGCCTCTCCTTTCAGCTAAGGGCATCCGCCACCACATTGGCTTTGCCCGGATGGTAGTGGATCTCGCAATCATAGTCTTTTATAAGCTCCAACCACCTCATCTGCCTCATGTTCAGATCCTTTTGCTCAAAAAAATACTTCATGCTCTTGTGGTCAGTGAAGATAGTACACTTCGTACCGTAAAGATAGTGCCTCCAAATCTTTAGTGCAAAGACCACGGCTGCTAGCTCCAAGTCATGAGTAGGGTAGTTGACTTCATGAACCTTCAACTGTCGGGATGCATAGGCTATAGCCTTCCCTCTCTACATTACACGCACCCCAACCCCGAGTAGGAAGCATCTGAATAAACCACCAGATCTTCGCTTCCATCGGGTAATGACAGAACAGGAGCTTGAGTCAATCTCGCCTTCAATTTCGAATGCCTTCTCTTGAGCTTGACCCCATGCAAACTTCACATCTTTTCAGGTCAACTTGGTTAGTGGAGAGGCAATCTTAGAGAATTCTTGGATAAATCTTCTATAGTAGCCCGCCAAACCCAAGAAACTACGAATCTCAGATGGCGTCTTTGGTGACTTCCATTGCATAACCGCCTCCACTTTTGCTAGATCCACCATAATCCCATCGGGATTCACCACATGACCCGAGAACTGAACTTCACGCAACAAGAATGCACACTTGGAAAATTTGGCATATAGTTTCTCCCTTCTCAACGTCTCCAAAACCTCTTGAATATGACCGGCATGCTCATCCTTGCTTCTCGAATAAATCAGGATATCATCAATGAACACAATCACTGATTTATCCTGCATCGGCCGACACACCCGATTCATCAGATCCATAAAAGCAGCCGGCGCGTTGGTAAAACCAAAAGACATGACAAGAAACTCGTAGTGACCATAGCGCGTGCGAAAAGCTGTTTTAGGGATATCTTGCTCATTCACCTTCAACTAATGGTAACCAGATCGAAGATCTATCCTTGAAAACCAACTGGCACCTTGAAGCTGATCGAACAAATCATCTTTTCTTGGTAAGGGGTGTCCGTTCTTCACCGTCAACTTGTTCAGTTCACGGTAGTCAATGCACATCCTCATACTACCATCCTTCTTCTTTACAAACAGGACCGGAACACCCCAAGGAGAGATACTCTGTCTAATGAACCCATTATCAAGCAGCTTTTGCAACTACTCCGTCAACTCTTTAATCTCTATCGGAGCCAAACGATACGGTGCCTTTGAAACGGGTAGGGCACCCGGTATCAAGTCAATCTGGAACTCGATCTCACGGTTAGGTGGCACACCTGATAAGTCTTCTCGGAATAGGTCTGGAAAGTCACACACCACGGGTACATCGGAAAGTTGTGGTGTTGGCGTATCCACATCCTTTACATAGACCAAGTAGGCACTACATCCACGCCTCATACACTTTCCCGCCACCGCCATTGAAATTACCTTTGGAATCGTAGTCACCCGATCACCATAAACCATCACCGAACTACCGTCAGGCGTTGTCAAACGAATCATCTTCTTACGACACATAATATTTTCCTCGAAGTCCGTCAAACAATCCATCCCAAGAACCAAATCAAAACCACCCAAGGTCATCACGAACAGTCTAACAGGAAACTTATGACCTTCTAGCTCCACATCACAACCCTCTAACATCTCAAAAATCCTGGTAGACTTACCTATGGCAGTTTCTACATTGAAGGGCGCATCAATACGTCTACTACTAACAGGCAACTTAACACAGAAAGCAGCAAAAATAAAACTTTTACTGGCACCCGAATCAAATAACACAAGCTAAAGTTTGGTTCACTAGAAACGTACCGGACACAACGTCAGGGTCTGTCCTAGCCTCCTCCTGTGTCATCATGAATGCTCTGGCGTTCACCCTTGGTCCTTCACCTCCGGTTCTCTTAACCCCAGAACTCTCAGCCATGGGCTTCTTACAATCCTTGTTCACGTGGCCCTCCATGCCACAATTAGAACATTGGACCGTACGACAGTCCTTTCTATATGCCCCTACTTCCCACATTTGAAACATACATTCAGCCCCAACCTGCATTCCCCGCTATGTTCTCTCCCACACTTAACACACTTCTTTATATCTGCACCCGATGCAACCACACGACGGTCATCCACCCGTGCCTTCTTGTTACCCGTCGAAGCATTACCCCGACCAAACCTTTTCCCCTGCCAGTTTCGCTCACCACCACTCTTCTTTCCACCTTCCTTCATCACCACCGTCCTCTCATCATACAGTCTCCCTGCCAAATCCACTGCCAACCTAAATGTTCTTGGCCAGGCAGCGATCATATGCCTGCGAATATCTGCTGGCAAACCCTGAATGTACCTCTTAATTTTTCGAGACGGAGGGGTCACCTCATCTAGCACCAGACGTGCCATGTCATTGAATTTCGTGGTGTACTGCTGGTGTGTCATAGTTCCCGCCTCTAGTTGCAGGAACTCCCTCTCAACCTTGTCCATTTCCGGTGTGGACAAAACTCCTCGATCACCAACTTCTTCAGCTCAGACCATCTCATCCTCCCGATGGCACTGCTACCCTCGGCTTGGACAATGTTGTCCCACCAGCACAGAGCCGAATCCACAAAAGAGTGGGTAGCGAACTTCACCTTTTGATGTTCACGGCACTCGCTGATATCAAGAACAACCTTCATTTCGCTCACCCACCGGTGAGCAGCAGATGCAGTGCTGTTTCCATCTAAAGTTGCGGGATTGCATCTCATGAATACCCTGTAGTTACAACCTTGTACTGCCTCCCGCGTAGGCTCTGCTTCTTCCTCTTCTTCTTCATCATCAGACGGAACGGCCTCAGTCTCGGGCTGTCTTCTTTCGCCCGTTGGTCCACTCCTTTCCCTTCTCTCCCCCTCTCTAACTGCCTTTATCACTTCGGTCACCACAGACGGTAGGATCGTCTGCGTGACTTGATGCACTTCTTCCACAACTGCCTCGTTCACTGAGGCTCTCAGATTAGCATTCTCATCTCCACCCTCTGGATGAGGGTTTCTGGTTCTTCATGAACCACCTTTTCGGCCCTAGGCCTTCCCCTCGTAACCCGTGGTTCAGTACTACATCCACCACCACGCGAAGCTTTAGATGATCTACCACTAGCCATACTCTAACTCACACTGAAATATTTAAACACTACAGTCATTCAAGGAAACGACTCAGTTTATGGCAAGTATAGTAAGTCCCTAATTACAGTGGCCAATTGTGATTAGCCACTTACTTTACTCTTCATACCTCAAGCATTACCTGTCCTGACTACATCAGCATTTAAATCTACATACAACACATAAACACATACCACGCGCACGTAATACCGGTTAACTTTACAAAAATACTTGATGGCACGCAGCTACTCACATTGGCATCCCTTTCCATTTCGTCCCATTCTCAGTTTAAGTTAAGGTTCATTTTGAAAATTTACCCATTTCACTTAAACTTTAGTTCTGATACCAACTTGTAAGACCCCGTTCCCTGGAGGCTTACAGCTGGTAATTCGTCGCACATAAAACATAGACTTTGCATTTAATCATCAAAATATTGCAGCGGAAACATAGAACAAAATGGAATTTCATTTCATCATAAAAACTTTTTCAAAATAATGCATCGTTTGTCGGTTACAACGAACATACTTTATTTTCAGAAAACCGTTCTATACATAAAAGTTAGCGTTGCTGAGTGAGTTCTAGTTTTATAACGAACATACTTATTTTCAGAAAACCGTTCTTTGCTTTCTTTCAAAACCATACTATACTTTACATTCGTTCTTGATCATACATCATACGTACATACAGATAATATCATCATTATCTTCTTTAATCATTCATGACTCATTCTTTACTTTTCCTTTCTGTCATCCATAAACCCTCACCTTCTGTTCATGGAACTGAACCTAGGCCCATCACAGACCTTCTATAACGATGCATCGCACCTCGTGGTCACACTACCTAGGGTAAAGTTTAGGTTTACTATGCAATACCTTTCATTTCATGGTTCTGGACCTAGGCCTCTCACAGACCTTCTATAACGGTGCATCACATCTCGTGGTCATAGTATCTAAGGTAAGAATGTACATGTACCATTGCCATAAGCAATATCTTTCTGTTCATGGTTCTGGACCTAGGCCTCTCATAGACCTTCTATAATGGTTCATCACACCTCGTGGTCACTTTTAGACCATATATAGTCATATATAGTGTGTCCGTCGCTTGTCGAATAGTCTAGGCTTAATGTTATACACCTGATATGTTGTAAACACATGAAACTGGGTCATTCGTAGGAGCATACGTGAATGAGACTCAGTCGTACGACTGAGCCATGCTAATGGACTAGTCGTGCGACTTAGAGATGCAATTGGAACACTCGTAAGAGTGAACCATAAGTATGGTCCAGTCGTACGATTGAACCATAAGCATGGTCCAGTCGTAGATTGAACCATACGCATGGTCCAATCGCACGAATGGGCCCAGTCGCATCTAATATGGGCTGAGGCCTATATATATTAGTTTCAATGTGTAGAGAGATTGAGGATTCTCAAAAGGCTTTTAGAGTGAGTGTGCCCGGGAGCCTAGGGCTGCCGGATGAGAGGCGAGATCATGCTCGATAGTTCGTTAGGTTTTATCAATGAAACCATTCAATTATAGTTCGTATTATTGTTTGACTTTTGGTTTATGATGTTGTTTATCCTTCCGTCAAGAACATGCTCGGATGCTTATCGATCCGAAAACCGACTTCACAATTGGTATCAGAGCCGGTTACTGCTGGAATTATCTAATAATCATTCTAGCAACCCGAGCTCTTGATTTCTGGATCAAACTTCAGATCTTGATGTTAAACCCACTTCGTGTTCTTCGTGTTTTGCTCAGATCTTGTTATGTGTGTTGCTTCCATGTTAAAATCGAATTCGAAACTAGTTCCTAACACCCTTTCGAATCTGATGATGCCTACTTTGTTTTGGTTCATGTTAAATTTGTCAGAGTAGGGTTTTGGGCACCCTGGCGGCTGTAGATCTGAAAATCTACGTGCAGACCCGTTCATGCGACTGGGCCATGCGATTGGAGCATTCGTACGACTGGACCATTCGTACGACTGGACCAGTCGTTTGTTCAGTCATGCGACTGGACCAATCGTATGTGCAGTCGTGCGACTGGACCAATCGTATGTTCAATCGAACGAACGAGCCATCCGCATTGACTCATCTGCATTTGTTCCAGACCAAAAAAACAAAAAAACAAAAAAAAGAGTCTGGAACAGCTTCTTGCACAAATTTGAGATGAGCAAAGCATATTCACCCTGAGGTTCATTTGTCAAATAAGTTCGATGTATACCCCATTATTCGTCGGACTTCCAGAATAGGTGAATGTAATTGGAACACGAAATAGAGAAAAGAAGATGTCAGCAGTCGGTGCTGATTTTGTGGGGTAGTCAGGAGCATCTGACTACTTATGGGCCAATCAAGTTATATATATCCGCACAAAGAGGATTTTCAGTCTTAGGGGGAATCCATGTATAGAGAAAGTGAAGACGCAATCAGAAAGTGATGATGTGAACCGGTTTCTGATGATGAATCTACAAGCATGTTGATTTGTTTGATATTGTCAGCTGTGGATTGGAACCTTCAACCTTTTGCACAATACACCGTGTGAAGATGCCAGGAGAGCACAATGTATATATATTGGGATATGCTGAATGTGAGAGGGAATTTCTGCAGGTGTTGATGTTAATCATGTTAGCCTGTGTGAAGATTGAAGCAATGGAAAACTGTTCATGTCATTATCTAGAAAAATCAGTCATATGGGGAATGTTGCTGCTATGATGGTTTTCTACAAAGTAAACGAAATCGGTTGTGCCTAAATTCATTTTCAGGGAGGTGTAGCAACCTGACGGATCGACAACGTTGGCTAATATTTTTTTCATTTAATTCTATTGGCAACCAGAGCAAAGATTGACTGAAGATTGTAAGAGGTGTTATCTACTATTCACAAGTAACGTGCAAGGGCGAATTTGTTTGAGCATATATAGTCATATATGGTGTGTTTTTCGCTTGTCGAATAGTCTAGGCTTAATGTTATACACCTGATATGTTGTAAACACATGAAACTGGGTCATTCGCAGGAGCATATGTGAATGAGACTCAGTCGTACGACTGAGCCATGCTAATGGACTAATTGTGCGACTAAGAGATGCGATTGGGACATTCGTAAGACTGAACCATAAGTATGGTCCAGTCGTACGATTGAACCATAAGCATGGTCCACTCGTACGATTGAACCATACGCATGGTCCAATCGCACGAATGGGCCCAGTTGCATCTAATATGGGCCGAGGCTTATATATAACAGTTTCAATGTGTAGAGAGATTGAGGATTATCAAACAGGTTTTAGAGAGAGTGTGCCCGGGCACCTACGGCTGCTGGATGAAAGGGGAGATCATGCTCGATCTTCCCCTTGCCATGAGTCTTGATTCTTATGTTGTAACGAGCTTGTAATCGTTAGGATTTATCAATGAAACCATTCAATTACAGTTCGTATTATTGTTTGACTTTTGGTTTTTGATGTTGTTTATCCTTCCGTCAAAAACATGCTCAGATGTTAATCGATCCGAAAACCGACTTCACAGTCGCGGTACCTAAGGTATGCAGCAATAGTTCGATGCAAATGGTCAATCATAAAGAAACACCTCGAAGTGCATGCCATGCTTACAAGGCTATCATTACCTTCATTACTTGTTAATTCATGCACTCTTACTTCATGTTCCTCTTCCATTATATTTCACTTTACGTTACATAATATCTCGCTCATTCATCATCATAACACGTAAAGTCATAGTAAAGATAAACATACATCATCACACGGAACATAAACATATCATACATATATTATCATGCAGGGCATCATTCATATATAACATACATCATGCATAACCATGCAACATCATCATCATCATGCATAAGCATCAATCACAATACATTACATGCCCAACATACCATTTATGACCTCAAAAGTCAACTTTCATAACCCCCGAGAATCTCCTAGGTCAAAGCCTACATTACCTCCTTTCTCAAAAAGTCAGAATTTTTCTAAGTATTCATCGGCATTTCCTATAGTCATCCGCATTTCCTACAGTTCGTCCGCATTTCTTCAGTTCGTCCGCATTAGTTCTTCCGCATTTCCATACTTAGTCAAATGCTCATCCGCATTTCCAGCACTTAGTCAATATTCATCCGCATTGACTTACTTCGCTCAGCCGCATTTCCTTATTCAAATGCTCGTCCGCATTTCCTGCACTTGGTCAATGTTCATCCGCATTGACTCACCTCATCTGCATTGACTTACGTTGATCATCCGTATTTCCATACTTAGTCAAATGCTATTCCGCATTTCCTGCACTTAGTCAATTTTCATCCGCATTGACTCACCTCATCCGCATTGACTTACTTCGCTCATGCGCGTTTCCAGCATTTAGTCAATGTTCATCCGAATTGACTCACCTCATCCACATTGACTTACTTTGCTCATCCGCATTTCCTTACCTAGTCAAATGCTCATCCGCATTTCCTGCACTTAGTCAATGTTCATCCGCATTGACTCACCTCATTGGTTAATGTTCATTCGCATTAACCCTTTTCATCCGCATTTACTTCCAAACACTTAGGCAAATTTACAAACTTATCAAGTGGGTCTAAAACATCAGATTCAATTTCCATGCGCCATTCGTCATGTTCTAAGCTTAATTCTTACCCTCTAAGCCTTAGAAACATAATCATACATCATCAAGTATGAAAATAGTCACACATCACATCATAACATCATCATACACACATTCAAGCATACGGGTTCGAAATCCAATTATATAAAAACATACATTCATGCATTTCCAGTCCCAAAATCAGATAAAAACCAGTAAAAGAGGGGTCGTAGAACTCACCTTTGCAGCTCTTGAGTATGGCTTCCTCCAAACTCGTTTGAAAATTGAATTCAACCATTTAGAAACCCACTAAAAACATACTCGAACACATACAAACACACATAAGCATAAACCCAAGGATATGACCAGTCAAGAACACCATAAATGCATGAATTCTTACCCTGAATTCGAATTCTTTCTTCTTGTTCTTCTTCAAAGCCAAGAATTTGGTACTCATAGCTCTCTCTCTCTCTAAAAACCGAAAATCAGTGGTGTACGTGACATATGGGCGGCCATACCACCTTTTACACCCACTTTTCAATCATTTTGTCCTTTTGGACACTTTTTACCACTAGACTTGGGTTTTATTTCTTTTCCTTCTTTTCTTTCACTTTATTCATTCTTTTCATTGAGTTTAAAGTAACCGGGTGTTACATAGATGTTTCAGGAACTTCAGATGGCTGAACAGTGCAAATGCGCCTAAACAATGCAAAAGCGTCTCAATAGTGCTAAAGTGCCTCAACAGTGCAAAAGCGCCTCAACAGTGCAAAAGCGCCTCAACAGTGCAAAAGCGCCTAAACAGTGCTTATGCGTCTAGACAATTCTCATGCGTCTAAGTCCATACGACCAAACAATGTTCATGCGTCTTATTATTTTTTGAATTTTAGGGTTTCATACGCACAAATAGTGCTAATGCGTCTAAATTTGACTTAATATATATTAAGCACTTACACTTGTTTTCTCATTCACACTCAAATTTCTATGAAAAACCAAAACCCTCTGAACTATGGACTCTGGTCTTCATCGAACCTTCTGATTTCGTTGTTTGAAGCACACCTGTGTTGATTGATGGATATTATTTGAGTTATAAACGTAAGTTTGTGATTCAAATCAGTAGATTTTGGTTAAAAACACGATGATTGACATAGGCATTTGACTGCTATTCGGGCGTTCGAACACTATGACATTCAAAGTTCAAGAAATCAAATCTTAGCAACATATAAAATTGATTCTAGATTGTTGATGTATATCGAATTTCGAGTAATTTGACATATTGTTTGTGGACTGAACTCAAGAATGATGTTGATAAGAAAATTCATAGCCGGGTTCTTTGAAGGAAGAAGAAGAAGATGAACAGACATCTTGAATTTTTTTAATAAAAGTAAAAATAAAAATAATATTTTTAAATAAAAAGTAGAAAATCTCAGAATTTAAATTGGACTGATAAAATCATGAATTCAGTATAAGTCAAGAATTTCACAAAATTAAATTCATAAGTAAAAAGTAAAAATCATAAGTAAAAAAATTGAATTTAATCTTCAAAATTGAAAATTCATCAACTTTCAATGTTCTAATATTTTTTATTTTATAGATGGCAAATTTGAAGTTTGTACCAAAACATATTGTTTTTGCATTTCTGGATGCAGAAAATAGGGAAGTAGTTGGATATGAAAAAATGATCAGATTTCTCGTAAGATCAAAATATGTCTATGATATGTGTGCAAGACCAATGATAAATGAAAGATTGATCAAGAAATTCTGGAGAACTGCTGAAGTTGAAAGAAAAGAAGAAGGAAACAAAGTTGTAAGAGCTTTCATCACATGTGATAGAATGCTTGAAGTATCAGAACAATCAATCAAAATAGCTCTTAAACTTGGAGAAAATGACCCACAAGACTTATCTGAGTACACTTTTAATGAATGTAGAGAAGTTTTTCTACAAATGGGTCATCCAGATCATTTTCCAAAGAAACAATTTTTCAGAGCTTGAGTGTATAAGCATTGGAAACTGTTGTGCTACATCTTTCAACACTACATGTCTAAAAGAAGTATTGGTTGGGACTCATTCCCAGTAGACATTGCATCACCTATTATTGCCTTAGCCACAAATAGAAGATTCAATATGGCTAAATGGATATTGAATGGATTTATTTTCAATCTTGAAAAAGGAAGGAGAAATAAATACTTAATGTATCCCAGATTTCGCCAAATGTTCATAAATGAAGAGAATCCGGACTATAATGTTGAAGGAGATAAATTACAATTGGAGCACAAGTCAAAATCTGTATATAAAAGACTGACAATAATCACTAATGCTCAAAACATTCCTGTGTTTGATTATATAAGGAATGTATCTAATGATGAAGTTGACATAAATCAACAACATTTTCATTTATTTGAAGATGAACCAATAGATCCTAATGATCTCATTGAGGATGTTGTTGATGATATGATTGATGATGATAATGAAGAAAATGAAGATGAAGATTCTGAAAGGTCATCAGAAGATGAAGATAATGATAATAATGATGATGATGATAATGATGGTGCAGCTGAAGCACATCAAGAATCCATTGAAGAAAGAAATGAAGATGAGAATGTAAATGAAACACATAACATAGTTGAAGAAGCTACTGATGTTGATATACATGATGATTCTGTTCATGACGTTTAAGAAGATGAACTTGTTACTCTTGCTCATGAAGAAGGTTCACAAAATCAAACCTTGGATTTTGATTTCATGAATGACGTGTTATATGAACCTGTGTTTCAATCTGAGGAAAATGAAGAAGTAGAAGAAATTCCTTTGAGTACTACACAAAATGTGTCTATACAAACAGAAGAGATGGTGGATGTTGATGAGTTAGAAAATTTGAAAGAAGAGAATGTGGTTAAAGAAAAAGAAATTAAAGATTTAAAGGCTAAAAATGAAAGGTTGAAAGAGATTAACATATCTCTTGAAAAGGAAATTCAATTGTTAAAGGATGAAAATTCAAAGTTTAAAGAAGAAATTGTTGAGAAAGATAAAAAGATTGTGGCTTATGCTAAAGATATAGAAGATGTGATCAAAAACTTTGAAGTCATGATAAAAGATTATGATTTTTGAAGAAAATATCAAGAAATTGTCGGAGGAAAATGAAAAATTGAAAGAAGAATTGCTAGAGACAAAAGAAGTTCAAAAGCCTATATCACCTGAACCAGTGATCAGTTCTGAAAGGAATATTGTTGAAGAAAATCCTGAAATGGATAAAGGAAAAAGAAAAATTGATGAGATTGAAGATGCAAGTTTATTTGAGTTAGTTTCAAAAGCTCAAAGAATTGAAGAAAATATTGAAGAGCAAACCACTCATGAACAAATTAAGGCTTTAGTAGATATTGAAGAAATGTACAATGATGATTGGTATGATGAAGTTTTGAACGATTAAGATATTGATGAAGCACATTTTGTATCAAAATTCAATTAACAAGAACAATTTCAAGATCAAGAAGAAGTTCCACAAGATTTTAAAGACAGATACAACTATCTTGTGAGGATGAAGTATAACAGAGTATTTTTGGATGGAGTGACAGTTTCTCAGATTAATAACGAATATGAGAAATGTATTGCAACAGAGTCAGTTGCCCCAATTGATCCAAATGAAATTGTGATAGAACATGGTGAATGGAATAGAGCAAAAGAGAGTATTAATGTAGAAGAATTATCAAGCTCTGAGTTGCATCATCCAGATCTTGATAAGATGAGCATTCCAGCTTTAAGATCATGGTTGCAAGCTAGAAACTATCCGTGGAGAAAATTGAAAAGACTACAATCTGTATCTTTAAGAAATCTTGTCAGAAGCTTCCAAGAGACTGAAAAACAAACGAAGAAGATGACCATTCTTGATACAGACAATCCTCAATATCTGGAGATCAGAAAAAGAAAAAGAGTGCTAAACCTCAAGAAATCAAACAAATGGCAAGAAAGTCATATGCTTATGATAGTAGAAAAGAGCTGATTAAAATGTTTTCAAGTACAGAAAAGCAAGCTTACAAAGCATTATCTGAGCAAATTAGATTTTTGATAATGCCAGATCCACATGTGATTTAGTGAGGAATGTATTGCCAAAAGGACAATCAGTAGTTGCTGAATTGTTGAATGCTATGATTGCTCCAGTTACAAATCAAGTAAAAATAATTGCATGGAAGTACGATGAGATCATTGATGTTTTCTTGATAAAAAGAGTAAATGCAATCTGTGATGTATATCACTTTTACTCAAGTATAATTAAACTTCTAGGGCAAGATTTGATGGAGTTGAATAGATTATCATTAATCCAACAGATTCCAAACGTGGAAAAATGATGGTAGAATTATTGAGGAAAGGTATGGATCGATCAAGTAATTTCTTCAAACTAGATGCGATCAAGAAGATAAAGAGTACTTTGTTACCCTAAAGAAAAACAAAAAGCTCAAGGGAGTACAATCTGAAGATGAATACTTCATGATTGAATTTTATGATAAGTACTTTGAAAAAGTAAGAACTCCTAGTTTGAAAGTGATTGAAGGTAACCAGAAATCAAAACCAATTCTCAGATGGTTTATAACACTGACACATTTGAAATTAAATTGGTTTGAAATCTTGAACAATGGGATGAAGACATGATTATTCTTTTTGGTGTTGTCAAACTCAAATGTTACATCCAAGTTATATTTCATTTTGTCTGTACAAAAGTTTGAGAAAGTATCTCCGGGTGTTACAGAGCAAGACAAGAAATATTTCATTTCCATAATCAATATGATGAGTGCAACTATGGAAAGAATATCATTGAGAAAAGCTCTTGCTTATGCAAACATTATGAAGAAAGATATCAAAGATATTGAATTTATGAGAATATCAAGGAAAGGTGTCGTAGAAGTATACTCAAAGGAAAGTCCAAATCCTATTGAGTTATATGCCAATATTGATATTACTTGCTTATCAAAAGACACGTGGAAAGAATGAACAAAGATGGAGATAAAGACAAATGAAGCTAAATCAGAACAAGGCATTCTTGCAAGCAAATTTAAGTCTGCTATTGCAAATGCTTTGAAAGAACAAGAGATATACAAAAAGAAGCCTATGTTCAAGATCAAGGAAGAACCAGAAGACTTCTTTGAGTGATAAAGATTGAAGATAGAAAGAAGAAAAGAGTGAAGATTTTGAAGACAGAAGACCATGTAAATCTTAGGGGGAGTATTGTTAGGACTCTAGAAAGATTGACATGTTGTCTTTATGTGTCTTTTTACTTTTTGTAATAGTATAGGGACTAGTTTGTAATTAGTTAGTTCCTGTGTTTCATTATAAATAGCTTAGACAGTTAGTTAGTAGTGAGAGAGAATAAACCACTGCTTATTACTTTGTAACTGTCTTTGCTTTATATTATGAAACTGTGAATTTTGTTGATATCTTGCTTGAATTCGATTACTTTGTTTGTGTTTTCTTAGAATTGTGCTCATACATCATCACAGATTAGCTCAATTGATCCTATCATGAACAAGATGGCATGGTTGGTGCCGAATCAGGTGACGCCTCTATCATGAAAGATTGCCAAGAGGATATCCATAGGCACATGATCCTTGTCCGACCAAGCACGTTTAGGTTGGTGGTCGATCTAGGAGGAAGATTGTATGATGAACGGGGAGTGGTCATGACTGAGGTGAGTAGGAAAGGTGGTGGTGACCAGAACTGGAGCGGGAAGAGGTTTGGATGGGGCGAGGCCTCCGTAAACAAAAAGAGTGCATGGGTGGATGACCGACGTGTGGTCACATCCAGTGCGGGGTTGAAGAGGTGTGGTAAATATGGAAGGGAGCACACTGGAGAATGTAGGTGGGGATTGAACGTGTGCTTCAAGTGTGGAAAACCTAGCCACATGGCAAGAGAGTTCAAGGTAGCGAGGTGTTTTAGGTAGAAGGAGAGCACCAAATCCTTCATGATGACTCAGGAGGAAGCTAGGATTGTCCCCGATGTTGTTTTAGGTATGTTTCTAGTAAACCAAACTCTAGCTTCTGTGTTATTTGATTCTGGTTCTAGTAAGAGTTTTATTTCTGCTGCTTTCTGTGCTAAACTGCCAGTTAGTAGTAGGAGTATAGATAAGCCCTTCGATATAGAAACTACCATAGGTAAGTCTACCAGGATTGTTAACCAGATAAAGGTTGTGATATAGAACTAGAAGGTCATAAGTTTCCTGCTAAACTGTTTGTGATGACCTTAGGCGAGTTTGACATAGTCCTAGGAATGGATTGGTTGGTGGACTACAAGGCAAACATTGTGTGTCACAAGAAGATGGTTAAATTGACAACGCTCGTTGAAAGACTAGTGACGATCTACGGTGATCAAGTTATGATGATTCTGAAGGTGATATCGATGGTAGTAGTAGGATAGTGCATAAGGAATGGATGTAGTGCCTACCCGGCCTACGTAAAGACGTGGATACGCCAACACCACAATCGGCGGATGTATCAGTTGTGTGTGAGTTCCCGGACATGTTTCCAAAAGATTTACCAGGTGTGCCACCGGACTGCGAAATCAAGTTTCAGATTGATTTGGTACCTCGTTCTCAACCTATTGCTAAGGCATTGTATCGCTTGGCTCCGACCGATATGAAGGAATTGATGAAACAACTATGTGAGTTGCGTGATAAGGGTTTCATTAGACCAAGTATCTCTACATGGGGTGCTCCGGTCTTATTCGTAAAGAAGAAGGACGGTAGTATGAGGTGTTGATTGACTACCGTGAGCTAAGTAAGTTGACGGTGAAGAATTGATATCCACTACCGAGAATGATGACTTCTTTGATTAGCTCCAATGTCCTACTTGGTTCTCGAGAATAGACCTTCAATTTGGTTACCATCAGCTGAAGGTAATAGAGCAAGATATTCCAAAACTACCTTTTCCCACGTGATATGAACACTACGAGTTTCTCGTTACATCTTTTGGTTTAACTAAAGCACCAGCTGCTTTTATGGACTTAATGAATCTAGTGTGTTGGCCGATGTTGGATAAATCAAAATCAGTTGTAGAGTCAAAAGGAAGATTGCCTTTTGACTAGTGAGTATGACATGCCATAACTCACATCCTAATCTATTACAAAAAGGATAAAGTACATTAAGTAGAAAGTTACTGTTGGACCAAAAGAACCAATGAGCCGGATCAGAAAACCTTTAAGTCCCACAGACATCACAACAACTATCGAAGACCACAATAGCTGAAGACAACAACTGATTACAAAGTCTGAAGACACAAAGTCTGAAGACAGTCTGAAGACACAAGTGCTGAAGACAAAGTCTGAAGACAAGTGCTGAAGACAAAGTCTGAAGACACAAGTGTGAAGACAAAGTCTGAAGACAAGTGCTGAAGACAAAGTCTAAAGACACAAGTGCTGAAGACAAAGTCTGAAGACACAAGTGCTGAAGACAAAGTCTGAAGACACAAGTGCTGAAGACAAAGTCTGAAGACACAAGTGCTGAAGACCAAAGTATCAGACGTTGTCACAACAGCTCAAGAGGTCTTCTTCAGTAGTTGTGATGGTTTACCTTTCAGTAGTTTCTTGTTTCAGTATTTGTAAAACAACTGAAGAGTATGTTCTTTTGTTATTGTTTTAGTAGTTTGACACACAGCTGAAGAATACTTCTTCAGTTGTTGTGCTCGTCAGTAGTTTTATGTTATTCAGTAGTTGTAATAATAGTAACACTTAGTATTTTTGTAAGAAGATGTCATGTTTGACATCTTCAGTAGTTGTGTTAACTATCAGTTGTTTGTGATAAATTCTGTTAGATGTCACTATCAAGTGACATCAGCAGACGTCACATCTCTTATATAAGAGGTGTCGACCTAATTGTAAGTGTGACATTCCGTTACCACGAAAGCGAATATTAAATGAATTTATCTGCAGAATTCTCTCTATCTGTAACCGTTTTTGTTCTTACATCGAATATCCTTTGTTCTTGTGAATTGGCTAATTCATTGTTAGAATTCCGCTGCTATACTCTCTAATCAATCAAACGTAGATCACTGATCCTAACAAGTGGTATCGGAGCAGGTTAATCATTGATTGATCTAACAATTGATCATTGAAACTGCTAATTGATATCATTGTTTGATTGAATTAGCATTTAGCAAGAACTGGTTATAGATTATTGAATTTCTGACGCTTTCGTTCATTTTATTCTTAGATCTCTCTTGGTTCAATTGGTTGTTGTGTTTTGTTCTAAATCTGTTATAGCTTAATTGAATTCGATTGAATCTGAGATGACTACTCCTTCTAATGATCCTCACAATACTGGTTCCTCAACCAAGCCCCCGATGCTGGTTAGGACCGAGTATAACATATGGCAGCGAAGAATGCTTCATCACCTGTCTTTAACAGTTCAGGTTGTTGCACATCTGTGGTACATGGACCACATAAGCCTATGGTGAACAATCCGGAAACCAATCAAATGGTTCCGAAAAAGAAGGAACAATACTCTGATGAAGATCGGAAACTGTTTGAGATTGATGCTAAAGCCCATGGAATTCTGGCCATGGCACTGCCTAATGAAATATTCAGGGCTTATGCATCATGAAACTGCTCATGATCTCTGGAATGCCCTGAAGGAACAATTCGGTGGCACAGATGGTCTTAGCAAACAACAGAGAAATCCTTGCCCAACAATATGAGACATTCTCTCATAGAAAGGGTGAGACCTGACTCAACAGTTTGAGCGTTTTTCCTGCTTGATCTCTGAGCTGAAAATGGTGAAATAGGAACACACCAATAGCTAGATGAATAACAGGTTCCTCAGATCACTGCCTGAGAGATGGGACACATACACTATTGTCCTACGCTCCAGTGCAAATCTGGATAGCCTATCTCTCACCCAACTTCATGGGAAACTGCTTACATTCGAAAGAGAGATAGCAGCAGAAGAGGAAACTGTCCTCATCAGGAAAGCTCACTGAGACTTTGTACGAGGGAATACTGCCTTGGTTGGTCATGAGTCAGAATATGCTGCATCTGAAAGCAATTATGATGTGGATATTGATTTCTCTTCAAATAGTTCTGATCATGCATTTGTTGGTATTGAGAGTCATTTTGGCAGTAATAGTGACAATCTATGCTTCATCATGGATGATTTGAAAGGAATTGCTGATGATGATCTAGAAGAGATGGATATTCTGAGCCAAATGGCATTGATTAATATCAGATCTCAGAAGTTCTATAAGAGAACTGGCAGGAAATTTCCAGGACTCTCTCGGAAAACCAAAGTTGGTTTTGACAAGAGTAAGTTGAGGTGTCACAAATGCCAAAGGCTGGGACACTTTGCAAGAGAGTGTAGATCAACTGGATCTAACTCTTTTGCACCTTTGTGACTTTTCCTAGTACTAGTCCACAAAACAGAGGGCAACATCTTGCTGGTTCTGGTCATCATTCACATCCTAGGTCTCCTGCATACTTTGTTCCCCAGGGTCAAATGTCATATCCTTATCCCTGCTATTATATGCCTCAACCAAATCCTGTTCAAGCTCCAATTGCACAACAACCACAAGCATTGCCTGAACCACAACCTTCCCAATCTCATCAACAAACTCAACCTCAACAACACAGCTTCTTCACCCCAGGAGTTGTTGACTGGAGCAGTATACCAGATGATTTGTCTGGTCATGAACAACTGTTCACTGGTGTGGTTACATGGTGGCGACAGTCCCTTTGGAAATCTAGCTCTTATGGCTTTGGATTCTGCTGATACTTCATCCACTAATGCCTCTACACCAAAGGTATCACAGGTATCCTCTGAGGCAAAAGCCAATTATGTTCTGAAACATGCATAGCAGCATTTGCATCTATTAGAGAAGCAAATGTAGCTTTGATTAACAAGAACATTGAGCTAGAACAAACAATTTCCAAAAGAAAAGCTGAATTTGAGTCTGTGCTTAATGAAAGAATGATGAGATTTACAAACTTAAATGCCAAATCACAGATTATAAGGCTAGGGAAGAGGTACTTCTAGAGAAGTACAAAGATCTCAAAGAAACCCTTGCAGTCACCCAGGTACAGTGTGATCGGGGTACAATCATGCAAAGGTTTTGAAATGCTTCTTAGTAAGCAATCTGCTTCCAATGTGAAGTTTGCATTGGTTACAATCACACTGGTCCACCTACAGATTTTACTCCCAGAGCAGAGGTAGAATCTGATGGTGAGTGTAATAACCAATCCAATTCATCATGTGATCTACTTTCTGATTCAGCACTATCAGAAGTAGAAGTCAACACTAAGCCCTCTCAGAACCTATCAGCTGATGTTGATGGTTCCACTGCTGACACTCACATGATCAATGAGTTGATCAACTTAGGAGTTAATTCTAAAAGTCCTGAAAGGACTATAGAGCAAGATTAACACCTGAAGTTCAAACTCCAACTAATGCCAGTACTGAAAAGAAGAAAACTGTCAGTAGAAAGCGTTTGAAGACTACTAAAGAGGAAGTCAAGAAAGCAAACAATGCTTCCAAAGCACTGAAGAGCAAGTCTTCAGTTGCTTCATCCTCTTTAGTTGATGATCAACATTAGATGAAGAAGAAACCATGTGAAGTATGTGGTTTGTTCAATCATCTTACAGATGATTGCTGGTACAAAAGAGGATCCAAACTCAAACATAAAGAGGAAATTAAAGACAAAATGGTTAAAATGAAAAGTGAATTTGAGACCACATTTGTATCAACAACATCAAATCCTGTAACCCTTAAGTCCATAAAGAAATCCAAAAAGGAAGGGGTTAAACAGGTAACAGCTGAGATTGCTCAGAAGAAGAAGGTGCAACATAGGAACTTATCAAACTCCACTGGCAATGTGTCTGATGAGCTGAAAGCTTTATCA
This sequence comes from Flaveria trinervia, assembly GCA_025506515.1. Lineage (NCBI taxonomy): Eukaryota > Viridiplantae > Streptophyta > Magnoliopsida > Asterales > Asteraceae > Flaveria > Flaveria trinervia. Next base: position 100,890,455 of record CM046442.1, on the reverse strand, counting down.
CAAAATCAGAAACAGCTGGTTATGATGGTTCAACTTCTATTGGGAAGAGTTAACCAATTAGATGTTCCTATGTTGAAACCACAGAAAAGGAGGTCCAAACCAAATGATTCCTCTTCTTCACCATCTTCTTCCTCTCAGGCTGTTGTTTCCAACCAACCTGTTAGTTTACCATCTGTTGATGAGACCAGGCCCAAAACCAAAAAGGTTTGGGTCTCCAAAACTAACTGATTGTTTATAATTGCAGGGTTCTTCAACATGCCAAAGTAGCATCTGGTATGTAGACAGTGGGGGATCTATGCACATGACTGGGAACAGCTCTCTTCTTCATGACTACTCTCAAGAAAAGAAGGGGTTTGTTTCTTTTGGCAATGATGCTAGGGGTTACATCATTGGAAACGGCTTTGTCTCCAATGGAGAAATAAAGTTTGATGATGTTAATCATGTGGAAAATCTCAAGTACAATCTCTTGAGTGTCAGTCAAATGTGTGATAAAGGCCATGTTGCTCTTTTCACCAGTCAGAACTGTAGGATTCTGTCATCCAAAGTTCTGCATTTGATTGATAAGGTGTTGGATGATCACCCTCTCCTGAGAGCCAACAGGACAGGAAGAGTGTATGCCTTAGATCTTTCCAAGAAAATAGATCTCAGAGGCAATCCTTGCCTATTTTCCAAAGCCTCTTCTCAAGAATCTAAACTGTGGCACAGAAGGCTGGGTCATGTTAATTTCAAAAACATGAATCAGCTAATCCACAATAGTTTAGTTAGAGGCTTACCAATAAAGGAGTTCCACTGTGATGAAACCTGCACTGCTTGTTTAAAAGGAAAACAACACAAAGTCTCATTCCCTCCTATTGAAGAGCCTAAGTCCACTGCCTGCTTGCAATTACTGCATATGGATCTATTTGGTCCTGTGAGAGTGATGAGCATGGCAAAGAAGAAATACTGTGTGGTAATTGTGGATGATTACTCTAGATTTGTATGGACTTTCTTTCTACATTCAAAGGATGAGGTTGCTCAGAAAATTATTCATTTTGTGTTGTATGTTGAGAAGCAGTATTCCCTTCCAGTCAAGTGTATTAGGAGTGACAATGGAACTGAATTCAGAAACCATACACTTGATGACTTCTATCTTTCAAAGGGAATCAAAAGGCAGTTTAGCATACCACAGACTCCAGAACAAAATGGAGTAGTGGAGAGGAAGAACAGGACCCTAATTGAAGCTGCAAGGTCCATGCTGGCTGACTCTGGTTTGCCACTGACCTTTTGGGCTGAAGCTGTTAACACAGCTTGCTATCTACAGAATAGAGTCTTAGTAAATCAGAGGTTGATGAAGACTCCATATGAAGTTCTCCATCACTTGGCTCCTCTAATTTCATTTTTCAAAGCATTTGGGTGTCCCTGTTTTATTCTAAACACAATGGTTGGGTATTTTGTTGGTTATTCATCTACTTGCAAGGCATACAGAGTCTTCAACTGCAGAACAAAGATAGTTGAAGAGACTTTGCATGTGAAGTTTAATGAATCTCCTATGGACAAGATTCTACAAAACCCTGTGGAGTTGTTTCATTTGGACATACTGCAATATGTTCCTTATCAACCTCCAGCTGTTTCAGATCATGTGGATAAATCATCTTCTGCAGCATGTCTTCCACCTGGTGGTATTGATGATGATGATGATAATATCAATACTCACCTATTCAAGTTTAGTGACCAACTGCCTGTGTCTGCTAAATTTGATGTTCCTGTAGCTTCAGCAGTTCCATCCACAACAAATGCTGATGAGATCTCTGATTCCTCTACATCTTTTGAGTTACCATCTAATTCTTGGTTTCAAGAGTCTGCATCAACATCTGCTGCTGCTGAAGGTCCTACAAACACTTGCACAGATCTCATTGTTTATCAAGAACTGAAGAATCACCCAATGTCTCAGATTATTGGTGATATTAATGCTAGTGTTTCAACAAGAAGTCAATTGTCTAACTTCTGCTTCTATGCTCTCTTCATCAGTCAGCTAGAGCCAAAGAACTACCATGTTGCTTTGAGAGACAATGGATGGGTTGAAGCGATCCAGCTTGAGTTACTTCAGTTCAAGAAACAGCAAGTGTGGGAACTGGTTCCTCTTCCCCCAGGTAAGTGTGCAATAGGCACTAAATGGGTGTTTAGGAATAAAACTGATGAAAATGGGATTATTGTTAAGAACAAGGCTAGATGGTTGTACAGGGGTTTTCACAAGAAAAAGGTATTGACTATGATGAAACCTTTGCCCCTGTAGCCAGACTAGAGGCAATCAGATTGTTTTTAGCCTATGCTGCATTCCACAATCTTAAAGTTTTTCAAATGGATAAAAGTGCATTTCTTATGGTAAAATAAAGGAAGAAGTTTATGTGTGTCAACCACCAGGTTTTGAGGATAATAAACATCCTGAATGGGTGTATAAACTTGATAAGGCTCTTTATGGGTTGAAACAAGCTCCTAGAGCCTGGTATGAGACACTTTCCACTTTTCTTCTTAAGAATAATTTCACTAGAGGCTCCATTGATAAAACTTTGTTTATTAAGAAGATGGATCAGCATAAGCTACTTGTTCAGATTTATGTTGATGATATCATTTTTGCATCCTCTGATCCCCAGTTGTGTGATGATTTTACAACATTAATGAAAAAGAGGTTTGAAATGAGTGCAATGGGAGAATTACAGTTCTTTCTAGGCTTGCAAATTAAACAAAAGGCTAATGGAACCTTTATTCATCAGTCAAAATAAACAAAAGATCTTTTGAATAAGTTTGATTTACAAAATTGTAAGCCCTGTTCTACTCCCATGTACAACACCACACAACTGGATGCAGATCAAAAAGGTAAAGTTGTTGATGAAACACTTTACAGATGTATGATTGGGTCCTTGATGTATTTAACAGCTTCTAGACCAGATATTATGTTTGCTACATGTGTTTGTGCTAGATTTCAGGCTGCTCCTAAAGAGTCTCATTTGATTGCAGTCAAAAGAATCTTTAGATATTTGCAAGGTACACAATCTCTGGGTTTATGGTACTCCACTGGACACTCTTGCAAATTGGTTGCTTTTTCAGATAGTGACTATGCAGGGTGCAAGTTAACTAGAAAGTCAACTTCTGGTGGTTGTCAATTCCTAGGAAACTGTTTGATTTCTTGGCAGAGTAAGAAACAAACATCTGTTGCTACATCAACTGCTGAGCCGAGTACATTGCTGCTGCAAGTTGCACTTCTCAGGTACTCTGGCTTCAGAACCAACTTTTGGATTATGGCATTACAGAGACTAAGACTCCATTATTAATGGATAGTGCTTCAGCTCTGTGTATAGTCAAAAATCCATTACAACACTCTAGGACCAAACATATAGAGATCAGACATCACTTTATTCGGGATTGTTTTGAAAAAGGTCTGATTGATCCTAAGTTTGTGCCTAGTGCTGATGAGCTTGCAGATATTTTTAATAAGCCTTTGGATAGTTCTACTTTCCAAAACCTTGTGTTAAGGCTTGGTATGTGCAGCTAGAATAAGTGACAACTACTGATGATTTCAGTAAAAAGTACTGGTGATCATTGGTAACCATGTCACATATAAGTACTAATGAGTCCTTCCACCTTCAGTAGTTTTTATAACTACTGACGGCTAAATGCCTCACAAGTACTGAAGTACTTTATCTGTTCTAAACCACTGATGTAGTTACAACTACTGATGTAGTTAAAACTACTGAAATCAGTACAAACACATAAGTACTGACGTCCTATGAAACACCTGAAAAGCATATGCAAAGTCTGATGAGTAAGTGTTGAGGATAGTATGAAACAGCTGACAGGCTATGAATTGATGAAAACTACTAAAGCGAACTTTCTCTTCAGTTGTTTCTACAACTGCTGTTTCATTCTAAACAACTGAAGCAAAACCATGTCTTCAGTAGTTTTATAACTACTGATGACTAACACCAAGTCTTCAGCTGTTTACAACAACTGATGACAAAACCACTGTCTTCAGTAGTTTCACAACTACTGATGACAAACACCAAGTCCTCAGTTGTTTCATCATCTGAAGTCAACACCATGATCTTCAGTAGTTTTCTAACTGCTGATGCCTAAAACCACGACTTCAGCTGTTTCAACGTCTGAAAGGGTAATACCATGTCAACAGTCGGTTTAAAACTACTGATGACTAACACTAAACCCTTCAGTCTCTTTCTCACCCCTACCCTATAAATACCTGTCCTCTTCTCTAATGTTTCATTAGCCGTTATTTTCTGAGCTTCTCTCTCTCAAACATGGCGACCATGAGTCTGAAACCACGACATAACTACGTTGCTTACCTTACCAAGTAGGCTTTCTAGAACAAATATGATAATGCCATTGACTTAATGGCGGATTCCCCATATCGCACAGCCTTTCTCTTGAATCCGACCATCTACCCTGAATCCCTCAGTCAATTCTGGTCAAATGCTTTTGTTCATACTGATGAGTCTACCGGCCAAATCTCTGTTCGGTCCCTTGTCAACCAGAAACCAGTGGTCGTTACAGCCGACATCATTCGTCAGGCATTACACTTACACGACTCCACCGCTGTGACTGAATACCCAAAGGGCACAACAGATATGTCCTTTATCAATCATGGGTATGAAGGTGATCTTCGGGCTACAACAATTCTAAAGAAACATTTCCATGACGCTGAGAATTTATTTTTCACATGGTAAATGTCTGCTTAGCCTCCAAGACATCTTCTTGGGATCAAATGTCATCCCAATGGCAACAGGTATTGTATTCTATTCTGAACACCAACCGCTAAATTTTTCTGAAATCATGTTTCTAGAAATAAAGAACTTGGCTCAGAAACCTGCAGCAAACCGATGGCCATTATATCCCAGGTTTCTGATGGCCTTGTTGGCCTTGGAGTCCCTGCACCAGCTGTTTTAGCTGAGGTATACTCCAGGCACAACTCAGACCTTACTCTCAAAGAAGCTGCCCGAATGCTAAAGCCCAAGCACAGGGAACCCACAGCTTCCACCACCAGAACCAAAGTCCCCACTAAACCAAAACCAAAACAACCCAAAACAGCTATTCAGGGAGATGAGTCCCCTGAAGATGCTCCTGTATCACCCAGGCAGGATATACTTGCTGGTTTAAACCCCCCAGCAGTATCAGAGACTCTACCAGCCACAGCCGCTCAGGATTCCTCTCAAAAGGAGCCTGCAGCCACCATAGAAGGGGTACCCACACATCTGGGATCTTCCTCACTTGAGGAGATTGCCATTGAAGAGCACCATCCTCCCCAGGTGCACATTGCTTTTACCCCATCTCCCCATGCAACCGCCCCCCAAAGTCCAACCATAATCATTGCAAACGTGCTGACTCAGTTGCATGCCTCTCCTCTTCCCCAACAACCACCAACAAAGGGGAGAACCACAGATATTGAGGAAGAGGATCACCATGCTTCTGACAACCCACAGCACCGGGGTTTACAAATTCTATCTCCTGGTGTAGATAGGGAGATTAGAACATCTAGTGAGGCTGCCACCTCTTCTGAATCAGCACATGATCAGAATGAGGCTGGTAACATAGCTAAGACCTCACTAGAGGCAACAGCTAATGAAGGACACAGTCTTGAGGCTGGAAGTCCCCAGTTCCAAGACCAAGGGGCACATGCTAAAACTGGTCTACACCCAGTGCAGGTACATCCTGCTACAAGCAGGAGGTCAGGTGATTCAGCATCTGCTGATGATGACCTGGGCTTTTTCTATCACGTTCTAGCCCACAACACCATCCTGGAGGCTGAGGTAAGCAGACTACAAGAACTGCTTGCCAAGAAGTCTCAGGATGTAAGTCCATCTGCCCCCACCAACCACAGATGGCACCTTCATTTGAAGGTTCCCCAAACACTTTACCCTCTCACTTCACTGAGCCTCCAGCCTCTGCTTTTGGCACTATCTCTCCAGTACAGAACCCCCCTGAGCAGATGGTTGCTGTATTCCAACAATCCCTACCTCTCATCACTCCCATCATCAATGACATTGTTTATAAAGCCATTGATGAGAGGATCTCCTCAAGTCTACAACCACTCATTGATGATGTTGTGCACAAGAAACTTTCTGTGGTACAAACCCCTGCCACCAATGCATCCAAAAAGGGGAGAGTACTGCAGTGAAAGAAAAGAAAGAAAAAGAACTGAGGATGAGAAGGCACAAGAGAAAACCAAGGAGTTGGAAAAGGAAAAGGAACAACAACTGATCACTTACAAAAGAAAGAAAAGTGCTGGTGATCAATCGAATGCTGAAGAAAAATCCTTGGAAGAGCTGGTAAAAGATGCAGATGAAACACCCAGCCGATCCATGGACAAAATCATTGAGCAACTCTTCAAGCAAGGCTTTGATACAGCCACACTAGACAGTGAGATCAGGAGGTTGGAAGTAGAGGAAATTAAAAACAGATGGGCTGGGTACAATGTGCTGGAGAAAGAGAGAGTGGAGATCATGATTCGATTCATAGCCAAATACTTAGGAAGATCACTGATGGAGATTCGTTCATGGACCAGAGACAGCATTCTGGCTATAGCCACCAGAATCTGTTTGTCTGAGCAATTTCATAAGGGGATAATCATTGAAGCAGTTGATGAGGCTGGGGCTGGGAAAAGGTTTGAAATGGCAAGACTCACAAAAGCCAAACTCACAACCAAAATGCTTGAACAACCTTCCCAATCACCCACTCAAAAACAGCCTACCCCTTAAATCTCCAAACCAATCTGAAAACCCAAATCCAAACATCCTCAACCCTCAAAACCAATTCCTTTACCACAAAAACCAACCCAACCATCATCCAGTGATGCACCTAGAAGGAGGAGAAGGGTGCTGAGGATAGAAGAAGATGAAGAAGAAGAGGATGAAGATGATAGTCTGCCACTCTCTGTGTTCTAAGGCTACCAGAACCCAGGAGTCAACTCATGATCACACCTGACTCACAAAGGGAAACGGTTAGAGTCAAAATAGAAGATGAAGAACAGCAGAAGCAGCATGATGATCAACTACTGAAGATGGTTGACAAGGAATTTCCTCAGTCATCATCTATACAAGCCATGAAAGGGCATGCTCAGAGGCTGTACACTCTCAGACACACATTTCAGTATCAAAAGGAGAGAGTGACAGTATGGCCAAACCCAAGGTGAGTTCTAGAATCCACAAAAGATCCATTCCACATAGATACAATGGCCAGGTTAGAAAAACAATAGGCTCTACAATCATGTTGGCCATTGTAGTCTAACCCTGGGAAATAATCGATGAATTCAAGAAGGCTCATCAATCAAAAATGACCCCTCAAGCCTTACCGGAAAACAAGATGATCAAAAAGGGGTTATTATATAAGAAGCTTGAAGACATTAAGAAGAATGAGCTCCAGTTACTTCTTGAGGGCACTCATCCTGATGAATTTGTCTATAGGGAGATAACTACTGTGGAGTTGAAGAATGGCAGGACTGTAAAGTACTTATCTGAGTACTATGGTCCAGAGTTCTTCTTTGAAGGAGGAGTAGAAGAACTCTCCAAGGAGGAACAGATTGTTCTCCTTGAGGCCTATGTTCGAGAGTCGTACAGACTCATCATGGGGAAGTAGATCTCATGAATGGGGTAACAACTCTGTGTCCAGTTCCCCAAAACAGAGTTCCCATTCATACCTTACGAAACAGATCTCTGAGATTTCTTCCCAGGCCAGTGCTTATATGGATCATCTTCTTAACTGATCAAGAAGGAAAAAGACCAACCATTCTGCCAACAATAAGTGGGATCTCAATAAAGTTAAAGGTTTTGGCTGCATTGGTTCAGGGGGAGTTTGTTGGACCAAAAGAACCAATTAGCCGGATCAGAAAAACCTTTAAGTCCCACAGACATCACAACAACTACTGAAGACCACAACAGCTGAAGACAACAGCTGATTACAAAGTCTGAAAACACAAAGTCTGAAGACAGTCTGAAGACACAAGTGCTGAAGACAAAGTCTGAAGACACAAGTGCTGAAGGCAAAGTCTGAAGACACAAGTCCTGAGGACAAAGTCTGAAGATACAAGTGCTGAAGACAATGTCTGAAGACACAAGTGCTGAAGACAAAGTCTGAAGACACAAGTGCTGAAGACAAAGTCTGAAGACACAAGTGCTGAAGACCAAAGTCTAAACACACAAGTGTTGAAGACCAAAGTATCAGACGTTGTCACAACAACTGAAGAGGTCTTCTTCAGTAGTTGTGATGGTTTACCTTTCAGTAGTTTCATGTTTCAGTATTTGTAAAACAACTAAAGAGTATGTTCTTCAGTTGTTATTGTTTCAGTAGTTTGACACAACAGCTGAAGAATACTTCTTCAGTTGTTGTGCTCGTCAGTAGTTTTATGTTATTCAGTAGTTGTAATAATAGTTAACACTTAGTATTTTTGTATGAAGATGTTAGCTGTTTGACATCTTCAGTAGTTGTGTTAACTATCAGCTGTTTGTGATAAATTCTGTTAGATGTCACTATCAAGTGACATCAGCAGACGTCACATCTCTTATATAAGAGGTGTCGACCTAATTGTAAGTGTGACATTCCGTTACCACGAAAGCGAATATTGAATGAAATTTATCTGCAGAATTCTCTCTATCTATAACCGTTTTTGTTCTTACATCGAAATTCCTTTTGTTCTTGTGAATTGGCTATTCATTGTTATAATTCCGCTGCTATACTCTCTAATCAATCAAACGTAGATCACTGATCCTAACAGTTACAGACTCAAGACCTCAATGTATAGTTACTAAAAGTATGGACCTTTTCACCAACTTATGAAAGTTTGTGACTTTACAGAGTTGCAACGGAAAGGTATCCAACTTTATGTAATGTACATCAGATAAAGCATGTATACTAAAAGTCTGTGGAAGAAATCTGTCTTCAAGTGTTGGCTTTGGAAGACTTTGTCTCTGAAGCTTTGGAAGACTTCATCTTTGGCTTCGAAAGATATTGGTCTTGGCTTGAGAAGATTTCACACTTACAATATTTATGTTGCCTGTGTGAAACTTCCAAAGCATTCTTCTGCAGTACCCATGTGCATGCATGCAAGAGAGACTTTTGGGTGTTTGGGTTGCATCAGCCTCTTCATATAATCTTTACAAACTCCCCAAGGCTGATGCTACCAAAATACTATGAACACTTTAGATATTGACAGGCCTTATCAAGATAATGACCATCCGCTTCTTCATGAGATGATCAGGATTGCTCAAACTCTCAAAATGTCTTCTCATGTCAAAAGATCACGCAGAGGCAGATTGAACATGTCTTGCCATGAATAGACATTCTCAATGCCTTGATCTTTAATGACATGCCACCTTTTTGGATTTGTTGTATATGTCTAGGACAGGATGGGTGTTCCTGATGCTAGAGGAGCTGTTTCAATAGGAGATGATGGAGCATCCTCTAACTACACATCCTCAGGATGTTCTGGCTCATGCTGAGGTTCTGAAAAGGATGTTTCTTTCTTCTTCTTTCGCTTTGGCTTTGAAGCCATCATTTTATTTCTTTCCGTTCCTTTTAACCGAGAAGACTGGTGTGCAACACCTGATTGATCTTCTTTGTCTTTCTTAGTTGGGTCTTCCTCTCTCATAGGTTCAGAAGGAGAGGGAGTCTGACCCTACTATGGATCACAAGATGAAGCTTGCTGATTCTCAGCAGGAGGTCTAGGTTGTGTTGTCTCAAGTTGTTCAACCTTAACCTCCACTTCAGGTGGAGCTTGACTTAGAGGGGAGTGTAAGTCTATTAGCTCTCCACTTTTAGTATTCTCCTTGATTACCCTGATATGCTCATCCATAGTGGACAAAGATATAGGGCCAAGTCTCCTTTCGGAGAATCTATACAGCTTCAAGAAGCTCATCATCCTCTGCCTATCTGTAGACTTATTTATACTCTTCTGGATGATGGCCCTTGACTTTGCAGCCTCTTCCCTTAGTTTCCTTTTAGTGATATTTATTTCCTTTATTATCTCAAGTTCAAGTTTTTTAAGGTACTCAAACTAATTATAGTCATAGGATAAGGGAAGAAGTGCATCTGCCTAATAGAGGCCTGTGGCACTCAGGTAGTTGATCATTTTGATCCTATCTTCTTCTCTTTGACTTTGCAGCCTCTTCCCTTAGTTTCCTTTTAGTGATCTTTCTTTCCTTAATTATCTCAAGCTCAAGTTGTTTAAGGTACTCAAACTTATTATAGTCATAGGATAAGGGAAGAAGTGCATCTTCCTGATAGAGGCCTGTGGCACTCAGGTTGTTGATCATTTTGATCCTATCTTCTTCTCTTTGACTTTGCAGCCTCTTCCTTAGTTTTCTTTTAGTAATCTTTCTTTCCTTGATTATCTCAAGTTCAAGTTGTTTAAGGTACTCAAACTCATTATAATCATTGGATAAGGGAAGAAGTGCATCTACCAGATAGAGGCCTGGGCACTCAAGTAGTTGATCATTTTGATCCTATCTTCTTCTCTGTCTACCTGAGGTTCTTGTTGAACCACATCCTCATATGCAAGACTTTCTTGAACTGGGGAGAGAGTAGGCACATGCTTGTACAATCTTTTCTTTCTTATTTCTTCTTTGATTTGTAATATTAGCTCTGCATCTTCTGCCTCCTTTCTCTCTTTTGACATTTCCATGTCAACCAGTTCATTCAATTCCTCTAAGGGGAGAGAAATGACATTATCAATGTCATAGTTCTTGGTTTGCAAGTAATTGATCCTAACTGCACTCAACTCATCATCCTGAGTGTTTGGCCTGGGGGAAGTCCTAATAACAGTTTCCATGAGTCTTGTAGACCCGAAAGAGGAACTTTCTCCCCTCAACTTTGTTTTCCTCTCTCTCTCCTCCTCCTCAATCTCCTCAAAAGCCATCTTTCTTTTCCTTTTGTCACTCATAGACCTTTGTGACTTAGGGTGGAGAGAGCTTTGGCATTCATTGCTTGGTGTAGCTTCCAAGCTTTGGCGAGAGAGAGGTTAAGAAGCACCTTCACCAGCAGGTGTCTCAAAAAGGGTATGAATCTATACAGCAGTTGATGATGATAAGACAGGGCTCTCAGGTTCTGCCACTGGGCATTTAGTCAAGATTTCCCCTATGAAACTAATCTTAGGGTCTGCCTCAACATCCAGTTGACCGATGGCATTGCCTGATTGCCTTAGTCTCCTTCTGAAGCTGAACTTTACAGTGATCCTATCTTGGATTCTTTGAGCCAGCTTGTCTTGATTGGCTTTGATTGACAAGTGGCATGTTGACTAGATCCAGACCTTCATAGAAGTTCAAGGTCTGAAAATTAAAGAACTCTTGCTGTCCTTGAACTCTAAGAATGATGAGGGCTCTTTTGCATTCATCATACCTCCACCCAATAATGTGATTTGAAGTTGGTGGAGATGACATAGCACTTGGTATTCCTTCTTCAAACAGACTCTGAATGTAGGAGTCTATGGAGTCCACATCAATATGAACTTGAGGAAGTTGCTGAGTATTCACAATTGCAAGTGAGGATGGTGAATCCTTAATGTCCATACTCCTTGAAGAACTCCCGGGTTCTATGAGTGTAATGACTTTCTCCTTATTTTTGGTAGGATCACCTCTTCATAGGTGAGCTAGGAGTTAGGTCAATCACACTTAGAGGTTCTTGTGTTCCTAGTTGAGCTCCTCTTAAAGGTCTGCCAGCTAGTTGTTCCCTGAGATAAGAAATCTCACGTTGCTACTCATTGACCCTGGTTTGCAAGGTAGTCACTTGAGATTCAAGATGACTAACCTTGGAGACTAAATAGGTGCATGTTTGTGATAGTTTTTTGCACCTTTAGTCTCAAATTCCCCTCATCTTCATAAGAAGAATCATTGGGGGATGAGAGAATTGGACCTAAGTCCTCATTCTCACCACTAACTTCAGGTTCTTGGCTATTGAATTTCCTTTGCTCACTGGTAGCCTCAGTTAACATGTCAATGAGCTGAGTTGCCATGGTTCAGGTCTTAATGATGGAATCACTTGCAAAAGTGAGAGCCTCTTCCATATGGACATCCTGAACAGGTTTAGAGGAGTCCAGCTTAGTAATGGGTGACTGATGTGGGCTAGATATAGGAGACTCAGGAGCACTCATCTCTCTTTGAGTAGTGGAAAAGAAGAGAGAATCATGGTACTCACTAAAACCTAAATCTTCATCAGTATAGTAGGCAAGGTTGGCAATGGGTTGGTTTAAGTCCAAAAGCTAGGGATGGTAATTGTTCCCTAAAGGTTGTTCACTTGATTTTTAAGACTAAAGAGTGAAGGCTTAAGGCATTTGGGCTTGTGAGCTCATCAGTCTAAGCATGAGGAACCTCATCACTGATCTTTGAAGTAATGGGAGTGGTATGCTCCTCAGGAGAAGTGGGAGCTCCAATGTCCACTTCTTCATGTGTGGGAGAGTATATAGGGACCTGCATAGACTGAATAGTCTGAGTAGGGGTTTGTTTGTATTTCCTTTGGTAGGTGAGGGTGATTTGTGGCTGTTGAGGTGGTTGGGATGTAGAAGGTGTGGGTTCAACACTAGCCGGGGCTGCTAGGTTGTCACCTTGAGTAATGAGCTCTAACATTTTTGGGACAAGGGCAGTTTCTACCCTAGAGAAGCCATCATTGGGCTTTCTCAAGATTTTAAAGATGCCAGGCTTCATGTATCCTAGTTTAAGAGTATTGCCTGTTCCCTTTAACTATGAGCCCAGTTCACAGATAAGAATGTATTGAACATATCTAGGGAACATGCAGTACTCTAAAGAGTCCAAGTTTGCATGCAAATTTGTGTAAACAAACTAAGAGTACCTCAACTTGATTCCCTGAACCATCCCATGAACAATGAAGGAGAGATCTTTAGGAATCTGATCCCATCCACCATGCTTGTTTGATAAGTTGTGGATAACCACATGGAGCAGGAATTTCCATTGGGATGAGACCTTCCCTTTCCAGAAGGTCTTGACAGAATAGTCTCCCTCAAAGCCCATCTGCGCAAAAAAGTGGTTAACAGCTTCTTTGGGGAAGAACACCACACATTCTTCATCATCCAGCTGAAGATGCATGTTGATGATGGCCGGAGTGATGAAGATTGTTCTCCCCTGCACTCTGGCAGACAGTGCCTTCTCCCCATCCAGAACGACCTCTTGGCCGGTCTTCCAAAATTTGAGCAGATGATCCTCATAGAGTGTAGGATCAATGGTTCAGGAGGTGAAGTAGTTGGATAAAGCTAAGAAACAACAAACCTCTGAGAAATGTGGATCTTTCTTAGAGTGTAACACAACAACCTAGTTGTGTTGCCTGTGTAACTGCATGGAGAAGTTTGGTTCATTTCTACGATGAACGTTTGCTATTTTGAGAGAGCTTAAGGATGATGAAAGATGAACGAAAGTAATTTCATAGAGAAATTGGGGGTTTTAGGTTTGGAGGAAAGAAGGAGATGATAGAAAGAGAGGGAAACCATTGGGCTTATAAGACAAAGTTAATGAAAGAGGATAAACTTTGAAATCCATAAGTCGGTCCCACCTCTGAAAAAGTAGTTTGCTTTTGCTCAAAAAGTAGTTTTCTTGGAAGTCAGAAATCTTCCAAAGGTAAATTATCTTTGGAAGTTTTAATGAAAAAGCTTCCAAAGCTAAAATGTTTTTGGAAAAAATTCCTAAGAATTTTGAGAATTTTGGCTTCGGAAGAAAATCAAGACTTGAAAGTTTTGTTCAAGGGAACAAAGCTTCCGAGATTTAATTTGCTTCGGAAGAATGTTGTCCTTGAAAACATATAATGCCTAAGAAGAATTTTAAGCTTCTGAAGATATTTTAGAAATTTCTTCCGAAGGTAAATAACATAGGTATAAGTTTCTTCCAAAATTAATGACATATCTTCTGAAGGATCAAAATTTTCAGACTTTTAAGGAAATTTCTCAAAACATTTTCATCCAAAGAAAAACAAGAGCTTATGAAGGTGATAAATTAGACAACATAGGACACATAGATTTTAAGAAATTTAGTTTTAAGAAAAACCTACTCGAAGTTTATCATCCCAATAGCTGATATTAGATATTTAAAATTTATGTTCATCAAAAGCCTTTGTAAATAGATCAGCATATTGTTCATTTGTGTGAACTTTGACTAGTTTAATTAATCCATTTCAAAATTATCTCTAATTAAATGATACCTGATGTTGATGTGTTTTGTCCTTGAGTGCTGCACAGGATTCTCTATGATAGAAAAAACACTGTCGTTGTCTATGTGTATTGGAGTCTCCTTGAAGTTTAACCGATAGTCAAGCATCTGATTCTGAATTCAAAGCACTTGAGCACACTAGCTTGCAACATCAATGTATTCAGCTTCAGCAGTTGAAGCAGAGACACATGATTGTTTCTTGCATTGCCATAAGACAACCCTTCCACCAAGAAACTGACATCCCCTAGGTGTAGACTTTGCATTCATGTTGCAACCACGACAGATCAAGTTTTAAAGCACCTTTGAGGTATCTTACAATCCTTTTGACAGTGATAAGGTGAGACATATTTGGGTTGGCTTGATATCTTGCACAAATACATGTGGCAAATATGATATCAGGCCTGGTAGCTGTTAGATGCATAAGAGACCCAATCATAGCCCTGTATAAGTGTTCATCTACACAATCCCCCTCAAGATCATGTCCAAGGATATGGTTTCTATCTATGGGTGTCTTAGAAATCTTACAGTCAGTCATGTTGAATCTTTTGAGTATGTCTTGAACATACTTTGACTAACTAGTGAAGATGCCATCTTTAACTTGCTTCACTTGAATTCATAGAAAGAAATTGAGTTCCCCCATGGCACTCATTTCAATTCTGTCCTTCATTATCTTCTTAAAGTCTCTACAGAGCTTTGGATTAGTTGATTCAAAGATGATGTCATCTACATACACTTGAACTAGCATTTTGTCATTTCTCTATCCTTTGATGAAAAGAGTTCCATCTATAGTACATCTTCTTTATCCATGCTCGCAAATATACTGAGATAGAGTCTGATACTATTTCCTGGGTGCTTGATGCAGCCCATAAAGGGCTTTATCAAGCTTGCAGACATAATCATGAGATTAGCATGTGTAAAACCAGGTGGCTATTTGACATATACCTCCTCATCAATCACCCCATAAAAAAAGCACACTTGACATCAAGTTGATAGACCTTGAAGTTCTTGGATGCAACAAATGCGAAGAATATCCTAACAGCTTCTAGTCTTGCTACAGGAGCAAAGACATGAGTGTACTTAATTCTTTCTTCTTGTGTGTATCCTTGAATAACTAGTCTAGCTTTGTTTTTATGATAATGCTTCTGTCATCCTTCTTGTTCCTAAACACCCATTTGGTTCAAATAGTAGTCTTCTATGAGGAAGAGGACAAAGGTTCCAAACTTTCTGTCCTTTGAATTAAAGTAGCTCCTCTTGCATAGCTTCAACATAACTTCCATTATTTAGAGCATCATCAATTTTCTTTGGCTCTATATGAGATAAGAAACAAGAGTGAAGACAAACATTTACTTCATGGGTTTGTCATCTTGTTCTTATCCTTGTGTCAACATCTCCGATGATGTTTGTAATGGGATTAGACTTGTGGATCCTTAGTTAAGGGATCACAACAACTTGCTGAGAGAGATATAATTAGAGAAATTTAGATCTAGCATTGATGTATCTCCCATTACATCACCACACTTATAAAGTGAGACTTGATCCAATGAGTGTGTGACATCATTGATGTTGTCATCTATGGAGGGGTTATCAGCATCAAGAAATTCCTTTTCACTATCCCCACCACCATTGTTTTCTTCTACATTTGAAGTATCTTTATCTAGTTGTAGAGCCTCTGAGCTGGAATTTGAAGGAATCTCGGATGTATTAGTTGAATTTGTCATTATGGTGCTGATAGAAACCTCATTTGCAGAACTAGTTATAACTGGAGCTGAAGATGTATTGCCTGAAGATCTTCTATGCTCAAATCTTGGGTGAGGATCACCTATGGATAAGATATCTGTAGGTCCTGAAAAATTCTCGGAAGATTTGTCAAAATAGTTGGTAACTAAATCAAGATCAAACAGCCAATCAAGACCAGAACCAACCACACAGGGTGTGTGTTCACTGAAAGTCATATTGGCTGGCTCCTGAACAATTCAAGTTCTGAGATTGTATACTTCGTAAGCCTTGACTTGAGAAGAGTATCCAATGAAGCTTCCATCATCTGCTTTCTCAACAAATTTGGCAACTTGATCTTTGGTATTCAAGATGGTGCAAGGACATCCAAATGACCTGAGAAAACCAATGAATGGTTTCCTCTTGTGCTGAAGTTCATAAGGGGTCTTGCCATGAGTCTTAACTACTAAAACTCTGTTCTGCACATAGCAGGCAATGTTGACTTCCTCTACCCAGAAGGTGATAGGTTGCTTAGAGTCTGATAGCGTGGTTCTTGCAGCTTCAATTAGTGTCCTGTTTCTCCTCTCAGCAACACCATTTGCTGAGGAGCCCTGGGAGCACTGTATTGTCTTGTAATACCCTTTACATCACAAAATGTATCAAGGATTTGGTTCTTGAATTCAGTTCCCTAATCATATCTTATGGTTTTGAGCTTGTGATCAGATTGATTCTTAATCTTTAGGATGAAATTTTTCAAAATCTCAGGGTTCTCATCTTTAGTTCTAAGGAAGAAAATGAAAGTGAATCTCATAAAATCATCTGTGATCACCAAACAATAAGATGTCCTTCCTAGACTCATTACAATGTTAGGGCAAAAGAGATCCATATGTAACAAGTGTAGGGGTGTAGTGATGGAATTTCTTTCCTTAGTCTTATGAGACACCATGTGTTGCTTCCCTTGCATGCAACACAATGATCATCACTTGTAAACTCTTTCTTTGGCAATCCAGTTACCAAATCATTCTTAATCAGTTTATTCATGTTCTTAAAGTTTACATGGCACATTCTTTTATGCCATAAGAAAGACTCATTAGTATTTGCTTTAGACGGAAAGCATGAAACTTCTCTAGAGGGAGATGTTTCTTGTAAGTCCATCTTGTACATGTTCCATTTCCTGGGGGCTCTAAGCAGGATATGCTCATGAGGAATGACAACCCCGGGCTCGAGAACAATGCACTCATGCTTAGTAAAGAGCATGTTATGACTCTGATCACAAAATTGGGATACACTCAAAAGATTGTACCTAAGCTCCTTGACAAAGTTTACCTTTTCAATGCTGAGCTTACCATTTGTGACCTTGCGACTTCCAAAAATGTAACCACCTTCATCTCCTCCAAAAGGAACTAGCCCTCCATCGATCCTTTCAAAGTTCTAGAGTAGTGACCTATTGCCTGTCATGTGCCTGGAACAACCACTGTTAATGATCTAGATATTTTTGTTTGTATTGAGTTGTTCCTGCACAAAGAAAATGATTAGTTATATTTGGAAACCCAAGCCTTACTTGTCTTGTGCTCAATAAAGGAAGTAGAAGATAATGAAACAGTAGTAGATCCTATAGTTGTGCTTTGAGGATCTTGAGCTGTTGTTAGCGGAGAACTTTCAATTCCTTGGTCTTTCTTAGACTTCCACACTACCTTTGGAAGTTTGGACTTGTTCTTCAACACTTTGAAAGCTTTTGAGGCTTTGAAAATTTTGATGATTGGACCTTCGGAAGATTCTACAGACACTTCAGCAGACTTCAGTGCTTTAGAAGTATTCCTTTCTTTTGAGACCAGTTTTTCTTCCGAAGGCAATTTTCCACTTGCCTTCTTCTTTGTTTTGGAGTTTCTGAAGGAAACAGATTTCCCTTCTAAAGCTGGAATCTTTTTGGAACTCTTGGAAGTCTTTTTCCTGGTCATATGAAGAGTACCTCTTGGATTGTATGGACAATCTTTTGCATGAGTACTTTCACACATGACACATTCTATCTTCTTCTTCCCAAGAGCCCTATTCTGAGAACAAGACTGATCTTGATCACATCCCTTCTCCACCTTCATCTTTGAAGATGCTGAGATAGTCCTTTTGGTGAGAAAACTGTTCTTGGAGTTGGATGGTCCAGCTTGTGTAGCAGTGGTACATAACAAATCAGCCTTCTTCTTGGTGCTGAGATGATTTGAACATGAACCAGAACTCTTAGCACATGAGTTTAGGTTGATGTCTTCGGTCTTCACCACTTCAAATCCTACAGAGATAAAAACTTTTTTCTACTTAGAATCAAAAGTGGCCTTGATCTCTTGAGCCTTCCTAGCTTTTCTTTTTCTCTTTCTGATCAAGTTTTTCCTTATAGAGTTAGTTATCACAGTCTTCTTCTTCTCCTCAGAAGGATAGTGACCCTTCTTAGATTCCTCTTCTTCAGTCTTCTCTGAGAGATTCTTCACTATCACTTCTTCATCCACTTCACTCAAAGGGTCTATGAGAGGAAGCTCATCTTCACCGGTTCCACACTTAGGTGATCTTATAGACAAGATTGTGTGTGCAGGAGCTATCTCATTATATCCCAGTCCCTGCTTGTTTTGATAACACACCTTGTTGTGCAGGGATGAGGATATCATGTTCTTGATGTTTTCTTCTTCAAGAACACATTTTTCTGCCCTGCCTTTGCTGATCACAAGCTTAGCCTGGCACTCAGTCAGCTTAGTTATGAGATCCTTGATCTGAGTCCTATAATTTGTATGCTCATATTTTAGAACTGAAATGGTTTTCTCTAAGTCCTCTATCTTTAGTTTTTAATCACTTTCAGACTTTCTAAAATCAACTTTTTAAAATGATTAAGGACTCAAGATCATATCTCATTTCTAAGTTGTAGGACCTGTATCTGTTAACTTTAGCAATTCATTCAGGGGTACAGAGATGTCCCAATACCTTGGCTTCATCATGATCTGGCATCAGTGCTTGGTTTGGAGAAGCATCTTCCACCTAAAAGCTCTAGTCAAAACCTCCTTCTTCAACAACAACTGGAGCTTGATGTTTTGGCTTGTCATTCTAGGCAGCTTTATCAGTGTAGTTTGGTGTGGACTGTGCTTGACCACCATTTGTTCTTGGTGCCTTATACTCCCTAGCAAAATGGCCCATTAGGTTACAGTTGTAACATTTAACTTTACTTTTCTCCAATCCAAACTTTCCCTTGGCTGCATTGCTAGGAAGCTTCCTTCTAGTCCGCTTGTAGAACTTCTTAACTTTGTGAGTGAGAAGAGCAATCTGTTAGACTATCTCCATGTACTCAAGATCATCTGGATGGATATAGTCCAGGTCTTCAAGGGTGAAAAGATATCTGCCACAACTTTCATCAGAGGACACAAAAGCTTGAGAAGATCTTGTCTCTTAGAATAGGCTTCCTTGAGTATAGTTCTCCCTTGGTGTCTCAGTGAAGGTGATGAAAGGGCCTGTTAGGACCATTTAGGTATGGAGTACTAACTGATTTACGTGTATAACAAACAAAATAGTGCGGAACCCTATTTGATTGGCGATCCAGTCAGTGAGTGTTGGGTTTGTAGGCCAAAACAATGTTGTTTAACCATTTAAACAAGAAAAACGCAGCGGATAAACATTTAACAAATACCATTTGTAATCTGAAAATTGATGTTCATAACTTAATTTCAACAAACCCAAAGACATAGGATCATTTGTATGTGAATAAACTAGTTATCAACAAGCTAAAACAACCAAAACAACATCAACAAACTACCTTTGTTGGCAGTTGAAGAACCGATTGTAGGGCTGCTGGAAAACACGATTTGATGAAGAAAAGGCGGTTCTTGGATGGCCAAAACACCAACGATAGGTGTCCTCAAGTGTACATACCCACAAGCCTTCAAGAAACACCATTTTTGCTAGGGTTTGACACCAAATCGACCATGAAGATGCTGCTGGAACATCCTTCCAGCACCAAATCGAGCATGAAGATGCTGCTGGAACATGTTTCAGCCGAGAGTTTCTTCAAAAGGGAGAGAACCATTCTCTCCTTTGGTCATTCCATATGTGTGTGAGATGAGAGGATGAAGATGTGTGTGTCTTTTTCTCCAAAGAGACTCTAATCAAAGAAAAGAGTGGCTGGAACAAAAAGGGGGGGGAACCTCTTAGGGTTGCCCTCCCTTTTTTTTTTCTTAAAAGTCCTTATACATTAATCCTTTTTACAACTAAAGATTAACATATATATATTTACATAATTAACCTTTTAATTATATAACACACACACACTTTTATTATTTGATGTTGCTTAACTAATTTAAACAACATTACATATAATATACATGAACAAAATATCCTCATAATTTGTTCTTTCTCACATACATTTATTTAGAAAACCCATTTTCTAAATTGGTGTAATTATTTAATTGAATGATCATATCATCAATTAAATATAATTGGTGTTTGCTAAGCTTGTTATTGGGTATGACCCGACTTGGATCACAACGTACTAACCACATCAATGTTCTATGTGTCTTGGGCATATAGAATCCAACAATCTCCCACTTGCACAACATACATAGAAGATTGATGCAAGCAGTAAATACCGCCTAACAACGGTTTACTACCCTTAATACGCATGACTTAAAGCCATTCAATAACATCATCCCCTTCAAGTATCCAACTTGAAATGATTTAGGTGAATCAATCATCTATCCTTTTGTTACAGATGTCATGTTAAATCCAAGGACACTAATGATCATTCCTTGTTGATTTAACTTAATCAGGCCTTAGACATCATGCTCTCAACGAATAAGAGGAACAAATTCCATCTTGACTACATACGTTTCTCACAATCACCTTATGTTGTACCCAAACATAGCCTTATGTACTGACCATTATTTCAGAGCAGTGAAGAACTAGCTCAAGGTATAACACTTGGTGAATATCAAAACCCAATATGTATCTCAGGTCAGAGGATACCAAATGATATTCGCCTTTACTCAAATTTACTTATGATCAATCTAGAAGATCCCATGTAGTAAAATTGAGATGCGGGTCAGTCCAATATTTGCATCCCACAAATATCTATGAACCTTGGTAGCAACCAATTGCTCTATATTCATACCTTATGAATATCTACCAATCCATGTTCATAATAGTCTCATATTCATATTTGTTCCCACAAATATGACCGACTACGGACATTTAGAATAATAAACATATTCATGGATGTAAACATGCTAAAAGGGAACACGACTCAAAAGGTCAAAATTACAATTGTTCCATACATTAAATACTAAATAGATCAATTCCAATCACTAGAATATCAAAGTCCTAAGGCACAAGTATGACCCTCATACTTTGCCTTCGCAAGGAGCTTCGTGAGTGGATTCGTAACGTTTTGATCTTAATGAACTTTACGAATACATATCTTTACCCTTTTCAACTTCATCCCTTATGATGTTGAATCTCCGCTCAAGGTGCTTAGTCTTTGATGAGTACGGGGTTCCTTGATTTGAGCAATCCCACCCACGTATTTACCAAAGATCTCTAGGGAGTCTTGAATGGTAGAGACCACCCCTAGATAAGCAATGGACAAACTTATCCATGCAGCTTCCAAAGCTGCTAATGAAGCGGCTATGTATTCGGATTTTAGAGTGAATAATGCTACCGTGTCCTGCTTTGAACACTTTAAGGATACCACACCTCCATTCATAATGGAAGTACACCTGATTGATGGTCGAGAACCATATGGATCAGTTTTGAGAGCGCGCACCAGTGTAACCCTTTACATGGACTTCCTTTTAAACGGATCCGTATATTAGAAATATATCCTTTGTCCTATTAAGGTATTTCAATATACTTTTAACAGCCACCCGATGGTTATTTCTATTGTTATCTACTTTGTCATACCTGATAAGCATGACACGTCCGTGTTAGTGCATATCATTAGACAAATGACGGATCCTATAGCAGATGCGTATGGGATATCCTTCATTTGTTTTTGCTCATCGTATGAGCTTCGACATTGAGACATAGTCTATCATTGTCTCTCTTTGAATAGGTACCGTACCTTTCCAAGAGTTTTCCATCTTGAACCTTTTCAAGATTTTATTAATATATGCACTTTGGTTTAGCCCTATCAACCACCTCGATCTATCCTTATAGATCCTTATTCCAAAATATGGGTGGTTTAAACGAGATTCTTTTATGAAAAATATCTTCCAAGCAAGGTTTTAACACCTTCCATGGTTGGAATACAATGTTGAAAGTACAATTATGCTCCCACTAGCTTTCATATATATACATGACCTTTTGATGCTTGTTTCAATCCATAGATCTATCACTTTAACTTGTATACTTTATTGGGATGTCGCGGATCGACAAAACCTTCATGCTGAACTATGTGGACAGTCTCTATGAGATGTCCATTAAGGAAAGCGGTTTTGACATCCATTAGCCAAAACTCATATTCAAAATATGCAGTTATGGCACTTAACATCCTAATCGACCTTAGCATTGCCACGGGCGTAAGACTTTCATCATAATCAACCAATTGAGTTTGATGAAAACCTTATGCTATAAGCCTTGACTTATAAGTATTCAAGTGTCCATGTATATTTGTTCTCATCCTGAGAACCCACTTGTATCCAACCGGTTTGGAGTTAAGTGGAGGTTCAACCAATTGCCAAACTTGGTTGTTATACATGAATTGCATCCTTACGTTCATGGCCTCTAGCCATTTGTCCCAATCCAAATTGGACATAACATCTTGGTGTATGGTTAGCCAACAGGGTATAACCACATAGCATCCATTCATGAAATATCCTTATCTTTCAGATGGAATACTAACTCTACCAGATTTGTGAACGTTTTGTGTGTGTTGATCAACCTCTTGATCTTCATCAACAACCTCCTGCTGATTGCTAGTGTCAATCAAATGTGTATCGCCTTGTGGATTTTGATCCTTATCAAGTTCCACAGTTCTATACGTCATTCCTTCCATAAAGGACTTGGTTTCAAGAACCATAGACTTTGGAGCAATAAATACTTCTGATTCGTTGAGTCAAAGAAACGGTATCTTATACAGTCTCTTTGGATTCTAAATGAATACACACTTTCTTTGTCCGGGTCATATTCATAATATGAGCCTTAGAGAGCGATGCGAAAACCCAAAATGATAAAGGTGGTAAGTTCATAGCCACAATAAATTGAACCATATCCAAATATTGTTCAGTTTCTCCTTTATCTGAATGAAGAGCATAGATAACTATACGGAGCTGATTTTCTACTTCATTATTGAAGATTTTGAACATTTCAAAAGCTTCATACTTATGTGCCATCAAGTGCACACAATAATAGCGACTGTAATCGTCGGTAACAATAATGAAGTATCTTTCACCAGTCTTAGACATTGTCTTAAAAGGATCATATACATCCAAATGTATCATTCCTAATTAGTCTTTGGCTCATACTTTTCAAATGAAACATTTTCATTTGTTTCCAAAAGACCATTCTTTTGAAGTGTTTGAATCCAATTCTGGTTAATGTGACCAAGACGACAATGTCAAAGATAGTAATAACTTAAACCCATTTTAAGTTTCTTTATGCTGAAGGTGTACCAATGAGTTATAATTGGATGATTTATCATGAACCAATTCATGGATATCATTAAAAGGCATATCTTTAAAATGATATACATCATTCAAAACTCAATACCATTATTTACAAACTTTGAATCATGATCATATTGTTTTAATAGGAAACAATAATTATGTTCCTAGTCAAACTAGGTGCATACAAAAATTTTTTGAGAACAACTTCCAAACCATTTGAAGGTCTCAAAATAGAGTTTCCCTTCTTGAAGCGGACATTTCTTTTGAACCCTTTTGCAACGATTGCAAGTATGAGTCTCACATCCGGTATCCAATACCCATGTGATTGAAGAAATGGCTTTTAAAACAGCGTATGAATCATGGAATTGTATTTGAGGTTTGCCCAAAACCCTTCTTGTGTTTCAACTCCTTGAGATAGAAGGGACAATACCCTTTTATAGTCCTATCTCTCCATACTCAAAGCATGGATCGTTCTCCGTTAACTTAGGCTTCATAAGCTTAGGTTTTGAGGTTTCGCTATAACCTTTGCTTTGACGTATTCCTTTCCTTTAGCAATAATTGCTTTAGGATCGGGATGGGCCACTTCTTATAGCCTCCGTTATTGATTGAGAGAATAGGTAGAACCTCTCTACTTATCCCCGCCTCGGTTGCTTTGAGCATTGCATGAGGTTCACCGATGCTCTTGTCCCATCCGTTCATATTACGGTTTATTATGAATGTCTCAAACCTTTAGTTAGGCAATCAAGGATCAAATCCTTGGCCAACTACTTTGAGACAGGACAGTAAAGCATATTGAGGCTATCAATATGGCTTTTATCTTAAGGATATATAACATGATATTGATTGGGTCTTTTCATGTGACATGTATAAAGTGCTTGAACCGTTTCAAAGCAATCTTATTAAAGTTTGTGGAAGGAACATTTCCCTTTTAGATTAACATGTCATGTGCCCCATGAGGCTCCAAACCTTTTTGGAGTCTGGGAATCATATTCCCAACATGAGATCGGATGCTTGCACAATATCCTAAGTGTGCTTAACTCAATCGTCAAAAGGCCATAACATCAACAGCGTGGGTTGGTGAGGTATGGGATCGTCAAGGACATAGACCTTTACTCATTCTTGAGAACGATTCTCAAGTTTCAAAATGAGTCCATAAGATAATTATGGTTAGGACTATCCCTCTCGAGAATAGATCTCAGTGATAGGGAAAGGACGATCGGGGTGGTAGCATTATAGTTAGAGGTCATCATTACAATATTGACAAAGTTCATATTAGTATTTCTCATGAATTTATTTTAATCGTTAATACCCTTAAATGTCTCATAGACAATTAACAATTAAAATCTAGAATCCAACGTTACATTTAAATGATGGTTAGGTGACCTTTATCCCATTATTTAAATTAACAAGGTAGTCAACAGTTGACAATTGCAACCTATTGCAACTTCTAGTCTTATGGGATCGGTTAAACATCATATGTTTAGTCGGCATGTTTAATCCCATCAACACCATTGTAGGCCATGCTTCGGTGACCCTAAGCACATGGTTTCCAATTCAAGTCGTCCTACTTACACACACGTGTGAGTTTTTACATATAAGCGGTTTGGTGACCTTTATCCCACAAGTATGTTAGACTCACCTCAAGGACACAAGTTCCCTACAAGTGGTTAGGTGACCTTTATCACACAAGTAGTTCCCAAGTGATTCGAGTGTCGTGTAAAAGGATGGTGTTAGACTTGTTACCAAAGGGTTTGAAGTTTCCGTTAATTTTAGACTTTGAAAACACTATGTACCTTGTAATTGCATGCTTTCAAATACATGGTACCCTATGGTTCTCTTTTAATAAAACCTCTTTTATTTTGAAATCATTAATCCTTTTAATAACCTTTTATTAATTACTTAATGATTTGGAACCATAAAATTCAGCTTGTTATCATAATTTATTTAGATTGTTAAGCATATTTATATATCAAACAATCAACATAAAACAAGCAAGCATAATCATACAAACATATGTGCATAACCATAGCCACTAAGTTGACTACACTTGTTTGCCATCACAAGTGTTGTCATAAGGTCTTATCCTAAGGGTTCAACACAACACAAATGATGAGATCTCCAAAGACCCCCACTTGAACTTGCATCCAATGCTTCAAGTCCATCCTTTGTGTCTTCCTTTTGTGCTTCCTTCCCGAGCATCTTCTTTTACAAAATATATACATCCTAATACATATTTTCTAGTAAAGGAAAAAATGCTCCTAATCTATTTATTACATTGCCAAATGAATAAATAAATTACAAACCAAATGGAAACACAAAAGAAATTACTACAACCCATAAAGAAAGAATACAATCAACATGACAATTCCATAATCAACCAAACCAAAATAACCAAGGTCAAGGCTATGTTATGCACTAAAATTATGTATCCATATACATCATACTAAGAACCAAAATGAACCCCATTGACCCTAAATTTTCAGCCAACATAAACCAAAAATCTAGGGTCTTTTGTCCAAACAAAACATAATCAACCAAATTGATATCTTTCTTTTCAAGGTTTAATCACTAGCATGTTTGATATAACCTTGAAAGGTTGGGGTATCATCAAATCAATACAAAACAGCCCTAAAATTGGTTGTTAAACCTTATATAACAAATTATACAAGAACACATCAAACTAATCATCCACATAACCGGCTCTTGATGCCAATGTTGGGTTTGTAGGCCAAAACAATGTTGTTTAACCATTTAAACAAGAAAAACGCAGCGGATAAACATTTAACAAATACCATTTGTAATCTGAAAATTGATGTTCATAACTTAATTTCAACAAACCCAAAGACATAGGATCATTTGTATGTGAATAAACTAGTTATCAACAAGCTAAAACAACCAAAACAACATCAACAAACTACCTTGTTGGCTGTTGAAGAACCGATTGTAGGGCTGCTGGAAAACACGATTTGATGAAGAAAAGGCGGTTCTTGGATGGCCAAAACACCAACGATAGGTGTCCTCAAGTGTACATACCCACAAGCCTTCAAGAAACACCATTTTTGCTAGGGTTTGACACCAAATCGACCATGAAGATGCTGCTGGAACATCCTTCCAGCACCAAATCGAGCATGAAGATGCTGCTGGAACATGTTTCAGCCGAGAGTTTCTTCAAAAGGGAGAGAACCATTCTCTCCTTTGGTCATTCCATATGTGTGTGAGATGAGAGGATGAAGATGTGTGTGTCTTTTTCTCCAAAGAGACTCTAATCAAAGAAAAGAGTGGCTGGAACAAAAAGGGGGGGGGAACCTCTTAGGGTTGCCCTCCCTTTTTTTTTCTTAAAAGTCCTTATACATTAATCCTTTTTACAACTAAAGATTAACATATATATATTTACATAATTAACCTTTTAATTATATAACACACACACACTTTTATTATTTGATGTTGCTTAACTAATTTAAACAACATTACAAATAATATACATGAACAAAATATCCTCATAATTTGTTCTTTCTCACATACAATTTATTTAGAAAACCCATTTTCTAAATTGGTGTAATTATTTAATTGAATGATCATATCATCAATTAAATATTAATTGGTGTTTGCTAAGCTTGTTATTGGGTATGACCCGACTTGGATCACAACGTACTAACCACATCAATGTTCTATGTGTCTTGGGCATACAGAATCCAACAGTGAGAACGCAAGTATAATCGATCAAAGAATGAATCAAAATGTTAAAAACCATTGTAAGATGATTAACTGCGATCTGTGAACTTAGAACCGGTTTTCTTGGGTCTCTGGACGGCTAGGGTATGATTGTGTGCGTAGGGATTCGAGTTGTTATGTTTTTCCACAAATTAAGTGGTATTTGTAGGTTAGGGTTTTCCATTTGTGCGATTGAAGCATGCGGTTGATCCATTCGCATGACTGAAGATCCAGTCGTGCGATTGAGTCAATCTTATGTCTCAATCGTGCGACTGATCCAGTCTCCTGGTTTAGTCGTGCGACTGGTCCATTAGCATGAAGTTTTCATGCGTATAGTCCATTAGCATGGTCCATTCGCATGAGAACTTCACATGATTAAGTATAAACATGTTTCTCAATCATTATTGACTAAGAATTATGTAAACAACCACAAACCTATATAGTTAGTTCAATATGCGTTAGCACACCATAAACAATAAAATATTAGTAATTATAAGCATCACCAACATATTACATTTCATTCACACCCATTCAATTACATATACGTAAGACATAAAAGACATTTTACATTTGAGCTCTTAAACTAGGTACATATGTGTCTACAAACTCCCCCTTGGATCTAGTTTACATTATTGTCTAACATTCTTCATCAGCTCTTCAAACTTCTTGTACTTCTCCTTAGGTCCAGCATGTATCTCAAATGCGAAACAAAGCCTTATAACATTTTGAAACTGGAGGGCTTGTACATTGTCTTGCAAATCATAAAATAATGGCCACTTGTACAATGTGCATACATCATCAGCTAACAAGTTAGTTGGTCATATTGGGTCAAATACCTGAATAGTATCCATTTGGCCATTTTTTTGCAAGACTATAACAGCTTCACCTGTTCTCCAATCATAGTACCACCACTTAAAGTGTGGAGTGAAGTCCTGTGGCATTTCCCGTAGAGGGATTCTTGACATTATGCGTGGAGGACTCCACTTCAGCACTATCTTTGGCTTTCCAGTGACGGTATCAATTTCAGACCGTCTGATGTACCTCGTCGGTTGTTGAGGTCTGAAGTTAACCCACCTTGTGTGGTACTCTTTTCTTAATGTAGCCTCAAACCAGCTTGACATTTTCTTAGGGTTAGCATATAGCAACTTCAGTTTCGCTGGCTAGTTGAGCTTAAAACTAGGGAGAGGCTTCTGTCATATGGGAATTTGAAGTACTCTATTCCCTTCTCCCTCTTGACAGCATATAAATTTAGATCCTCAAAATATGCCCACGCTATAATCTTTCCTGACACCTTTAGATGCTTCTTCACTATGTAGAGCTTGGTGAAGGCACTCGGCTTTGGAGTAGTGCGTTGGGCTCGGATCTCTACAAAACAAGCTGCCCATGGAGCCTTTTTGATGTTGACATCGGCATCTGAGGCTTGCGCTTGATCCTTATTTTTCTCAGACTCTTGCTCCATATGATCCAGTTTTTCAAACATACCACTGACAAGAGTCTCACCCAGATTGGGACTACATTTCCCTCTCTGTCAGTATACTATGGAT
This sequence comes from Flaveria trinervia, assembly GCA_025506515.1. Taxonomy (NCBI): domain Eukaryota; kingdom Viridiplantae; phylum Streptophyta; class Magnoliopsida; order Asterales; family Asteraceae; genus Flaveria; species Flaveria trinervia. Next base: position 100,861,679 of record CM046442.1, on the reverse strand, counting down.
AATGCTGGGCTGTGACGTCTTCAATCTCTATTTCGTCCACATCATTAAGCTCGTCGTCACTAGCCACGTCAATGGTAGGGGCATCCTTGACAAGTTCATCCGGATTTAGCCGGAACATCTGTGCAAGTTGCTCATCAATAAGGTCATGAATTATTTCTCCTTCTTTAGGAGTATAACTCACAGACCTCCTGACAATCCCTTGTAAATCAAGTATCATAGTGAATTGAGACTTGATTTGTTGTAGGGGAGCAATATCATACTCGTTTTGCTGATATGGTTGATCTGCTTGATTTAAACATTTAACATATCAATCATTAGTCAATAATCAAGACAGTTAAATAGCAAATATATATAAACATTAATTACATAAGTTTAGTACATGATTCAATTACACAAGATTTAACATTACATAAACATCTAAACATTACGTTTATCCTGAATCATGTGCTCTTCTGCAGGCGGGGCTAAGGATGAGGCTCCCTGATCTTGTGCCTTGTTGGAGAGTCTTTCTTTGGCTTATGTGGCAGCCAATGAACCCGCATCATCTCCTTCCTTATCATCATCTTCATCATCATCTTCATCATCCTCATCCTTATCACCATCATCTCCCTCTCTGATCTTGAGAGTCTCATCTTTAGTGCCTTTGAGTCTGAGCATGATGGTCTTTTTTGTAGTCTCCAACTCCCTAATCCTTTTAGCTGATTGGTCATTTTGCTCCTTGAGTTGGGCTATCTGCTGGGCTTGCTCAGATATCAGCTGAGCTTGGGTAGCATTAAGCTCCGCAACCTAACGTAGTTGGGAAGCTCTCTCTTCATCAGCCGCTAACAGCTTCAGCACCATTTGGTTGAGTGATGACAGTTGTTCCTCTACCCTAATTTGGGGTAGAGATGATCCTGTAGTGAATGAAGCATGGGATAATGATCCGCTTGGTGGCTGGTGGTGGTAGTGGTAGAAGTGGTGAATATGGGTGGTGGCATATGAGTGGGTGGAGTGGTAGTAGTGGTGGTGGGTGAGGTAGTGGTAGGTGGAGGTGTGGTAGCAATGGTGGGTGGAGTGGTAGTGGTGGTGGTGGGTGAGGTAGTGGTGGTGGGTGAGGTAGTGGTGGTGGTGGTGGTTGCTGTGGGGCTGAGCCATCCTTTTTTCCTCGAACCCCTCGAGGAGGATGCTCCCCCTGGGATGCTAGGCCGAGCAGGGGTGTAGGTAGGATCAGTCATAGTCTCCCAGACTCGCTCGAACGTCCACTAACCGCCTGAATCCCTTGTTCAGTGGAAACCACCTTGCTGCCCACCGTACGAGTCAACGGCTCCTCATCCTCCTCCTCCTCATCAGGACAGAAATCCTGATGGAATCCAGCTGTATCAGCTTCTCCATGAGTGGGTGGTGGAGGTGTAACATCTGTAGTGGTGGCCCTAGGTGGAGTGGGGCCAATGTCTCCACCCTCACCACTGTCATCATCATCCGAGTCATTAGCGTGGAGCACTATCTGCTCAATGTTTGAGTCGTTGTCATCATGGTGCCACTTCCTTTGTGCCGGCACCACGTAGTCTTCACGGGCCAGATGCCCAAACAGTCGCCTGACAGGGGGTTTCACCTGCTTCCCCCTATACACCTTCATCCTCCCAAGGGTGGTGTCATCCATGACCTCGAGCACCACAGAATCCTCCTTCTCCTTTGGCAGCGAAGGGAGCTTTTGGTCAATAATCATCTGCATAAAAAGACGGTACATGCAAAAGCCATCCTTACCGTTCACCTCGATGTTCTCCACCAGGTAGGTGAAGATCATCCTGGAGAAGCTGAACGGATGGTTCAGCACCAACGCCACATAGGCGTTTTGAATCTGATCAGATAGCTCATCGAAGCCTCCTTTCATTAAGGCAATGCACTTAAGTAGCACATGGGCCATGTACTTGTATTGGGGGCACAGGTTTCTCTTATTGAGCTCACCTGCACAGTACTTGGCCCATAGAAAACAGCCTCGTACGGTAAGTGGGTGTAGTCGTGTAGGGCAGTCAGCATCATCCCCAAACTCCAAAACTGTCCTGAGATTGTCCTCAGTGATCTCTATAGCCTAACCAAAAATGGAGCTCCTGATATAGTGGGGCTCTGAGGATCTGTCGACGAAAGCGCTTTCCCAAAAAGCCTACTAATCTGAGCGGTACTGGGTGCACGGAGTCAATATAGCACGAAAGATCTTCGATCTCCGTAAGAATGTAATGATACAAGAGAAATCAGCCACGTTCCGGGAGGTTAGATCTATATGAGCACAAAGGTTATGCTTTGTGCTCATAGTCCAACGACTCGCCATCTGTTACACAATGTAAATAAACGTTAGTGAGTGTCAATGAGTAACAATTTGATACATTGGACTTGAAATCTTTTGTTCTATCATGCGAATGAACTGTGCGACTAAAATCTAGTTGTGCGAATGAGTTCATATGTACGACTGAGCAAGCGATTGGGCTTAGTCGTGTTCTATCCCATGCGTTTACACCAGTCGTGCGACTGAACTCATACGCATGGTTCAGTCATGCTATTGAGCTATTCGCCCAGCTCAGTCGTGCGATTGAAGTTCATGAGGGTGTCCATTCGCATGACAGACTGTTTTTCAATTCAAATTCATATTTTGAGCAAAACTTAATGTTAGACGTCGTGGTTTGACTCATTAGTCTTGCAAATGACCGACATAAAACCTAATAACCTTTAATTGAACAATTTACTTAGTTTTATTAGCTTCTTAGGCAAACTAGGTCTCGGTTCAATTTAGGGATTGAATTCAATCATTTGGGCACGGATTGATTGAACTTTTGGGTGAAAATCTCACGCATTACCTGGATAAACACTAGCAATCGTTAGGTCACAACAATCAGTAGTTTAGAATAGTCAAATGAAAATTAGGTAGCGTAACGGTACTTCGTGCGATTTAGGTGCGATTTGGGGGTGATGAATGTCTGCGACCGACTCCCCCTCTATTTATACTAGGGTTTCCTTCAATCGTGCGACTCAACCTATTTGCTCTCTTGAGTCGTGCGACTGAGGGTCAGTCATGCGACTGGTACAGTCAGTCACTTTCAGTCGTGCGACTAGGTGTAAGTCGTACGACTGTCTCATTCGGTCACCTCCATTCGTGTGATTGGTTTATTCTTGTGATCCAATCGTGTGAGCTTACTCATGCTCATGGTCCAATCGCACGTCTGGGCCATGCATGTGGTTTAGTCGTGCGATTGGGCTCATACGCATGGTCCAATCGTACGGTTGGTCGATACTCATGGTCCAGTTGTGTGAATGGGCTCATACGTACGGTCCAATCATAAGTCTGGTCTATACTCATGGTCTAGTCGTGCGAATGGGCTCATACTTATGATTTTGGACTTTTTGACCTTTTGACACTTAACCCTTTTAACAATTGGTAAAACATTTTGAGCATTCGATCATCACAAACATGACCATTTTAACTTAGAAAATTTTTTATCACGTCAAACGTGAACCTTTTAACATTTGAAAACCTGTTTGGTCACCTCAGACGTGACCCTTTTTAGTGACTAAATCCGAGACAGAATTCCAATGCATAGTCTGACGTTTAACAACTAGACCGACAAAAAATTAAATAAATGAAACAACTAGAACTAAAAGAAAAATCTAAAACAATTTTTTTAATTTTGTGTGAGGTGGAAGTCCTAAGATAGTTATCTAACAGATTTATTTCTCAAACAGACAGCTTCAAGTTATTTTGACCATAAGTGGAACGATTCATTATGGAATCATACAGGTAAATCAAATCATTTGGGACATGTTACCAAAACCTTTTGATGCTAGATTCTTGTTTTCATCGAGAGTCATTAGCAAGTCTAGGAAATCATACTAGCGCCAAAAGATGCACACAGTGGCTTTGACTTTCAAGAGTTGCAGCCACGATGATTGTTAGTATAATTGTCCTCTTAAATCCATACATTGACTTTTGACATAGATTGGTGATGATTTAAGGTTTAATTATTTCAACAAGCATTTATGGATCCCACGCTTATATGGTAAAATACGTTCCTCAGGATATTTTTGAGTGGGCTATGGGTAGTATTCAAGAAAAAACTATTCTAGAGCTTTCAAAGAGATGCTAAGCCTTAGCTTAGTGCCACCGCATAGCAAAGAGGCGTAACCAACAATGAATTCTAGAATATTTAGGTTATGTTTATCCTTAGGTTAGTGCCACCGCATAGTAGAGAGGCACACAACCTATCTTCTTGTTGGAGTAATTATATTCCTTTTGCACAGATCACACCAATAACATAGGTTATTGGCTTGATTGCTTTTTACATTTTCCATGTGCTTTGCTCATTTTATGGTCATCCACACACATTTGTGGCGTTTATTTTGCTCATCACCCCTTATTGGAACTTTGTTGATTGTGTTAACCAGGGATAAGATGATAACCCATAGCTTGTTGAACAACTTAGTTTGAACTTGAAATCACCTACGAGGTCTACTTATCTATTGTGTTGAATCTACCGACACATCATCTAATGGTCTAGCAACTTCTAGGTCTACTCTCTTCGTGTTACCTTAGTAGTAGCTAGTTTTACTATCATTTTTCCTTTTATTGTTGCTTAGACTTCTCAGACTTATATTTCGAATTTTGTATTTTACACAATTTCTTCTCTTAAAGTCCCAAACTATTTGTTCCAGTGTATTATCATTTTCCATAGTCATTGAATCCGTATCACAGATACGATCTCATTTCTGTTAGCTAGGCTGTTATTCTCTCTTGTTTTTATGTACTGAAACTAAAACAACTAAATTTAATACTAACTTAACCTATTCTCGCCCTAAAATTCTAAAACCGAAAATGTTTTGGAGTTTTTGAGTTTTATAAGATAGGAAATTAAAAGAAGAAAATATAAAGAAAATAAAAACAAAGATATCGGACTACACAGTTTCATCTTATGAAATTACATCACTTTTCTTTTTAACGCCTTTGACCTCTAACAAATATAAGAAATGTGGTTTATCAAAAGCTTTAATGTAGAGATCAGCGCATTGAAAATCCTTATTTATTTTAACAACGTCGATCAAATGCTTTTCAAAACAATCACGTACAAAGTGATATTTAATTCCGGTGTGTTTGGTTTTAGGATGTTGGACCATATTTTTAGTTACAGCTATAGCAGTAGAATTATTAACATAAATAGGAGTGTTAGATAATTGCAAACCGTAATCCAGCATTTGTTGTTGAATCTAGACGATCTGTGAATAGCAACTTGCAGCAGCAACATATTCAGCTTCACAGGTTGACTGAGCAACCAATGTCTGCTTCTTACTCTGCCAAGTGACTAATCTTCTCCCAAAGAATTGACATCCCACTGATGTTGACTTGTAGTTCATTTTGCAACCGCCGTAATCCGAGTCACTATACGCTGTAGCTCGAAATCATCATCATGAGGATACCACAACCCGAGTGTTGGAGTACCCTTCAAATAACAAAATATCCTTTTAACTCCGATGAGATGGTTAACCTTCGATTTCACCTAATATCTGGAGCATAGACACGTCGCGTACATGATATCCAGTCGTGAGGCGGTCAGGAACATGAGAGATCTGATCATTCCTCGGTACATGGTGGCATCAACCAGATTGCCACTTTTGTCGGGTGCCACATCGTGGTTTGTAACAAGTGGAGTCCCAGCTGCCGAAGCATTCTCCATATCGAACTGATTGAGAATATCGCCTACATACTTGGTTTGATGTAGGAAAATTTCCTTAGGTATTTGATCCACCTGTAACCCGAGAAAGAACTTCATTTCTCCCATGGCACTCATCTTAAATTCTGCATTCAATACTGCTTCAAATTCTTTACACAATTCATTGTTTTTTGACCTGAAGATTATGTCATCAACATAGATCTATACAAGCAGTAAGTCACCATCCTTTTCTTCGATAAACAATGTAAAATCAATCACTCCTCTTCGAAACCCATGTTTCACAAGATGAGTCAAGAGCTTCTCATACCATGCTCTGGGGCTTGATGAAGCCCGTATAGAGCCTTATCTAGCTTGTAAACTCTGTCCTGATGATACGGATCCTCAAATCCCTCGGGTCAACTGACATACACTGTCTCTCGGATTTAACCATGAAGGAATGCACTCTTCAAATCAAGCTGATAGACTTTAATCTTCATATATGAGGCATAGGCTAGAATGATACCGATGGCTTCCATTCTTGCCACTGGTGCAAAGACTTCATTGTAATCAATCCCCTCGACTTGTCAAAATCCTTGAACTACTAGTTGAGCCTTGTTTCTGATAATGACCCCTTGGTCGTCCTTCTTGCATTTGATTACCCATTTAGTGCCAATGACCTTAGCACCTTTAGGTCTAGCCACCAGAGTCCACACTCCTAACTTCTTGAATTGAAGAAGTTATTCTTGCATGGCACTCACCCAAGCCTCATCTTTTAAGGCATCACTTACATATTTTGGCTCAAATTGAGACACAAAACATCGATAAGCACCATCGTGAAGGTAGCCTTTTTCCATGAATGAGGCATAATCAACTGAATAAAGTTGATTTCTTGTCTGTACTCCCGATTGTACATCCTCTATGACATTGTTCAGAGGACGATAAACATTTAGTCGAGATCCAGGAGTGGTGGGTACAACTACCTCATTGTCCAGATTGTGAACCACAGGTTTAGTATCTGATGCATTGGGAGTATGGGGTTTCGAAGTGTTAGAAGCATCAACATCTGATGCGTGTGTACTTGTAGTAGTAGGAACCTGTTCCTTCTGATCCACCTGAACGCTTTCCACTTCTTCATCGTCAGAAGAGGAGTCACTTACCTCCAGTGCTCCCCCTGAGTTACTAGAAGACTGACCTTGTGAACCGGATGTTGTCGAGTCTAGGGGCGGTCTGTTTATGACATCATACATTATCTTTTTTGATAGCTCATCATTAGAAGGAGTGAGAGTAATGTTGAAGGACTTGAAGAAGACATCATAATTAAAAAAACACGGCAGGTCCTTTTCCTGCAAGGGGGGTGGTGAATCTCTGATCGTCGACGTTGCACCACACTTCTACTTGACCCGTTGATTTGTTGTAAACCCTCTTATTCGGTATGTTGTATCCTAGAAAGATACATTCTTCAACCTTTTCACTGAACTTTCCTGACTGATGTTTCTTTAGAAATGTACATTGTGTGCCAAATGGTTCAAGATAATCCAGATTAGGTTTACGTCGTTAGAGAAACTCATGACAAATTTTACATGTCGTTTAACCACCAAGACTCAATTCAACGTGTAACATGCATTTGCTACTGCCTCGTTCCAGAATTGGATAGGCAGTTTCGAGTCTGCTAGCATCGTCTTGACTGCTCTATCAAGCTTCTATTCTTCCATTCAACAACTCTATTCATCTGTGGAGTGTAGACATAGGTGAATTGATCTACAATTCCCTTTTCTTTGCAGAATGCCCCCATCCACTGATTCTTGAATTCGGTACCGTTGTCTGAGCGAATCTGACGCACTTTTAACTTGTATAGAGATTCCAATGTGGTAACAAGCTATTTGAATGAATCAAATGTTTCCGATTTGGATTTCAAAAACATTACCCAAAAGAATCTGGAATAGTCATCGGTGACTACATAACAATTCCAGCTATGCTCTTCGTGCTCACAGGACCAAACAGATCCATATGTAGAAGTTTGAGAGGCAATTCAATAGAGTGGACGTTCTTTGCCTTGTGAGACTTCTTGGTCTGTTTCCCTTTCTTACACGCCACAAGATATTTGGAAGTTAAAAGTTTTTAACATTAACTCCATTGACTAAATCATTCTAAATGAGATGATTTATCTTCCTTGGATTTATGTGTCCATTCTCCTATTCTAGGGGATGGATTCCTTTTATGTTTCCTTTGACAAGAAGCATTGGACTTGATAATCAGTTTTCGAGACCTTTGACAGATCCAAGACGTATTAGTCATTATACCTTGAAGCTGACATTAAAATTGGTCCTCCGGAATGATGTACTCCTTTTTCAACATGTAGCACTTCTTGTTATCAAAAACAACCTTGAAACCTTTGTCATAAATCTATGATACAAAAAGTAAGTTATTTTGTAGTTGTTTAACATAGTTGACCTTGTCAAACTTAACTTTCTTATTTCCCACTTCTCCCTGTGCAGTGATGTAACCTCCTTTATTTCTAGCAAAAGAAACATGTCCTCCTTTAATCTGTTTGACATTTGAGAGGAGAAACATGTGCATGGACGCTCCACTATCCACAATCCAAGTGTTTGTGATAGCACTATAACAAACACCCTGCACATTCAAAGGAAATGATTACTGAAGGTTTGGCACCCAAGCGTTAAGTGGCTTGGGTAACCCAGAGGAATCACACATCATAAAGTCAAGCCACTATCCATTTGAGGGCGAGGGCATATCATTTTTCTTACTGCTCTCAGTATCAGATAATGGATTTGACTTTTCTTTCCACAAACCAGTTTTGTGCAATGCTTGTTTATGATAAACAGACGATTGGTTTATGGTTTGATCTTTAGTTTCATTATTTTTTTAGGTGTAGTACAAGAACTCCTTTTAGAAGAAATCTATTTACCGTCATGAAGTTCAATTTTCTTTCCTGGTGTCTGATACTGAGGACAAATAGAAGCAATGTGTCCTCTCTTTCCACAATTGTAGCACAATCGACCTTCTACATGTTAGGAAAACCTTCTCTGTGGGGAAGTGTGTGAGACCGGTGTGACTTTTGGCTTGTTGGGTTTTGTCACTTCTTGTTTAGATGTTTTATCTTCTTTAACAAAATTAATTGTTTGATCCTTTTTAACATCTTTACCCTTTTGTTTATTTGGACTTAGACATGAAGCATGTGTTTGGTTAACTTGTTTGGTCTTTTAGGCTTCAGTATTAGACGTGGTTGAACCTGACTTTACCTTAACCTTCTCAAATTTCTCATCCAAATTAACAATAGGCATTTTACCCTTAGATTTCAAAGTGTCCTCTTCCAGTTTAGTAACAGATTCCACCGTTTGACTCGTGGAATCTGGATCACAAACTAAAGGACTGGTCACCACATAATCCTTAATAGGATTGTAATTTAGTGGTCGACATTTAGTATTTAACAAAATCTCATGTGGTGGTGGAACCACTTTGTAACCTAATCCCTCCCCGTCATTTCGCTCTTTCACTATGTTTTTAACTATGTGAGAAGAGCTAGTCCAATTGTGCAGTTTTTGTTTTAATGAATTTACTTCTACTTCCAAAACTACTTTTTCCTTTTTGGTTTCTCAAGGGAGTTTAAATAGAACTTAATGTCATTTTCTTGGTTAACAGCCACAACTCGGTTTCCCTAAGTTCAGTTCTATTTTCTCTTTGTAACTGTGCTCATTTAGTTTTAAAATGCGATTTGCTTCTGTGCACAGTTGCAAATCTTTTACTAAGCTATCGTTGTGATCTAATAACCTAGAAAATTTCAAATCTATGCTTTCCCTAAATTTATTACATTCATAACAAGCATGATTGGCAAACAGTTGTTCTTTAGTACTAACCTATGAAGATTAAGTTGAATCTGCCATCAGTGCAGAGGTTGACTCTTCAACTGCTAGAGATTCTGAACATGTCATTTTGGTATCTTCTTCAATCAGGGGTTTGACCACTTTCGTAGTATCTTCAGTTTCTGACATTGCTAGTTCGACCGCGATATCCTCTTCATATTCAGTATCATCATCCAACACCTCGACATTTGCAATGTTCAATCCTCTTGGAGGGACAAATTTGAAGGTCCAATCTTGTCCTTCATTACCTTGAGCTGTCAAGGCCTTTGTCTCCGTACTAGACGAGGTAGCTCCACCTGTTGGATTGTCTTGATGGTTAAAAGTCGAGAACGGGTTGCCGTTTCCTGCCTTCTTGGGCTTTATAGACTCACGTTTAAAGTGCCCCTACTCTCCACAGTTGAAACATGTAACTTTGGACTTATCAAAACCAAATTAGTGTCTTTCGTGGCTATCAAGTCCTGTCCCGTCTTCTTAACAAACTTTTTAGCTCTTCACACAAAACTTGCTAATGCTCAAATTATGTCCATTCTCTCAAGCTCGTTCTCATCGACCTGTTTGTAATCTTCATCTACTAGATGCCAGTTACTAATCTTTCCTGCAACCAAACCATCATACGAGTGAACAAAAACTGCAAATAGGTCCATATGTTCTTTAGCCACATCCATAGTGATATTCCCAAGGTTGTCGGTCTTTAACTTTGTATCATTAGCCTCAGGTGAAATATAATGGGTAATTGATGTCCCATACATGTCAGATCCTGAAGCTATGATTAGTGAAGGAGCAGTTCAACTTGAGACATATGCTATTTGAAGGGGTGCTCCTAAACTGGCTGTTATGGAAGAGGCATTGTAGAGTGAAGGATTTTGGTCATATGTTCCTTTCTGTGACCTGTATTTTATCCTAAGTTCCTCCTCTCTCAATTTCAGGATGAAATCATTTATGTTTAATTTTCCCAATATACTATTTTGTCTCAATTAGATACAAACGAATCCCACTTCTCTGGTAAACCATCTGCCAAGCTGGATACTTTGTCTTCCATCAATGTTGTGACTCCATGAATATGCAGCTCACTCATGAGATGATAGAACCTATCGATTACATCATCCAAACTTTCTTTACCCATTGAAGAGAAGTTGTCAAACTCCTTCAAAGCTTTTGCTTTTAGAGCTTTTAACGAAGCATTGCCGTCATAGAGTTTATCTAGGGCTATCCAAAGTTTCTTTGCCTGTTATTCTCAAAAAATTGATAGAAGATATCCTTTGGAATAGACTAAGTTCACAGGGCATAGACCTTCTTCTTTGCATTATATTTCGCCTTATGGCTATTAGTCATCCCTCCTAATGTCAATTTTACCCCATCTGCACCAATCGGCATGTCATATCCTTTTTCAATGGATTCCCAAAGGTTGGGATCAACTCCATTGAGGTAGATCTCGAAACGTTGCTTCCATTATGGGTAATCATCTAACATTATTAGCTTAGGTGGTTTGTTATCATTCCTAGTCTCATTCTCTAGAAGCAATTGGTTCTGGATCCGTGTGTCTCTACCATCAGTGAACGTGGAGTATTGTTCTTCCATCTCATTAACATTAAACTTTTGAAATCAAATACTTCACTTGTGTGAATGGACCACTCGTGCGATTGAACTTATGCGAATGAGTCAATTGTGCGAATGATATGCGTGAATGATGTGTGCGAATGAATTCAATCATGCGATTGGATTCAGTCATGCGTAAGGAGAGTGCACTTGGAGTCTATGCGAATGAAGCTGGTCAGTCTTACAAATGAACAAGGTGACTGAGTTAAATCATGCGTATCGGAGGTGTGAATGGATTCAGTCGTGCGATTGAGTCAATCGTGCGACTGAAGGTTGCTATTTTTGCAAAAACGAAGGTTTAGAACACTGTGACGCAAAAATACGAATTTCTCACAAACCCGAATTATCGTATGCTGAAACACGTTAACTTTTTTACCTGGAGACATCAAAAACATAGTTTCACACAAAAAGATTAAGTTTTTGAGTGAAAAACACGATTTTTGTATCAAAATCTATTGAATCACACGCAAATCAAGAGCCAAGGCTCTGATACCACTTGTTAGGACCATTTAGGTATGGAGTACTAACTGATTTATGTGTATATCAAACCAAATAGTGCGGAATCCTATTTGATTGGCAATCCAATCAGTGAGAACGCAAGTATAATAGATCTAAGAATGAATGAAAGCGTTAAGAACGATTGTAAGATGATTAACTGTGATCTATTTACTTGGAACTGGTCTTCTTGGGTCTCTGGACAGCTAGGCTACGATTGTGTGCGTAGGGATTCGAATTGTTACCTTTTTCCACGAATTAAGATGTATTCATAGGTAGGGTTTTCCATTCGTGTGACTGAACCATTAGCATGGTTCAGTCGTGCGACTAAAGCATGCGGTTGATCCAATGGCATGACTGAAGGTCCAGTCGAGTGATTGAGTCAACCTTATGTCTCAATCGTGCGACTGATCCAGTCTCCTAGTTCAGTCGTGCGACTGGTCCATTAGCATGAGGTTATCATGCGTATGGTCCATTAGCATGGTCTATTCAATTAGAACGTCACACGATTAAGTATAAACATGTTTCTTAATCATTATTGACTAAGAATTATGTAAACAACCACAAACCTATGTAGTTAGTTCAATATGCGTTATCACACAATAAACAATGAAATATTAAACATTATAAGCATCACCAACACATTACATTTCATTCACACCCATTCAATTACATATACGTAAGACATGAAAGACATTTTACATTTGAGCTCCTAAACTAGGTACATATGTATCTACAGGACCCTTTTGTGAGTTGTCAGGGTAGCATATGAGATGATGTTAGGGTTCTATGCTATCCCTTTCAGCCAGATGAAGGGTTGAACCCATTTGATTATAGGAGTTGGCAAATGAACCTTGCATGTTCATCTCCATCTGGTAGCGACTGAGAATCCCATACAACTCTTTTAGAGTGAGATTTTTTAGATTCTCAGTTCTCTTGATAACCACACAATAGTGTGTCCATTTCCTAGGAAGTCAGGACATGAAGTTCCTTACAATGTCTCTTTTTCAAGAGCAACTCCTCCATCCACTAGCATATCCACAATCTCAACATATCTGAAGTATTGTTGAGTCATGGTTTCACTAGCTATGAAGGTGAAATTTTTCAAACTGCTACTTCAGGAGATCCTTCTTGTTCTCCTTAGCTTTAGAGGAACCCTTATACATCAGTTTCAATGCATCCCATAGTTGCTTAACTATTTTTCATTTCTTGAAGCCTCTGTACACAAAGTTTGGAAGAGCAGTTTGAAGGTGGTCATAGCCTTCTCGTCAATCTCTACTCTCTTTCTATCATCATCTGAGTAGTTAGCCATAGCCTTGGGGATCATACCATCACCAATTGCAGAAGAGGTGCTTGGTATGTAAGGTCCATTTTCAACAGACTCCCACATTCTTGAGTCTAGAGCCCTGATGAAACCTTCCATTCTTTGGAACCAGGTGTCAAGGTCATCAAGAGTGATCAGTGGGGACTTTGTCATGGTTTCAGTTTCCATAACAGATTTGGAAATGGCTGCCATTTGATAAGTTAAGTATTTGTGTGTGAGGGATCTTAAGATGGTGAGATCTTATATCAAGAGCCTGGAAAGCTCTGATAACAAATGCAGGATCATTAAAGGTTTTCAAATACAACACAACAACACAAAGAGGGGAGTTGCTTAAGAACACTTAACTAATGAAACAGTGAAACTGGTTAACCTCTAGTAATGATACTACGAACACAAGTAAATATGAGACAAAACAAGATAGCAAAATACACAAGGAGATGGTTTTCAAGATTGTAGTATATTGCCTTCTCGAGTTCTATTACAAATGTTACAAAGCATATTAGAAAGTTACAAGTACTTGAGATACATAAACTACATCCTATAGCCGGCCATACTTTGAAGGCCAACTAGATATAATTGACTAGACATAAACAAAATCAATTGTAGAGTCAAAAGGCAGATTGCCTTTTGACTAGTGACTATGACATGCCATAACTCACATCCTAATCTATTACAAAAAGGATAAAGTATATGAACTAGAAAGTTACAGACTCAAAACCTCAATGTACAGTTACTAAAAGTATTATGGATCTTGTATGCCCAAGATACATACAAGATTGATGTGGTTATTATGCTATGATCCAAGTCCGGTCTGCCCAATAACAAGCTAATCAAACACCAATAAATATTTTTTTGTTAATGAGATGAAACGAATAAATGTTGAAACCAATTTAGAAAATGGGTTTTCTAAATCATTGCATTTGAAATCGAACAAATTATATGGATAATTTGTTTATGAGAAATTATTTGTATCATTATTTAAATAAGTTAACAATAATAGTGTGTTAGTGTTATAAATTTAAAAGAGGTATTAATTTCATAATCTTATGTGTTTAAGAGTGTTAAATTTTATAAAATAAAAATGGGAGGAAACCCATTTAAAAATGATGAATTCAGCCGCGCCTTTGTGATCTTGGATTCATTTTAGTCTTAGTTTAATACAAGACTTTAACCAACTTGCACTCTTCCCCTCAACACTCTTTCTCTCTCACACATGCAATTTTCCTCTATCCCTTCTTCTCCTTGCTGAAAAATTCAAATTTTGGCTAAACTTGAAGCTCATATTGGCTGATTTTCAAGTTTAACAAGAAGACTAGAGAGTTGGTGTTCTACTACCTAACAAGTTAGGTGTTTGCTAGGGCTTGTGGGTATACTAGCTTGAGGAGTTATCTTTTGGAGCCTAGACATTCAAGAAGCTACATCATCTTCTTCTCATCATACTACATCATCTTGTTCTTGAAAGGTAGTTTCAAGAACACCTTATGGTTGTTCTTTTGTTTTGATAGCATTTTATTTCACATACATATGATCCTTTGTTCTTGGGTTTTGTTTTGGGTTATATGGTTCAAGTTTTCAGATTATTAAACACCTTTTAACCACTTATTTCCGCCGCATTTTTGAAGTTTAAATGGTTAAACTTGCTTTGATAAACTTGTAACAAAACCCAACAATGGCATCTAGAGCTGGTTATGTGGAATAGTTGCTTCAAAAGTTATTGAAAAGTTAGTTTTCATGGACTATTTCAACCCATTAGGGGCTATGTTTGTTATGGATGAATAAATCCCTTACGTTTCAAGGTTTTATCTTACATGCTTTAGTATAAACCTTGAAAGATTAACATCAAATGGTTGATTATATTGTTTGGACAAAACCCTAAAGTTTTGGTTCATGTTGGCCAAAACTTTAAGATTAAAAAAAGGGGTTCAAAGTTGTGCTTGAATGTGGTATATGATACATATTTTGGTGCATAACATAGCCTTGACCTTATGTGTTTTGGATTTGGTTGATTTTGATTTTGTCATGTTGGTTTTGATTCTTGAATGGGTTGTAATATTTGTGTTTGTAGTTGTTTGGGTTGTAATTTATTTATTCATTGGTTATGTAATAAATAGATTCGGTGCATTTCTTTTAATAGAAAATTTGTATTAGGATATGATTTTGTTAAAGAAGATGCACAACATGAAGACCCAAAGAAGGACACAAAAGACATGGACACTTGAAGCATTTGGATGTGGATTCAAGAGGGAGTTCATGGACACATTTTGATGTGTCATTGTTAACCCTTAGGAAAGACCTAATGACAACACTTGTGATGGCAAACAAGTGTAGCCAACTTAGTGGCTATGGTTATGCACTTATGTTTATATGATTATGCTTGTTTGGTTGTTCGTTGTATGGTTTTTGTTTGATATTTGGATATGCATAACAAACTTATTAACAAACATAACAAGTTGAAAATATATGGTTCTTTATCATTAAGTGATTCGTAAAAGGTTATTAAAAGGATTAATGGCTTTAATAAAAGGGGTTTTATTAAAAGGTGAACCATCGGGTACCTTGTATTTGAAAGCATGCAAATATAAGGTACATAGAGTTTTCTAAACTAGTATTATGAAAACTTAAAATTTCTTTTATAAACAAGTTTAACATCATCCTTTTGCACAAAAATTGAGTCACTTGGAAACTCCTAATGGGATAAAGGTCACCTAACCATTTTGAGGGAACTTGTGATTTGAGGTGGGGATACCATATTTATGGGATAAAGCTCACCTAACCACTTATGTTGGAAAACTCACAGTGTGTGCAAGTAGGGTGACTTATTTTGCAAACCATGTTTAATGGATCACATACAATATGGTTTACAAATGTGTTGATGGGATAAACATGCCGACCACACATATGATGTTTAAGTCGATCCCATACCCTAGAAGTTGCCAAGGGTTGCAATTGTTAAAACGTTGACTACCTTGTTAATTTAAATAATGGGATAAAGGTCACCTAACCACTATTGAAATGTAACATTGAATTCTAGAATTTGAAAATTGTGTAAGACACTTAAAAGGGCTTTAATTATTAAAATATGAATAGTATCGAAATACTGAAATTGAACTTTCTTAAATTTTGTAGATGGCCACCAACAATAATGAAAATATGATATCCCGTCCGCTCACTCACTATCACTAAGAACCATTCTCCAAAAGGAGCGTCTAAACCATACTAATATACTAACTAATTAACGTGTATACCAAACCAAATAGTGCATAATCCTATTTGATTGGCGATCTAATCAGTGAAAACGCATGTAGAAACAATTTTGTGATTGAATCTAACATTAAGAATCGATTAGGAATCGTTCTAATGCGATCTATGAACTTATGATCTTAGAGGTTTCTAGACAGCTAGGGTACGTCTGGAGTCAAGTTGTGTATAATGCTTACGTTTTTCCACGAATTAGGTGGTATTTATAGGTTAGGGTTACTCATTCGTGCGATTGAGCCATGAGGTTGATCCATTCGCACGACTGAGTGTTCAGTTGTGCGACTGAGTCAGTCGAATGAAGTTGTTCAGGCGTATGGACTATTTAGGTGCATGGACACTCAGTCGCATGGCCATTCGGACGCATGACCACTATTGGGGCGCATGGTCCAGTCAGACGCATGAGAACTTCACTTAACCAAGTTTGAATGTATTCATTATTATAACATTATGCATATCAATTCAAACAATCACAAACCTATAGAATCTAGTCAATATGCGTTACACAACTCATTAATGAAATATTAAACATTATAAATCACAACCAAACATTCTCATTTTATTAAATATCCAAGAATTATATAAGCGTAAGATATTCAAGACATATTACATGAAGATCCGAATCTAGGTACATATGTATCAACAACTATCACTAAGAACCATTCTCCAAAAGGAGCGTCTAAACCATACTAACTTTATTGATTGCTTTCGAAACTTGAGAATTGTTCTCAAGCAAGAGAAATGATCGTATATTTTAGGCGATCCGATTCCCGATTAACCTAATATGGCGGATGAGGAGGCCTATAATAATTTGGTGAAATACACTAAGGACTCGGTCCAAGTGTCTTGCCTCATGTTGGCAAGTATCACTCCGGATCTCCAAAACGAGTATGAACATCATGGAGCGTATGACATGATTACCGGTTAAAGGAAACGTTCCAACAACAAGCAAGGGTAGAGCGCTTCGAAATGGTTCGAGCACTGCATGCATGTCGTATGGATGACACCCAATTAGTTTCGTCTTATGTACTTAAGATGAAAAGCCAGATTGACCGCCTCGAAAGGCTGAATTATCTCGTCTCGAAAGAGTTGGGTACGGATTTGATCCTCAACTCTTTGTCAAAATGCTTTGACAACTTTGTTATGGATTATAACATGAACGAGTGGGACAAGAACATAAGTGATCTTCACTCTATGCTCAAAACTGCCGAGGCGACCATGGGTAAAAAGGTTTTACCAGTTCTCACCATCAATGAAGGTGGGAACAAGAGGAGGCCTCACCCCGCACCCCAGGCAAATGTTGCCAAGGGAAAAGGGTACGTGAGGGGAAAAGGGAACGGAGTGGTACGAGTGCCGCCACCAAAACAAGCGGGGAAGAAACAAAAGGTTGCTTCAAATGACCCATGCTTCAAGTGTGGGGAGATTGGACATTGGTCAAGAAATTACCCAGTCCATCTCAAAGAGTTGCAAGCTAAGATGGATGCCGGGCAAACCTTAGGTATAATTTTCATGATTCATATTGATCTAAATTTAATATCCTCTAACACATGGGTATTGGATATGGGATGTGGAACTCACATATGCAACTTATGGCAGGGGTTCAAAAGAAGTAAGGACTTCAACAAAGGGGATGTTAGCCTCTACATGGGGAATGGGGCAAAAGTTCAAGTTGAAGACCAAAGGGACTACATCTTGAAGCTTCCAAATGGGTTGGAAGATATTTTGAACAATGTTTTGTATGCTCCTACTTTGACTAGGAACATTATTTGTGTTGCAAAATTAAGACAATATAGTTATCTTTTAACATTTATTGAAAATGAAATTCATGTTTCTTTAAATGGCATATTTTATTTCAAAGCTATTCCTATTAATGGTATTTATGAACTGGTTCGTGAAAACACATATATAATAGCTCATTGTACCAAACCACCACCAAGAAACTCAAATTGGATTTGAGTGATACCTATCTTTGGCATTGCCGTCTTGGTCATATAAACAAGAAGCGCATACAAACACTTCAAAGGAACGGTCTAATAAAAGCAAGTGAATATGATTCATTTGATGTATGTGAATCTTGTTTATAAGGTAAAATGACTAACACACCTTTTAGTGGCAAATCTGAAAGGGCAAAAGATTTATTAGGCATCATACATTCAGATGTTTGTGGTCCTTTTAAACCAATGAGTAGGTACAATGAAAGATACTTCATTACCTTTACCGACGACTATAGTCGATATGGTTATGTGTACTTGTTAAAACACAAAGACGAAGCTTTTGAAATGTTCAAAATCTTCCAAAATGAAGCAGATAATTAACGCAACAAGAAAATAAAAACTCTCCGCACCGATAGAGGAGGTGAATACCTAAGTGATGCTTTTGTAGATCATCTTAGAAGTTGTGGTATTGTCTCAAAACTATCTCCAGCTTGAACACCACAACATAATGGTGTGTCCGAGAGGAGAAATTGAACTCTGTTGGATATGGTTCGATCTATGATGGCTACAAGCTCATCGCCTCTATCATTTTGGGGTTTTGCTTTGCTCTCTGTGGCCCGTATCTTGAATATGGCCCTAACCAAGAAAGTGAAAATGACACCTTTTAAAATATGCCATGGAGGTGTTCCATCACTTGAAGCATGTGTATAAGGTATCGGGGTACATTTTCATCTTGAATAGAGGAGCAGTCTTTTGGAAGAGCTCTAAGCAACATGTGGTGGCATTATCAACTACAGAGTCAGAATACATCATCGCTTCATTAGCAGCTCAAGAAGCTGCATGGTTAAAGAAATTCATTGCCCATCTAGGGGTGGTCCCTTCCATTCAGGACCCCCTAGAAAGTCTTTGTGATAACGAGGGTGCGATTGTTCAAATCAAGGAACCCCGTGCACATCAAAAGACTAGGCACATTGAACGGAGATTCAACTACATAATGGATGAAGTTGAAAAGGGAAAGATATGTATTGCAAAGTTCACACGGACCAAAACATTGCGGATCCACTCACGAAGCTTTTTGAAAAGGCAAAGCATGAAAGTCATACTTGTGCTGGGATTCAATATTCTAGTGACTGGATTTGATCTTTAATTTTTTGTATTTAGATATTGTAACCCTTTATTACTTGAATAATTTATTTGGTTATAATGATTCAACTAATATTCCTATTTTGCATGTTCAAAATCCATGAGTAAATGATTTACTCAGAACATCCGTAGTCATTCATACTTGTGGAACAAGTATGAAGGTAAGACTATTATGAACTTGGATTGGTAGATATTCATATGTATGAATATAAGGCAAAGGGTTGCTGCCAAATTTCATAGATATTTGTGGGATACAAATATTGGACTGACTTCCATCTCAAATATTACTACATGGAATCTTCCTCATTGATCATAAGTAATTTTGAGTAAATGCGAACATCATTTGGTATCCTCTGACCTGAGATACATATTGGGTCTTGATATTTATCGAATATTATACTTTGACTTAGTTCATCGCTGCTCTTAAACATGGCAGTACATAAGTCTGAGTGTAGGTATAATACAAGGTAATTATGAGAGACGTATGTAGTCAAGATGGGATTTGTCCCTCTTATTCGTTGAGAGTAAGATGCCTAAGGCCTGATAAAGTTAAATCAATGGAGAATGATCACTTTGTGTCTCTAGGATTTAACATGACATCTGTCACAAAAGGATAGATGATTGATTCACCTAAAGCATTACGAGTAAAGTACTTGAAGGGGATGATGTTATTGAATGGCACTTAGTCATATGTATTAAGGCCAGTAAACCGTTGTTAGGCGGTATTTACTGCTTGCATTAATCTTCTATGAATCTTCCCCAAGTGGGAGATGTTGGATCTTGTATGCCCAAGACACATACAAGATTGATGTGTTTAGTACGCTATAATCCAAGATGGGTCATACCCAATAACGAGCTAATCAAACACCAATAAATATTTGTTTATTGATGAGATCAAACAAATAAATATTGACACCAATTTTATAAGTCATTAGATTTGAAATAGAACAAATTATATGATAATTTGTTCATGAGAAATTATTTGTATCATTATTTAAATAAGTTAAATAATAACAAATAATAGTATGTTAATGTTATAAATTAAAAGAGGTTTTAATTTTATAATCTTATGGGTTTTAGAGTGTTAAATTTTATTAAACAAAAATGGGAGGGAACCCATTTTAAAATGATGAATTAGGCCGCCTCTTTGTGGTCTTGGATTCCTTTTAGTCTTGGTTTAATATAAGACTTTAAACCAACTTCAACTCTTCCCCTCAATACTCTTTCTCTCTCACACATGCAATTGGCCTATCTTCCTTCTTCTCCTTGCTGAAAAATTCGATTTTTGGCTGAACTTGAAGCTTTTTCGGGTTTAACAAGAAGGACTAGAGATTTGATGTTCTATTACGTAACAAGTTAGGTATTTTCTAGGGCTTGTGGGTATACAAGCTTGAGGAATTCTCTTTTGGAGGCTAGACATTCTAGAAGCTACATCATCTTCTTCTCATCCATACTACATCATCTTGTTCTTGAAAGGTAGTTTCAAGAACACCCAATGGCTGTTCTTTTCATTTTGATAGCATTTTATTTCACATACATATGATCCTTTGTTCTTGGGTTTTGTTTTAGGTTAATATGGTTCAAGTTTTCAGATTATTAAACACCTTTTAACCACTTATATCCACTGCATTTTTGAAGTTTAAATGGTTAAACTTGCTTTGATAAACTTGTAATCAATACCAACATGGACCTTTTGACCAACTTTTGAATGTTGGTGACTTACAGACTTGCAGCGTAAAGGTATCCAACTTTATGTAAAGTACATTAGATAAAGCATGTGTACTAAAAGTCTTTTGAAGAAATATATCTTCAAGTGTTAGCTTTAGAAGACTTCATCTTTGGCTTTGGAAGATATTGGTCTTGGCTTCGGAAGATTTCACACTTAGAATTATTTTGTTGCTTGTGTGAAACTTCCGAAGAATTCTTCTTCAGTACCCATGTGCATGCATGCAGGAGAGACTTGAGTGTTTGGATTGCATCAGCCTCTTCAAATAATCTTTACAATGTTTTTGATAGTTTTTGCATCTTTAGTCTTAGATTCCCCTCCTCTTCATTAGAAGATTCATTAGGGGATGAGATAATTGGACTAAAGTCCTCAGTCTCAGACTAGCATGATGTTGATGGCTGGTGGTTTTCCTTTGCTCACTGAATACTTCAGATGGAGTATCAGTGGGTTGAGTTGTCATGGTTGAGGTCTTAATATGTAATCACTTCCACAAGTTAGAGCCTCATCCATATGGACTTCCTAAACATAGTCAAGAAGATCTACCTTAGTAGTGGGTAGATGATATGGGCTAGACAAGGGAGAAGTAGGAGCACTCATCTGTCTTTGAGTGGGGGAAGAGAAGAGAGACTCATGATACTCACTGAAAACCAAGTCTTCATCATCATAGAAATGAAGGCTAGGAATTGGTTGGTTGAGATTTAAAGGCTGGGGATGGTAACATTCCCCTCAAGGTTGTTCACTTGAGTGTTGAGACTCAGAGTGAAGGTTTAAGTGTGTTGGGTTGATAAGCTCATCAGTCTGAGCATGAGGAAGAATAGGACTAATAATTGAGGTAATAGGAGTGGTTTGCTCGTTAGGAAAAGTGGGAGCTCTAGTGTCCATGCCTCCTGTGTGGGTAGTAGTATGGGGGCCTGCACAGCTGAATAGCTTTTGTAGGAGTTTGTTTGGATTTTCTCTAGTAGGTGAGGGTGATATGAGGTTGTTTTGGTGGTTGCGAGGTAGAAGGGTTGTTTCTACCCAGAGAAACCAACAATTGGTTTCTTTAAGATTTTAAAGATGCCAGGCTTCATCTGTCCTAAGTTAAGAACATTATCTATTTCCTTCAACTATGAGCCCAGTTCACAGTTTAGAATGTGTTAAACATATCTAGGAAACATATAATATTCTAAGGAGTCCAAGTTAGCAAGCAAAATTGTATAAACAAGCTAAGAGTACGTGAAATTGACCCCCTAAACCATCCCATGCAATATGAAGGAGAGATCCTAAGGAATCTGGTCCCAACCCTATGATTGTTTGATAAGCTATGGATGACCACATGAACTAAGTACTTCCACTGGGAGGAGACCTTTCCTTTCCTGAACGTCTTGACAGAAAAATCTCTCTCATAGCCCATCACTCAAAGGAGTGGTTGACAGCTTCCTTGGGAAAGGACAATTCACCTACCTCATCATCTGGCTGAAGATGAGTGTTTATGATGGCTGGAGTGATGAATATTGTCATCCCCTGCACTGTGGTAGACAGTGCCTTCTCCCCATCGAGGATGACCTCTTCACAGGTCTTCCAGAATTCAAGCAAATGATCCTCATAAAGAACATGAACAATGGTAAAGGAGGTGAAGTAGTTAGACAGAGCCAGAAATCGACAAACCTCTGAGAAATGATGATCTTTCTCAGAGTGCAACAGAGCGACTTGATTGTGTTGCCTGTGTAACTTCATGGAGAAGTTTGGGTCATTTCTGTGGCTAAGGTTGGCCATTTCAGATAGCTTTGAGGAGAAAGAAAGGAACAACAAGGCAGTTTTAGAAAAAAGTTTAGGAATTTAGGTCTGGGAGAAGATGAAGATCATAAAGAAAGAGGAGGAACCGTTAGGTTTAATATGAAATGGATTTCAGACAAAGTTAATGAAAGAGGATAAACTTTGAAATCTGGATGTCGGTCCCACTTTTGAAAAGGTAGTTCGCTTTTTCCTCAAAAGGTACTTTTCTTGGAAGTCGAAAATCTTTCGAAAGTAATTTGTCTTCAGAAGTTCTGATAAAAAGCTTCCGAAGCCAAAATAACTTTGGAAGATGTTGCTGAGAGTTTTGAAAAATTTGATTCGGAAGAGAATTAAGACTTGAGTGTCTTATTCAACTAAGAATAAAGCTTCTGAGAGTTAATTTGCTTGAGAAGAAAATTGTCCTTGAAAACATACAAGTGCTTAAGGGAAGATTAACCTTGGGAAGTTATGTCAGAATTTTCTTCCAAAGGTAATTTTACGTAGGCAATTGTTTGTTTTAAAGGCATAAATTTCTTCCAAAGATAAATCCATGTCTTCTGAAGAATTTAAAAGATCAAGATTTTAAAAAGTGTAAGGAAAATATTCTAAAAAGATTTTCTTCCAAAGAAAACAAGAGCTTATGAAGGTGATGAAATGTACAACTTAGGACACACAGATTTTAGAAATAATATGAATAACTTTTAAGAAAAAGCTACTCAAAGTTAATCATCCTAATAGCTGATATATGATACTTAAATCTCTGCACATCAAAAGCTTTGGTGAACAAATCAGCATAATGTTCATTTGTGTTAACTGTGACTAGTTTGATTAATTCCTTTTCAAAGTTATCTCTAATCAAATGATACCTGATATTGATGTGTTTTGTCCTTGAGTGCTGCATAGGGCTCTATGTGATAGAAATGGCACTATTGTTGTCAATGTGAATGAGAGTCTCCTTAAAGTTGAACCCATATTCTAACATCTGATTCTGAATACAAGCACTTGAGCGCAGCATCTTGAAGCAATAATGTATTCATCTTCAACAGTTGATGTAGAGACACATGATTGTTTTTTGCATTGTGATAAGACAACCCTTCCACAATGACATTGACATCCCCCTGATGTAGACTTGCAGTCATATTGCATCCACCATAATCACTATATGTATATTTATACAGATTAAAGTCAGAATTCCTTAGATACCAATGGCCAGTGTTGAGGCACTATTGAGGTAACTTAAAATTATTTTGACAGCGATAAGATGTTACTTCTTGGGGTTGGCTTGATATCTTGCACACACACAAGTGGAAAACATGATATGAGACCTGTTAGCTGTAAGGTACATAATGAAAGGGATCGAGATCTAGTTTGATCAATTAGATTAAGATTTGCAGCGGAATAGCACATGAATTAGACGAAATTTTAGCAAGAATAATATGAATATTCAATCAAAAAGTAATGGTTATAAAGAGAGAAAGTTTTCTGCAAAAAGAATGTTTTCATTCACGCACATGCTTCCCGTACCAGGAAATTAGGTCAACATCCTTTTATAAAGGAATGTGACATCAGCTGACGTCACTTGATAGTGACATCAGCTGACGTCACTTGATAGTGACAGCTAACTGATTTATACAAACAACTGAAAGTAAACTAAACTACTGAAGATGTCCACAACAATTAAGGACACCTTCACTAAAATCCAAGTATAAGCTAACATTACAACAACTGAAGTTATAACATCTCAAGTGTAAGAACTTCAGATGTTTTACATAATATAAAACTACTGATTACAAACTACTGAAATGTAACTATCACAACTACTGAAGAGAACTACTTCAGCTGTTTTGACAACTTCTGAGAACTTTGTCTTCAGACTGTCTTAAGACTTTATCTTCAGACTTTGTCTTCCGACTTTGTCTTGAGCTATTGTCTTCAGACTTTGTCTTCAGACTTTATCTTCAGACTTTGTGTTCAGACTTTGTGTTCAGACTTGGTGTTCAGACTTGTCTTAAGACTTTGTCTTCAGCTGTTGTCTTCAGACTTTGTCTTCAAACATTATTTTCAGACTTTGTCTTCAGCTGTTGTCTTCAGACTTTGTCTTCAGCTGTTGTCTTCAGACTTTGTCTTCAGACTTTATCTTTAGACTTTGTCTTCAGCTGTTGTCTTCAGACTGGTCTTCAGACTTTGTCTTCAGCAGTTGTAGACCACTTCAGTTGTTTTGATGTATGTGGGACTTAATGGTTTTTCCGATCTAGCTCATTGGTTGTTTTGGTCCAACAAACTCCCCCTGAACCAAGGCCGCCAAAACCTTTAAGATTATTGAAGTCCCACTTATTGGTAGAAACATTATCTGGATCAGCTCAGATATCTTCAAATTAAGCTCAGGCCAGGGAAGAGGTTTCAGAAAGTTTGATTGACAAAGGATGAATGAGAACTCTGTCTTGGGGAATTGGACACAGAGCTGTTACCGCATCCATGGAACCTACTTCCCAATGATAAGTCTGTAAGACTCTCTGACATAGGCCTCAAGGAAAACAACTTGTTCTTCCATTGTGAGTTCTTCAGCTTCACTTTCAAAGAAGAACTCAGGCCCATAGTACTCTGATAAGTACTTAATATGCTTTCCATTCATTAGCTCCATAGTAGTTATTTCTCTGTATGCAAACTCATCAGGATGAGTGCCTTCAAGCAACAACTGGAGCTCATTTCTTCTTATTTCTTCAAGCTTCTTGTAGATCAACCCCTTCTTGACCATTTTGTTTTCTAGTAAAGTTTGTGGAGTCATCTTAGACTTGTAAGCTCTCTTGAAGTCATCAAGGATTTCCCAGGGTGACACTACAATGGCCAACATTATCACAGCATCTATAATCTTCTTTACTTGGCCATTGTATCTACTTGGAATCTTCTTTTTATGAATTATGTCACTTACTCTGGGGTCAGGCCAAATTCTCACTCTCTCTTTCTGATATTAAAATGTAAATCTGAGAGCATACAACCTCTGAGCATGTTTCTTCATAGGTTGTATGGATGAAGACTTAGGAAACTCTTTATCAATCATCCTTAACAGCTGCTCATCATGTTATTTGTGCTATTCTTCTTCTTCAGGTTTGACTTTTACCATTTGCCTTTGGAAGTCAGGTGTGATTGTTGTTGGTTGACTGCTGGGCTCAGGCATCTTTATTTTAAGAACAGTAGAGATTGGTAGACTATCATCCTCATCATTATCTTCTTCTTCTTCCATCCTCAACACCCTTCTCTTTCTCTTGGGTGCATCATTGGTCGTGGGTTGAGTAGGTTTCTTGGGTAAAGGAGTTGATTTTGAGGGTTGTAAAGTTGGTTGTTTTGGTTTGGGTGATTGTACAAGCTTCTCTAGCATCTTGGTTATGAGTGAAGCTTTGGATAACTTTGCCATATCAGACCTTTTCCCAGCACCAGCTTCATCAAGAGCTTCTATGATCAATCCTTTGTTGAATACTTCAGAAGAACAGATTCTGGTGGTTATCTCCAAAGTACTGTCTCTGGACCATGACTTCACTTCAATGATTGATCTTCCTAAATGTTTTGATATGAATCTTGTCATAGCTTCCAGCCTTTCCCTTTCTTTCTCACTCTAACTTGCCCGTCTATGTTCAATCTCTTGAATCTCTAGCCTTCTGATTTCAGAGTCAAGTTTGGCTGTGTCAAAACCTTGTGTGAAGAGTTGATCAATAATCTTATCCATAGATCTCCTATGTCGCTCATCAGCTTCTTTGATCAGTTCTTTTAACTTTTTCTCACCTTCAGTCTGTTCAGAGCTTTTCTTTCTCTTTTAGGTGATCATTTCCTTTTCTTTCTTCTCTTTTCTTCTTCCTCTTCAACTCTCTTTCTTTTGTCTACTTTCACTGACTTAGACTCCCCCTTATTGGTTGCATTGGGTTCAGGGGTGTGAATGTGAGAGAGTCTCTTAAAAACAGCAACATCAACTAAGGATTGAAGATTTGAGGAAAGCCTCACATCAATGGATTGATGCATAATGTTTGTGATTATGGAAGTGATGAGAGGTAAGGATGATTGAAAGGCAGCAACCATTTGCTCAGAGGGGTTCTGTCCCTGAGAAATGGTGCTTGAATCAGAGGCTGGTGGCAAAGTTGTTGGGAGTGGCTCAGTGTTTGGGAGAGTTTCAGGAGAAACTGCCATCTGTGGGTGAATGTGGGCAGATGGATTTGATTCTTGTGACATTTTGGCAAGCAGTTCTTGTAGTCTACATACCTTAGTCTCAAGAATGGTGTTATGGGCTAGAACATCAAAGAAAAAGCCCAAGTCATCAACAGTCTTCGCTGAATCATCTTACCTCCTGATGAAATCAGGATGAACATGTGCTGAGTGTAGATCAGTATTCACATGTGCCCCTATTTCATGGAACTGGGGACTTCCTGCCTCAGGATTATGTCCTTCATTGGTAGTTGCCTCTGGTGAATGACTTAGAAATGATACCATCTTCATCCTGGTCATGTCCTGGAACAGGAGAAGAGGCAGCCTCACTAGATGTTCGAATCTCCTCCTCTACACAAGGAGATTGAAATCTGTAATCCTTGTGCTGTGGGTTATCAGCCAGATTATAATCCTCTCCCTCAACTGTTGAGGTTTTCCCAGTGGTAATAGGTTTCTGGGGAGGGGTAGAGGAATGTAGTGAGTGAGCACTTGTGCAATAACCATATTTGGGCTTGTAGGGGTGGCTTCAGTGGGAGATAAGTGTGAAGAGGATTGCACCTGGGGTGAATGGTGCTCTTCAATGGCAATCTTCTCAAGTGAGAGAGATTTCAGTAATGTGGTTTCCCCATTTTTGGTTGCACCAGGATCCTGTTGAGTGGATACCTAAGCGGTTTCAGCTGGTAGAGTCTTGGAAACTACAGGGGGATTACTACCCATAGTTTCATCCTGCCTTTGTGTTGCAGGGGCATCAATAGGGAACTCAACTCCCTGTGTAGCCTTTTTGGTTTGTTTGGAATGTGGTTTGGAGAGGACTTTGGATCTGGAAGATGAGGCTATGGGTTCCTTTTGCTTGGGTATTAGCAGTTTGGCAGCCTCTTTGAGGTGTGGGTCAGAGTTGTGCCTGGAGTATACCTCTGGCAAAACTACCATAGTAGGGACTCCAAGGCCAATAGGGCCATGAGATTTTAACTGATTCATGATTATGGCCATAAGAAACCTTGGATATAATAGCCATCTGTTAGCCCCAGGTTTCATTGCCAGATCTTTTAATTCTAAAAATATAATTTCAGAAAAATTTAAGCTTTGGCGTTCAAGGATAGAATACAATACCTGCTGCCACCTGGATGACATTTGATCCCATGAAGAGGATTTGGGGGCAAGGCAAACATTGATCATGTGGAAGATTAGGCGTTCAGCATCATGGAAGTGCTTCTTCAGAACGGTTATAGCACTTAGGTCGCCCGCATATCCATGGTTGATGAATGATAGATCAATGGTGCCAATCGGGTATTTGGTGACAAAGGTGGCATCATTCAGATCTAGCATTTGGTGAATGATAGCAGGAGTGACTACCACCTTCTTTTGGTTTACAAATGACTGGAGAGTGATCGCGACATCATTCTCACCAGTATGGATAGTGACATTTGTCCAGAATTGGCGAAGGGTATCAGGATAGATGGTTAGATTCTGAAGAAAAGCAGTTTGATACGGGGAATCAACCATCAGATCAATGGCAGCATCAAACTTAGTCCAAAAGGCCGATTTTGTGAAGTAGGCAACACAGTTGTGTCGTGGTTTGATTTGCATGGTCGCCATTAATGGAAGATGAACGTTCGGTAAACGATTTATGGAAAGTTTGAAGTTAGGGTTAGGTATTTATAGGTTATGAAATGGCTGAAAGAAAACAACTGAAATTTTGGTGTTAGTCATCAGTTGTTAGAAAACGACTCAAGACATGGTTTTAACTTTCAGATGTTGTAAACAACTGAAGACTTGGTGTTTGTCATCAGTAGTTGGAAACTACTGAAGACTTGGTTTTGGCTTCAGTTGTTTTGAAATGAAACAACAGTTGTTTGAAACAATTAAAGAATAAAATTACTCATCAGTTGTTATCGTCAATTCACATATCTCAGTTGTTTCATTTGACCTTAACACTTACTCAGCAGATTATCTGATTTTCAGATGTTTCATTGGTCATGAGTACTTATCTATTAGAACAGACATTAGTGATTGTAACCACATCAATACTTTGCAACAAAGTACTTCAGTACTTTTAAGTAATTTAGTCTTCAGTAGTTATGAAAACTGCTGAAGATAAAATAACTTATCAGTACTTATTTTTGACAGTTGTATGCTAATGCTAATCAGTACTTGTGAACTGAGATCATCAGTAGTTGTCAAATCATTCAAGTTATAGCATACCAAGCCTTAGCACGAGATTTTGGAAAGTTGCACTGTCCAAAGGCTTAGTAAATATATCTGCAAGCTCATCAGCACTAGCAACAAACTTTGGATCAATCAGACCCTTTTCATAACAATCCCTGATAAAATGATGTCTGATCTCAATATGTTTGGTCCTAGAATGCTGGACAGGATTCTTAACAATACAAAGAGCTGAAACACTGGCCATCAGTAAAGGAGTCTTAGTCTCTGTAATGTCATAATCCAGTAATTGATTTTGAAGCCAGAGTACCTGAGATGTACAACTTGTAGCAGTAATGTACTCTGCTTCAGCAGTGGATGTAGTAACAGAAGTTTGTTTCTTACTCTGTCAAGAAACTAAACAATTGCCTAGAAATTGGTATCCACTAGAGGTTGATTTTCTGGTTAATTTACACCCTGCATAGTCACTATCAGAGAAAGCAACTAATTTGCAAGAGTGCCTAGTGGAATACCAAAGTCCTAGAGATTAAAATATCTAAACATCCGTTTGACTGCAATCATATGGGATAGTTTAGGTGCAGCCTGAAATCTAGCACAGACACAAGTTGCAAACATAATGTCTATTCTAGAAGCTATAAGGTACATCAAGGAACCAATCATACATATGTAAAGAGTTTCATCAAATGCTTTACCATTCTGATCAGCATCCAGTTGTGTGGTTCTGCACATAGGAGTAGAACAGGGCTTACAGTTT
The DNA here is from genome assembly GCA_025506515.1 of Flaveria trinervia. Lineage (NCBI taxonomy): Eukaryota > Viridiplantae > Streptophyta > Magnoliopsida > Asterales > Asteraceae > Flaveria > Flaveria trinervia. The sequence goes on along the minus strand of CM046442.1, from coordinate 100,831,793 downwards.
TGTAAATCAAACTTTTTCAATAAATCCTTTCTATATTTTGACTAATGAATGAAAGTTCCATCAGCCATTTGTTTGATTTGCAACCCCAGAAAGAACTGTAATCCTCCTATGGCACTCATTTCAAACTTTTGTTGCATCAACTCAGTAAAGGCATCACACAACTATGGATCAGAGGATGCAAAAATAATATCATCTACATAAATTGAACAAGGAGCTTATGCATGCCTACTTTCTTAACGAACAAATTTTTATCTATGGAGCCTCTAGTGAAATTATTTTGAAGAAGAAAGTTAGACAGTGTTTCATACCAGGCTCTGGGAGCTTGGTTTAGCCCATAAAGAGCCTTATCAAGCTTATACACCCAATCTGGATGTTTATGATCTTCAAAACCTGGTGGTTGACACACATAAATCTCTTCTTTTATTTTACAATATAAGAATGCACGTTTGACATCCATTTAAAAAACTTTAAGATTATGGAAAACAGCATAAGCTAAGAATAATCTGATTGCCTCCAGTCTGGCTACAACCATTTTACACAAAGCCTTTGCCGATGATGTAACCCTTAGCATCATTACCAAAAGATACAAATCCCTTCTTTCCTTGAGAGTAGTCATGAAGAAGAGAACTGCTCCCTGTCATATGCATAGATCCTCCACTGTCCACATACCAGATGCTTCTATGAAGAACCCTGCATTTGTCACAACAAACTAGTTAGCTTTTGAGACCCAAACCATTTTGGTTTTTGGTCTGTTCTCATCAATAGATTTTATACTAACTGATTTTTCATGATTAACAGCCTTTGAAGGTCGAGATGGTGCTGAAAAGGATTCCTTTGATTTTGGCTTAGTTTTCCTTTTCAGTGGTTAATCACAGGTACATCTATTTGATTAACTCTCCCCAACAGATGTTGAACCATTATAACAAGTTGTGTTTGATTGGTTGTTAAAGCCTTCAGTTCAGCAGACACATCAGTACTTGTTTTTAATTGGTTCCTGTGACTCACCATGTCTTCCTTTTTGAAAGACACAGACTTAGTCTGGTGTTTTTATACTCTTTGAGGAATATTTTCAGCTGTTTTATGATAAACCCCTTCCTTCTGGGTTATCAATTTGAGATGTTTGTGGCACAAACTTGGTTTCAAACTCATCTTTCATTTTATTAATTTTATTTTTAATGATTTTTTCTTTGTTAAATTTGGAACCCTTTCGGTACCAACATTCATGAGTGAGATGATTGAATAGACCACATATTTCACATGCCTTTTTCTTCATCTTTTGTTGTTCAACTGCTGAAGAAGATGAAACTACTGAAGGTGTGTTCTTCAGTACTTTCTTCCTCTGAGTACTTATGTGAAGTACTGAAGGATTTGTAACAACTGAAGACTTGTTCTTCAGAAGTTTTCTATCAGTACATTTGGATTTCCTGATATACTCTTCAGCAGTGTCAAACCATGCTTGTTTTCATTTGGTTTGAAATGTTCTTCAGGTGTTGTTACTTGCTCTTCAGTACTTTCAATACTTTGTGAGACAACACCTGAAGTGCTTAGCTTTTCTTTGATCATGTGTTTATCAGTAGTAAGACCATCAGCAGATTGATTAGCTGAGGTACTATTACTTACTTCATCCTCTGATTTTACATTATCACTTGAGGATTAGACACATGATGATGTGGTTTGGGAATTGATTTCACCTTCAGATTTTACTTCTGTCTTGGGATTAAAATCTGTAAGAGCTACAATGTGATTATACCCAATCCCAAACTTCACATTTGAAGCTATTTGCTTACTGAGAAGCATTTCAAACCCCTTGCAAGATGTACCCAGCGTTCACACTCTACCTGAGTAGCTGCAAGTGTTTCTTTGAGATTCTTATGATTTTCTAAAATGACCTCTACCTTGCCTTTTCATCAGTGATTTGGCATTTTAATTTGTAAATCTCATCATCTTTTTCCTTAAAATTAGACTCAAACTCAGATTTTCTTTTGGAAATCACTTTCTCTAGGTCAAGATTTTGATTAATTAAAGCTACATTTGCTTCTCTAATTGAGGCAAAAGCAGCTATACATGACTCAGAACACAACTTGGCCTTAGCCTCAGAAGATACTTATGGTACCTGTGATGATGAAGCATTTGAGCATGACCATTAGTAGACTCCAGGGCCATAAGAGCAAGATTTCCAAAAGGATTTTCACCACCATGTTGACCAGCACCAGAAAACACTTGTTCAGAATAACCAGAAAGATCATCTGGTAAGCTACTCCAGTCAACAACTCCAGGAGTGCAAAAGCTTTGATGTGATTGAGATTGAGATTGTTGACTGATTGAGATGGATAAGGCTCAGGTAGGGCATGTGGTTGTTGAGCTATGGGTACTGAAACCTGATTGGACTGAGGCATGTAAAAACATGGATAAGGATATGGCATTTGACCTTGAGGAACAAAATATGCACGAGATGATTGAATTTGTAAATGATGACCAGAACTGGTAGAATGTTGCCCTTTGTTTTGTGAACTATTGCCTGAAAAGGTCATAAAGGGTGCCAAAGAGTTAGATCCAGATGATCTACACTCTCTTGCAAAATGTCCAAGTCTATGGCACTTGTGACACCTCAACTTTCTCTTGTCAAAACCAACTTTGGTTTTTCCATAGACACCAGGAAATTTTCTACATGTCCTTTTGTAAAATTTTTGAGATCTGATATTGACTAATGCCATTTGGCTCAAAATATCCATCTCTTCCAAATCCTCATTAGCAATTCCTTTCAAATCATCCATCAAAAAGCACAAATTATCACTATTACACCCTGAATTACTATCAACACCAAAAAAGCAGGATCTCCACTTTTTGAAGAGAAATCTATATGCTCACCATAAGAACTTTCTGATGTAGCATATTCTGACTCATGACCAACCAGAGTAGTATTCCCTAGTACAAAATCATCAGTGAGCTTCCCAGATGAAGCCAGTTTCCTTTTCTATTGTATCTCTCTTTCAAATGTTAGCAGTTTCCCATGAAGTTGGGTGAGAGATAGATTGTCCATATTGTTGGGCAAGGATCTCTCTATTGTTTGCCAAGACCTCATCAGTTCCTCCAAATTGTTCTTTCAAAGCAACCCAGAGGTCATGAGCAGTTTCATGATGCATAAGTCCAGAATAGATTTCATTAGGAAGTGCCATGGCCAGAATTCCATGGGCTTTAGCATCAATTTCAACAGTTTCAGATCTTCATCTGAGTGTTGCTCTTTCTTCTTTGGAACCATCTCATTGTTTCTAGATTACTCACCATAGGCTTATATGGTCCATGAACCACATATTTCCAACAACCTAAACTGTTGACAGATAGGTGATGGAGCATTCGGTGTTGCCATATGTTATACTCACTCCAAACAAGCATCAGAGGCTTTGTTGAGGAGCTAGTATTGTGTGGATCATTGATTGATGTAGCCATTTTCACCAATTCAAACAGGTTCAATGAGATTTTAATAGATCTAGCTCAAAAACTCAACAACACAGTTTAAAACAAGATGAATCTCAAAGTAATTCACCGAAAGCAACAGAAACACAAACTCTATAACCAATTCTTGCAAATTTGCTAATTCGATCAAACTTAGATATCAAAAGAGCAGTTTCAATGACAATTGCTAAATCGATCAATGATTAACCTGCTCTAATCAATTTGATTAAGATTTGCAGTGGAATAGCACACGAACTAGACAAAATTTTAGCAAGAATAATATGAATATTCAATCAAATAGTAACAGTTATAGAGAGAGAAAGTTTTCTGCAAAAAGAATGTTTTCATTCACGCACATGCTTCCCGTACCAGGAAATTAGGTCAACATTCCTTTTATAAAGGAATGTGACATCAGCTGACGTCACTTGATAGTGACAGCTAACTGATTTATACAAACAACTGAAAGTAAACTAAACTACTAAAGATGTCCACAACAACTGAGGACACCTTCACTAAAAGCCAAGTATAAGCTAACATTACAACTACTAAAGTTATAACTTTTGATGTGTAAGAACTTCAGATGTTTTATATAATATAAAACTACTGATTACAAACTACTGAAATGTAAACCATCACAACTACTAAAGAGAACTACTTTAGCTGTTTTGACAACTTCTGAGAACTTTGTCTTCAGACTTTATCTTCAGACTTTATCTTCAGACTTTGTCTTCAGACTTTGAATTCAGCTGTTGTCTTCAGACTTTGTCTTCAGACTATGTCTTCAGCTGTTGTCTTCAGACTTTGTCTTCAGCTGTTGTCTTCAGACTTTGCCTTCAAACTTTATCTTCAGACTTTGTCTTCAGCTGTTGTCTTCAGACTTTGTCTTCAGACTTTGTCTTTAGGCTTTGTCTTCAGCAGTTGTAGACCACTTCAGTTGTTTTGATGTCTGTGGGACTTAAAGGTTTTTCTAATCTGGCTCATTGGTTCTTTTGGTCCAACACATAAGAGACCCAATCATAGCCCTATAGAGATGTTCATCTACATACTCCCCCTCATGATCAGGCCCAAGGGAGTGGTTTCTTGCTATGGGTGTCTTAACAACCATGCAATCAATCATGTTGAACCTCTTAAGTATGTATTGAACATACTTTGGCTGACTTATGAAGATTCCATCTTCAACTTGCTTCACTTGAATTCCAAAAAAGAAATTGTGTTTCCCCATGGCACTCATTTCAAATTTGTCCTTCATGAGCTTCCGAAAGTCTTCATAGAGCCTTGGATTAGTTGAACCAAAGATAATGTTATCTATATATAGTTGAACTATCATCAAGCCATTTCCTTGTCCTTTGATGAAGAGAGTTCTATCTATAGTACCTCTTCTGTATCCGTGCTTGTAGAGATACTGAGATAAAGTCTCATACCACATCCTTGGTGCTTGGTGCAGCCCATAAAAAACTTTATCAAGCTTGCAGACATAATCAAGATGACCTGGACTACAAAAACAGGTGATTGTTTGCCATACAGTTTTTCATCAATCACCCTATAGAGAAAAGCACACTTGACATCAAGCTGATCAACCTTGAAATTCTTGGATGCAACAAAAGATAAGAATATCGTAACAACTTCTAGTCTTGATACATGAGCAAAGACATCTGTAGGTTCAGAGGTTCTGGCTAGTGTTTTGGGTTGGATTATGCAAAGTTTAGGAGGTTGAGGTGAGGGAGTAGTAGCAGGTAGTGATGTGGGTTCAGGGGTGAAGGGTTCAGGTTTAATAGTGAATGGTGAGGGTGAGGGTTCAAGTTGTAGTTGGGTAGAAGCAGTGAAGGTCATCCCTTTTACCCTTATATACATCTCTTTCCTTTTCCCCAACCGGATGTCAGCCTTAATTTCACTGACAATCCGTTGGAGTGTCCTTTCGGACATATGACCCACCTGCCTACCAGAGAAGCCATGAGCCCGAAGATAGTCCTTCATCCAGGCTTTCTCAGTAAACTTCTTGCAGGCAGTGACCCTAGCCTCTTCTTCTTTCTTCTTCTTCTCTCTGGCCTTTTCTTTTTGCAGCCTTCTTCCTTTCTTTCTCCATTTGATCCTGCTCTTTGTTGTAGAACCAGAGGATCGTATCATCGTTGTGTGGAGAGAGTTCTTGAAGATCAAAACATCGGAGAGTAGGAAGTTTATCCTGTCTCTCCTCAACTGCAATTCATCCTCCTTTTGTTTCTTTTCCTTTTCCTCTAAGGACAACTTGGCTTCTTCTTCAAGTCATAGCCTGGTTGCCTTCTCCAGATCCACCAACTCCTCTAATGGTAGCAGGAGTGTTTCTTCATTGGCAGCTCCCATTTCAATGATCCGCTCTCTTCTTTTATTGATGACAACCTCCTGATTGGAAGCAACTGCTTTTGTGCTGGCAGCTAGCAACTTCTAAGTCTGAAGTCTTCCTTTCTTCTTAAGTTTCTCAATCTTCTCCTCTTCCTGAATCTCTTCCACAATCATCTTCCTTTTACCTTTATCCTTTGAAGATCCTGACTGTGCTGGTTCTTGGAGAGAGGTTTCTGATTGTGAGAGAGTCAGAGATGGTTTCTGAGATGGAGGGGCAATTGGAAAGTCCTCGCTTGGTCATTTCAGATGCCATTTCCAGGATAGCATCTGTGATGATCAGTTCCTCGGACATTTTAAACAGTCCTTCAGCAGCTTCCATTTCAGCTTCAGAAGATTCAGCTTGTTCTTCCGAGGCTTTAACTTCAGCTTCGAAAGTTAAAGGAGATACAGATTCTGTCCCCGTTGTTTCAGTTGCTGGCCATCAGTTCCCATTTCCCCTTCGAATTTAATCTTAGGTTCCATGAGGACCTTAGGTTGACCAACTTCTTCCACAGTAGTAGAAGGTGCAGTCAGCCTTTGAAGTTCTTCTGCTGCAACGTAGATCATTGCAGCATCATGACTTGGCTAATCAAAGGAAGATCTTAACAGAAACTTGGTGAAGAGTCTGTAGAGATCATTGAGCATCCTTAGATCAATTTGAAGAGTGACTTGAGATGTTTCAGGCACAGGGATGATGGGAGAGGAAGATGTTGAAGTGGAAGGCCGGCTCTGTGGTTCCTTGTGTGTTTGTCTTTGAAAAGTCTCCCGCTTTTTGGTAGAATCATCTTGAGAGCTAGATGATCTGGAGGAGGAAGTTAGGGAGACCTGAATAGGTACATGCCTAACAGACCTCTCTGTCTGTTTCTCAGCTAGTTGAGCCTTGAGATTGTCAATCTCAAGTTGCTAAGTGGCAGATCTCACCTCTAAAGTCCTAACCTGAGATTCCAGGTTTGAGACTTTAGAAAGAAGATCTTGAATCAGGAGTTGCATGCTTCCCTCATCTTCTTTTGAAGAATCACGGGGAGATGAGGTAACATACCTAGTATGTTCAACCTCACCACCAGATGTGGTTTCTTGGCACCTTGGTTTCCATGCTCAATGATGTCTCTTTTAGAGTCATCAAAGGGCTCGGTTGTGGTAGATTCAGTGTGAGAAATGTTACCACTGTCCACAAGGTCCATTGAGGCACCTTCTGTAGTGGCAGCTGAATCTACATGAGTCCCCTCCACATTAGTGGGACTCACCTCAGTTGGTTGCTGATGGGGGCTAGAGATAAGGGATTTCTCTGGGCTTTGTTGATCTTGGAGAGGGTGTTGTAGATCAATCTTATTGCCATGGAGAGATTTTATCTCTTTATCAGTTTTAAATAAAAGGTCAGTGAAAGATAGGATGGGTAAACCTACTGACCCGAGACTTTGGTCAATGCCTACAGGCATTGAGCCTCTAGTGGGGCTGTCCCTTGTTGGTTGCTCAGAAGAGTATAAGGACTCATCCTGAGGGCTTTCAGCTTGGGTTGTGGGCTCATGGGTCTGAGACTAAGGAGACTCAAGACCCAAATTGAGGTCAAAAGAGAAGGATGGAGAAACCTCTGACTGAGTGAGAGCCCAAGTTTCCACTCGAGTCTTTCTGGATTGAACAGGAGGGGCTTTTTCAATCAGAGTATATTGAACAATGGTTCGTTTGGGGCGTCTCTGATAAGTGATGGTGATGGGTGGAGAAGGTAGTTTTGGCATTATGGGGGTAGTTGCTGGTGTGGGTTCATCACCTGTGGGGTTAACAGGGATGTCATCAGGAGCCGTTGGCTCAGTCATACGTGGAAGAAGTGCAGTATCTTTTCCTATGAAGTTGGTGGACACTTTCTTCAAAGTCTTGAAGATAGTCGGCCTCATCTGAGGAGCAGTCAGAGCAGGTGCACAGACAAGCGTGCTCTGGTCTAGTTCATAGTTGATTATATGCTGGAGAAACCTAGGATACATGAAGAATGTGTCCTTGTGAATATTTCCCATGAGGTTGGTCAGCACAAATCTTGAATAGTTGAAGCGGAGACTTTTTACCAACCCATGAACAAGGCACCCAAGTTCAAATGGGATTTGATCCCATCCTCCGGATTTATTCGACAAGCAGTGAACGAACACGTGTAGTAGGAACTTCCATTTGTACGAGAAGTTAAATTTGTAGACAGTTGACCTGCTAACGTCTCCTCCATATCCCATTTGGAGATAAGAATCATCCAAGTCTGCTTTGGGAGATTCCGTTGGAGCACCCTCATTATGAAGCTCTAAATGCTGCCTCATGAGCTGTTCAGAAATGACCAACTCCTAGCCACAGATGCTCAATCGAATGACACGAACCCCGTTTAGGGTTTCAATCTGACCATTTGCCCAAAATTCAGACATATGGTTTGAGTAAATTGTGGGGTTAACAGTCAGAGCGGTGTAGTAGGAAGATTGGGTTAGAAAGGAGATGATATCTGAGAACTCAGCATCTCTTGATGAATCAAGAAGTGCAATTGGTTGTGCTGAGGGTTGAAGGCCATTTGGAAAGTTGAATGGGAATGATTTGAGCTGGGTAAAGTTGAGTAGGAGAAATTTCTCGGGCTGTAAAATTTGCAAGTAAGAGAGTGAAAGTGAATAGTCGAGATTATTTAAAAGACTGTGGAGAGGCGGTAATGAGGGTTAGGATAAGGTGATGTGATGGTTTAGTGTATGAAATGACAGTGGCGGTAAGGTTAAAAATCAGTTAAATAATCCGACATCATTAAAAAAATCTTTGCTTTTTACAGTGTGGGGCCCAAGAAATTTACGTTACATAGTGAAATCTCTCTTCCGAGTGTAAAACATTTCCGAAGGTAACTTGTCTTCGAAGGCAATTCTTACTTCCAAAGCCAATTATTTGCTTCCAAAGGTTACAGTTGCTTCCGAATCGAGAATTTGTAAGTTTCGGAAGTAGATCTGACATGCAATCAATCGCTTCTTCCGAGACCAAAAATTCTTCCAAGAAGAAAGTTATCCTTTGAGAAATTATGCTTCGGAAGATATGAGAGTGTCTTCCGAAGGTTAATTTCTCTTCGGAAGGAATTTACACTTTGAAAATTTCAGAGAGAATTGTAACAGGGCTTAAATTGTATGACACAAGACTTATATATTAAAAAGGTTTTGAAAAGAGATTAGATTAGTCAATGTTTATCATCCCAATAGCTGTTATGAGATACTTAAACCTTTGTTCATCAAAAGCTTTGGTAAACATATCAAAATATTGTTCATTTGAATCAACTTTGATTAACTTGATTAGATTTTTCTCATTATTTCTCTAATGAAATGATACCTGATGTCAATGTGCTTAGTCTTGGAGTGCTTAACCAGATTTTCAGTAATGGAGATAGCACTGTTGTTGTCAATATGGATAGGAGTACTCATAAAGTTGAATCCATAGTTTAACATCTGATTTTTAATCCATAGCAGTTGAGCACAGCAGCTAGCAGCAGCAATGTATTCAGCTTCAGCAGTTGATGTAGACACACAAGATTGTTTCTTGCGTTGCCATGAGATGATCCTTCCACCAAGAAATTGACATCCTCTCGATGTTGATTTCTTGTCAATATTGTAGCCGCCGTAGTCATTGTCAGAGTATCCATAAAGATTGAAATCCTTGTTTCTGGGATACCAGAGACCTAGTTTAGGCGCTCCTTTGAGGTATCTGAGGATTCTCTTAACAACATCTAGGTGAGACACCTTTGGAGCAGCCTGATATCTTGCACAAATTCAAGTAGCAAACATGATATCAGTTCTACTTGCTGTAAGATACATCAGAGAACCAATAATTGCCCTATACTGATGTTGATCAGTATCCTCCCCCTCAAGGTCAGGACAAAGATTATGGTTTCTGGGTATGGGTGTCTTGGCAGGCTTGCAATCCATCATCTCAAATATTTCTAAGATGTCATAGACATATTTAGATTGATTAATGAAGAACCCTTCCTTCGGTTGCTTTACCTGAATTCCAAGGAAAAAGTCCATTTTTTTCCCATGGAGCTCATCTCAAACTTCTTCTTCATAATGCTCTCAAAGTCCTTGCACATTTGGTCATTTGAGGAACCAAATATGATGTCATCGACATGGACTTGTACGAGTAAAATGTCCTTTCTAGACTTTCTAATGAAGAGAGTCTTGTCAATGGTACCTCTAGTATAGCCATTCTTGAGAAGAAACTGAGACAGAGTCTCATACCACAGCCTAGGTGCTTGGTGCCACCCATATAAGCTTTATCTAATTTGCACACACAGTTTGGGTGCTGGGGATCTTCAAATCCTCGAGGTTGGCATACATAGACTTCCCTGTCTATATCCCCGTATACAAAAGCACACTTGACATCAAGTTGGTATACTGTGAAGTCCTGGATGCAGCATAAGCAAGGAAGATCCTAACTGCCTCAAGTCTTGCAACTGGTGCGAAGACATCAGTTTTTGATTCCTTCCTCTTGAGTGTATCCTTGAACCACAAGTCTTGCCTATTCTTGATGATCAATCCTCTATCATCTCTCTTGTTTTGGAAAACCCATTTGGTGCCTATGGGTACTTGACCAGATGGTAGCGGACATAGGTTCCATACCTTCTGTCTCTTGAATTGAAGCAACTCCTGTTGCATCGGTTCAATCCAGCTATTATCTTTTAAGGCATCTTCTACCTTCTTAGGTTCCATCTGCGATAGAAAGCATGAGTACAAGCAGACATTCCCTTGATGAGTCTGTCCGCTTGTTCTCACACCGTCAGAGACATTTCCTATGATGTTCTTCGTTGGATGAGTGTTGTGAATCCTAAGACAAGGAATCACTTCCAGTTGCAGAGATAGATCTAGGTTGGACATATTCTGCTCATGAACTAGAACACTCTGTCCTGCTGTTATTTCAAAGTCATTTAATGAGGACTGATTGAATGAATGAGAAACATCATCGATAGTTGGCTATGAGGTAGTATTAACAGTTGCCTATTCCTTCAAAAGACTACCTCCTTCTACCTGGTGTTGTGGTGGATCACCTGATGAGTTTTGAGGCTCAGTAGGTGAGTCACTTGTTGAAGCTTCACTATTCCTTGATATAGTTAAACTGTGGGATCTGTGAATAGTGTAAGCTTGATGTATTGTAGCACTTGAAGAATTTGGTCTAGGCCTGGGAAGCCAAATAGTTGATCATTAGCAGTAGCATGAGCATCAGTTTGAGCACCTATTCCAACTGAAACATTCTCACAAGAGGGTTTAGAATAGTTTGGAAACAATTTTAAATCAAAGATGTGATCAGGTCCATTCCCCCTAACACAAGGAGTGTGCTCATTAACAACTATATTGGATGACTCCTCAAATTGTTGATTCTTAATGTTGTATACTCTGTAAGCTTTGGAACTAGAAGAGTATCCAACAAAGATGGCATCATTCGACTTTTTAGCAAATTTTGCTAAATTGTCCTTTGTGTTAAGTATGGTACACCTGCCGCCAAAGGACCTTAGAAAGCCAATGAACGCTGGCCTTTTGCTCCATAGCTCATAAGGGGTTTTTCCATGGGGCTTAACTACAAGAACTCTGTTCTGCATATAGCATGTAGTGCTGACTGCCTCTGCCCAGAATGTTAGAGGTAGCTTTGAATCAGCTAACATTGTTCGAGAAGCCTCAATAAGTGTCCTATTCCTCCACTTAGCAACACCGTTTTGTTAAGGAATTTTGGGAGCACTATATTGTCTGGCAATCCCTTTTGACTTATAGAATGAGTCAAGAACGAAGTTCTTAACTCAGTCCCTTGATCACATCTAATTATTTTAACCTTGTGATCAATTTGATTTTCTATTATAAGAATAAAAGATTTTAATGTTTCAACAGTTTCATCTTTAGTTCTTAAAAAGAATACCCATGTGAATCTTGTAAAATCATCAACTATCACAAGGCAATATGATTTCCTTCCAATGCTCATTATACTTGTGGGACCAAAAGATCCATGTGCAATAAGTGCAATGGAGTAGTGATAGAGTTAACATATTTGGATTTATGAGATGTCCTGCGTTGTTCCCCTTTCAGGCATGCAACACAGTTTGTATTTGCAGAAAAACTCCTTTTTAGGCAAACCATGTACCAAGTTATTTATAGCCAATTTATTCATTGTCTTAAAATTTACATGACAATATGTTTATGCCACAGTGTTGGCTCATCACTATCAGCTTTAGAAAGAAAGCATGATACTTCTCCTATTGGGGAAGCATTGTTCATATCAAGCTTGTACATATCCCCTTTCCTAGGAGATCTAAGAAGCACCAATTCCGGAGGAATTGTCATCCCTGGTCTGAGGATAATGCACTCATGTTCTGTGAAAAGCATTTAGTGCTTTTGATCACAGAATTGAGAAACACTTAACACATTGTGTTCAAGCTGTTTGATAAAGTTAACTTTGTCAGCTGTTAACTACCATTGGATATATACTCCCTTGCCAGAAATATATCCTCGGTCTCACCTCCAAACTGGACAGGACCTCCATCATAATGTTGAAATTGTTGAAGGAGATGTATGTTCCCTGTCATGTGCTGGAGCATCCACTATCTACAATCCATACATTGTTGTCTTGTCAAATGGATGTTTCTGCACATAAGATGAGATTTCAGTTTTGTTTAGAAACCCAAGCTTGATTGGTCTTGGGTTCTTCCAAAGATAATGGCATGAGTGAACCAAATGATATGCATGGGGGTTCAACAGAGGTCTTTGAGGAAGAGGTTTGGGCTGTAGCATCTTCCTTGATCTTCCAGTCCACCCTTTGGCTGATCTTGGAGGATGAGCTTGTTGAAGCTTTTGCAGCACGGTCTTCTTCCAAAGCTTCTTTCTTTTCGGAAGAAGTCCTCACTACCTTTTCTTCGAAGCAGTCTTCTTCTGGGATGTTTTTAGGGAGCTTCTTGTTCTTCCGAACCTTAGTAGTTTTTGCTTCCGAAGCCATTTTCCCTTCAGAAGAAGGAGTTCTTCCGAAAGCAACTTGGCTTTGGAAACTAGCGTTCCCTTCTTCAACTCTTGAACCGTATGGAAGGGTCCAAATGTGAAACCTTCCCTGAATCCTTCTTTTCTAACATTATTTGCATAATGTGTGCTTTCATGATTTTAGTAACAATCTTTTGCCATGTGATTTTGCAGGCCACACATGATGCATGCGATGTTAGACTTTTGGGAAAGTGAGGGTTGCGGTTTATTGGTTTTCTTTTCTACGTTAGCAACTTTTCCCTTTAACTTCTGATCCTTTGGTAGGACATGAATGCTGGTATTACATTCCTTTCCTGAATCAGAAGTACCTAACACTTAGAAACCAGCTGAAACAAAGATGCCCTTCTGTTTGGGGTCAATTTTCAGTTTGGATTCAGCCACTTTCTTAGCAGTTTCTAGGAGCTTTAGCTCTGCTTCTTCTGGCTTTGGTGGTTAGGATTTGATCATCACAAGAGGCAATGGGTTTATCTACCTGTTCCTTCCCTGTGGTGGCCACTATTGGTGCCTCATCCTTTAAGTCTGGAAGAAAGGGTAAGCAGTTGGAACCTCTTGCTCTATAGTACCACATCTAGGCTGTTTGATAGACTCATAGGAATGTGGTGGAGCAATTTCATTGGTCCCAACCCTTCTTTTTTCTGTTAACAGAGTTTGGAATGGGAGGATGATGCAAGAATAGCTTGGAAGTTTTGCTCAGAGATAGCATGATTCCTGGCCTGAGCCTCAGTAGTGACAAGCTGGGCTTGAGCCTCAGACAATTTGGATATCAGATCCTTGATTTGAGTCTTCTAGTTGGTGTGTTCATGTTTCAAAGAGATATAGTTTCTCCAAACTCATCAATTTTCTTTTGATAGTCAGATTCAGCTCTTTTAAAATCAGATTTTAGAATATTTAAAGACTTAATGTCAGATCTGTTTCCATATTGTAGTCCTGATAGAGTTTAACTTTAGCTATACAGGGGGATTGCAGAGATGTTCATAAACCTGGGCATCATCTGTTCCGGCCACGAGAGCTTGAGCAAGAGTCACATCCTGTACCATTAGCTCCAGTCAACTTCTTGAGCCATTGTGGTTGTCTCAGTTGACTTCTTAGTGGGCTTTGAAGTTGAGGAATGTGTGGAGGCATGTGGGGTTCCCGATTGGTCTTGGGAGCCTTGCATTCCCTTGCAAAATGACCCAGTTGGTTACAGTTGTAACACTTTGCCCTGGTCTTGTCAAACCCGAACTTCCTGGTAGTTGGGTTTTGTGGGAAATGCCTTCCAGTTCTCTTAAAGAACTTCTTTGCTCTGTAAGTTAACAGAGCCATTTTCTGACAATGTCCACGTACTCTACATCATCTGGGCTGAAGCACTCAAGATCATTAAAGCAGTATTGAAAATCTCTTGAGTGTCCACCTCCTGAGACAAAGGCACAACTTTCCTGGAAGGATTGTGTTGAGCGTGTTGAGACCTTGGAGTCTCAGGATAAGTGATGTAGGGACCAAGTGAGCAGGATGCTGCTGATAAGTCAGGAAGTGCTGAGGTTGAGGGGTTAATGAGCCTTCAGCAACCATTAAGGCGTTGCTAGCAGGAAGACTCATAGATCTGCTTGTTTGGTGGCCCTTCTTACTCTCCATCTCCAGACGGTATCCATCAAGGATGCCATAGAGCTCAGTCATGGAAAGAGTGTTCAAGTTTTCTGTTCTCTTGATAGAGACACAGTAGAATGTCCACTTATTTGGAAGAGCACTCATGAACTTTCTGGTGAGATCTCTAAGTTCAAGAGTGATCTTTACAGACTGAAGGGAAGAGATAAGATCCATGTACCTGAAGTACTGCTGGCTGAGGGTGTCCTCCAGCAATATGAGTGAAGTTCTCGAACTGCTCCTTCAGTGAGTCCTTCTTTGAAACATTGGAGCAAGAATACATCTGAGCAAGTGCATCAAACAATTCTTTGGCAGTCAAGCAATGCTCGAACCCCACCATAATAGAGTTCGGTATTGCAGTGATGAGAATAGTCACAGCATTGCTATCAATGTCCATCTTCATTCTGTCTTCATCAGAATAGTCCTTGACAGCTTTTTCTATTATGGCACCGTTGCCACCAGGTGAAGCCACCTTTGGCTTGTATGGTCCATTGACAATAGAGTTCCACATTTTGTTGTCTTGGTATCTAATGAAGCCTTCCATTCTTACTCCAAGACCTGAAGTTTTCAGGGGTGATGATTGGGGCTTTGGTTATCGTCCCCATTACTACTTCAGCTTGTTGAGGGCCATTTAGGGAGTGGGTGGTAGGGAGGAGTGAAAACAGGTTGATTTGGATGGTTAGATCACGCAATCAAGAGCCTGAGAAGCTCTGATACCAATTGCAGGATTGGTGTTGTCAATTAAACACAAGGTTTTCTCTCAAACTCACCTAGAATCACACTCGTGTAAGAATCAATAAGAGTTGATCACAATATGAAAAGTAACTAAGAACTAGAAAGATAATTTCAAGATACTTTTTATATTGTTCTCAACTCAAGATACAAAGACCTTACAAGCAGATTATGATCTCTCTCACTGGTTACAAGGAGTTTAAAGGAGAACCTATATATAATACTATCTACAGCCAGAGATATACTTTGATACCAGTTGAGATCCTTTAGCTAAATCCTATACTACAAGACTGTAGTTAGGTATCTTAGATAAAGTCTTATCGAGATTTGGTAGTCAGGACATGTCCTGACTTACCTTTTGTCACCAACTAAAGATGGCAACTGTACTATCATGAAAAGGTAAACAGTGGAATAAAGTATGGTCAACAACATGGTTCTTTAGGAAGAAGCCATGTTGTATCAGAAGTCTGCAGCGGAGTGTCATAGACCATACTTGTGTCCACTGGTCATAGCAGTGTCTTCCGAAGGTTAAATGGCTTCGAAAGAGCAAGTACTTCCGAAGCCACTTTATACTTCGGAAGATGCTGCTTCTTCCAAGATGGAGACTTCTTCTATTCATCATACTTCGAAGTGGTCTTTACTTTATTCTTCTAAGTCTTGAACTTCGGAAGTATGCATTTGTCTTCGAAAGTAGAGTTCTCTCTTCAGAAGTTGGACTTTTCCTTTGTCTTTGGAAGAACTCTACAACCTTCGGAAGTTCCATGACAAGCTTCGGAAGCCTTTGCATGCAGCACCAAAATAACTCAAGTGATCTAGTTTTGGTTGCATTAGCCTTCTTCTTCATCCAACACTCTCCTCCTCCTCTATTCGTTTGACTCCTCTTCAATCCTTGTCCTAGTAGTTAGCTCAGCATGGTGAAGGCTGCTCAAGTAATTTCTGATGTGGGCTGCAATCTCGGAGTTTCAGGGGATGGAGAATGGCTTTTCTGCTAACTCAACTATATAAATAATCTCAAGTGTAGCAGAGATAAGGCATTAAGCTTGTTTAGCTCCGTATCCTCTCTCTTAACAACAAAGTTGTGAGAAGAGTCTTCAAACCTCCACTGGACAATTCTCTTTCTTGGCACAAGGGGTTTGCTAGGTACTTTGTCCTCCTTCTTGGTATCTAGTAGAGTCACATGCTTCCTACTTAGCTTTCTCTCTTCATCATTAAGAGAATCTGAGTTGAGGCCAAGAAGTTTAATAGCCTTGTCCAATGTTCCTCTTGGCAGATCAAGGAATTGATCTCTTATGAGGGAACTCGGGGTCCATCAACAAAGTTAGCTTCATATAATCCTCCTCACACGAGATGTCGCTCAAGGTTGTGCATTTGATGACCTTCATCTTGATCTCCTTAAACTCTGTAAGGAGAGATGTTTAGAAGGCTGATGGGTGGTCTGGATAGTTGTTGGGTAGGTAGTGTTGTTTGGGTACTAGGCAGTGTTTTAGGTTGAGGAATGATTCGTTGAGGTGGTTGTGGTGATGAGGTAAGTATGATGGGTGGTGTGGGTTCAGGAGTATAAGGTTGGAAGGGTTAGTTTTGACAGGGAAAGGAAATAGGGAAGGCTCAGGTTAAGGTTGGGGTTAAGTTTGGGTTGTAGATTGAGGTAGATGTGTTGTTTTGAAGATCATCCCTTGTCCCCATTTGTACATCTTTTTCCTTTTTCTCAAGCGAATGTCAGCCTTGATGTCACTGACAAGTCGTTGTAGTGTCCTTTCAGACATGAGTCCCACTTGCCTACTAGAGAAGCCATAAGCCTTAAGATAATCCTTGCAGCTTTCTTCCTCATCTTCTCTTTTGTAGCTTTCTTCCTCTCTTTCTCCATTTGATCCCGCTCTTTGTTGAAGAGCCATAGGATCGTGCCATTGCAGTATGGAGGTAGATCTTGAAGAGAGAAACCCTTGGAGGTTAGGAAAGTTATTCTTTCCCTCCTAATCTACAGATCAACTTCCCTTTTCTTCCTTTCTCTTTCCTCCTCTAAGGCCAACCTTGCTACTTCCTCCCTTTGTTCAATCTAAAGCATGGTTGCCTTTTCTAGCTCTACTAACTCCTTTAGTGGTAGCAGAAGTATATCTTCACTTACAACTCCAAGCTTGATGAGCCTGCTATGATCTCCACCCTTTTCTTGTTGTTAAGACTCCTCGTTGGCTGCAACTGCTTTGGAGCTAGCAGCTAGCAACTTCCTAGTTGGGAGTCTACCTTTCCTTTTAAGTGTCTCAATATTCTCCTCCTCCTAAAGCTCTTCCGTAGTCGTCTTCTTCTTGCCTTTAACATCTTCCAAAGTGCTAGACTTTGGTGATTCTTGGATGTAGGGTTTAGGTTGAGAGATAATGGATGGAGATAATGAAGTTGTTTGAGCTAAGGGTCGGTTGAGAAAGTGCTGACTATTCACCTCAGATGCTAGCTCTAGAATTGCATCTGTGATGATTAGATCCTCGGACAAGGATCACAGGCTTTCCGCAGCATCCTTCTCAGCTTCGGAAGATTGAAATTGTTTTTCCGAGGCTTTGACTTCAGCTTCAGAAGGTTGAGGGAATGCACTATCTATCCCAACTATTTTAGTTGCTGGGCCAACAATCCTCATTTCCCCTTTGAAATGAATCTCAAGTTCCATTTGAGCCTTAGGTTGATCAACTTCTTCCATAGTGGTAGAACGTGCACTTAGCTTCTTAAGCTCTTCATCTCCAAAGTTTATCATAGCCATATCAGGGCTTGACTGATCTAAAGAAGATCTCAATATGAACATGGAGAAGATCATGTTCAGATTTCTTAGCATCCTTGTATCCATTTGCAAGACAATTTAAGGAGGCTCAGGAAAGACTGTTGTTGTAGGAGTTGGGTATCTAGCAGATAGAGAAGTTAAAACTTGGCTCTGTGGTTCCTCTGTTGTTTGTCTCTAAACATTCACCCCTTTTTTGTAGCATCATCTTGAGAGCTAGATGAGCTAGAAAAAGAGGTGAGTTAGACCTCAGTATGTACATGCCTGACAGATCTCTCAATCTGTATCTCAGCTAGTTGAGCCTTGAGATTTTCAATCTCAAGTTATTGAGTGGCAATCCTATCCTCTAAAGTCTTAATCTTTGATTCAAGGTTTCACACTTTAGAAAGTAGGTCTTGAATGGTGAATTGCATACTACCCTCATCTTCTTTTGAAGAATCACGGGGAGATGAGGTAACATACCTTCTATGTTCACCCTCACCACGAGATGTGGTTTCTTGGCAACCTGGTTTCCCTTGCTCGAGGTTGTCTCTTTCAGAGTAATCAAAAGGCATGATTTCCGTATATTTAGTGTCAAAGATGGTACCACTAGCCTAAGGTTCCAATGAGTTTCCTTTAGTAGTGACAGCTTAATCTACATGAGTTCCCTCCACATCCGTGGGACTCACCTCAGTTGGTTTAGTTGATGTGTGCTAGAGACAAGAGGTCCCTCTAGGCTTTGTTGATCCATTATAGGGTGTTGTGGATCAACTTCATAAACATGAAGAGACGTAATCTCCTCATCAGTTTTATTAGAAGGTTAAAAAGGATGGGAAGTGTAGCATAATGACCCGAGACATTGTTCAATGTCTATTGGCATTGAACCTTTCGTAGGGCTGTCCCTTTTTGGTCTTAGGAGAGTGTTAGGACTTATCCCGAGGGCTTGCAGCCTGGGTTTAGGGCTTAGGGAATTGACAGTGAGGAAGCTGAAATCCCATATTGAGGTCAAATGAGAAGGATGGTGAGACCTCTCACGTAGTGGGAGCCCATGTTTCCACTCTTGTCTTTTTGGTTTGAAAAAGAGGGGCTTGCTCAATCTGAGTAGACTGAGCAAGGGTTTATTTGTGTCACTGATATGTGGTTTGATGGGGTGAGCAGGAAGATCTGGCAAAGGAAGAGTAGTTGCTAGTGTGGGTTCATCACCTGTTGGGTGAACAGGGATGTCACCAAGAGCCATTGGCTCAATCATAGCTAGAAGAAGCGTAGTGTGTCTTCCACTGAAATTGGTGGACACTCTCTTCAAGATTTTGTAGATGGTTGGCCTCCTTTGAGAGTCATGAAGAGTAGTTGCATAGAAGCTTGCTCTGGTCCAACTCACAGTTAATTATGTGCTGGATGAATCAAGGATACATAAAGATTGTTTCTTTTTGAAGATTTCCCATAAGGTTAGTTAGCACAAGCATTGAGTAGTTGAAGTGGAGGCTCTTCACCAATCCATGAATTAGGAAGCCCAGTTCATATGGGATTTGATCCCATCCCCCAGACTTGTTAGACAAACAATGGAGAACTACTTGGAATAAGAACTTCCATTTGTAAGAGAAGTTGAACTTGTAAACTGTAGATGTGCTCACATCTCCACCATCTCCCATTTGGAGATACGTACCATCAAGGTTTGTTTTTGGGAACTCAGTAGGAGCACCATCATCGTGGGGCTCCAGATGCTCCCGGATGACTTGCTCAGTAATGATAAACTCTTGGCCAGAAATACTTGACCTAATAACCCTAACTCCGTTTAGGAGTACTATCTAACCGTTACCCCAGAATTCTTCCATGTGATTCAAGTACACGGTGGGGGTCATAGTCAGAGCGGTAAAGCTGGTAGATTAGGTAACAAAGGAGATGATGTCCGAGAAGTCAGCATCTTTGGTAGAGTCAAGGAATGCGACTTAGTTCTGTTGACGGTTGAGTGCAATTATAAGAAAGAAGATGATGAAACAAGTTTGAGCAGGGTGAATTTAGGGTGAAGGAAGCTTTAGACAATAAATGTGGTAAAAAGATTTAAGTGAAGAGTTGGATTATTTAAATGGGTGAAATGGCGGTAATTGGAGTGGATAAGGTGAAAAGATGGTTTGGGGTAAGATGTGATAGTGACGGTAAGGTTAAAAAACAATTAAAAGATTCCGACATCATTAATAAAATCGTTTCTTTTTATTATGTCGGACCCAAAGGTTTCCCTTAGACTGTAGGCTTTTTTTTTGGAAAAGGGCAGAGCCCAGGAAAAGTTTTATTAAAAACAACCAAAAATTACAAACAAAGGGAATTATTAGTCTTGGTTTTTTTTCCATAATTAATAACCCCAAAAAGAATAGAAACAAATACAATCTCAAATAAATTCCAAGAAATGCTAACAAAATTCCTACATAACCAAAGAAAAACATAATACTTTCTAGTCCAATGTCTATTAACAAAGTATATCCAATTAAAAAAGTTGACATCAGGAGTAGAATCAGCTTCAATATTCCTTAATGAGTTACCATCAGCATGCATTCCATCTATGAGCATCATTCTGAGATACCCTCCTATTCTTAGATCTTGAATTCCAAAAGGGTTAACAACACCATTCCATCTATAGCACCGCTGTTTGAAGTATAGAAGAAGCATTCTTGTGCGACCTAACAATTTTCTTGCTCACTGGCAGTATCCATATATGAAGGTGTACCAATTTGTGCAAATAATCCCCATGTATCTTGAAGAGTCCCAATATTTACCAACCCACCAAGTATGCCCAATCAAAGGATTAATAACATTCATATTCATTTCCCTGCAATACAAATCCCAACCCCATCTATTTACATCCCAAAATTCAGAAACAGAAATACAAAGGAAGAAAGGCTCAAGATGATGTTTGACACATGAAAAGGTTTGGGACCAACAATTAGCTATTCTGCCTATTGATCTAAGAAGATACGTGAAAAAACTGTTTGTCCTTCGCTACCTTATCTCTCCATGGTACTTCCATTCATAGGAAGGTTTATTAACCTATAAACCAACCACCATACTAGAATGATGCTCTTGATTTTAATAAAACACCAAAGAGACATCATCAACAAATAAAGCATTGTTCCTAAAGACCAAGCAAAGGGGGTGAGAAGAATCACACATATTAAGACAAAAAATATAGAGTCAGATATTAAGATATCAACCAGACCCTCCCTCATCAGCCATCTCCAACCCTTGATTTCCCATCCCACAATACAGTACCACAAAGAAAAGAAAGGCTCAAAATTTTAGCAGACACAGTAAAGGGATCGTCCCCACCAGATAGCTTTTTTGCCTACAACTCTAAGAAAGTATGTAACAGATCTGGTGAGGATCACCTGTCTTTTGTCTCCCTGGTTCAGCCCACCATCTGGCCATATCACATATCTAATTCCCTTCGCAAAGTTCAGAGTCAATATAGGGCATTTATGGAGAAATAGCCTAGTATTAACCAACAAATGAGTTTCCCTACAAGACAAAAATATAGGTAGAAGCAATAATGCATTGCAATGCATATAGACAATCTATAGATAACAGAGAGAGCACCTACCATACACTTCCACATCTTCCCTACCCAATCCTTATATGTCCCTCCCCTATGAGTACACATAATAAAAATGAAAGGCCTAAGAATAGAGAGGACACATGAAAAGGGTTGCAACCACCAATTTTTAACTCTACCTATCATGCTAGAAGGAATATCAAAAGAATTGGTGGACTGCTCCATCCTTATATCTACCAGGGTTATGCTACCATCAAGCATATTAACTCTTCTAAACCCCATCCAGTTAACCAAAATTGTTAATGCCCATGTTGAAAAAATGGAAACATTAACAATCAACAAAGGATATTCCTAACAGTCCAAATAATAAGATGAAGGAAGCAAAATAGCATTATCATGCAGACATACATTCTAAAAGAGACAGTAGGAGAACCTACATTACCCTGCCTCATCATCCCTCCCCAAACCAAGCACTTTATCCAATCCCAAACAAGATGTCTAATCATTGGTATCTCATGTGTTAGTGTAGGCATTCTCCTTGAGATTCCATTTCTTACCAACTGCACAGACCAATAATCTTTTTTCAAAATAATACTCATTAATTTCATCCTGATCACCTGTTTAATTTGTTGACATAGTTCGTCAACTCCTCTATTTTTGTTTTGAAACAGCCTCAGGTTCCTTTCCTACCAAACAAAATACACCAAAGCAGCCAACATATGTCCTTTAACTATCAAAACAACATTCTTATTTATTGCCTTGCGAGATAGTATTTCAATTGTTCGATTTAGATCATCAGGCATATTGTTTAGATAAGCCAAATCTTTTAGCTTCATCCATAGTTGCTTAGGATAATCACACTCAAAGAACAAGTGGTGGTGAGAATCCATTTGGTTCCTACAGAAAGCACATTTCAAATTGTTAGAATTATCCTATTTGTCAATCCTATCTTGGGTGAAGAGTCTATTCTTAATGGCATGCCAAAGAATAAAAACATGTCTGGGTATAGCCTGACTAAACTAGATAAGTTTATGCCATTTAACCACCTCACATGCATCACAAAGATCATTAAAAGTCTCTTTAATTGAAAAATCCTGCATGTTATTCCCTTTAGTCATCCATTGCCATTTATCATTAATTTCAGTAGACAAGGTAGGAGGATCAATTTCAACAGAACAAAGAACTTATCTCTCCATTGTATGGGCCATTTCGAGCACCCATTTTCAACAATATCACTAACCTTTTGGTTCACAGTCATACCAGCATTAGAGATATCTCTAGGGCTAATAAAAGAGGCCAGAGGACCAATTTCATGCCAAGCATCAAACCATATAAAAGTGCTTTGCCCATTCCCAATCTTTCAAAAACAATGTTTACCAATCATATTTTTTCATTGGAGGATATTTCTCCAACTCCAACAAGCCCCATCCTTGGCATTCATCTCCCAAAGGGTTTGACCTTTAAAGCGGTGAGTAGCAATCGACTTAGTCCAGATATTTTGATGGTCAGTGATGATATTCCAGACCAGCTTGGATATGAGAGCCATCTTTCTTGTTTTTAACGATTTGATGCCCAAGCCCTCTTGTTCTCTATCCTTACATACTTTATTCCAGCTCACCCTCACCTTGCCTTTAGCAGAGTCACTATTGGACCATAGAAAGGTGTTGAGCAATCTCTCAATATCCTCAATAACATTCTGGGGGAGTAAGAAAACAGAAGCCCAATAAACCTACATGGAAGACAAAACATATTTAATTAATTGAAGTCTACCAACACAAGATAAGGACTTATACTTCGAGTCATGAATTCTTTTTTTGACTTTTTCTATCAGAACTTTACAGTCCTTTGAATAAAGTCTTTTGGACAGAAGAGGAAGGCCTACATATTTGACAGGGAGAGATCCTTCTTTAAAAGGCAACATCTCAAGATTTTGCTTTTAGCTCCTGGAGGGACATGCCCAAAGAAGACTGTGCTTTTGTTAATATTAGGCTTTAAACCAGAAATAGCACTAAATTCTTTAACGGCTTCTTTAATGACTTTAACTGAATCAACATCAGCATGGGCAAACACAAGAAGATCATCTGCAAAACAAAGATTAGTAATTTTAAGCTCCTGGCACTTCCAATGGTACTTGAAGTTCTCATTTTGCTGAATTTTCCTGTTGATGGTCAGGTGAGCACCTCCATGACAATAGTAAATAGATAGAGGGACATAGGATCTCCTTGTTTGAGACCCATATCGCCTTGAAAAAACCACAGCTTTCTCCATTAATATTAATAGAGTACGAAACAAATTTGACACATATCATGATCCAGTGAATCATACAAGGATGGAACCCAAACCATTTCAGACATGCTTCAAGAAAATCATGGCTGACAGTATCATAGGCTTTTTGCATGTCAATCTTCAAAGCCACCTTAGGCTCACCCCGATTTTTATGATAGTGCTTCATCAGTTCTTGAGTCAACAAAACATTATCTAGAATCTGTCTGCCAGGGTTGAAAGCTGATTGATTCTGACTCATAAACAGGTCAAAGTGATTCTTTATTCTGTTGCAAATAACTTTGGTTATGCATTTGTAGATGACATTGCAACATGCAATAGGTCTATAATCAGTGACAGAAACTAGCTTTTGGCATTTAGCGACCAAGGATATGATAGTAGCATTGACTTCCTTTAATAGCTTCCCATTAAAGAAGAATTCCTTAATAGCAAGGCAAACCTCCTCTCCAATAGTACCCCAAGTAGCTTTAAAGAACTTGGAAGTAAATCAATCTAGGCCAGGATCTTTATGATTATCAATGTCAAATAAAGTTCCTTAAGTTCCTCATTAGCAATATTATGAATCATTTGCTCAGTAGTTTCAACAGCCAGCTTTTTGTAGAACAAAGTGCTAGGATCATGAATGTTATCAACATCATCCACCCATCCCAAGAAATCCCCAAAGTGCTTAACAAAGGCCTTACTCACATCATTTCCTTCATAGGAATTGCCATCAGAATCAGTAACACTGATAATTCTATTCCTGATCTAGTTTCCTTTAACCACTTTATGAAAATAGCCATCCTCTCTCTTAACAACAAAGTTGTGAGAAGAGTCTTCAAACCTCCACTGGACAATTTTCTTTCTTGGCACAAGTTGCTAGGTACTTTGTCCTCCTTCTTGGTATCTGGTAGAGTAACATGCTTCCTACTTAGCTTTCTCTCTTCATTATTGAGAGAATCTGAGTGGAGGCCAAGAAGATTAACAGCCTTGTCTAATGTTCCTCTTGGCAGATCAAGGAATTGATCTCTTATGAGGGAAATCAAGGATCCATGAACAAAAGTTAGCTTGATAGAATCCTCCTCACAAGAGATGTCGCTCAACGTTGTGCATTTAATGAGCTTCATCTTGATCTCCTTAAACTCCTCTAAGGAGAGTTGTTTAGAAGGCTGATAGGATGGTCTGGATGGTTGTTGGGTAGTAGTGTTGTTTGGGTTCTAGGTGGTGTTTTAGGTTGAGGGATGATTAGTCGAGGTGGTTGTGGTGATGAGGTAAGTATGATGGGTGGTGTGGGTTCAGGAGTGTAAGGTTCGGAAGTGGGTTTAGTTTTGATACGGAAAGGAAATAAGAAAGGCTCAGGTTAAGGTTGGGGTTAAGTTTGGGTTATAGGTTGAGGTAGATATGTTGTTTTGAAGATCATCCCATGTCCCCATTTGTACATCTCTTTCTTTTTTCCCAAGCAAATGTCAGCCTTGATGTCACTGACAACTCGTTGTAGTGTCCTTTCAGACATGGGTCCCACTTGCCTACTAGAGAAGCCATAATCCTTAAGATAATCCTCGCAGCTTTCTTCCTCATCTCTCTTTTGTAGCTTTCTTCCTCTTTTTCTCCATTTGATCCCGCTCTTTATGGAAGAGCCATAGGATCGTGTCATTGCAGTATGGAGATAGATCTTGAAGAGAGAAACCCTTGGAGGTTAGGAAAGTTATTCTTTCCCTCCTAATCTACAGATCAACTTCCCTTTTCTTCCTTTCTCTTTCCTCCTCTAAGGCCAACCTTGCTACTTCCTCCCTTTGTTCAATCTAAAGCATGGTTGCCTTTTCTAGCTCTACTAACTCCTCTAGTGGTAGCAGAAGTATATCTTCACTTACAACTCCAAGCTTGATGAGCCTGCAATGATCTCCACCCTTTTCTTGTTGTTAACTGACTCCTCGTTGGTTGCAGCTGCTTTTGAGCTAGCAGCTAGCAACTTCCTAGTTGGGAGTCTACCTTTCCTTTTAAGTGTCTCAATCTTCTCCTCCTCCTGAAGCTCTTCTGTAGTCATCTTCTTCTTGCCTTTAACATCTTCCAAAGTGCTAGACTTTGGTGATTCTTGGATGTAGGGTTTAGGTTGAGAGATCATGGATGGAGATAATGAAGTTGTTTGAGCTAAGGGTCGGTTGAGAAAGTGTTGACTATCCACCTGAGATGCTAGCTCTAGAATTGCATCTGTAATGATTAGATCCTCGGACAAGGATCACAGGCTTTCTGCAGCATCCTTCTCAGCTTCGGAAGATTGAAATTTTTTTCCGAGGCTTTGACTTCAGCTTTAGAAGGTTGAGGGAACGCACTATCTATACCAACTATTTTAGTTGCTGGGCCAACAATCCTCATTTCCCCTTTGAAATGAATCTCAAGTTCCATTTGGGCCTTAGGTTGATCAACTTCTCCCATAGCGGTAGAAGGTGCACTTAGCTTCTTAAGCTCTTCATCTCCAAAGTTTATCATAGCCATATCAGGGCTTGACTGATCTAAAGAAGATCTCAATATGAACATGGAGAAGATCATGTTCAGATTTCTTAGCATCCTTGTATCCATTTGCAAGACAATTTAAGGAGGCTCAGAAAGACTGTTGTTGTAGGAGTTGGCTATCTAGCAGATAGAGAAGTTAAAACTTGGCTCTGTGGTTCCTCTATTGTTTGTCTCTAAACATTCACCCCTTTTTTGTAGCATCATCTTGAGAGCAAGATGAGCTAGAGGAAGAGGTGGGTTAGACCTGAGTATGTACATGCCTGAAAGATCTCTTAATCTGTATCTCAGCTAGTTCAGCGTTGAGATTTTCAATCTCAAGTTATTGAGTGGCAATCCTATCCTCTAAAGTCTTAATCTTTGATTCAAGGTTTCACACTTTAGAAAGTAGGTCTTGAATGGTGAGTTGCATACTACCCTCATCTTCTTTTGAAGAATCACGGGGAGATGAGGTAACATACCTTCTATGTTCACCCTCACCACGAGATGTGGTTTCTTGGCAACCTGGTTTCCCTTGCCCGAGGTTGTCTCTTTCAGAGTAATCAAAAGGCATGATTTCCGTATCTTTAGTGTCAAAGATGGTACCACTAGCCTAAGGATCCAATGAGTTTCCTTTAGTAGTGACAGCTTAATCTACATGAGTTCCCTCCACATCCGTGGGACTCACCTCAGTTGGTTTTAGTTGATGTGTGCTAGAGACAAAAGGTCCCTCTAGGCTGTGTTAATCCATTAGAGGGTGTTGTGGATCAACTTCATAAACATGAAGAGACGTAATCTCCTCATCAGTTTTATTAAAAGGTTAAAAAAGGATAGGGAAGTGTAGCATAATGACCCGAGACATTGATCAATGTCTATTGGCATTGAACCTTTCGTAGGGCTGTCCCTTTTTGGTTTCTTAGGAGAGTGTTGGGACTTATCCCGAGGGCTTGCAGCCTGGGTTTAGGGCTTAGGGAATTGACAGTGAGGAAGCTGAAATCCCATATTGAGGTCAAATGAGAAGGATGGTGAGACCTCTCACGTAGTGGGAGCCCATGTTTCCACTCTTGTGTTTTTGGTTTGAAAAAGAGGGGCTTGCTCAATCTGAGTAGACTGAGCAAGGGTTTATTTGTGTCACTGATATGTGTGTTTGATGGGGTGAGCAGGAATATCTGGCAAAGGAAGGGCGTTGGATTCTTTATGCCCAAGACACATAGAACTTTGATGCGGTTAGTACGTCATGATCCAAGTCGGGTCATACCCAATAACAAGTTTTGCAAACACCAATAAATATTTAATTGATGATATGATCATACAATTGAATAATAACAACAATTTAGAAAATGGGTTTTCTAAATAAGTTGCATATGAGTTAAAACAACTTAAAGGGATATTGTTCATGGGTATTATTGTAATGTTATTTAAGTTGGTTAAATAACATCAAATAATAAAAGTGTGTGTAAGAGTTATATAATTAAAATGTTAATTACATAACTAAAATTTAATTAGTTACAATTAATGGAAGATTAAAAAAATGGGAGGAAACCCCATTTTGGACCAAATTCGGCCGCCCCCCTTTGTGGGTTTTAATTTATTGTTTGTTGTCTTGGAAAGACACACAAGATAACTACACACACACTCTATTCTTCTCTTTCGTTCTCATACATGCAAAAGACCATTTTTCTCTCCATTGTTGAAGATATTCAAGGCTCAAAAATAAGGGTTTTCAGCAGCACTTGGTGGTCGTTTTGGTGTAAAATCCTAGCATCAAGAGGTGTTTGCATCACACTTGTGGGTATGCAAGCTTGAGAGGGCCTTCTTTTGGTGCCTTGGTCGTTTTTCTTGGTCCACATCATCCTCCATATCCATCTTTTTGCTGCTAAAAGGTAGTTTATGGCAGCCTCTTTATGGCTGTCCATAATGTATGTTTTGTGTTTACATAGCTAGTCTTATTCACATATAAAAGGTCCTTTGTTCTTGGGTTTGTTTGTAACTTTATAATATCAATTTGAAACCCTAAATTTCAGTTTATAAACTATGTTATAAAGTTTATCTCCGCTG
This sequence comes from Flaveria trinervia, assembly GCA_025506515.1. Taxonomy (NCBI): domain Eukaryota; kingdom Viridiplantae; phylum Streptophyta; class Magnoliopsida; order Asterales; family Asteraceae; genus Flaveria; species Flaveria trinervia. Next base: position 100,803,547 of record CM046442.1, on the reverse strand, counting down.
CATTTTCACAAAGTTTAAATGGTTAAACTATGTTTCATGTTCTAACAAACCCCAACATTGGCATCTAGAGCTGGTTATGTGGATAGCTAGCTTGTTTTGTCCTTAAAAAATTCGTTTTATGGGACTTTAAAACCCCTTTACGGGCTGCTATATTCATGTATTATGAATCCCCAAACTTTCAAAGTTATATCACACATGCTTGTGATTAAACTTTGAAAGACATGTATGATGTATTGTTTGTTTGTTTGGACAAGATAAAACCCGAAATTTCAGTTTGTGTTGGCTGAAATTTCGTGGGTTTTAGTGGGGATTCATTGTTGTTTTGGATGATATGATCATTGTTCATTATGGTGCATAACCTAGCCCTTGACCTTGTGTTATTTGGATGATTATAATGGTTGTTTTTATTCATTCAATTGGGTTGTATAATTATTTATTTGTGCTTTGTTTAAAGTGTAATTTATTTATTATGGGATGTAATAAATAGATTAGGTACTTTCCATTTTACTAGAAATCTTGTATTAGGATATAATATCTTGTAATATGAAGATGTACGCGTTAGAAGCACAATGGAAAGACACAAGAAACATGGAGCATTTGGATGCGGTTTCAAGTGGGAGGTTCATGGAAGCCTTTTGTGTAGTGTTTTGTCCCTTAGGAATGTCCTATCGTCCACACTTGTGATGGCAAACAAGTGTGGCCACTTTAGATGCTATGGTTATGCACTAACATTTGGTTGATTCATGGTTATTTTGGTTCTAGATTTTAATATGAAAATGACCTTAAAAGGTATTAATTATTAAAAAAACAATATCAAAAATACTAAAATTGATCTTTGTTAAAATTTTGTAGATGGCCACCAATAATAATGATAATCATGATAATTCATCCACGTCCACCCAATCTTTACGAGCGATTCTCCAAAAGGAACGTCTAAATCATAACAATTTTATCGATTGGTATCGAAACTTGAGAATCGTTCTCAAGCAAGAAAAACGATCATATGTTTTAGACGACCCTGTCCCCGATCAACCTAGCGAGAATGATGAGGAGGCCTATAACGATTGGATAAAGTACACTGAGGACTCTGTCCAAGTGTCTTGCCTTATGTTGGCAAGCATGACTTCGGATCTCAAGAAGGAGTATGAGCATCACAGAGCGTATGACATGATAACCGAACTGAAGGAAACGTTCCAACAGCAAGCTAGGGTTGAGCGCTTTGAAACGGTTCGAGCGCTCCATGCATGTCATATGGAAGACAACCAATTAGTTTCATCTTATGTACTTAAGATTAAAAGTCACATTGACCGCCTCGAAAGGCAAAATTGTCCCGTCTGAAAGGAATTGGCCACGGATTTGATCCTCAATGGCCTTACCAAATGGTTCAAGAGGTTCGTGTTGAACTACAACATGAATGCTTGGGATAAAAGCATTGGTGAGCTTCACTCTTTGCTCAAAACGGCCGAGGCAGCCATGGGTAAAAGGTTTTTACCCATTCTCACCTTCAATGATGGTGGGAAGAAGAAAAGGCCTCATCCCGCACCCAAGGCAAGAGTTGCAAAGGTTAAGGGACCCGTAATGGGAAAAGGGAAAGGGGTGGCAAGGGTGCCACCCAAAGCACAGGAGAAGAGGCAAACGGTTGCTTCCAATAACCCATGCTTCAAGTGTGGGGAGATTGGACATTGGGCAAGAAATTGTCCTGTCCATCTCCAAGAGTTGAAAGCAAAGAGGGACGTTGGGCAGACCTCAGGTACCATATACATGATCCATATTGATTTAAACTTACTAACTTTTCTCTAACTTTTAAATTTTTCTTTGATAATCAGATTCAGCTCTTTTAAAACAAGATTTTAAAACATTTAAAGAATCAATATCGGATTTAATCTCCATATTATAGTCCTGATATAACTTGACCTTAGCAATACAAGCTGGAGTACAAAGATATTCATATACCTTGCTGTCATCTGTTCCAGCCACGAGTGCTTGAGCAGGAGTCACATCTTGTACCATGAAGCTCCAGTCAATTTCTTGAGCTACAACTACTGTTTCAGTTGACTTCCCAGGGACTTTTGATGTAGAGGCATGTCAGGAGTCATGAGAGGTTCCTGGATTTGACATGGGAGCCTTGCATTCCCTAGAAAAATGACCAAGTTAGTTATAGCTGTAACACTTTGCCTTGGTTTTGTCAAACCCAAACTTGGTTCTTGATAAGTTTTGAGGGAATTGCCTTTCAGTTCTCATGAAGAACTTCTTTGCTCTATAGGTAAGCATAGCCATTTGTTGGACTATGTCCTTGTACTTCACATCATCTAGGCTGAAAACACTCTAGGTCATCAAAGCAAAACTGATGATCACTATAGTGCCCACTTCCTGAAACAAAGGCACACCTGTCCTGGATAGAACCTTGTTGAGCCTGTTGAGACCTTGGAGTCTCAGGAAATGTGATGTAAGGTCCTGAAGAACATGACAGCTACTAAGAGTAAGTCAGGTACTGTTCAGGTTGGTTGGGCCTAAGCTTTCAACAACCCATAAAGCATTGCTAGCAGGAAGGCTTGAGGGTCTACTTATAGGATGGCCCCCTATTGTTTTCCATCTCTACATAGTATCCATCAATAATACTGTATAGTTTAGTCATGGTGAGGGAGTTTAGATTCTTTATCCTTTTGATAAAGACAGAGTAGAATGTCCACTCATTTGGGAGTGCACTCATAAATTTTCTTGAGAGGTCTCTTAAGTCAATGGTAACTCCTATAGACTGAAGGGAAGCAATAAGATCCATTTCCCTGAAGTATTGCTTGCTAAGGGTCTCTCCAGCAATGTAGGCAAAGTTCTCAAACTGCTACTTGAGTGAATCTTTCTTTGAATCGTTGGAGTTAGAGTACACCTATGACAGTGCATCAAACAACTTTTTAGCTGACTTGCAATGCTCAAACCCCACCATGATGGAGTTGGGTATAACACTCATAAGAGCCGTCATAGTATTGTTGTCTTTATCCATCTTCTTCCAGTCTTCATCAGAGTACTCTTTAACAACCTTCTTAATCATGGCACCATTTCCTACGGGAGTTGCAACCTTTGGCTTGTAAGGACCATTAACAATGGATAACTACATTTTACCATCAAGGTACTTGATGAAACCTTCTATGCGTCTACTCCATTGTCTAATGTTGAAAGGGGTGATGATAGGTTCTTTAGTCATCTTACCAATTTAAACTTTAGATTTATGAATAAGGGCCATACTAGAGTGTGATGAAAGGAGGAATGAAAAACAGGTTGATCTCGATGGAAAGATCACTCAATCAAGAGCCTAAAAGGGATACCAATTGCAGGATCGATATATGTCACTTAACACTTTGTTTTCTAACAAACTCACTTAGACTCACAGGGTATGATGAATCAAAATCTCTCAAAGAGTTGTTTATAATATACTAAGTAACTTAAGAACACAAAGAAATAAGGTTTAAGGTACAAGAGTTACAATGAGAAACTATATATACTATCACCTATAGTTGGTCATACGTTGTTACCAGCTGGAATCCTATAACTAAAGCATATACTACAAGCTATAGTTAAGGTATCTTATATAATGTCTTATCTAAGATATGATAGTCATGACTTGTCCATGACTTACCTTTTGTCACCAACTAAAGTTAGCAACCTTACTAACAATAAAGGTAAACAGTGGAATAAAGTATTATCAAGTACATCGCCTTTAAAGAAAACGTCATGTAGTATCAGAGGTTTGCAGCGGAGTGTCAGAGAACCATATTTATGTCCACTGGTCCATAGCAGCATCTTCCGAAGGTTAATTGGCTTTGAAAGATCAAGTTCTCTCAAAGCCTTTTATACTTTGGAAGAGGCTGCTTCCTTCGTGGCTTGAGGACTTTTGCTTCGGAAGTCATTGTTTTTTAATTCTTCTAAGTCTTGAACTTTGGAAGAGAAGACTTTGTCTTCGGAAGTTGATCTTGCACTTTGTCTTCGGAAGAAATCCATTTCTTTTGGAAGTTCCACACTTCGCTTCAGAAGTCCTTTATAAGTTGCACCAAAAATAGTCTAAGTGTTTGGTTTTGGTTACACCAGCCTTACTAGATCCAACAACTAGTTTAGCCATATTTTTTATAACAAATCCTCTATCTTCCTTCTTAGTCCTAAACACCTATTTGGTTCCTATAGTAGTCTTCTTATGAGAAAGAGGACATAGGTTCCAAACCTTTTTCCTTTTGAATTGAAGCAGCTCCCCTTGCATAGCTTCAACCGAACTTCTATCCTTCAAAGCCTCATCAATCGTCTTAGGCTCTATCTGATATAAGAAGCAAAAGTGAAGATAAGCATTTGAATCATGGGTTTGTCCTCTTGTTCTTACCCCTGAATTGACATCTCAAATGATGTTTGAGGTAGTATGAGACTTGTGGATCCTTAGCTGAGGAATCACTACAAGTTGCTGAGAGAGATCTAAATTAGAGAAATTTAGATCTGGTAATGAGGTTTCTCCCACCACATCAGCACACTTATCAAGTGAAATTTGATCCAATGAGTGTGTGACATCATTGATGCAGTCTTCAATAGAGTGGTTGTCGGCATCAAGAAATTCTTGATCACTTTCAACACCATCATGGTCTTCTACATTTGAGGGTTCTTTATTTGGTTGTTGACCCTCAGAGCTAGAATCTGAAGGCATCTCAGATTTATAGCTGAATTTGTCAGCTGAATTTGTCATTGTAGTGTTGATAGAAACTTCATTTGACAAATTAGTTACAACTAGAGCCAAAGATGTATAGTTGACGGTCTTCTTAGCTCAAATCTTGGATTAGGATCACTTGTAGGTAAAATATTTGTAGACCCTGAAACATTCTCACAAGATTTGTGAAACAGTTGGTAAGTAAATCAAGTTCAAATAGCCAACTAGGACCAGAACCAGTTACACTGGGTGTGTGTTTATATAAAGTTACATTGGCTGACTCCTCAACAATTCCGGTTCTAAGATTGTATACTCTATAAGCCTTAGCTTGGGTAGAGTATCAAATGAAGTGTTCATCATCTGATTTCTAAGAAAATTTGGCAATTTGATCTTTGGTATTCAAGATGATGCAAGGGCATCCAAATGACCAGAGAAAACCAATGAAAAGTTTCCTCTTGTGCCAAAGTTCATAAGGAGTCTTATCATGTGTCTTAAAAACTAAAACTCAATTCTGCACATAGCAGGCAGTGTTGACTGTGTCATCCAAGAAGGTGATGGGCAATTTAGAGTCAGACCTCATAGTTCTTGCAGCTTCAATAAGTGTCTTGTTTCTCCTCTCAGCAACACCATTTTGCTGAGGAGTCCTGGGAGCACTATATTGTCTTGAAATACCCTTTTCATCACAAAATGTATCAAGGATTTGGTTTTTGAATTCAGTTACTTGATCAAATCTTATGGTTTCGACCTAGTGATCATATTGATTCTCAATCTTTAAGATGAAATTTTTTAGAATCTCAAGAGTCTCATCCTTAGTTCTAAGGAAGAAGACCCATGTGAATCTTGTAAAGTGATCTGTGATCCCAAAATAGTAAGATGTCCTTCCTAGACTTATTAGACCAGTGGGGCGAAAGAGATCCATGTGTAACAAGTGTAGGGGATTAGTGATGGAGTTTCTTTCTTTTGGCTTGTGAGATACATTGTGTTGCTTCTCTTTCAGGCATCCAACAAAATGATCATCACCTATAAACTCTTTCTTCCGCATTCCAGTTACCAAATCATTCATAATTAGCTTATTCATGCTTTTAAAGTTTACATGGCACATTTTTTTATTCCAGAGAAAAGACTGAGCACTATTTGATGTAGACCAAAAGCATGAAACTTCTCCTAAGGGATATGTTTCTTGCAAATCTATCTTGTGCATGTTCCCTTTTCTGGGGGCTCTAAGCAGGATATGCTCATAAGGAATGACCACCCCGAGTTTGAGAATAATGCATTCATGCTTAGTAAAGAGCATGTTATGACTCTAATCACAAAATTGAGATACACTCAAAAGATTGTATCCAAGCTCCTTGACAAAGTTTACCTTCTCTATGCTGAGCTTGTCATTTGTGTCCTTGCCCCTTCCAGATATGAAACCACCTTCATCTCCTCCAAAAGCATCTACCCATCCATCAATTCACTCAAAGATTTAGGATAGTGACCTATTGCATGTCATGTGCCTGGAACAACCACTATCAATGATCTGGACATTCTTGTTTGTCTTGAGCTGTTCCTGCACAAAAGAGATGATTAGTTACATTTGGAAACCTAAGCCTTATGGGTCTCGGTTTAATCAAAGAAGTTGAAGACAATGAAATAGTAATAGATCCTATAGTCATATTTTGAGTATCCTTTGTTGTTGTTGAAGGAGAAATTTCAATCACTTGGTCTTTCATAGTCTTCCACACCACCTTTGGAAGCTTAGACTTGACCTTCAATACTTCTGAAGTTCAGAAGTTTTGATTACTAGACCTTCGGAAGATCTTGCTATCACTGCAGCAGGCTTCAGTGCTTCGAAAGTATTCCCTTCATCCGAGACCAAATATTCTTCCGAAGGCAATTTTCCATTTGCCTTCATCTTCATTTTGGAGCTTCCAAAGGAAACAGATTTTCTTTCCAAAGCTTGTTTCTTCTTAAAACTCTTAGAAGTCTTTTTCTTGATCATGTTGAGAGTGCCTTTTGGATTTAAGGACAATCTTTAGCAAGATGAGAGGTACTCCCACAAATGATAGAATCTATTTTATTCTTCCTAAGAGCCTTCTTTTGAGAACACAACTAACTTTGATCACTTTCCTTCTCCATCTTCAGCTTCGCACATGCTGAGATAGTTCCTTTAGGGTGACAACTACATTTGGAGCAGGATGATTTAGGCTACGTAGCAATGATACACAACTTATCAGCGTTCTTCTTGTTGCTGTGATGATTTGAACATGAATTGGAACTCCTTGTACTAGAGTTCAGGTTGATGTCTTCAGTCTTAACCACTTCAAACCCTATAGAGATAAAGACTTGTTTTTGCTTAGAGTCAAAGGTGGTGGTGATATCTTAAGCCTTCTTTGCTTTTCTCTTGCTTTTTCTCATCAAGTTTTTTTCTCATTGACTTGGTCATCATAGTTTTCTTACTCTCCTCGGAAGAATAGTGACCCTTCTTAGAATCCTCTTCTTCACTCTTCTCAGAGGCATTCTCCACTGTCACTTCTTCATCCTCTTCAATCAAGGATCTATGAGAGGAAGCTCATCTTCACTAGTTCCACACCTGGGATATCTTACAAACAAGATTATGTATGAAGGAGCTATCTCACAAGATCCCAATCCCTGCTTATTCTTATAGCAAACTTTTTCATGCAAGGATGAGTATATAATGTTCTTGAATGACTCTTCTTCAAGAACACATTTTTCTTCCCTGGCTTTGCTCATCACAAGCTCAGCCTAGCATTCAGTCAACTTGGTTATGAGATCTTTGATCTGAGTCCTATAATTTGTGTGCTCGTGTTTAAGAACTAAAATGATCTTCACTTAGTCCTCTATTTTCAGTTTATAGTCATTTTTAGATCTTTTGAAATCTGATTTTAAGATATTCAAGGACTTAAGTGTTGGTTTCTTTATGCCCAAGACAAATAGAACATTGATGTGGTTAGTACGTCATGATCCAAATCGGGTCATACCCAATAAAAAGCTTAGCAAATACCAACATGTATTTAAATTGATGATGTGATCATGCAATTAAATATTTACGCCAGTTTAGATAATGGGTTTTCTAAATAAATTGTATGTGGGAAAGAACAACTTATATGGATATTTTGTTCATGGATATTATCTATAATGTTATTTAAGTTGGTTAAATAACATCAAATAATAATAGTGTGTTTAAGTTTTATAATTAAGAGGTTACTTATACAACTTATATATTGTAACTAGTTCTTTTTAGTGGGTGTTTTAAAATGGGGAGAAAACCCATTTTAAAGAGCAACTTCGGCCCCCCTCAAGGGTATTACTTGTCTTTTGTTGCCTTGGAACACCACACCCATTTTGAACTTGACACACTCTCCTATTCTCTTCTCTCTCTCATACATGCAAGAGTGGTTTTTTCTCTCATCTTAGAAGAAAGACAAGGCTGAAAAGGGGGTGTTTCAGCAGCCTCTTCTTGTGATTTGGTGTCGAAATCCTAGCAACAAACGTGTTTTGCTATAGAGCTTGGGGTATGCAAACTTGAGAGGACCTCCTTTGGTGTCTTAGTCGTTTCTTGAAGCATATCCTCTTCAATCTCGACCTTTTCTTGCTGCTGGAAGGTAGTTTATGGCAGCCACTTTATGGTTGTCCATAATGTATGTTTGTGTTTACATAGCTAGCCTTATTCACATATAAAAGGTCTCTTGTTCTTGGGTTTGTTACTAACTTTAATGCAACCCGAAATTTTAAGTTCATTAACTATGTTATAAAGCTAGTTTCCGCTGCGTTTTTACAAAGTTTAAATGGTTAAACTATGTATCTTGTTCTAACAAACGCCAACATTAAGATCAGATCTCATCTCTAAGTTGTAGGACCTGTATATACGTTAACTTTAGCAATACATTCAAGTGTATAGAGATGTTCCCATAGCTTTGCTTCATCATGGTCACCATCAGTGCTTGGTTTGGAGACGCATCTTCAATATGAAAACTCCAGTCAAAGCCTCCTTCTTCAACAACAACTATAGCTTGCTGCTTTGTCTTCTCATTTTTGGTGGTTTTCTTACTGTAGTTTGGTCTGGTTTGAGCTTGACCACCATTTCTCCTTGGTGCCTTGCACTCCCTAGCAAAGTGGCCCATGTTATTACAATTGTAACACTTGACTTTCCTTTTATCTAGCCCAAACTTTCAACTAGTTGTATTGCTTGGAAACTTCCTTCCTAGCCTCTTGTAGAACTTCTTGGCTCTGTGGGTGAGAAGAGCCATCTGCTAGACTATTTCCATGTACTCCAAATCATCTGGATGGATACAATCTAGATCTTCAAGGGTGAATAGAAAGTTGCCTGAGCTTTCATTAGAAGACACAAAGGCTTGTGAAGAAATTGTCTCTTGGAATAGGCTTCCTTGATTGTAGCTTTCTCTTGGTGTCTCCAGGAAGGTGATGAAAGGACCCTTTTATGATTTGTCAGGATAGCATATAAGATGATATTGAGGTTCTATGCTATCCCTTTCAGTCACATGCAGTGCTGAACTCATTTTATTGCTGGAGTTACCAGATGAACCTTGCACGTTCATCTCCATCTGGTATCCACTGAGAATACCATACAACTCTATCAAAGTGAAAGGCTTAAGGTTCTTAGTCCTCTTGATAACGACACAATAATGTGTCCATTGCCTAGGAAGAGAGGACATAAACTTCAATAAAATGTCCCTGTTTTCAAGAGTCACTCCAACATCCACTAGAGTGTCCACAATCTAACCATACCTGAATTGAGTCACAGTTGTTGGATCTTGTATGCCCAAGACACATACAAGATTGATGTGGTTAGTACGTCATGATCCAAGTTGGGTCATACCCAATAACAAGCTATACAAACACCAATAAATGTTTGTTTGTTAATGAGATCATACAAATAAACATTGACACCAATTTAGAAAATGGGTTTTCTAAAACATTGCTTTGTAATAGAACAATATTATATGGATAGTTTGTTCATGAGATTTTATTTGTTTCATTGTTTAAGTTGGTTAAATAATAACAAATAAAAGTTTGTTAATGATATAAAATTAAAATAGGTTTTAATTTTATAAATTAAGGGATGAAACAGTACAAATTAATAAAAGTTTCAAAATGGGGGGGAACCCATTTTGAACAAGATTCGGCCGCCCCATGGTGGGGTTTCGAGGAGTCTTTTAGTCTTGGTTGTTTAAAGACTTTACCCACTCTTGCACTCTTCCAACTCTCCTCACTCAAAGACACACTTTCTCTTACACACACATAGCAAAAGTCTCTCCAAAAGTGGTTGAAAATTTCGGATTTCAAGAAGTTGCAAGCTGAAATTTTCAGACATGTGGAGGACAAGAGGAAGAGAGTTCCTAGGTGTTGCTCTCCGAACAAGCTTGGCGTTTGGAAGGGCTTGTGGGTATACAAGCTTGAGGTCTTCTATTTTGGAGGCTACACATTCAAGAACATCATCTCCTTCACGCTTTTCATGTACGACATTTGTACAAGAAAGGTTGTATCTATGAACTCCCTATGGTTGTTTCATGTTTGATAGCACACTTTTTCACGTATATTATTGATCCTCATTCTTGGGCTTTGTATATGCTTTAAGATGCTAAAATTTTCTGATTGGTAACTATATGTTAATACCTATATTCCGCTGCATTTTTAAAGTTTAAATGCTTAAAGTAGCTAGTTTTACATGTGACAAAACCCAACAATGGCATCTAGAGCTAGTTATGTGGAATATGTGCTTCAAAAGGTCTTGAAAAGTTAGTTTTCAAGGACTTTTTCAACCCATTAGGGGCTGTTTTGTTGTGGGTGTATGAAGCCCTTGTGTTTCAAGGTTTAATCTTGCATGCTTTAGTATAAACCTTGAAAGAATTACATCAAATGGTTGATTGTGTTGTTTGGACAAACCTTAAAGTTTTAGTTTATGTTGGCTGAACCTTTAGGGCTGAAATAAGGGATACATTGTTGTTCTTGGATGTTGAATGTGTTTCATATTATTATGCATAACATAGCGTTGGCCTTATGTGTTTGGTTTTGGTTGATTGTGGATTGTCATGTTGGTTTTGTTTCTTATAAGGGTTGTAATTTTGTGTGTGGTATTTGGGATGTAATTTATTTATTCAATTGGTTATGTAATAAATAGATTAGGTGCATTTGTTTTATTAGAAAAACTGTATTAGGATATGATTTTTGTAAAAGAAGATGCACAAGATGAAGACTCAAAGAAGGACACAAAAGGACATGGACACTTGAAGCATTTGGATGTGGTTTCAAGTGCGAGTTCATGAACACATTTTGATATGTCAACTCAACCCTTAGGAAAGACCTTATGACAACACTTGTGATGGCAAAAAAGTGTGGTCAACTTAGTGGCTATGGTTATGCACTCATGTTTGTATGTTTATGCTTGTTTGGATGTTTGGATGTTTGTTGTTTGATTGTTTGGTTGATATTTGGATATGCAATACAAACTCATTAACAAACATAACAAGCTTAAAATTTGATGGTTCTTTATCATTAAGTGGTTAATAAAAGGTTATTAAAAGGATTAATGATTTTAATAAAATAAGTTTTATTAAAAGTGAAGCATAGGGCACCTTGCATTTGAAAGCATGCAAATATAAGCTACATACAGTTTTCTAAACTTAGATTATGAAAACTTAATTTTCTTTTAAAACAAGTTTAACACCATCCTTTTGCACAACACTTGAGTCATTTGGAAACTCTTAATGGGATAAAGGTCACCTAACCATTTTGATGGAACTTGTTACTTGAGATGGGGATACCATATTTGTGGGATAAAGGTTACCTAACTACTTATGTTAGGAAACTCACATGTGTGTGCAAGTAGGGTGACTTGTTTTGCAAACCATGTTTAATGGATCACCTACAATATGGTGTACAAAGGTGTTGATGGGATAAACTTGCCGACCACACATATGATGTTTAAGTCGATCCCATACCCTAGAAGTTGCAAAGGGTTGCAATTGTCAAAACATTGACTACCTTGCTAATTTAAATAATTGGATAAAGGTCACCTAACCACTATTTAAATATAACATTGGATTCTAGATTTAAAATTGTGTAAGACACTAAGGGGTTTTAATTATTAAAATATGAACAATATCGAAATTACTAAAATTGAACTTTGTTATATTTTGTAGATGGCCACCAACAATAATGATAACAATGAAATCCCCTCCGCTCACTCACTATCACTAAGGACCATTATCCAAAAGGATTGTCTAAACCATAATAACTTTATTGATTGGTTTCGAAACTTGAGATTGTTCTCAACCAAGAGAAATGATCATACATATTAGACAATCCGATTCCCGATCAACCTAGTGAGGATGATGAGGAGGCCTACAATAATTGGGTAAAATACACTGTGGACTTGGTGTGCGTGTCATATGGATGACACCCAATCTGTTTCAGCTTATGTACTTGAGATGAAAAGCCACAACGACCGCCTCGAAAGGCTAAATTGTCCCATCTCGAAAGAGTTGGCTACGGATGTGATCCTCAACTCTTTTTCAAAAAGGTTTGATAACTTTGTCATGAACTATAACATGAACGGGTGGGACAAGACATAAGTGAGCTTCACTCTGTGCTCAAAACTACCAAGGCGGCCATGGGTAAAAGGGTTTTACCCATTCTCACCATTAATGAAGGTGGGAACAAGAAGAGGCCTCACCCCACACCCAAGGCAAATGTTTCCAAGGGTAAAAGGCACTTTAAGGGAAAGGGGAAGGGAGTGGTAAGAGCGCCACCACCAAAACAAGCAGAGAAGAAGCAAAAGGTTCCTTCAAATGACCCATGCTTTAAGTGTGGGGAGATTTGACATTGGGCAAGAAATTGCCCAGTCCATCTCAAAGAGTTGCAAGCAAAGAGGGATGCCGGGCAAACCTCACGTACAATTTTCATGACTCATATTGATCTAAATTTAATATCCTCTAACACATGGGTATTGGATACCGGATGTGGAACTCACATATGCAACTCATTGTAGGGCTTCAAAAGAAGTAAGGACTTCAAGGAGGGGATGTAAGCCTCTACATGGGGAATGGGGCAAAGGTTCAAGTTGAAGGCCGAGGGGACTACATCTTGAAGCTTCCAAATGGTTTCGAAGCAATTTTGAACAGTATTTGGTATGCTCCTAGTTTGACTAGGAACATTATTTCTGTTGCACAGTTAAGACAATATGGTTATATTTTGTCATTTATTGGGAATGAAATTCATGTTTCCTTAAATGGCACGTTTTATTTTTAAGCTATTACTGTTAATGGTATTTATGAATTGGTTCATGCAAACACATTATATGATAGCTCATTGTACCAAAGCACCACGAAGAAACTCAAATTGGATTTGAGTGATACCTATCTTTGGCATTGCCGTCTTGGTCATATAAACAAGAAGTGCATACAAACACTTCAAATGAACGGTCTTTTAAAAGCAAATGAAGATGATTCATTTGATGTATGTGAATCTTGTTTACAAGGTAAAATGACTAAGGCACCTTTTAGTGGCAAGTTCGAACGGGCAAAAGATTTATTAGGCATCATACATTCGGATGTATGTGGTCCTTTTAAGCTAATGACTAGGTACCATGGTTATGTGTACTTGTTAAGACACAAAGATGAAGCTTTTGAAATGTTGAAAATCTTCCAAAATGAAGTAGAAAATCAACTCAAGAAGAAAATAAAAATTCTCTGCACCGATAGAGAAGGTGAATACCTGAGTGATGCCTTTAAAGACCATCTTAGAATTTGTGGTATTGTCTCACAACTATCTCCAACCGGAACACCACAACATAATGGCGTGTCCGAGAGGAGAAATCGAACTCTATTAGATATGGTTCAATCTATGATGGCTAGAAACTCTCTACCTCTATCATTTTGGGGTTTCGCTTTTCTCTCTGCGGCCCATATTTTGAATATGGCCCCAACCAAGAAAGTGGAAACGACACCTTTCGAAATATGGCATGGAAGGGTTCTATCACTGTCTTATTTAAAGGTATGGGGTGGTGAGGCTTATGTTAAGACTCCCACCTCAAACAAGCTAGAAAGATGTTCTAATAGTTGTATCTTCATTGGATATCCTAGAGATTTTATGGGATATTATTTCTTTGATCCATTGGAACAAAAGAAGTTTGTCACCAAAAAGGCTAAGTTCTTAGAAGCTAAGTTCCTTACGGAAGGAACTAGCAGTAGAACTGTGGATCTTGAGGAGGATCGAGAACCACAAACCGATACACGTTTGGTTGACACTAGCACTCATCATGAGGATATTGAGAATGATCAAGTCGTTGATCAATATACACAAAACGTTCACAGATCTGGTAGAATTAGTACTCCACCTGAGAGATATGGATTTTTCGTAGATGGATGCTATGTGGTAGATTCCGATGAACCATCCACCTATCATGATGCAATGTCCAATTTGGATTGTGACAAATGGCTTGAAGCCATGAACGTAGAGATGCAATCCATGTATGACAACCAAGTGTGGGACTCGGTTGAACCACCTCTTAACTCCAAGATAGTTTGAAGTAAGTGGGTTTCAAGAAGAAAACCGATATGCATGGAAACATGGATACTTATAAAGCTAGACTTGTAACAAAAGGTTTCACTCAAACTCAAGGGGTTGATTATGATGAGACCTTCTCACCGGTTGCAATGCTAAAGTCTATTAGGATATTGTTTTCCATAAATCCTTATTATGATTATGAGATTTGGCAAATGGATGTCAAAACTGCTTTTCTAAATGGATATCTTGCGGAAGATGTCTATATGGTTCAGCCTGAACGTTTTGTCAACTCAAAACATCCTAACAAAGTATGCAAGTTAAAGAAATCAATCTACGGATTGAAGCAAGCATCAAGGAGTTTGAATCACCGTTTGGATGAAGAAATAATCAAATTTGGATTCATCAAAAACACTGATGAAGCATGTGTATATAAGAAGGCTAGTGGGAGCATCACCATTTTCTTAGTATTGTAAGTCGATGACATCCTACTATTTGGAAATGACATTCCAACCATGGAAGGTGTAAAAGCCTGGCTTGGAAGCTGTTTCTCCATTATGGATCTTCGTGAAGCCGCCTATATTTTAGGAATAAAGATCTATAAGAATAGATCAAGGCGGTTGATAGGTTTGAATCAAAGTGCATACATTGATAAGATCTTGAAAAGGTTCAAGATGGAAAACTGCTGAAGTCCACAACAGCTGAAGACAACAACTGATTACAAAGTCTGAAGACAAGTGCTGAAGACAAAGTCTGAAGACACAAGTGCTGAAGACAAAGTCTGAAGACAAAGTCTGAAGACAAGTACTGAAGACAGTCTGAAGACAAGTGTTGAAGACAAGTACTGAAGACCAAGTATCAGACGTTGTCACAACAGCTGAAGAGGTCTTCTTCAGTAGTTGTGACGGTTTTCTTTCAGTAGTTGTGACGGTTTTCTTTCAGTAGTTGTGACGGTTTTCTTTCAGTAGTTTTATATTTTCCCTTTTCAGTAGTTTTGTTTTCAGTAGTTTAGTTTCAGTAATTTAGTTTCAGTAGTTTAGCATCAGTAGTTTTATATTTTGTGCTTAGCACTCTCTGATATGTTCTCAGTAGTTGTGAACATTTCAGTAGTTTGTTAAGTGTTAGTTACTTTTGTAATAAATCTGCCAGTTGTCACTATCCTGTGATATCAGCAGTGATTGCACTCTATATAAGGAGTGTCAACCTAATTGTAATTGTGAATGATTGAGCAGAAACATTTGATATAATTGAAACATTCCTTTTCATAGAAATATATTCTCTCGTTACAACCGTATTTGTTCTTAATGCATACGAATATCAAATTCTTGCTATAATTTGTCTAATTCTTGATCTTATTCCGTTGCGTTACACTCCAATCCATCAAACTTGAGATCACTGATCTTGTCAAATGGTATCAAAGCAGGTTAATCATTAATCGATCTAATAATTGATCATTGAAACTGCTATCCAAGATCCAAGTTTGATTGAATTAGCATTTTTGCAAGAAACAGTTACAGAGATTGAATTTTCTGTGTTTTTGGTCATTCATCCTGAGATTTATTCTTGGTTTTCATTGAGTCTGTTGTGGTCTGTGTAAAATCTTTTAAAAGCTTGAATTAAATTGTATTTGGACCTAAAATGACTACTCCTTCCAATGATCCTCACAATACTGGTTCCTCAACCAAGCCTCCAATGCTGGTTAGGAGTGAGTATAACATATGGCAACAACGAATGCTCCATCTAACACAAAATAAACAAGTTTAACCTTTTTAAACTTTCTGAAAAACGCAACGGAAGAATATAATTATAACATGTTTATAATCTGAAAAATCCATGTTCTTATGATGTTTTAAGATGAAAACAAACCCATATATCAAAGGATCAATATATGTGAATATACATGCTATGAACAAAATGTAAGAGACATAAAATCACAGTTTCAAAAAGCTGTGATGAACTACCTTTCTCCAGCCAAAATATCGACCAAGGAAGGCTTAAATGATGCTTCTGAATCGGCCAAGACTCCAAGGAAGGACTCCTCAAGTTTGTATACCCAAAGCTTATATGCAATGCACTCTTCTTGCTAGGGAGAACAACACCAAAGTTCCTCAAAACCACCCTCTTTCTGGCTGGAACCCGTAAGTCTTTAGAGGGAGAGAGAGCTGATGAGAATTGTGTTGCATGTGTATCTTGAATGATGAGCAAAGAGTGTGGGACTTGCTTTTGATTAAAGAAAGTAAACTCACAAATTGGAGAGGAGAGGCGGCCAAATTTCTTGTCTAGAGCAAGTTTTCCCCCCAAAACGTTTAATCCCACATTTTGTAAAAAGGTCCCTTGTAAGTTTATGCAATTAACATTTAATTGTATAACTTATGCACCCTTTTAATTAGTTAATGTTATCTAACTAACTTAAATAATAAGTAATATTCTTGAACAAAATATCCTAATAAGTTGTTCCATCTCACATGCAACTTATTTAGAAAACCTATTTTCTAAATTTGGTATTATTATTTAATTACATGATCATATCATCAATTGAATAATTGTTAGTGATTGCAAAGCTTATTATTGGGTATAACCCGACTTGGATCATGACATACTAACCACATCAATGTTCTATGTGTCTTGGGCATATAGAATCTAACAATCTTCTACTTGCACAAGATTCATAGAAGATTGATGCAAGTAGTAAATACCGCCTAACAACGGTTTACTAACCTTAATACGCATGACTTATAGCCATTCAATAACATCATCCCTTTCAAGTACCCTACTTGAAATGATTTAGGTGAATCAATCATCTATCCTTTTGTTACAAATGTCATGTTAAATCCAAGAACATAGAGTGATCATTCCTTGTTTATTTAACTTATCAGGCCTTAGACATCTAACTCTCAACGAATAAGAGGAACAAATTCCATCTTGACTACATACATTTCTCACAAACACCTCGTGTCATACCTGAACATACCCGTATGTGCTATCCACTATTTCAAGACAGTGAAGAATAAGTTCAAGTATAATACTTGGTGAATATCAAAACCCAATATGTATCTCAGGTCGGAGGATACCAAATGATATTCGCCTTTACTCAAATTTACTTATGATCAATCAATAAGATTCCTTGTAGTAAAATTTGAGATGCGGGTTAGTCCAATATTTGTATCCCACAAATATCAATGAACCTTGGTAGCAACCCATTGCTCTATATTCATCCTTATGAATATCAACCAATCCAAGTTCATAATAATCTTACCCTCACACTTGTTCCCACAAGTATGAACGACTACGGACATTTAGAGTAAACAATTTACTCATGGATTAAACATGCTAAATTGGAACATTAATTGAAACATTATAACCAAATAATTTTATTCAATTAATAAAGAGTTCCACGTATCCAAATACAAAGTTTACAGATCAAATCCAATCACAAGAATATCGAAGTCCCATGGCACAAGTATGACCTCCATGTTTTGCCTTTTCAAGGAGCTTCGTGAGAGGATCCGCAATGTTCTGATCCGTGTGAACTTTGCGAATACATATCTTTCCTTTTTCAACTTCATCTCGTATGTAGTTGAATCTCCGCTCAATGTGCCTAGTCTTTTGATGAGCATGAGGTTCCTTGATTTGAGCAATCGCACCCTCGTTATCACAAAAGATCTCTAGGGGATCCTGAATGGCAGGGACAACCCCCAGATCGGCAATGAATTTCTTTAACCATGCAGCTTCTTGAGCTGCCAATGAGGCGACGACGTATTCTGATTCTGTAGTTGATAGAGCCACCACATCCTGTTTGGAGCTTTTCCAAGAGACCGCTCCTCCATTCAGAATGAAAATATATCCTGATTGTGACCGAGAATCGTCATGATCGGTTTGGAAACTGGCATCCGTGTATCCCTTTACAACGAGTTCCTGATCACGAGATCCATAGATTAAGAACATATCTCTTGTCCTCCTTAGGTACTTAAGTATGTTCTTAACAGCCATCCAATGACTGTTTCCAGGATTTTGCTGGTAACGGCTTGTCATGCTTAAGGCGCATGACATGTCCGGTCGAGTGCATATCATCGCATACATGATGGATCCAATAGCAGATGCGTATAGGATTGCCATCATTTTATCTTGCTCATCCTTTGAGCTAGGACATTGAGTCGTACTCAATATCGTTCCTCTTTGAATAGGCACGGTACTTTTCTTAGAGTTTTCCATGTTGAACCTTTTCAAGATTTTATCAATATACGCACTTTGATTTAAACCAATCAACCGCCTTGATCTATCCCTATAGATCCTTATTCCCAAAATATAGGCGGCTTCACCAAGATCCTTGATGGAAAAACAACTTCCAAGCCAGGTTTTTAACCCTTCCAGAGTTGGAATGTCATTTCCAAATAGTAGTATGTCATCAACATACAATACTAGGAAAATTACTATGCTCCCACTAGCCTTCTTATACACACAAGCCTCATCAGCGTTTTTGATGAAGCCAAATTTCTTTACCTCCTCATCAAAATGATGATTCCAGCTTCTCGACGCTTGCTTTAATCCATAGATTGACTTCTTTAGCTTGCATACTTTATTAGGATGTTTTGGATCGAGAAAACCTTCAGGCTGAACCATATAGACATCTTCCTCAAGAAGTCCATTTAGGAAAGCGGTTTTGACATCCATTTGCCAAATCTCATAATCATAATGAGCAGCTATGGCAAACAATATCCTTATAGACTTTAGCATCGCAACAGGTGAGAAGGTTTCATCATAATCAACCCCTTGAGTTTGAGTGAAACCCTTTGCTACAGTCTAGCTTTATAAGTATCCAAGTTTCCATGCATATCGGTTTTCTTCTTGAAAACCCACTTACTTCCAACTACCTTGCAATTAAGAGGTGGTACAACAAGTTCCCAAACATGATTGTCATACATGGATTGCATCTCAATGTTCATGGCCTCAAGCCATTTGTCACAATCCAAATTAGATACTGCATCATGGTATGTGGTTGGTTCATCTGAATCTACCACATAGCATCCATCCATGAAAAATCCATATCTTTCAGGTGGATTACTAGTTCTACCACTTCTGTGAACGTTTTGTGTGTATTGATCAACCGCTTGACCATCCTCAACATCCTCACGTTGAGTGCTAGTTTCAACCAAACGTGCATCGGGTTGCGGTTCTTGATCCTCCTCAAGATCCACTGTTCTACTGCTAGTCCCTTCCATAAGGAACTTTGCTTCTAAGAACTCACCCTTTCTAGCAACAAACACCTTTTGTTCCAGTGGATCATAGAAATAATATCCCATAGAATCTCTAGGGTATCCAACAAAGATACACTTAGTGGATCGGACTTCTAATTTGATTAGGGTGGGAGTCTTAACATAAGCCTCACAACCCCAGACCCTTAAGTATGATAGGGATGGAACTCTTCCATGCGAAATTTCAAAAGGTGTCCTTTCCACCTTTTTGGTTGGGGCCATATTTAGAATACGGGCCGCGTAGAGCAAAGCGAAACCCCAAAATGATAGAGGTAATGTGCTTCTAGCAATCATAGATCGGACCATATCCAATAAGGTTTGATTCCTCCTCTCAGACACACCATTGTGTTGTGGTGTTCCAGGTAGAGTGAGTTGTGAGACAATCCCACAACTTCTAAGATGGTCTTGAAAAGCATCACTCAGGTATTCACCTCCTCTATCGCTGCGGAGAACTTTAATCGACTTGTTGAGTTGATTTTCTACTTCATTCTTGAAGATTTTGAACATTTCAAAAACTTCATCTTTGTGCCTTAATAAGTACACATACCCATAGCGACTATAATCATCGGTAAAGGTAATGAAGTATCTTTCACCATTCCTAGTCATTGGTTAAAAGGACCACATACATCTGAATGTATGATTCCTAATAAATCTTTTGCCCTTTCGTTAGTTCCAGTAAAGGGTGCCTTAGTCATTTTACCTTGTAAACAAGATTCACAAACATCAAATGAATCACATTCATTTGTTTTTAAAAGACCATTCTTTTGAAGCGTTTGTATACGTTTCTTGTTTATATGACCAAGACGACAATGCCAAAGATAGGTATCACTCAAGTCCAACTTGAGTTTCTTGGTGTTAGTATGGTACAATTAACTATTTAAAGTATTTTCATGAACCAATTCATAAATACCATTAATGGGTATAGCTTTAAAATAGAACATATCATTTAAAGAAACATGAATATCATTTTCAATAAAAGATAATACATAATCATAAAGTCTTAATTGGGATACAGAAATAATGTTCCTTGTCAAACTAGGAGCATACAAAACATTATTCAAAATAACATCCAAGCCACTTGGAAGTTTCAAGATGTAGTCCCCACGAGCTTCAACTTGGACTTTGGTTCCATTGCCCATGAAGAGGCTAACATCCCCTTGATTGAAGTCCCTACTTCTTTTGAACCCCTACAACAAACTGCAAATATGAGTTCCACATCCGGTATCTAATACCCATGTGTTTGAAGATGTAACATTAAGATCAATATGAATCATGTATATTGTACCTGAGGTCTGCTCGGCATCCCTCTTGCCTTTCAACTCTTGGAGATGGACAGGACAATTTCTTGCCCAATGTCCAATCTCCCCACGCTTGAAGCATGGGTCATTGGTAGCAACCTTTTGCTTCTTCTCTTGTGGTTTGGGTGGCACCCTTGCCACCCTTTTCCCTTTTCCCCATACGGGTCCCTTACCCTTGGAAACCTTTGCCTTGGGTGCGGGATGAGGCCTTTTCTGTTCCCACCTTCATTGATGGTGAGAACGGGTAAAACCCTTTTACCCATGGCCGCCTCGGCCATTTTCAGCATTGAGTGAAGCTCACCAATGCTTTTGTCCCAAGCATTCATGTTGTAATTGAACACAAATGTCTCGAACTTCTTGGTAAGGCCATTGAGGATCAATCCGTGGCCAATTCCTTCGAGACGGGACAATTAAGCCTCTCGAGGCGGTCAATATGACTTTTCATCTTAAGTACATAAGATGAAACAGATTGGTTGTCGTCCATACAACATGCATGGAGTGCTCGAACCGTTTCGAAGCGCTCAACCCTTGCTTGCTGTTGGAACGTTTCCTTCAGCTGAGTTATCATGTCATAAGCTCCTTGATGTTCATACTCCTTTTGGAGATCCGGAGTCATGCTCGCTAGCATGAGACAAGACACTTGGATGGAGTCCTCAGTGTACTTTAGCCAATCGTTATAGGCCTCCTCCTCATCATCAGCAGGTTGATCAGGGATAGGGTCGTCTAAAATATATGATCGTCTTTCTTGCTTGAGAATGATTCTAAAGTTTCGATACCAATCAATAAAGTTGTTATGATTTAGACGTTCCTTTTGGAGGTGTGCTCGTAATGATTCGTTGGACGCGGATGAGTTATCGTGATTATCATTATTGGTGGCCATCTACAAAATTTAACAAAGATCTATTTTAGAATTTTCGATATAGTTATTTTTAATAATTAATGTCTTTTAAGGTCCTTTTAATATTAAAATCTAGAATCCAACATTACATTTAAATTGTGGTTACATGACCTTTATCCCACGATAATAAGGTGGTCAACGTTTGACGATTGCAACCATTTGCAACTTCTAGAAATATGGGATCGACTTGAAACATCATATGTAAAGTCGGCATGTTAATCCCATCAACACCATTTGGAAACCAATTTAGGTGATCCATTTAACATGTTTTGCAAATCATGTTACCCTACTTGCACACACATGTGAGTTTACACACATAAGTGGTTAGGTGACCTTCATCTCACAAATGTGGCATCCTCACCTTAAATCATAAGTTCCCTCTAAATGGTTAGGTGACCTTTATCCCATTAAGAGTTTCCAAATGACTCAAGTGTTGTGCAAAAGGAAGGTGTTAAACTTGTTGGATAAAAGTTTAAAGATACATAATTCTAGTTTAGAAAACTCTGTGTACTTGTATTTGCATGCTTTCAAATACAAGGTACCCTATGGTCCTTTGATTAAAACCTATTTTAATCTTTAAAATCATTAAATCATTTTAATAACCTTTTATTACATTTTAATGATTAAGAACCATCATTTTTATAACTTGTTAAGTTAGTTAATTATTTTGTAATGCATGTCAAAATCCAACCATACAATCAAATAACAAACATTCAAACAAGCATAACATAAACAACCATAATGTGCATAACCATAGCTACTATTGTGACCACACTTGTTTGCCATCACAAGTGTGGTCATTTGGTCTTTCCTAAGGGTTGAAATCAACACAAAATTGAGGTCATTATAGGCCCCCACTTGAACTTGCATCCATATGCTTCAAGTTCAATATCTTTGATGTCCATCTTTGGGTCTTCATCTTGTGCATCTCCCTTTTAGAAAAAATTGTATCCTAATACATTTTTCTAATAAAATAAATGCAACTAATCTATTAATTACATAACCAAATGAATAAATAATTACAACCCAAATAATAAAGATGATATTACAACCCAATTGAATGAATAAAACACCATTCCAATCATCCAAACAACACGAGGCCAAAAGCTAGGTTATGCACTATCAAGAGAACAATCATAAACATCATTCAACAAACTAAATAAACCCCATCAAACCCAATTTTCAGCCAACATAAACTGAAAATTTGGTTTGTTTGTCCAAAGAAACAACATCCAAAATTATCAACCAATTGACATTTCCATCTTTCAAAGTTTAATCATAAGCATGAAGATATAACTATGAAAGACTTGGGGTTTACAAAATCAGCCAAAATCAGCCTCTAATAGGTTGATTATAATCTTCTAAAACCGATTTTAAAGAACAAGAACAAGCAAGTTATCCACATAACCGGCTCTTGATGCCATTGTAGGGTTTGATAGAACACAAAATAAACAAGTTTAATCTTTTAAAACTTTCTGAAAACACAGCGGAAGAATAGAATTATAACATGTTTATAATCTGAAAAATCCATGTTCTTTATGATGTTTTAAGATGAAAACAAACCCATATATCAAAGGATCAATATATGTGAATATACATGCTATGAACAAAATGTAAAAGACATAAAATCACAGCTTCAAAAAGCTGTGATGAACTACCTTTCTCCAGCCAAAATATCGACCAAGGAAGGCTTAAATGATGCTTCTGAATCGGCCAAGACTCCAAGGAAGGACTCCTCAAGTTTGTATACCCAAAGCTTATATGCAATGCACTCTTCTTGCTAGGGAGAACAACACCAAAGTTCCTTAAAACCACCCTCTTTCTGCTGGAACCCGTAAGTCTTTAGAGGGAGAGAGAGCTGATGAGAATTGTGTTGCATGTGTATCTTGAATTATGAGCAAGAGTGTGGGACTTGCTTTTGATTAAAGAAAGTAAACTCACTAATTGGAGAGGAGGGGCGGCCAAATTGCTTGTCTAGAGCAAGTTTTCCCCCCAAAATTTGTAATCCCACACTTTATAACAAGGTCCCTTGTAAGTTTATGCAATTAACATTTAATTGTATAACTTATACACTCTTTTAATTAGTTAATGTTATATAACTAACTTAAATAACAATAAGTATATTCTTGAACAAAATATCCTAATAAGTTGTTCCATCTCACATGCAACTTATTTAGAAAACCCATTTTCTAAATTTGGTGTTATTATTTAATTACATGATCATATCATCAATTGAATAATTGTTAGTGATTGCAAAGCTTGTTATTGGGTATAACCCGACTTGGATCATGACATACTAACCACATCAATGTTCTATGTGTCTTGGGCATATAGAATCTAACACCATCACCTGTCTGTTAACAGCTCAGGTTGTTGGACATCAGTGGTACATGGTCCACACAAGCCTATGGTGAATAACCCGAAAACCAATCAAATGGTTCCGAAAAGGAGGGAGCAATACTCAGATGAGGACAAGAAGTTGTTTGAGATTGATGCAAAGCCCATGGAATTCTGGCCATGGCACTGCCCAATGAAATCTATTCTGGGCTAATGCATTATGAATCTGCCCATGACCTTTGGAATGCCTTGAAAGAACATTTGGAGGAACAGATGAGGTCTTGGCAAATAATAGAGAAATCCTTGCCCAACAATATGAGACATTCTCTCATAGGAAGGGTGAGACACTGACTCGACAGTTTGAGCGGTTCTCTTGTTTGATCTCTGAATTAAAAATGGTCAAACATGAGTACACAAATAGCCAGATGATAACAGATTTCTCAGATCACTGCCTGAGAGATGGGACACGTATACTCTTGTCCTACGCTCCAGTGCAAATTTGGACAAACTATCTCTCACCTAACTCTATGGGATATTGCTCACATTTGAGAGAGAGATAAAACAGAAACGAAAACTGTCATCATCTGGAAAGCTCACTGATGACTTTGTACCAGGAAACACTACCTTGGTAAGTCATGAGTTAGAGTATGCAGGATCAGAATGCCACTATGATGAGCATATTGATTTCATCTCAAACAATTCTAATCATGCCTTTGTGAGTGTTGATTGTCATTCTGGTAATAATAGTGACAATCTATGCTTTATCATGGATGATTTGAAGGGCATTGCTGATGATGATTTAGAAAAGATGGATATTTTAAGCCAAATGGCCTTGATCAATATCAGATCTCAGAAATTCTACAAGAGAACTGGCAGGAAATTTCCTGGACTCTCTGACAAAACCAAAGTCGGTTTTGACAAGAGCAAGTTGAAGTGTCACAAATGCCACAGGCTTGGACACTTTGCAAGAGAGTGTAGATCAACTGGATCTAACACCTCTGCACCCTTTTTGAATTTTCCAAATAACAATTCACAATCCAAAGGGCAACATTCTGCTGGTTCTAGTCATTCATCACACCCTCAATCTCCTGCATATTTTGTTCCTCAGGGTCAAATGCCATATCCTTATCCCTGCTATTATATGCCACAGTCAAATCAAGTTCAAGCTCCTATAGTACCCCAACCTCATGCACTACCAGAACCTCAACCATCTCCATCTCAATCACAACCTCATCACAACTTCTTCACACCTGGAGTCATTGACTGGAGTAGCTTACCTGATAACTTGTCTGGTCACACTGAGAAATACTATGCTGATGCTAGTCAACATGGTGGTGAACACCGTTTTGGAAATCTTGCTCTCATGGCCCTGGAGTCTACTGAGGGTTCCTGCTCAAATGCATCATCTTCATAGGTAACTCAGGTATCTTCAGAGGCTAAGCCAAGTTATGTTCTGAATCATGCATAGCTGCCTTTGTCTCTATTAGAGAGGCAAATGTAGCATTAATAAATCAAAAACTTGAGTTTGAGAAAACCATTTCCAAAAGAAAAGCTGAGTATGAGTCTGCTCTTAACAGTAAAAGTGATGAGATTTATAAGCTTAAATGCCAATTAAATGATGAAAAGGCCAAGCTAGAGGTTATTCTGGAGACCACAGGAGTCTTAAATAAAAACTTGTAGTGACCCAAATTGAGTGTGACCGCTGGTCTCATCATGCAAGGGATTTGAAATGCTTCTTAGCAAGCAAACTGCTTCAAATGTGAAGTTTGGTATTAGTTACAACCATACTACTCCACCAACAGACTTTACTCCTAACTCCATAGTTAAGTCTGAAAGTGAAAGCAATCTCCAAACCACATTATCGTGTGAATCATTCTCCAATGATAATCTAAGATCAGAGAATGAAACCAGTGTTAAGATCTCAGCAAATAAATTGACTGATGGTCTAACTACTGAAACTCATATGAAGCTGAGTACTTCAGATGTTGTTCCTCAATGTACCCCAAGTACTGAAAGAGACCTAACATCTGAAAAACATTTCAAATCAGTTGAAATACAAGGACTAACAACTGCTGAGGAATCCATCAAACGGTCTATTAGGACGGATGGAAAACAGTTGAATTACCAGTCTTCAGCTGTTACAAATCCTTTAGTACCTAGTACTGATAGGAGGAAAGTACTGAAGATCACACCTTCAGTAGTTTCCACTTCAGCAGTAGAGATGTCCAAGATGAAGAATAAACCATGTGAAATTTGTGGTAAATTCAATCATCTATCTCATGAATGTTGGTACAAAAAGGGTTTAAAATTACAAAGGGATGAGCTCATTAAACTAGAAATAAATAAAATGAAAACTGAGTTTGAGACCAAGTTTGTACCAGAATCATCTCAACCTGATAAACCCAAGGCCTTACCCAAATCCACTAATAAGGATGCGGTTTATTAGAAGACAGCTGATATTGTTCCTCATGATAAACATAAGACTAAGTTTGTGAAATCTAAGAAGGAGGAAATGGTGGGTCACAGGAACTCATCAAAAACAAGCTCTGGAGTGTCAAATGAACTGAAAGCTCGAGCTTCAAATCAGACACAGCTTGTTATGATGGTTCAGCATCTGTTGGGGAGAGTTAACCAACTTGAAGCCCACGTGATCAAACCACTAAAAAGGAATTCCAGGTCCAAATCTATTTCAGCACCACCTCCACCTTCATCAGCTGTTAATCATGAGAAACCAGCTATGGTTAAATCTATTGATAAAGTCAGTCCCAAAACCAAAAAGGTTTGGGTCTCCAAAGCTAACTAGTTTCTTATGATTTTGCTGGGTTCTTCAGCATGCCAAAGAAGCATCTGGTATGTGGACAGTGGAGGATCCATGCACATGACTGGGAGCAGCTCTCTTCTTCATGATTACTCTTAAGGAAAGAAGGGATTTGTCTCATTTGGAAATGATGCTAAAGGTTACATCATTGGAAAGGGATTTGTGTCTAATGGAGATATTAGATTTGATGATGTCAACCATGTGGAGAATCTCAAATACAATCTGTTGAGTGTCAGTCAAATGTGTGACAAAGGACATGTTACTCTTTTCACAATCCAGAACTGTAGGATTCTGTCTTCCAAGGTTCTGAGCCTGATTGACAAAGTACTGGATGATAATACTCTCCTAAAGGCCAACAGGATAGGAAGAGTATATGCTTTGGATTTGTCAAAGAAAATTGAGTTAAAAGGCCATCCATGCTTGTTCTCCAAGGCCTCTCTCCAAGAATCTAAACTGTGGCATAGAAGGTTGGGTCATGTTAATCTCAAAAACATGAATCAGCTGATCTACAAGATTTTAGTGAGAGGTCTTCCAATAAAGAAGTTCAATTGTGATGAAATCTGCACTGCATGCTTAAAAGGGAAACAACATAAAGTTTCTTTCCCACCCATAGAAGAATCCAAGTCTAATGCCTGCTTACAACTACTGCACATGGATTTTTTGGTACTGTGAAGGTATGAGTATGGCAAAGAAGAAATAATGTCTGGTAATTATGGATGATTACTCTAGATATGTATGGACTTTCTTCTTGCATTCAAAGGATGAGGCTGCTCAGTCCATTATGAACTTTGTGTTACACGTTGAGAAGCAGTATCCCTACCAGTTAAGTGTGTGAGGGGTGACAATGGTACTGAATTCAGAAACCACACTCTTGATGAGTTTTACTTGTCAAGAGAATCAAGAGGCAGTATAGCATCCCAAGGACTCCAGAGCAAAATGGAGTAGTGGAGAGAAAGAACAGGACCCTCATTGAAGCTGCAAGGTCCATGTTGGCTAATTCTGGTCTACCACTAACCTTGTGGGTTGAAGCTATCAATACAGTCTGCTATGTACAGAATAGAGCCTGTTGACCAAAAGAACCAATGAGCCAAGATCAGAAAACCTCTAAGTCCCACATGATATCACAACAACTGCTGAAGGCTTCATCAGCAGTTCGACAAGTGCTGAAGACTTCAACAGCTGAAGATCAAGTACTGAAGACTTCAACAGCTGAAGACTAAAGTGCTGAAGCTCAACAGCTGAAGAACACAAGAGCTGAAGCTGAACAGCTGAAGAACACAAGTGCTGAAGCTGAAGACCAAAGTACTGAAGTACAACAGCTGAAGAGTCTAAAGTGCTGAAGATCAACAACTGGTGTACAAAGTCTGAAGACAAAGACTGAAGACATCAGCTGATGAAACGTCTGAAGTTCAAGTCTGAAGACCAAGTACTGAAGTTTCAGTAGTTTGTCACACAGCTGAAGAGTACTTCTTCAGTAGTTGTGATATCAATAGTTTTATGTTTTTACTTTCAGTAGTTTTGTAAAACGACTGAAGAGCTTGTTCTTCAGTCGTTGTAGTATCAGTAGTTTTATGTTTTTCAGTAGGTGTAGTAACTGATAACACTTAGTATTTTTGTAAGAAGATGTCAGCTGTTTTGACATCTTCAGTAGTTGTGTTTCTGTTGGAATAATTCTGTTAGATGTCACTATCAAGTGACATCAGCAGACATCACATCTCTTATATAAGAGGTGTCGACCTAATTGTAAGTGTGACATTCCGTTACCACGAAAGCGAATATGAACGAAAATTTATCTGCAGAATTCTCTCTATCCATAACCGTTTTTTTTCTTCATTGAATATCTTTTCGTTCTTGTGAATTGGCTAATTCATTGTTAGAATTCCGCTGCTATACTCTCTAATCAATCAAACGTAGATCACTGATCCTAACAAGTGGTATCAGAGCTTGTTAATCATTGATCGATCTAACAATTGATCATTGAAACTGCTAATTGATGTCTATGTTTGATTGAATTAGCATATTCGCAAGAACTGTTATAGATTATTGAATTTCTGACGCTTTCGTTCATTTATTCTGAGATCTCTCTTGGTTCAATTGGTTGTGTGTTTTGTTCTAAATTTGTTTTAGCTTAATTGAATTTGATTGAATCTGAGATGACTACTCCTTCTAATGATCCTCACAATACCGGTTCCTCACCAAGCCCCTCTGCTGGTTAGGACCGAGTGTAACATATGGCACAGCGAAGAATGCTTCATCACCTGTCTGTTAACAGTTCAGGTTGTTGGACATCTGTGGTACATGGACCACATAAGCCTATGGTGAACAATCCGGAAACCAATCAAATGGTTCTGAAGAAGAAGGAACAATACTCTGACGAAGATCGGAAACTGTTTGAGATTGATGCTAAAGCCCATGGAATTCTGGCCATGGCACTGCCTAATAAAATCTATTCAGGGCTTATGCATCATAAAACTGCTCATGATCTCTGGAATGCCCTGAAGGAACAATTCGGTGGCACAGATGAGGTCTTAGCAAACAACAGAGAAATCCTTGCCCAACAATATGAGACATTCTCTCATAGAAAGGGTGAGACACTGACTCAACAGTTTGAGTTTTTTCCTGCTTGATCTCTGAGCTGAAAATGGTGAAACAGGAATACACCAATAGCCAGATGAATAACAGGTTCCTCAATCACTGCCTGAGAGATGATGGGACACATACACTATTGTCCTACGCTCCAGTGCAAATCTGGATAGCCTATCTCTCACCCAACTTCAAGGGAAACTGCTTACATTCAAAAGAGAGATAGAGCAGAAGAGGAAACTGTCCTCATCAGGAAAGCTCACTGATGACTTTGTACCAGGGAATACTGCCTTGGTTGGTCATGAGTCAGAATATGCTGCATCTGAAAGCAATTATGATGAGCATATTGATTTCTCTTCAAATATTTCTGATCATGCATGTTTGTTGGTATTGAGAGTCATTCTGGCAGTAATAGTGACAATCTATGTTTCATCATGGATGATTTGAAAGGAATAGCTGATGATCATCTAGAAGAAATGGATATTCTGAGCCAAATGGCATTGATTAATATCAGATCTCAGAAGTTCTATAAGAGAACTGGCAGGAAATTTTCCTGACTCTCTGGCAAAACAAAGTTGGTTTTGACAAGAGTAAGTTGAGGTGTCACAAATGCCAAAGGCTGGGACACTTTGCAAGAGAGTGTAGATAACTGGATCTAACTCTTCTGCACCCTTTGTGACTTTTCCTAGTACTAGTCCACAAAACAGAGGGCAACATACTGCTGGTTCTGGTCATCATTCACATCCTAGGTCTCCTGCATACTTTGTTCCACAGGGTCAAATGTCATATCCTTATCCTTGCTATTATATGCCTCAACCAAATCCTGTCCAAGCTCCAATTGCACAACAACCACAAGCATTGCCTGAACCACAACCTTCCCAATCTCATCAACAAACTCAACCTCAACAACACAGCTTCTTCACCCTAGGAGTTGTTGACTGGAGCAGTTTACCAGATGACTTGTCTGTCCATGAACAACTGTTCTCAGGTGCTGGTCAACATGGTGGTGAAAGTCCCTTTGGAAATCTAGCTCTTATGGCTTTGGATTGTACTGATCTTCATCCACTAATGCGTCTACACCAAAGGTATCACAGGTATCCTCTGAGGCAAAGCCAAACTATGTTCTGAATCATGCATAGCCGCATTTGCATCTATTAGAGAAGCAAATGTAGCTTTAATCAACAAGAACATTGAACTAGAACAAATAATTTCCAAAAGCAAAGCTGAAATTGAGTCTGTGCTTAATGATAAGAATGATGAGATTTACAAACTTAGATGTCAAATAACTGATGATAAGGCTAGGGAAGAGATACTTCTAGAGAAGTATAAAGATCTCAAGGAAACCCTTGCAGTCACCCACGTAGAGTGTGATCGATGGGTACAATCATGCAAAGGTTTTGAAATGCTTCTTAGTAAGCAATCTGCTTCCAATGTGAAGTTTGGCATTGGTTACAATCACACTGCTCCACCTACAGATTTTACTCCCAGAGCAGAGGTAGAATCTGATGGTGAGAGTAATAACAATCCATTTCATCATGTGATATATTTTCTGATTCAGCACTATCAGAAGTAGAAGTCAGCACCAAGCCCTCTCAGAACTATCAGCTGATGTGATGGTTCACTACTGACACTCCCCCATGATCAATGAGTTGATCAACTCAGGAGTTAATTCTAAAAGTCCTGAAAGGATTAGAGAGCAAGATTTAACACCTGAAGTTCAAACTCCAACTCCTGCCAGTACTGAAAAGAAGAAAATTGTCAGTAGAAAGAGTTTGAAGACTACTAAAGAGGAAATCAAGAAAGCAAACAATGCTACCAAAGCACTGAAGAGCAAGTCTTCAGTTGGTTTCATCCTCTTTAGTTGATGATCAACATAAGATGAAGAAGAAACCATGGAAGTATGTGGTTTGTTTAATCATCTTACAGATGATTGCTGGTACAAAAGAGGTTCCAACTCAAACATAAAGAGGAAATTAAGAGAAAATGGTAAAAATATTAAAATGAAAACTGAGTTTGAGACCACATTTGTATCAGCAACATCAATCTTGTAACCCTTAAGTCCTCAAAGAAATCCAAAAAGGAAGGGGTTAAACAGTAACAGCTGAGATTGCTCAGAAGAAGAAGGTGCAACATAGGAACTTATCAAACTCCACTAGCAATGTGTCTGATGAGCTGAAAGCTTTATCACAAAATCAGACACAGCTGGTTATGATGGTTCAACATCTATTGGGAAGAGTTAACCAATTAGATGCTCCTATGTTGAAACCACAGAAAAGGAGGTCCAAGCCAAAGGATTCCACTTCTTTACCATCTTCTTCCTCTCAGGCTGTTGTTTCCAATAAACCTGTTAGTTTACCATCTGTTGATGTTGGGTCTCCAAAACTAACTGATTGGTTATTATTGCAGGGTTCTTCAACATGCCAAAGTAGCATCTGGTATGTAGACAGTGGGGGATCTATGCACATGACTGGGAACAGCTCTCTTCTTCATGACTACTCTCAAGGAAAGAAGGGGTTTGTTTCTTTTGGCAATGATGCTAGGGGTTACATCAATGGCAACGGCTTTGTCTCCAATGGAGAAATAAAGTTTGATGATGTTAATCATGTGGAAAATCTCAAGTCCATTCTCTTGAGTGTCAGTCAAATGTGTGATAAAGGCCATGTTGCTCTTTTCACCAGTCAGAACTAGGTAGGATTCTGTCATCCAAAGTTCTGCATTTGATTGATAAGGTTTGGATGATCACATTCTCCTGAGAGCCAACAGGACAGGAAGAGTGTATGCCTTAGATCTTTCCACAATAGTTAATTTCAAAACTGTGGCACACAAGGCTGGGTCATGTTAATTTCAAAACATGAATCAGCTTATCCACAATAGTTTAGTTAGAGGCTTACCAATAAAGGAGTTTCACTGTGATGAAACCTGCACTGTTTGTTTAAAGGAAAACATCACAAAGTCTCATTCCCTCCTATTGAAGAGCCTAAGTCCACTGCCTGCTTGCAATTACTGCATATGGATCTATTTGGTCCTATGAGAGTGATGAGCATGGCAAAGAAGAAATACTGTCTGTAATGTGGGATGATTACTCCAGATTTGTATGGACTTTCTTTCTACATTCAAAGGAAGAGGTTGCTCAGAAATTATTCAATTTGTGTTGTATGTTGAGAAGCAGTATTCCCTTCCAGTCAAGTGTATTAGGAGTGACAATGGAACTGAATTCAGAAACCATACACTTGATGACTTCTATCTTTCAAAGGGAATCAAAAGGCAGTTTAGCATACCAAGGACTCCAGAACAAAATGGAGTAGTGGAGAGAAAGAACAGGACCCTAATTGAAGCTGCAAGGTCCATGCTGGCTGACTCTGGTTTGCCACTGACCTTTTGGGCTGAAGCTGTTAACACAGCTTGCTATGTGCAGAATAGAGTCTTAGTAAATCAGAGGTTGATGAAACTCCATATGAAGTTCTCCATCACTTGGCTCCTCTAATTCCATTTTTCAAAGCATTTGGGTGTCCTTGTTTTATTCTCAACACAAAGGATCAACTCCAAATATTTGATCCTAAGGTGGATGCAGGGTACTATTTGGTTATTCATCTACTTGCAAGGCATACAGAGTCTTCAACTGCAGAAAAAAGATAGTTGAAGAGACTTTGCATGTGAAGTTTAATGAATCTCCTATGGACAAGATTCCACAAAACCCTGTGGAGTTCTTTGATTTGGACATACTGCAATATGTTCTTTATCAACTCCAGCTGTTGCAGATCCTGTGGATAAATCATCTTCTACAGCATGTCTTTCACCTGGTGGTATTGATGATGATGATGATAATATCAATACTCCCTATTCAAGTTTAGTGACCAACTGCCTGTGTCTGCTAAATTTGATGTTCCTGTAGCTTCAGCAGTTCCATCCGCAACAAATGCTGATGAGAATCTGATTCCTCTACATCTTTTGAGTTACCATCTAATTCTTGGTTTCAAGAGTCTGCATCAACATCTGCTGCTACTGAAGGTCCTACAAACACTTGCCCAGATCTCATTGTTTATCAAGAACTGAAGAATCACCCAATGTCTCAGATTATTGGTGATATCAATGCTGGTGTTTCAACAAGAAGTCAATTGTCTAACTTCTGCTTCTATGCTCTCTTCATCATCAGCTAGTAGAGCCAAAGAACTACCATGTTGTTTGAGAGACAATGGATGGGTTGAAGCCATGCAGCTTGAGTTACTTCAGTTCAGAAAAGACAAGCGAAGTGTGGGAACTGGTTCCTCTTCCCCCAGGTAAGTGTGCAATAGGCACTAAATGGGTGTTTAGGAATAAACTGATGAAAATGGGCTTATTGTTAAGAACAAGGCTAGACTGGTTGTACAGGGGTTTTCACAAGAAGAAGGTATTGACTATGATGAACCTTTGCCCCTGTAGCAAGACTAGAGGCAATCACATTGTTTTTAGCCTATGCTGCATTCCACAATCTTAATTTTTTCAAATGGATGTCAAAAGTGCCATTCCTATATGGTAAAATAAAGGAAGAAGTTTAGTGTGTGTCAACCACCAGGTTTTGAGGATAATAAACATCCTGAATGGGTGTATAAACTTGATAAGGCTCTTTATGGGTTGAAACAAGCTCCTAGAGCCTGGTATGAGACACACTTTCAACTTTTCTTCTTAAGAATAACTTCACTAGAGCTCCATTGATAAAACTTTGTTGATTAAGAAGGTGGATCAGCATAAACTACTTGTTCAGATTTATGTTGATGATATCATTTTTGCCTCCTCTGATCCCCAGTTGTGTGATGATTTTACAATATTAATGAAAAAGAGGTTTGAAATGAGTGTAATGCGAGAACTACAGTTCTTTCTAGGCTTGCAAATTAAACAAAAGGCTGATGGAACCTTTATTCATCAGTCAAAATATACAACAGATCTTTTGAATAAGTTTGATTTACAAAACTGTAAGCCCTGTTCTACTCCCATGTGCAACACCACACAACTGATGCTGATCAGAAAGGTAAAGATTGATGAAACACTTTACAGATGTATGATTGGGTCCTTGATGTATTTAACAGCTTCTAGACCAGATATTATGTTTGCTACATGTGTTTGTGCTAGATTTCAGGCTGCTCCTAAAGAGTCTCATTTGATTGCAGTCAAGAGAATCTTTAGATATTGCAAG
Source organism: Flaveria trinervia (assembly GCA_025506515.1). Classification (NCBI taxonomy): domain Eukaryota; kingdom Viridiplantae; phylum Streptophyta; class Magnoliopsida; order Asterales; family Asteraceae; genus Flaveria; species Flaveria trinervia. The sequence goes on along the minus strand of CM046442.1, from coordinate 100,768,985 downwards.
GTACACAATCTCTGGGTTTATGGTATTCCACTGGACACTCTTGCAAATTAGTTGCTTTTTCAGATAGTGACTATGCAGGGTGCAAGTTAACTAGAAAGTCAACTTCTGGTGGTTGTCAATTCCTAGGCAACTGTTTGATTTCTTGGCAGAGTAAGAAACAAACATCTGTTGCTACATCAACTGCTGAAGCCGAGTACATTGCTGCTGCAAGTTGCACTCTTCTAGAGGTAGTCTGGCTTCAGAACCAACTTGGATTATGGCATTACAGAGACTAAGACTCCATTATTAATGGATAGTGCTTCAGCTCTGTGTATTGTCAAAAATCCAGTCCAGCACTCTAGGTCCAAACATATAGAGATCAGACATCACTTTATTCGGGATTGTTTTGAAAAAGGTTTGATTGATCCTAAGTTTGTGCCTAGTGCTGATGAGCTTGCAGATATTTTTACTAAGCCTTTGGATAGTCTACTTTCCAAAACCTTGTGTTAAGGCTTGGTATGTTGCAGCTAGAATAAGTGACAACAACTGATGATTTCAGTACAAAGTACTGGTGATCATTGGTAACCATCTCACATATAAGTACTGATGAGTCCTTCACCTTCAGTAGTTTTTATAACTACTGACGGCTAAATGCCTCACAAGTACTGAAGTATTTATCTGTTCTAAATACTGATGTAGTACAACTACTGATCTAGTTACAAATACTGAAATCAGTACAAACAGTAAGTACTGACGCCCTATGAAACAACTAAAAAGCAGATGCGAGTCTGATGAGTAAGTGTTGAGGACAGTATGAACAGCTGACAGGCTATGAATTGACGAAAACTACTGAAGAGAACTTTCTCTTCAGTTGTTTCTACAACTGCTGTTTCATTCTAAACAACTGAAGCAAAACCATGTCTTCAGTAGTTTTATAACTACTGATGACTAACACCAAGTCTTCAGCTGTTTACAACAACTGATTACAAAACCACTGTCTTCAGTAGTTTCACAAGTACTGATGACAAACACCAAGTCTTCAGCTGTTTCATCATCTGAAGTCAAAACCATGGTCTTCAGTAGTATTCTAACTGCTCATGCCTAAAACCACGACTTCAGCTGTTTCACCGTCTGAAAGGGTAATACCATGTCAAAAGTCGGTTTAAAACTACTGATGACTAACACCAAACCCTTCAGTCATTTTCTCACCCCTACCCTATAAATACCTGTCCTCTTCTCTAATGTTTCATTAGCCGTTATTTTCTAAACTTCTCTCTCTCAAACATGGCAACCATGAGTTTGAAACCACGACATAACTGCGTTGCTTACCTTACAAAGTTGGCTTTCTCGAACAAATATGATAATGCCATTGACTTAATGGTGGATTCCCCATATCGCACAACCTTCTCTTGAATCCGACCATCTACCCTGAACCCTCAGTCAATTCTGGTCAAATGCTTTTGTTCATACTGATGAGTCTACCGGCCAGATCTCTGTTCGGTCCCTTGTCAACCAGAAACCAGTGTCGTCACAGCCGACATCATTCGTCTGGCATTACACTTACACGACTCCACAGCTGTGACTGAATACCCAAAGGGCATAACAGATATGTCATTTATCAATCATGGGTATGAAGGTGATCTTCGGGCTACAAACCATTCTAAAGAAACATTTCCATGACATGAGAAAGTTATTTTTCACATGGTAAATGTCTGCTTAGCCTCCAAGACATCTCTTGGGATCAAATGTCATCCCAATGGCAACAGGTATTGTATTCTATTCTAGAACACCAACCGCTAAATTTTTTGAAATCGTGTTTCTAGAAATAAGAACTTGGCTCAGAAACCTGTGGCAAACCGATGGCCATTATATCCCAGGTTTCTGATGGCCATTATTTTAGATGAATTAAAATCTGATGGCCTTGTTGGCCTTGGAGTCCCTGCACAGCTGTTTTGGCTGAGGTATACTCCAGGCACAACTCAGACCTTACACTCAAAGAAGCTGCCCGAATGCTAAAGCCCACGCACAGGGAACCCACAGTTCCTCCACCAGAACCAAAGTCCCCACTAAACCAAAACCAAAACACCCCAAAACAGCTATTCAGGGAGATGAGTCCCCTGAAGATGCTCCTGTACCACCAATGCAGGATATACTTGCTGGCTTAAACCCCCCAGCAGTATCAGAGACTCTACCAACCATAGCCGCTCAGGATTCCTCTCAAAAAAAGCCTGCAGCCACCACACAAGGGGTACCCACACATCTGGGATCTTCCTCACTTGAGGAGATTGCCATTGAAGCGCACCATCCCCCCCAGGTGCACACTGCTTCTACCCCATCTCCCCATGCAACCGCCCCCCAAAGTCCAACCATAATTATTGCAAACATGCTGACTCAGTTGCATGCCTCTCCTCCTCCCCAACAACAACCAACAAAGGGGAGAACCACAGATTTTGAGGAAGAGGATCATCATGCTTCTGACAACCCACAGCACCGGGGTTACAAGTTCTATCTCCTAGTGTGGATAGGGAGATTAGAACATCTAGTGAGGCTGCCACCTCTTCTGCATCAACACATAATCAGAATGAGGCTGGTAACATAGCTAAGACCTCACTAGAGGCAACAGCTGATGAAGGACATACTCCTGAGGCTGGAAGTCCCCAGTTCCAAGAAAAAGGGGCACATGGTACAACTGGTCTACACCAGTGCATGTACATCCTGCTACAAGCAGGAGGTCAGGTGATTCAGCTTCTGCTGATGATGACTGGGCTTTTTCTATGATGTTCTAGCCCACAACACCATCTTGGAGGCTGAGGTAAGCAGATTACAAGAACTGTTTGCCAAGAAGTCTCAGGATGTAACACTTTACCCTCTGCACTTCACTGAGCCTCCAGCTTTGCTTTTGGCACTATCTCTCGAGGACAGAACCCCCCAGAGCAGATGGTTGCTGTATTCCAACAATCCCTACCTCTCATCACTCCCATCATCAATGACATTGATTATAAAGCCATTGATGAGAGGATCTCCTCAAGTCTACAACCACTCATTGATGATGCTGTGCAAAAGAAACTTTCTGCGGTACAAACCCCTGCCACCAATGCATCCAAAAAGGGGGAGAGTGCTGCAGTGAAAGAAAAGAAAAGAAAAAGAACTGAGGATGAGAAGGCACAAGAAAACCCAGGAGTTGGAAAAAGAAAAGGAGCAACAACTGATAACTTACAAAAGAAAGAAAAGTGCTGGTGATCAATCGAATGCTGAAGAAAAATCCTTGGAACAGCTTGTAAAAGATGCAGATGATACACACAGCCGATCCATGGACAAAATCATTGAGCAACTATTAAAGCAAGGATTTGATACAGCCACACTAGACAGTGAGATCAGGAGGTTGGAAGTAGAGGAAATCAAAAAGATGGGCTGGATATGATGTGCTGAGAAAGAGAGATTGGAGATCATGATCCGATTCATAGCCAAATACTTAGGAAGATCACTGATGGAGATTCGTTCATGGACCAGAGACAGTATTCTGGCTATAGCCACCAAATCTGTTTGTCTGAGCAATTTCATAAGGGGATAATCATTGAAGCACTTGATGAGGCTGGGGCTGGAAAAAGGTTTGAAATGGCAAGACTCACAAAAGCCAAACTCACAACCAAAATGCTTGAACAACCTTCCCAATCACCCACTCTCAAAACAGCCTACCCCTCAAATCTCCAAACCAATCTCAAAACCCAAATCCAAACATCCTCAACCTTCAAAACCAATCCCTTTACCACAAAAACAACCCAACCATCTTCCAGTGATGCACCTAGAGGGAGGAGAAGGGTGCTGAGGATAGAAGAAGATGAAGAAGAAGAGGATGAAGATGATAGCATGCCACTCTCTGTTGTTCTAAAGCTACCAGAACCCAGGAGTCAACTCATGATCACACCTGACTCTCAAAGGGAAACGGTTAGAGTCAAAATAGAAGATGAAGAACATCAGAAGCAGCATGATGAGCAACTACTAAAGATGGTTGACAAGGATTTCCTCAGTCATCATCTATACAAGCCATGAAAGGGCATGCTCAGAGGCTGTACACTCTCAGACACACATTTCAGTATCAGAAGGATAGAGTGAGAGTATGGCCAGACCCCAAGGTGAGTTCTAGAATCCACAAAAGATCCATTCCACACAGATACAATGGCCAGGTTAGAAAAACAATAGACTCTACAATCATGTTGGCCATTGTAGTCTCACCATGGGAAATAATCAATGATTCAAGAAGGCTCATCAATCAAAAATGACCCCTCAAGCCTTACTGGAAAACAAGATGATCAAAAAGGGGTTATTATATAAGAAGCTTGAAGACATTAAGAAGAATGAGCTCCAGTTACTCCTTGAGGCACTCATCCTGATGAATTTGTCTATAGGGAGGTAACTACTGTGGAGTTGAAGAATGGCAGGACTGTGAAGTACTTATGTGAGTACTATGGTCCAGAGTTCTTCTTTGAAGGAGGAGTAGAAGAACTCTCCAAGGAGGAACAGGTTGTTCTCCTTGAGGCCTATGTTCGATAGTCGTACAGACTCATAATGGGGAAGTAGATCTCATGAATGGGATAACAACTCTGTGTCCAGTTCCCCAAAACAGAGTTCCTATTCATACCTTGCCAAACAAATCTCTGATTTCTTCCCAGGCCAGTGCTTATATGGGTCATCTTCTCAACTGATCAAGAAGGAAAAAGACCAACCATTTTGCCAACATAAGTGGGAAAATAAATCAATTAGATTTTGGCTGCATTGGTTCAGGGGGAGTTTGTTGGACCAAAAGAACCAATGAGCCAAGATCAGAAAACCTCTAAGTCCCACATGATATCACAACAACTGCTGAAGGCTTCATCACCAGTTCGACAAGTGCTGAAGACTTCAACAGCTCAAGATCAAGTACTGAAGACTTCACAGCTGAAGACTAAAGTGCTGAAGCTCAACAGCCGAAGAACACAAGTTCTGAAGCTGAACAGCTGAAGAACACAAGTGCTGAAGCAAAAGACCAAAGTACTGAAGTACAACAGCTGAAGAGTCTACAAGTGCTGAGATCAACAACTGGTGTACAAAGTCTGAAGACAAAGACTGAAGACATCAGCTGATAAAACGTCTGAAGTTCAAGTCTGAAGACCAAGTACTGAAGTTTAGTAGTTGTCACAACAGCTGAAGAGTACTTCTTAGTAGTTGTGATATCAGTAGTTTTATGTTTTTACTTTCAGTAGTTTTGTAAAACGACTAAAGAGCTTGTTCTTCAGTCGTTGTAGTATCAGTAGTTTTATGTTTTTCAGTAGGTGTAGTAACTGATAACACTTAGTATTTTTGTAAGAAGATGTCAGCTGTTTTGACATCTTCAGTAGTGTTTATGTTGGAATAATTCTGTTAGATGTCACTATCAAGTGACATTAGCAGACGTCACATCTTTATATAAGAGGTGTTGACCTAATTGTAAGTATGACATTCCGTTACCACGAAAGCGAATATTGAATGAAATTTATCTGCAGAATTCTCTCTATCTATAACCGTTTTTGTTCTTCATTGAATATCTTTTCGTTCTTGTGAATTGGCTAATTCATTGTTAGAATTCCGCTGCTATACTCTCTAATCAATCAAACGTAGATCACTGATCCTAACAGAGCCTTAGTAAATTAGAGGTTGATGAAAACTCCTTATGAAGTTTTACATCATTTAGCCCCTTTGATTTCATTCTTTAGAGCATTTGGGTGTCCTTGTTACATTCTCAACACAAAGAATCAACTCCAAAAGTTTGATTCTAAGGTGGATGCAGGGTATTTTGTTGGGTATTCATCCACTTGCAAGGCTTAAAGAGTATTCAACTGTCGGACAAAGATAGTTGAAGAAACCTTGCATGTGAAGTTCAATGAATCCCCTAAGGATACAATTCCACAAAACCCTGTGGAGTTGTTTGATCTGGACATTCTGCAATATGTTCCTTATCAACCGCCTGCTGTTGCAGATCATATGAATCCATCATCTTCTGTTGCTAGTCATCCATCTGGTGTTACTAATGATGATGATGATATCACTAATCACCTTTTCATGTTTAGTGATCAACTGCCTTATTCACCTAGACCTGATGTTCCTGTAGCTCGAGTAGCACAATCCACAACAAATGCTGATGAGATTTCTACAACTTCAACTTCCTTTGAATTACCATCTACTGATTGGTTTCAAGGAAATGCTTCACCATCACCATCTGTTGCTGCTGAGCGTGCTACAAACACTTGCACAGATCTTATTGTGTACCAAGTATGAAGAATCACCCTATGTCTCAAATCATTGGTGATATCAATGCTGGCGTGTCAACAAGAAGTCAATTGTCAAATTTCTACTTTTATGCTCTCTTCATTAGTCTGCAAGAGCCAAAGAACTATCACATTGCTTTAGGGACAATGGATGGCTTGAAGCCATGCAGCTTGAGCTTCTTCAGTTCAGAAACAGCAAGTGTGGGAACTGGTTCCTCTACCTCCAGGTAAGTGTGCAATAGGCACTAAATGGGTGTTTAGGAACAAAACTGATGAAAATGGGCTTATTGTTAAGAACAAGGCCAGACTGGTTGTACAGGGGTTTCACAAGAGGAAGGTATTGATTATAATGAAACCTTTGCCCCTGTAGCCAGACTGAAAGCAATTCGATTATTTTTAGTTTATGCTGCTTATCACAACCTTAAAGTTTTTCAAATGGATGTCAAAAGTGCATTTTTGTATGGGAAAATTAAAAGAGGTTTATGTATGTCAACCACCAGGTTTTGAGGATAATAAACACCCAGAATGGGTATACAAGCTTGATAAGGCTATTTATGGGTTGAAACAAGCTCCTAGAGCCTAGTATGAGACATTATCTAACTTTCTTCTGGAAAATATTTCACTAGAGGCTCCATAGATAAGACTTTATTCATTAGAAAGATGGGAGCATAATCTACTTGTTCAAATTTATGTAGATGATATTAATTTTGCATCCTCTGATCCATAGTTGTGTGATGCCTTTACAAAGTTGATGCAATTGAAGTTTGAAATGAGTGTCATGGGAGAATTACAGTTCTTTCTGGGTTTGCAAATCAAACAAAAGGTTGATGGAATTTTCATTCATCAGTCCAAATACACAAAAGATCTTTTGGAAAAGTTTGATTTACAAAACTGTAAGCCCTGTTCTACTCCCATGTGCAACACCACACAACGGGATACAGATCCAAAAGGTAAAATGGTTGATGAAACACTTTACACATGTATGATTGGGTCCTTGATGTACTTAACAGCTTCTAGCCAGATATTATGTTTGCTACATGTGTTTGTGCTAGATTTCAGGCTGCACCTAAGGAGTCTGATTTGATTGCAATCAAGAGGATCTTTAGATATCTGCAAGGCACTCCATCTCTAGGTTTATGGTATTCTACTAGACATTCTGGTAAATTAGTTGCTTTTTTTGACAGTGACTATGCAGGGTGTAAGTTGACAAGAAAGTCCACTTCTGGAGGATGCCAATTCTTAGGCAACTGCTTGATTTCTTGGCAGAGTAAGATGCAGACCTCAGTTGCTACATCAACTGCTGAAGCAGAGTACATTGCTGTTGCAAGCTGTACATATCAGGCTCTCTGGCTTCAAAACCAATTATTGGATTATGGCATAACAGAGACTAAGACCCCATTGTTAATGGACAGCTCTTCAGCTCTTTGTATTGTCAAGAATCCTGTCGAGCACTCTAGGACTAAACATATTGAAATCAGACACCATTTTATTAGAGATGGTTTTGAAAAAGGTCTGATTGATCCAAAATTTGTTCCTAGTGCTGATGAGCTTGCAGACATTTTCATTAAGCCCTTGGATAGCACAACTTTTCGAAACCTAGTGCTAAGGCTTGGTATGTTGCAGCTACAATAAGTGACAACTACTGATGATCTCAACTCACAAGTACTGATGATCATTAGTTTATTATTGTCATATATAAGTACTGAAATTATCCTCCCTTCAGAAGTTTTTAAAACTACTGGAGCTTAAGTAACTTCTCAGTACTCAAGTACTTTATTTGTTAAAACAGCTGATGTAGTTACAACAGCTGATGTAGTCATAACAGTTGATGTAGCTACAACTACTGATGTCAGAAATGCAGATAAGTACTGATGACCAATGAAACGTCTGAAACTCAGATCTAAGTCTAATGAGTAAGTGTGGAGGTCAAATTGAAATAGCTGAAAAGCTATGAATTGACGAAAACAGCTGATGAGAAATTTCTCTTCAGTCGTTTATACAACTACTGTTTCATTAAAACAACTGAAGCCAAAACTATGTCTTCAGTAGTCTACAACTACTGAAGACTAACACCAAGTCTTCAGCTGTTTACAACAACTGATGACAAAACCACTGTCTTCAGTAGTTTCACAACTACTGATGACAAACACCAAGTCCTCAGTTTACATCATTTGAAGTCAAAACCAAGACCTTCAGTAGTTTCACAACTACAGATGGTTAACACCAAGACATTAGCTGTTTCAACGTCTGATGGTCAAAACCAAGTCTTCAGTTGTTTTATAACAACTGATGACAACACCACCACTGTCAGTCGTTTTAAACCTCTGAAGGTTAATACCACGTCATCAGTAGTTTCAAACAGCTGATGACAACGCCAAAACCTTCAGTAGTTTTCTTTCAGCCTTTTCCTATCCCACCCCTATAAATACCTGTCTTTTTCTCAAACGTTCCATTAGCCGTTCTTCTGACCTTCATACTTTCAAAAATGGCAACCATGAGCCTAAAACCATGACACAACTGCGTTGCATACCTTACCAAGTCGGCTTTCTGGAAAAAAATTGATAATGCCATTGACCTAATGGTGGATTCCCCATATCGCACAGCCTTTCTCTTGAATCCGACCATCTACCCTGAATCTCTCAGTCAATTCTGGTCAAATGTTTTTGTTCATACTGATGAGTCTACTGGCCAAATCTCTGTTCGGTCCCTCGTCAACCAGAAACCAGTGGTTGTTACTGCCGACATCATTCGTCAGGCATTACACTTACATGACTCCACCACTATGACTGAATACCCAAAGGGCACAATGGATATGTCCTTTATCAATAATGGGTATGAAGGTGATCTTCGGGCTACAACTATTCTGAAGAAACATTTCCATGATGCTGAAAAACTTATCTTTCACATGGTAAATGTATGCTTAGCTTCAAAGACATCCTCTTGGGATCAAATGTCATCCCAATGGCAACAGGTATTGTATTTTATTCTAGAACACCAACCGCTAAATTTCTCTGAAATCGTGTTTCTAGAAATAAAGAACTTGGCTCGGAAACCTGCGGCAAACCGCTGGCTATTATATCCCAGGTTTCTGATGGCCATTATTTTAAATGAATTAAAATCTGATGGCTTTGATGGCCTTGGAGTCCCTGCATCAGCTGTTTTGGCTGAAGTATACTCCAGGCACAACTCAGACCTCACTCTCAAAGAAGCTGCCCGTTGCTCAAACCCAAGCAAAGGGAACCCATAGCTTCAACTGCCAGATCCAAAGTCCCCACCAAGCCAAAATCCAAACCCAAACAAGCTAATCAGGGAGATGAGTCCCCTGATGATGCTCCTGTACCACCCAAACAGGATAAACCTACTGGTTCAAACCCTCCAGTAGTGTTAAAGACTCAACCAGCAACAGCCACACAGGTATCCTCTCAAAAGGAACCTGTTGCAACCACTTCAGGGGAAACCACATTACTGAGACCTCTCTCACTTGAGGAGGTTATCATTGAAGAGCATCCCTCTCCCCGGATGCAATCAGCTTCTATCCCCTCTCCCCATGCAAATGCCCCCCAAAGTCCAACCATTATAATTGCAAATGTGCTGACTCAGCTGCATGCCTCTCCTCCTCCCCAACAAACACCAACAAAGGGGAGAACCACAGAAATTGAGGAAGAGGATCAACATGCTTCCGACAACCCATAGCACCAGGGTTTAACTGTTCTATCTCCTCGTGTGGATATGCAGATACGAACATCTGGTGAGGCTGCCACCTTTTCTGAATCAGCACATGATCAGACTGAGGCTGGTAACATAGCTAAGAACTCACCAGAGGCAACAACTGATGAAGGACATCGTCCTGAGGCTGGAAGTCCCCAGTTCCAAGAAAAAGGGGCACATGCTAAAACTGGTCTACACCCGATGCATGTACATCCTGCTACAAGTAGGAGGTCAGGTGATTCAACATCTGCTGATGATGACCTAGGCTTTTTCTATGATGTTCTAGCCCACAACACCATCCTGGAGGCTGAGGTAAGCAGACTACAAGAACTGCTTGCCAAGAAGTCTGAGGATGTAAGTCCATCTGCCCACACTAACCCACAGATGGCACCTTCATTCGAAGGTCCCCCAAACACTTCACCCTCTCACTTCACTGAGCCTCCAGCCTCTGCCTTTGGCACTATCTCTCAGGGACAGAACCCCCCCTGAGCAGATGGTTGCTGCATTCCAACAATCCTTACCTCTCATCACTCCCATCATCAATGACATTGTTCATAAAGCCATTGATGAGAGGATCTCCTCAAGTCTACAACCACTCATTGATGATGTTGTGCACAAGAAACTTTCTGCGGTACAAACCCCTGCAACCAATGCATCCAAAAAGGGGGAGAGTACAACAGTGAAAGAAAAGAAAAGAAAAAGAACTGAGGATGAGAAGGCACAAGAGAAAACCCAGGAGTTGGAAAAAGAAAAGGAGCAACAACTGATAACTTACAAAAGAAAGAAAAGTGCTGGTGATCAATCGAATGCTGAAGAAAAATCCTTGGAACAGCTGGTAAAAGATGCAGATGATACACACAGCCGATCCATGGACAAAATCATTGAGCAACTATTAAAGCAAGATTTGATACAGCCACACTAGACAGTGAGATCAGGAGGTTGGAAGTAGAGGAAATTCAAAACAGATGGGCTAGATATGATGTGCTAGAGAAAGAGAGATTGGAGATCATGATCCGATTCATAGCCAAATACTTAGGAAGATCACTGATGGAGATTCGTTCATGGACCAGAGACAGCATTCTGGCTATAGCCACCAGAATCTGTTTGTCTGAGCAATTTCATAAGGGGATAATTATTGAAGCACTTGATGAGGCTGGAGCTGGGAAAAGGCTTGAAATGGCAAAACTCACAAAAGCCAAACTTACAAGCAAAATGCTTGAACAACCTTCCCAATCACCCACTCAAAAACAGCCTACCCCTCAAATCTCCAAACCAATCTGAAAACTCAAATCCAAACATCCTCAACCCTCAAAACAAATTCCTTTACCATAAAAACCAACCCAACCATCATCCAGTGATGCACCTAGAAGGAGGAGAAGGGTGCTGAGAATAGAAGAAGATGAAGAAGAAGATGATGAAGATGATAGTCTGCCACTCTTGCTGTTCTAAGGGTACCAGAACCCAGGAGTCAACTCATGATCACACCTGACTCCCAAAGGGAAATGGTTAGAGTCAAAATAGAAGATGAAGAACAGCAGAAGCAGCACGATGAGCAACTACTGAAGATGGTTGACAAGGAATTTCCCCAGTCTCATCTATACAAGCCATGAAAGGGCATGCTCAGAGGCTGTACACTCTCAGACACACATTCAGTATCAAAAAGAGAGAGTGAGAGTATGGCCAGACCCCAAGGTGAGCTCTAGAATACACAAAAGATCCATTCCACATAGATACAATGGCGAGGTTAGAAAAACAATAGACTCTACAATCATGTTGGCCATTGTAGTCTCACCTTGGGAAATACTTGATGAATTCAAGAAGGCTCATCAATCAAAAATGACCCCTCAAGCCTTACTGGAAAACAAGATGATCAAAAAGGGGTTATTATATAAGAAGCTTGAAGACATTAAGAAGAATGAGCTCCAGTTACTCCTTGAGGGCACCCATCCTGATGAATTTGTCTATAGGGAGATAACTACTGTGGAGTTGAAGAATGGCAGGACTGTAAAGTACCTATCTGAGTACTATGGTCCAGAGTTCTTCTTTGAAGGAGGAGTAGAAGAACTCTCCAAGGAGGAACAGGTTGTTCTCCTTGAGGCCTATGTTCGTGAGTCTTACAGACTCGTAAATGGGAAGTAGGTTTCATGGTTGGGATCACAAATCTATTTCCAGATTCCCCAAAACAGAGTTCCCCTCCATACTTAGCCAAACACATGATTAGAAACCTCTTCTGGCCTGTGCTGATCCGATCTCTGAAGCTGATCAAGAGAAGTCTTTGCCAACAATAAGTGGGACCTCAATAAAGTTAAAGGTTTTGGCTGCATTGGTTCAGGGGGAGTTTGTTGGACCAAAAGAACCAATGAGCCGGATCAGAAAAACCTTTAAGTCCCACAGACGTCACAACAACTGCTGAAGTCCACAACAGCTGAAGACAACACCTGATTACAAAGTCTGAAGACACAAGTGCTGAAGACAAAGTCTGAAGACACAAGTGCTGAAGACAAAGTCTGAAAATACAAGTGCTGAAGACAAAGTCTGAAGACACAAGTGCTGAAGACAAAGTCTGAAGACAAGTACTGAAGACAAAGTCTGAAGACAAGTACTGAAGACAGTCTGAAGACAAGTGCTGAAGACAAGCACTGAAGACCAAGTATCAGACGTTGTCACAATAGCTGAAGAGGTCTTCTTCAGTAGTTGTGACGGTTTTCTTTTAGTAGTTTTATATTTTCCCTTTTCAGTAGTTTTGCTTTCAGTAGTTTAGTTTCAGTAGTTTAGTTTCAGTAGTTTAGCATCAGTAGTTTTATATTTTGTGCTTAGTACTCTCTGATATGTTCTCAGTAGTTGTGAACATTTCAGTAGTTTGTTAAGTGTTAGTTATTTTTGTAATAAATCTGCTAGTTGTCACTATCCTGTGATATCAGCAGTGATTGCACTCTATATAAGGAGTGTAAACCTAATTGTAATTGTGAATGATTGAGCAGAAACATTTGATATAATTGAAACATTCCTTTTCACAGAAATATATGAAGGATTCTGTGTGCCCAAGACACTTAGAAGATGGATGTGGTTAATACGTTATGATCCAAGTCGGGTTATACCCAATAACAAGCTTAGCAAACACCAATTTATGTTTAATTGATGATATGATCATGCAATTAAATATTTACACCAATTTAGAAAATGGGTTTTCTAAATAAATTGCATATGAGATGGAACAAATTATAAGGATAATTTGTTGATGTGTTTATTGTTATTCTTGTCATTTAAAAGGGGTTTAAATAACACTAATAACACATGAGTGTACTTTAATTAAATTGTTTAATTAAAGAGCACATATGTCATACTTATAAATAGTGTCTAGAGAGTAACCTTTTATTGTGTGACATATGACTAGTGACAATGTGTTATGTGTTACAAAGTTAAAAGGGGGAACTCTTTCAAACTTTTTGTTTTGGCCGCCCCTTGTAATTTGATAGGACCAAATTGTGTCTTGAAAACATACACAAACATTACTAGCCTTACACTCAATTGAATCACTTCATTCCAAGACATGCAAAACACAAAATATCTCTCCTCTCTCTCCCTCTCTCCCTCTCAAGTTACGGAACTGGGCAGCAGCTTTGAAGCTCTTGGAGATCGATTTTGTGTTGATTTTTGGTGGTGTTCTTCCTAACAAGAAGGTGTCTTGCAAGGAGCTTGGGGGTAAACACACTTGAGGGCTTCTTCCTTGGAGTCTTGGCCAAGATTTGAGCATCTAAACCCTTTCTTCCTTGGTCGTTTTTGCTGCTGGAAGAAGGTAGTTATCACAGCTCATTGAAGCTGTGATTTTATGTTGTTTTACATTTGCTAATAGCTTGTTCATTCACATATCAAAGATCCTATTGATTTGGTTTTCGTTTTCATCTTAAAACAGCTTTTAGAACACGATTTTTCAGATTATAAACATGTTATAATCCTTAACATCCGCTGCGTTTTCTGAAAGTATAAAAGGTTAAACTATGTTTTAGTGTTCTATCAAACCCTTCAATGGCATCAAGAGCCGGTTATGTGGATGACTTGCTTGTTTTGTTTTTAAAATTGGTTTTAAGGAATGATTATAAGCTTAGTATAGGCTGTTTTTGGGCTGCTAAGTTCATATGATATGAAACCCCAATCTTTCAAAGTCATATCACACATGCTTGTGATTAAACTTTGAAAGATATACATGTTTGTTGTTTGTTTTGTTTGGACAAAATAAAACCCGAAATTTCAGTTTATGTGGCTGAAATTTCGTGGTTTTAAGAGGGGTTTTCATTATATTTTGGATGTATGGTAGATGCTTGTTTTAGTGCATAACCTAGCCATTGACCTTGTCGTTGTTTGGATGTTTGTAATGGTTGTATTCATTCATTCAATTGGGTTGTATTATTTGTTGTTTGTGCTTTGTTTCAAATGTAATTTAGTTATTATTGGGTTGTAATAATAGATTAGGTGTATTTTCATTTTACTAGATATCTTGTATTAGGACTTTATATCTTGTAATATGAAGACATACACATTGGAAGCACAAAGGAAGGTCATGAAAGAAACATGGAGCATTTTGGATGCGGTTTCAAGTGGGAGGCTTTTGGATGTTTTCCATTTGCTTTGTCTGTGACCCTTAGGAATGACCTATGGACCACACTTGTGATGGCAAACAAGTGTGGACCACTTTAGATGCTATGGTTATGCACATATGCACATATGGTTGTTTATGTTTGGTTGATTGTTTGTTGTTTGATTGTTTGGTTGATATTTGGATATTCATAACCAACTCATTAACAAACTTAACAAGCTGAAAATTGATGGTTCTTAAAAGTTTAAATAAAGTTATTAAAATGGTTTAATGATTTTAAAGATTAAAATAGGTTTTAATCAAAGAACCATAGGGTACCTTGTATTTGAAAGCATGCAATACAAGTACATAGAGTTTTCTAAACTAGAATTATGCAACCTCTATACATTTCTTAAACAAAATCAACACCGTCCTTTTACACAACACTTGAGTCACTTGGGAACTCTTAGTGGGATAAAGGTCACCTAACCATTTTGAGGGAACTTGTGATTGAGGTGAGAATGCCTTATTTGTGGGATAAAGGTCACCTAACCACTTGTTTTGGCAAACTCACACGTGGGTGTAAGTAGGGTGTCTTGATTTGCAAATCATGTCAAATGGATCACCTACGATGTGGTTTCCAAATGGTGTTGATGGGATTAACATGCCGACTTTACATATGATGTTTCAAGTCGATCCTATATTTCTAGAAGTTGCAAATGGTTGCAATCGTCAAACGTTGACCACCTTATTAATTTAAAACGTGGGATAAAGGTCACCTAACCACAATTTAAATGTAATGTTGGGTTCTAGATTTTAATATGAAAAGACCTTAAAGGCATTTATTATTAAAATTACCATATCGAAAATACTAAAATAAAACTTTGTTAAAATTTTGTAGATGGCCTCAAATAATGATAATTCCGATAACTCTTCCGCGTGCAACCAATCTCTACGAGCGATCCTCCAAAAGGAACGTCTAAATCATAACAACTTCATCGATTGGTATCGAAACTTGAGAATCGTTCTCAAGCAAGAGAGAAGATCGTATGTTTTAGACGACCCTATCCCCGATCAACCTAGCGAGGATGATGAGGAGGCCTATAACGATTGGCTGAAATACACTGGCGACTCCGTCCAAGTGTCTTGTCTCATGCTAGCGAGCATGACTCCAGATCTCCAAAAGGAGTATGAACACCACAGCCCTTACGACATGATAACCCAACTGAAGGAAACGTTCCAACAGCAAGCAAGGGTTGAGCGCTTCGAAACGGTTCGAGCACTCCATGCATTTCGTATGGACGACAACCAATCTGTTTCATCTTATGTACTTAAGATGAAAAGTCACATTGACCGCCTTGAGAGGCTTAATTGTCCCGTCTCGAAGGAATTGGCCACGGATTTGATCCTAAATGGCCTTATCAAGAAGTTCGAGACACTCGTGTTGAACTACAACATGAATGCATGGGACAAAAGCATTGGTGAGCTTCACTCAATGCTCAAAACGGCTGAGGCGGCCATGGGTAAAAGGGTTTTACCCGTTCTCACCATCCATGAAGGTGGGAACAATAAAAGGCCTCGTCCCGCACCCAAGGCAAAGGTTGCAAAGGGTAAGGGACCCGCTTGGGGAAAAGGGAAAGGGGTGGCAAGGATGCCACCCAAACCACAAGAGAAAAAGCAAAAGGTTGTTACTAACACCCATGCTTCAAGTGTGGGGAGATTGGACATTGGGCAAGGAATTGTCCTATCCATCTCCAAGAGTTTAAAGCAAAGAGGGATGCCGGGCAGACCTCAGGTACAATATACATGATCCATATTGATTTAAACATGATATCCTCTAACACATGGGTATTACATACCGGATGTGGAACTCACATTTGCAATTTGTTGCAGGGGTTCAAAAGAAGTAGTGACTTCAAGAAAGGGGATGTAAGCCTCTACATGGGCAATGGGGCTAGAGTTCAAGTTGAAGCCCATGGTGACTACATCTTGAAACTTCCAAATGGTTTGGAAGTGATTTTGAACAATGTTTTGTATGCTCCTAGTTTGACTAGGAATATTATCTCTGTAGCCCTGTTAAAACAATTTGGATATGTATTATCATTTGTTGAAAAAGATATTCATGTTTCTTTTAATGGTATATTCTATTTTAAAGGTATTCCCATTAATGGTGTTATGAATTGGTTCATGAAAATACTTTAAATAGCTCATTGTACCAAACAACACCAAGAAACTCAAGTTGGACTTGAGTGATACCTATCTTTGGCATTGTCGTCTTGGCCATATAAACAAGAAACGTTTACAAACACTACAAAAGAATGGTCTTTTAAAAACAAATGAATGTGATTCATTTGATGTTTGTGAATCTTGTTTACAAGGTAAAATGACTAAGACACCCTTTAGTGGAACTAACGAAAGGGCAAAAGATCTATTAGGAATCATACATTCGGATGTATATGGTCCTTTTAAGCAAATGACTAGGAATGGTGAAAGATACTTCATTACCTTTACCGACTATTATAATCGCTATGGGTATCTGTACTTATTAAGACACAAAGATGAAGCTTTTGAAATGTTCAAAATCTTCAAGAATGAGGTTGAAAATCAACTCAACAAGTCAATTAAAGTTCTCTGTACCGATAGAGGAGGTGAATACCTAAATGATGATTTCCAAGATCATCTTAAGAGTTGTGGGATTGTCTCACAACTTACTCCACCTGGAACACCACAACACAATGGTGTGTCTGAGAGGAGGAATCGAACCTTATTGGATATGGTCCGATCTATGATGGCTAGAAGCACATTACCTCTATCATTTTGGGGTTTCGCTTTGCTCTCCGCGGCCCGTATTTTGAATATGGCCCCAACCAAAAAGGTGGAAAGGACACACTTTAGGATATGGCATGGAAGAGTTCCATCCCTGTCATACTTAAGGGTTTGGGGATGTGAGGCTTATGTTAAGACTCCCACCCCAAACAAATTGGAAGTCCGATCCACCAAGTGTATCTTTCTTAGATATCCTAGAGATTCTATGGGATATTATTTCTATGATCCACTGGAACAAAAGGTGTTTGTTGCCCGAAAGGGTGAGTTTTTAGAAACAAAGTTTCTTATGGAAGGAGCTGGCAGTAGAACAGTGGACCTTGAAGAGGATCAAGAACCACAACCCTATGCACGTTTGGTTGAAACTAGCACTCAACATGAGGATGTTGAGGATGATCAAGGGGTTGATCAATAGACACAAAACGTTCGAAGAAGTGGTAGAATTAGTAATCCACCGGAAAGATACAGATTTTTCATGGATGGATGCTATGTCGTAGATTCAGATGAGCCAACCACATACCATGATGCAGTCTCCAATTCGGATTGTGACAAATGGCTTGAAGCCATGAACGTTGAGATGCAATCCATGTATGACAATCAAGTTTGGGAACTTGTTGTACCACCTCTTAATTCCAAGGTAGTTGGAAGTAAGTGGGTTTTCAAGAAGAAAACCGGTATGCATGGAAACTTGGATACTTATAAAGCTAGACTTGTAGCGAAGGGTTTCACTCAAACTCAAGGGGTTGATTATGATGAAACCTTCTCACCTGTTGCGATGCTAAAGTCTATAAGGATATTGTTTGCCATAGCTGCTCATCATGATTATGAGATTTGGCAAATGGATGTCAAAACCGCCTTCCTAAATGGGTATCTTGAGGAAGATGTTTATATGGTTCAGCCTGAAGGTTTTGTCGATCCAAAACATCCTAATAAGGTATGCAAGTTAAAGAAATCAATCTATGGATTGAAACAAGAATCGAGAAGCTGGAATCATTGTTTTGATGAGGTGGTAAAGAAATTTGGCTTCATCAAAAACGCTGATGAGGCTTGTGTGTATAAGAAGGCTAGTGGGAGCACAATAACTTTCCTAGTATTGTATGTTGATGACATACTACTATTTGGAAATGACATTCCAACCCTGGAAGGTGTAAAAACCTGGCTTGGAAGTTGTTTTTCCATTAAGGATCTTGGTGAAGCCGCCTACATTCTGGGAATAAAGATCTATAGGGATAGATCAAGGCGGTTGATTGGTTTGAATCAAAGTGCATACATTGATAAGATCTTGAAAAGGTTCAAGATGGAAAACTCTAAGAAAGGTACCGTACCTATTCAAAGAGGAACGATATTGAGTACGACTCAATGTCCAGGCTCAAAGGATGAGCAAGATAAAATGAAGACAATCCCATATGCATCTGCTATTGGATCCATCATGTATGCAATGATATGCACTCGACCGGACGTGTCATGCGCCTTGAGCATGACAAGCCGTTACCAGCAAAATCCTGGAAACAGTTATTGGATGGCTGTTAAGAACATACTTAAATACCTAAGGAGGACAAGAGATATGTTCCTGATCTATGGATCTGGTGACGAGGAGCTCGTTGGAAAAGGTTACACGGATGCGAGTTTCCAAACGATCGTGACGATTCACGGTCACAATCGGGATACATTTTCATTCTGAATGGAGGAGCTGTCTCTTGGAAGAGCTGCAAGCAGGATGTGGTGGATCTATCAACTACAGAATCAGAATACGTCGCCGCCTCATTGGCAGCCCAAGAAGCTGCATGGTTGAAGAAATTCATTGTCGATCTAGGGGTTATCCCTTCCATTCAGGAACCCCTAGAGATTTTTTTGTGACAACGAGGGTGCGATTGCTCAAATCAAGGAACCTCGTGCTCATCAAAAGACTAGGCACATTGAGCGGAGATTCAACTACATATGAGATGAAGTTGAAAAGGGAAAGATATGTATTCGCAAAGTTCACACGGATCAAAACATTGCGGATCCTCTCACGAAGCTCCTTGAAAAGGCAAAGCATGGAGGTCATACTTGTGCCATGGGACTTCGATATTCTAGTGATTGGATTTGATCTGTAAATTTTGTATTTGGATATGTGGAACTCTATATTATTTGAATAAAAATTATTTGGTTATAGTGTTTCAATTAATGTTTCTATTTAGCATGTTTTATCCATGAGTAAAATGTTTACTCTAAAATGTCCGTAGTCGCTCATACTTGTGGGAACAAGTGTGAGAGTAAGATTATTATGAACTTGGATTGGTTGATACTCATAAGGATGAATATAGAGCAATGGGTTGCTACCAAGGTTTGTAGATATTTGTGGGACACAAATATTGGACTAACCCGCATCTCAAATTTTACTACATGGAATCTTAATGATTCATCATAAGTAAATTTGAGTAAAGGCGAATATCATTTGGTATCCTCCGACCTGAGATACATATTGAGTTTTGATATTCACTAAGTATTATACCTTGAGCTAATTCTTCATTGTCCTGAAAAAGTGGACAGTACATAAGGGTATGTTGAGATATAACACGAAGTGTTTGTGAGAAACGTACGTAGTCAAGATGGAATTTGTTCCTTTTATTCGTTGAGAGTTAGATGTCTAAGGCCTCATTAAGTTAAATCAACATGGAATGATCATTCTGTGTCCTTGGATTTAACATGACATCTGTAACAAAAGGATAGATGATTGATTCACCTAAATCCTTTCAAGTAGGGTACTTGAAAGGGATGATGTTATTGAATGGCTATAAGTCATGCGTATTAAGGGTAGTAAACCGTTGTTAGGCGGTATTTACTGCTTGCATCAATCTTCTATGAATCTTGGGCAAGTGGGAGATTGAAGGATTCTGTGTGGCCAAGACACTTAGAAGATGGATGTGGTTAATACGTTATGATCCAAGTCGGGTTTGTTAGGATCAGTGATCTATGTTTGATTGATTAGAGAGTATAGCAGCGGAATTCTAACAATGAATTGGCCGATTCACAAGAACGAAACGATATTCAATGAAGAACAAAGACGGTATAGAAAGAGAGAATTCTGCAAATATATTTCATTCAATATTCGCTTTCGTGGTAACAAAATGTCACAATTACAATTAGGTCGACACCTTTTATATAAAAGATGTGACGTTTGCTGATGTCACTTGATAGTGACATCTAACAGAATTATTCCAACTGAAACAGAACTACTGAAGATGTCAAAACAGCTGACATCTTCTTACAAAATACTAAGTGTTATCAGTTACTACAACTACGGAAAAACATAAAACCACTGAAACTACAACGACTGAAGAACAAGATCTTCAGTCGTTTTACAAAACTACTGAAAGTAAAAACATAAAACTACTCATATCACAACTACTGAAGAAGTACTCTTCAGCTGTTGTGACAAACTACTGAAATTTCAGTACTTGATCTTCAGACTTGAACTTCAGACGTTTCATCAGCTGATGACTTCAGTAGATATCATCAGCTGATGTCTTCAGTCTTTGTCTTCAGAC
This sequence comes from Flaveria trinervia, assembly GCA_025506515.1. Lineage (NCBI taxonomy): Eukaryota > Viridiplantae > Streptophyta > Magnoliopsida > Asterales > Asteraceae > Flaveria > Flaveria trinervia. The sequence goes on along the minus strand of CM046442.1, from coordinate 100,748,091 downwards.
TTTGTACATCAGTTGTTGATCTTCAGCACTTGTAAACTCTTCAGCTGTTGTACTTCAGTACTTTGGACATCAGCTTCAGCACTTGTGTTCTTCTGCTGTTCAGCTTCAGCACTTGTGTTCTTCAGTTGTTCAACTTCAGCACTTTAGTCTTGAGCTGTTGAAGTCTTCAGCACTTGATCTTCAGCTGTTGGAGCTTTCAGCACTTGTCGAACTGCTGATGAAGCTTTCAGCAGTTGTTGTGATATCATGTGGGACGTAGAGGTTTTCTGATCTTGGCTCATTGGTTCTTTTGGTCCAACAAACTCCCCCTGAACCAATGCAGCCAAAACCTCTAATTTATTTATTTTCCCACTTATTGTTGGCAAAAGATTGGTCTTTTTCCTTCTTGATCAGTAGAGAAGATGACCCATATAAGCTCCAGCCTGAGAAGAAATCTCAGATATTTGTTTGGCAAGATATGAATGGGAACTCTGTTTTGGGGAACTGGACACAGAGTTGTTATCCCATTCATGAGATCTACTTCCCGTGTATAAGCCTGTAGGATTCTCTGGTGTAGGCTCTGAGAAACATGATTTGTTCTTCCATGGTCAGGTTCTCGGCTTCACCATCAAACAATCCTTCTCGCCCATACAGCTCTCAGATGTACTTGGCCTGTTTGCCATTTTTGAGCTCAACTATTGTAATCTGTCTGTATGCAAACTCATCAGGATGATTCCCTTCGAGTAACAGACTGAGCTCATTTTGTTTGAAGTTGTCAAGCCTCTTGTAGACTAACCCCTTTTTAATAATTCTGTTCTCTAGCATCTTCTGGGGTGGTTGTTTAGTCTCGTAGGCCTTCTTGAAATCTTCGACAATCTCCTAGGGTGATACTACAAGGGCCACTGTGATCTCTTCATCTACGATCCTCTTGACTTGACCCTTGTATCTCGAAGGAATGTCTTTCTTTACAATCCTGTGAGCCACCCCAGGATCAGGCCATACTCTCACCCTTTCCTTCTGATATTGAAATGTGTTGGCGAGAGTGTACAACCTCAGAGCTTCTTTCTTCATACTAATAATTGATGATGAAGCAGCATAAGTTTTGTCAATGCTTTTCAGCATTTCATCATCATGAAGCTTTTGCTGCTCCTCTTCTTCAATCTTTACTATCACAGCATCCATCTGTGAGGTGGGAGTGATGGGCATAGGTTTGGCTTTCGCCAATGTTAGGACTGCAGATAGAGGCACCTATCTTCTTCCGCATCATCCTCTTCTTCTTCTTCTTCTAGCCTCAACACCCTTCTTTTCTTCTTCTTAGGTGCATCATCGGTTGTTGGTTTAGATGGTAAGGGAATGGTTTTGTGGGTTGAGGAAGTTTGGATTTGGGCTTTGAGATTGGTTTGGAGATTGAGGGGTAGGCTGTTTTTGAGTTGGTGGAAGGGAAGGTTGTTCCAGCATTTTGGTTGTGAGTTTAGCCTTTGTAAGTCTTGCCATTTCAAACCTTTTTCCAGCCCCAGCCTCATCAAGGGCTTCAATGATAATCCCCTTATGGAATTGCTCAGACAGACAGATTCTGGTGGCTATAGCCAGAATACTGTCTCTGGTCCACGCATGAATCTCCATCAAAGATCTTCCTAAGTATTTGGCAATGAAGCGGATCATGATCTCCAATCTCTCTTTTCCAGTACATCATACCCAGCCCATCGGGTTTGAATCTCCTCCACTTCCAACTTCCTGATCTCACTATCTAATGTGGCTGTATCAAAACCTTGCTTGAAGAGTTGCTCAATGATTTTATCCATGGATCGGCTGTGTGTGTCATCTGCATCTTTTACCAGCTCTTCCAAGGATATTTCTTGAGCAGTAGGTTGATCATCAGCACTTTTCTTTCTTTTATAGGTGATCAGTTGTTGCTTTTCTTTTTCCAACTCCTGGATTTGTTCTTTTGCCTTCTCATCCTCTGTTCTTTTCCTCTTCTTTTCTTTCACCGCAGTACTCTCCCCCTTTTTGGATGCATTGGTGGTAGGGGTTTGTACCGCAGAAAGTGTCTTTTGCACAGCATTATCAATCAGTGGTTGTAGAGTTGAGGAAATCCTCTCATCAATGGCTTTAGTAACAATTTCATTGATAATGGGAGTGATGAGAGGTATGGATTGTTGGAATACAACAACCATCTGCTCTGGGGGTTTTGTCCCAGAGAGATAGTGCCAAAAGCAGAAGCTGGAGGCTCATTGGAGTGAGAGGGTAAAGTGTTTGGGGAACCTTCAACTGAAGGTGCCATTTGTGGGTTGGTGGAGGTAGATGGTCTTTGGTCCTTAGAAGTTTTGGCAAGCAGCTCTTTGAGTCTGCTCACCTCCTCCTCCACGATGGTGTTTTGGGCGATTACATCGTAAAAGAAGCCCAGGTCATCATCGGTAGATACTGAATCACCTGACCTCCTGATAGGATCAGGATGAACATGCACTGAGGGTAGCTCAGTTGTAGCATGTGCCCCTTTGTCTTGGTACTGGGGACTTCCTGCCTCAGGACTGTGTCCGTTATCAGCAGTTGCCTCTGGTAAGGTCTTAGTAATGGTACCAACTACAAGCTGATCATATGCTGACGCTGGAGAAGTGGCAGCCTCACCAGAAGTTCCAATCTCCATGGCTACACTAGGAGAGGGAACATTGTAACCCCTATGCTGTGGGTTCTCAGCTGCACTTTGGTCCTCCCCCTCAATGGTAGAGGTGTTCCCAGTAGTAATTGGTATCTGGGGAGGGGGTGAGGAGTGCAATTGAGTCAGCACTTGTGCAACAAGAAATGTAGGGCTTTGGGGGGCGGTTGCATGGGGTGATGGGGTAGAAGCAGTGTGCACCTGTGGAGGATGGTGCTCTTCAATGGCAATCTCCTCAAGTGAGGAAGATCCCAGATGTGTGGGAACCCCTTGTGTGGTTGCTGCAGGCTCCTTTTAAGAGGAATCCTGAGCGGCTATGGCTGGAAGAGTCCTTATATCCTGCGTTTGTGTTGCAGGGGCATCCTCAGGGGACTAATTTCCCTGAGTAGCCGTTTTGGGTTTCTTTTTAGTGGGTTTGGTGGGGACTTTTGATTTGGAGGTGGTGGCTGTGGGTTCGAGCTGCGTGGGTTTGCGCAGCTTGGCAGCCAGTTTGAGTGATTGGTCAGAGTTGTGCCGGGAGTATACTTCAGGCAAAACAGCCATAGCAGGGACTCCCAGGCCAACAAGTCCCTCAGCTTGAAGCTGGTTAGTAATTATGGCCATTATGAACCGCGGATATAATATCCAACGGTAGCAGTTAGTTTTTGAGCCATATCCTTGAGCTCTGAAAATATTATTTCTGAAAAATTTAAAGGCTGTTGCTCAAGAATAGAATACATTACCTACTGCCACTTTGTAGACATTTGATCCCAAGACGAAGTCTTATGAGCCAAACAGACATTTACCATGTGAAGAATTAGACGTTCAGCTTCATGGAAATGTTTCTTCAGTATAGTGGAGGCACTAAGGTTGCCTTGATATCCATGGTGGGCAAAGGATAAATCAGTTGTGCCCTTTGGATATCCAGCAGGAGAAGAGGCATCATCCAGGTGTAGAGTTTGACGAAGTATTTCGGGAGTGATGACCACTTCGTGGTTGTTGACGACTGACCGGAGAGACGCTGTGTTGTTCTCCCCAGTGGTGAGGGTGACGTTCATCCAAAACTGATTAAGGGATTCGGCATGAAGGATTGGATTGAGAAGAAAGGCCGTTTTGTATTGTTACTGGACCATAAGATCAATAGCATTATCGAACTTAGCCCAGAATGGCGATTTGGTGAGGTAACAGTTGTGTCGCGGTTTGAGTTGCATGGACGCCATTTAGGAGAGAGAAGTTTTGGAGAGATGAACGTTAGGTTTGAAGATGAAGCTCTGAAGGATTAGGTCAGGGATATTTATAGGGTACGGGTTAGAAAACGACTGAAGGATTTGGTGTTAGTCATCAGTAGTTTTAAAGGACTGTTGACATGGTATTACCCTTTCAGACGTTGAAACAGCTGAAGTCGTGGTTTTAGGCATCAGTAGTTAGAAAACTACTGAAGACCATGGTTTTGACTTCAGATGATGAAACAACTAAGAACTTGGTGTTTGTTATCAGTAGTTATGAAACTACTGAACACAGTGGTTTTGTCATCAGTTGTTGTAAACAGCTGAAGACTTGGTATTAGTCATCAGTACTTATAAAACTACTGAATACATGGTTTTGCTTCAGTTGTTTAGAATGAAACAGCAGTTGTAGAAACAACTGAAGAGAAAGTTCTCTGCAGTAGTTTTCGTCAATTCATAGCCTTTCAGCTGTTTCATACTGTCCTCAACACTTACTCATCAGACTTTGCATCTGCTTTTCAGGTGTTTCATAGGACATCAGTACTTATCTGTTTGTACTGAATTCAGTAGTTGTAACTACATCAGTAGTTGTAACTACATCAGTAGTTGTAACTACATCAGTAGTTGTAACTACATCAGTAGTTGTAACTACATCAGTAGTTGTAACTACATCAGTAGTTTGGATCAGATAAAGTACTGCAGTACTTGTGAGGCATTTAGCCGTCAGTAGTTATAAAAAGTACTGAAGGTGAAAGGACTCATCAGTACTTATATGTGACATGGTTACCAATGATCACCAGTAATTATTACTGAAATCATCAGTAGTTGTCACTTATTCTAGCTGCAGCATACCAAGCCTTAACACAAGGTTTTGGAAAGTAGACCTATCCAAAGGCTTAGTAAAAATATCTGCAAGCTCATCAGCACTAGGCACAAACTTAGGATCAATCAGACCTTTTTCAAAACAATCCCGAATAAAGTGATGTCTGATCTCTATATGTTTGGTCCTAGAGTGCTGGACTGGATTTTTGACAATCCACAGAGCTGAAGCACTATCCATTAATAATGGAGTCTTAGTCTCTGTAATGCCATAATCCAGAAGTTGGTTCTAAACCCAGAGTACCTGAGATGTACAACTTGTAGCAGCAATGTACTCGGCCTCAGAAGTTGACTTTCTAGTTAACTTGCACCCTGCATAGTCACTATCTGAAAAAGCAACTAATTTGCAAGAGTGTCCAGTGGAATACCATAAACCCAGAGATTGTGTACCTTGCAAATATCTAAAGATTCTCTTGACTGCAATCAAATGAGACTCTTTAGGAGCAGCGTGAAATCTAGCACAAACACATGTAGCAAACATAATATCTGGTCTAGAAGCTGTTAAATACATCAAGGACCCAATCATACATCTGTAAAGTGTTTCATCAACAGCTTTACCTTTCTGATCAGCATCCAGTTGTGTGGTGTTGCACATGGGAGTAGAACAGGGCTTACAGTTTTGTAAATCAAACTTATTCAAAAGATCTTTTGAATATTTGACTGATGAATGAAGGTTCCATCAGCCTTTTGTTTAATTTGCAAGCCTAGAAAGAACTGTAATTCTCCCATTGCACTCATTTCAAACCTCTTTTTCATTAATGTTGTAAAATCATCACACAACTGGGGATCAGAGGATGCAAAAATGATATCATCAACATAAATCTGAACAAGTAGCTTACGCTGATCCACCTTCTTAATAAACAAAGTTTTATCAATGGAGCCTCTAGTGAAATTATTCTTAAGAAGAAAAGTAGATAGTGTCTCATACCAGGCTCTTGGAGCTTGTTTCAACCCATAAAGAGCCTTATCAAGTTTATACACCCATTCAGGATGTTTATTATCCTCAAAGCCTGGTGGTTGACACACATAAACTTCTTCCTTTATTTTACCATATAAAAATGCACTTTTGACAAACATTTGAAATACTTTAAGATTGTGGAATGCAGCATAGGCTAAAAACAATCTGATTGCCTCTAGTCTGGCTACAGGGGCAAAGGTTTCATCATAGTTAATACCTTGTTCTTGTGAAAACCCCTGTACAACCAGTCTAGCCTTGTTCTTAACAATAAGCCCATTTTCATCAGTTTTATTCCTAAACACCCATTTAGTGCCTATTGCACACTTACCTGGGGGAAGAGGAACCAGTTCCCACACTTGCTGTTTCTTGAACTGAAGTAGCTCAAGCTGCATAGCTTCAACCCATCCATTGTCTCTCAAAGCAACATGGTAGTTCTTTGGCTCTAGCTTACTGATGAAGAGCATAGAGGCAGAAGTTAGACAATTGACTTCTTGTTGAAACACCAGCATTGATATCACCAATAATCTGAGACATGGGGTGATTCTTCAGCTCTTGATAAACAATGAGATCTGTGCAAGTGTTTGTAGAACCTTCAGCAGCAGCAGATGTTGATGCAGACTCTTGAAACCAAGAATTAGATGGTAACTCAAAAGATGTAGAGGAAACAGAGATCTCATCAGCATTTGTTGTGGATGGAACTACTGAAGCTACAGGAACATCAAATTTAACAGACACATGCAGTTGGTCGCTAAACTTGATAGGTGAGTATTGATATTATCATCATCATCATCAATACCACCAGGTGGAAGACATGCTGCAGAAGATGATTTATCCACAGGATCTCCAATAGCTGGAGGTTGATAAGGAACATATTGCAGTATGTCCAAATCAAACAACTCCACAGGGTTTTGTGGAATCAAACAACTTCACATGCAAAGTCTCTTCAACTATCTTTGTTCTGCAGTTGAAGACTCTGTATGCCTTGCAAGTAGATGAATAACCAACAAAATACCCTGCATCCACCTTAGGATCAAATTTATGGAGTTGATCCTTTGTGTTGAGAATAAAACAGGGACACCCAAATGCTTTGAAAAATGAAATTAAAGGAGCCAAGTGATGGAGAACTTCATATGGAGTCTTCATCAACCTCTGATTTCCTAAGACTCTATTCTGCACATAGCAAGCTGTGTTAACAGCTTTAGCCCAAAAGGTCAGTGGCAAACCAGAGTCAGCCAGCATGGACCTTGCAGCTTCAATTAGGGTCTTGTTCTTTCTCTCCACTACTCCATTTTGTTCTGGAGTCCTTGGGATGCTAAACTGCCTTTTTATTCCTTTGAAAGATAGAAGTCATCAAGTGTATGGTTTCTGAATTCAGTTCCATTGTCACTCCTAATACACTTGACTGGAAGGGAATACTGCTTCTCAACATACAACACAAGTTGAATAATTTTCTGAGCAACCTCATCCTTTGAATGTAGAAAGAAAGTCCATACAAATCTGGAGTAATCATCCACAATTACCAGACAGTATTTCTTCTTTGCCATGCTCATCACTCTCACAGGACCAAATAGATCCATATGCAGTAATTGCAAGCAGGCAGTGGACTTAGGCTCTTCAATAGGAGGGAATGAGACTTTGTGATGTTTTCCTTTTAAACAAACAGTGCAGGTTTCATCACAGTGGAACTCCTTTATGGTAAGCCTCTAACTAAACTATTGTGGATAAGCTGATTCATGTTTTTGAAATTAACATGACCCAGCCTTCTGTGCCACAGTTTAGATTCTTGAGAAGAGGCTTTGGAAAATAGGCAAGGATTGCCTCTGAGATCTATTTTTTGGAAAGATCTAAGGCATACACTCTTCCTGTCCTGTTGGCTCTCAGGAGAGTGTGATCATCCAACACCTTATCAATCAAATGCAGAACTTTGGATGACAGAATCCTACAGTTCTGACTGGTGAAAAGAGCAACATGGCCTTTATCACACATTTGACTGACACTCAAGAGATTGGACTTGAGATTTCCCACATGATTAACATCATCAAACTTATTTCTCCATGGAGACAAAGCCGTTGCCATTGATGTAACCCTAGCATCATTGCCAAAGGAAACAAACCCCTTCTTTCCTTGAGAGTAGTCATGAAGAAGAGAGGTTCCCAGTCATGTGCATAGATCCCCCACTGTCTACATACCAGATGCTACTTTGGCATGTTGGAAAACCCTGCAATAATAAACAATCAGTTAGTTTTGGAGACCCAAAACTTTTTGGTTTTGGGTCTGGTCTCATCAACAGATGGTAAACTAACAGGTTTATTAGAAACAACAGCCTGAGAGGAAGAAGATGGTGAAGAAGAGGAATCCTTTGGCTTGGACCTCCTTTTCTGTTTTCAACATAGGAGCATCTAATGGTTAACTCTTCCCAATAGATGTTGAACCAGCATAACCAGCTGTGTCTGATTTTGTGATAAAGCTTTCAGCTCATCAGACACATTGCCAGTGGAGTTTGATAAGTTCCAATGTTGCACCTTCTTCTTCTGAGCAATCTTAGCTGTCACCTGTTTACCCCCTTCCTTTTTGGATTTCTTTAGGACTTAAGGGTTACAGGATTTGATGTTGCTCATACAAATGTGGTCTCAAACTCAGTTTTCATTTTTACCATTTTCTCTTTAATTTCTTCTTTATGTTTGAGTTTGGAACCTCTTTTGTACCAGCAATCATCTGTAAGATGATTGAACGAACCACATACTTCACATGGTTTCTTCTTCATCTTAGGTTGATCATCAACTAAAGAGGGTGAAGCAACTGAAGACTTGCTCTTCAGTGCTTTGGAAGCATTGTTTGCTTTCTTGACTACCTCTTTAGTAGTCTTCAAACTCTTTCTACTTACAGTTTTCTTCTTTTCAGTACTGGCAGTAGTTGGAGTTTGAACTTCAGGTGTTAAATCCTGCTCTCTAGTCCTTTCAGGACTTTCAGAATTAACTCCTGAGTTGATCAACTCACGGATCATGTGAGTGTCAGTAGTGGAACCATCAACATTAGCTGATAGGTTCTAAGAGGGCTTGATGCTGACTTCTACTTCTGATTGTGTTGTATCAGAAAGTAGATCACATGATGAGATGGATTGGTTATTACTCTCACCATCAGATTCTACCTCTGCTCTAGGAGTAAAATCTGTACGTGGAGCAGTGTGATTGTATCTAATGCCAAACTTCACATTGGAAGCAGATTGCTTAATAAGAAGCATTTCAAAACCTTTGCATGATTGTACCCATCTATCACACTCTACCTGGGTAACTGCAATGGTTTCTTTGAGATCTTTATACTTCTCTAGAAGTATCTCTTCCCTAGCCTTATCATCAGTTATTTGGCATTTAAGTTTGTAAATCTCATCATTTTATCATTAAGCACAGACTCAAATTCAGCTTTGCTTTTGGAAATTATTTGTTCTAGCTCAATGTTCTTGTTGATTAAAGCAACATTTGCTTCTCTAATAGATGCAAATGCTGCTATGCATGTTTCAGAACATCATTTGCCTTTTGCCGCAGAGGATACTTGTGATACCTTTGTGTAGAGGCATTAGTGGATGAAGTATCAGCAGAATCCAAAGCCAAAAGATCTAGATTTCCAAAGGGACTTTTACCACATGTTGACCAGCACCTGAGAACAGTTGTTCATGACCAGACAAGTCATCTGGTAAACTGCTCCAGTCAACAACTCCTAGGGTGAAGAAGCTGTGTTGTTGAGGTTGAGTATGTTGATGAGATTGGGAAGGTTGTGGTTCAGGCAATGCTTGTGGTTGTTGTGCAATTGGAGCTTGAACAGGATTTGGTTGAGGCATATAATAGCAGGGATAAGGATATGACATTTGACCCTGGGGAACAAAGTATGCAGGAGATCTAGGATGTGAATGATGACCAGAACCAGTAGGATGTTGCCCTCTGTTTTGTGGACTAGTACTAGGAAAAGTCACAAAGGGTGCAGAAGAGTTAGATCCAGTTGATCTACACTCTCTTGCAAAGTGTCCTAGCCTTTGGCATTTCTGACACCTCAACTTACGCTTGTCAAAACCAACTTTGGTTTTGCCAGAGAGTCCAGGAAATTTCCTGCCAGTTCTCTTATAGAACTTCTGAGATCTGATATTAATCAATGCCATTTGGCTCAGAATATCCGTCTCTTCTAAATCATCATGAGCAATTCCCTTCAGATCATCCATGATGAAGCATAAATTGTCACTATTACAGCCAGATTGACTATCAATACCAACAAATGCATGATCAGAACTGTTTGAAGAGAAATCTATATGCTCATCATAATTGTATTCAGATGCAGCATATTCTGACTCATGACCAACCAAGGCAGTATTCCCTGGTACAAAGTCATCAGTGAGCTTTCCTGATAAGGACAATTTCCTCTTCTGCTCTATCTCTCTTTCGAATGTAAGCAGTTTCCCATGAAGTTGGGTGAGAGATAGGCTATTCAGATTTGCACTGGAGCGTAGGACAATAGTGTATGTGTCCATCTCTCAGGCAGTGATCTGAGGAACCTGTTGTTCATCTGGCTATTGGTGTATTCCTGTTTCACCATTTTCAGCTCAGAGATCAAGCAGGAAAAGCACTCAAACTGTTGAGTCAGTGTCTCACCCTTTCTATGAGAGAATGTCTCATATTGTTGGGCAAGGATTTCTCTGTTGTTTGCTAAGACCTCATCTGTGCCATCGAATTGTTCCTTCAGGGCATTCCAGAGATTATGAGCAGTTTCATGATGCATAAGCCCTGAATAGATTTCATTAGGCAGTGCCATGGCCAGAATTCCATGGGCTTTAGCATCAATCTCAAACAGTTTCCGATCTTCATCAGAGTATTGTTCCTTCTTCTTCGAAACCATTTGATTGGTTTCCGGATTGTTCACCATAGGCTTATGTGGTCCATGTACCACAGATGTCCAACAACCTGAACTGTTAATAGACAGGTGATGAAGCATTCTTCGTTGCCATATGTTATACTCGGTCCTAACCAGCATCGGAGGCTTGGTTGAGGAACGATATTGTGAGGATCATTAGAAGGAGTAGTCATCTCAGATTCAATCAAATTCGATTAAGCTAAAACAAATTTAGAACAAAACACAACAACCAATTGAACCAAAAGAGATCTCAAAGCAAATGAACGAAAGCGACAAAAATTCAATAATCTATAACCAGTTCTTGCGAATACGCTAATTCAATCAAACACAGATACCAATTAGCAGTTTCAATGATCAATTATTAGATCGATCAATGATTAACCAGCTCTGATACCACTTGTTAGGATCAGTGATCTATGTTTGATTGATTAGAGAGTATAGCAGCGGAATTCTAACAATGAATTAGCCGATTCACAAGAACGAAACGATATTCAATGAAGAACAAAGACGGTTATAGAAAGAGAGAATTCTGCATATATATTTCATTCAATATTCGCTTTCGTGGTAACAAAATGTCACAATTACAATTAGGTCGACACCTCTTATATAAGAGATGTGACGTCTGCTGATGTCACTTGATAGTGACATCTAACAGAATTATTCCAACTGAAACAGAACTACTGAAGATGTCAAAACAGCTGACATCTTCTTACAAAAATACTAAATGTTATCAGTTACTACAACTACGGAAAAACATAAAACCACTGAAACTACAACGACTGAAGAACAAGATCTTCAGTCGTTTTACAAAACTATTGAAAGTAAAAACATAAAACTACTGATATCACAACTACTGAAGAAGTACTCTTCAGCTGTTGTGACAAACTACTGAAATTTCAGTACTTGATCTTCAGACTTGAACTTCAGACGTTTCATCAGCTGATGACTTCAGTAGATATCATCAGCTGATGTCTTCAGTCTTTGTCTTCAGACTTTGTACATCAGTTGTTGATCTTCAGCACTTGTAAACTCTTCAGCTGTTGTACTTCAGTACTTTGGACATCAGCTTCAGCACTTGTGTTCTTCAGCTGTTCAGCTTCAGCACTTGTGTTCTTCAGTTGTTCAGCTTCAGCACTTTGGTCTTCAGCTGTTGAAGTCTTCAGCACTTGATCTTCAGCTGTTGGAGTTTTCAGCACTTGTCGAACTGCTGATGAAGCCTTGAGCAGTTGTTGTGATATCATGTGGGACTTAGAGGTTTTCTGATATTGTCTCATTGGTTCTTTTGGTCCAATAGGGTTATATATACCCAATAACAAGCTTAGCAAACACCAATTTATGTTTAATTGATGATATGATGATGCAATTAAATATTTACACCAATTTAGAACATGGGTTTTCTAAATAAATTGCATATGAGATAGAACAAATTATAGGATAATTTGTTGATGTGTTTATTGTTATTCTTGTCATTTAAAAGGGGTTTAAATAACACTAATAACACATGAGTGTACTTTAATTAAATTGTTTAATTAAAGAGCACATATGTCACACTTATATATAGTGTCTAGAGAGTAACCTTTTATTGTGTGACATATGACTAGTGACAATGTGTTATGTGTTACAAAATTAAAAGGGGGGAACTCTTTCAAACATTTTGTTTTGGCCGCCGCTTGTAATTTGATAGGACCAAATTGTGTCTTGAAAACACACACAAACATTACTAGCCTTACACTCAATTGAATCACTTCATTCCAAGACATGCAAAACACAAAATATCTCTCCTCTCTCTCCCTCTCAAGTTACGGAACTGGGCAGCAGCTTTGAAGCTCTTGGAGATCGATTTTGTGTTGATTTTTGGTGGTGTTCTTCCTAACAAGAAGTGTCTTGCAAGGAGCTTGGGGGTAAACACACTTGAGGGCTTCTTCCTTGGAGTCTTGGCCAAGATTTGAGCATCTAAACCCTTTCTTCCTTGGTTGTTTTTGCTGCTGGAAGAAGGTAGTTATCACAGCTCATTGAAGCTGTGATTTTATGTTGTTTTACATTTGCTAATAGCTTGTTCATTCACATATCAAAGATCCTATTGATTTGGGTTTTCGTTTTCATCTTAAAACAGCTTTTAGAACACGATTTTTCAGATTATAAACATGTTATAATCCTTAACATCTGCTGCGTTTTCTGAAAGTATAAAAGGCTAAACTATGTTTTAGCGTTCTATCAAACCCTTCAATATATTCTCTCGTTACAACCGTATTTGTTCTTAATGCATACGAATATCAAATTCTTGCTATAATTTGTCTAATTCTTGATGTTATTCCACTGCGTTACACTCTAATCCATCAAAATTGAGATCACTGAACTTGTCAATCTTTAATTTCTGTAATGATATATTGTAACCCTTTATTACTTGAAAGATTTATTTGGTTATAATGATTCAACGAATATTTCTATTTTGCATGTTTAAAATCCATGAGTAAATTGTTTACTCAGAACGGCCGTAGTTGTTCATGCTTGTGGGAACAAGTATGAACGTAATGCTATTTTGAACTTGGATTGGTAAATATTAATATGGATGAATATAGAGCAAAAGGTTATTGCCAAAGTTCATAGATATTTGTGGGATGCAAATATTGGACTGACCTGCATCTCAAATATTACTACATGGAATCTTCCTGATTGATCATAACTAATTTGGAGTAAAGGCGGACATCATTTGGTATCCTCTGACCTGAGATACATATTGGGTCTTGATATTTACCAAATACTATACTTTGACTTAGCTTTTCGCTATTTTGAAACATGGCAGTACATAAGTCTGAGTTCAGGTATGATATAAGGTAATTGTGAGAGACGTATGTTGTCAAGATGGGATTTGTCCCTCTTATACGTTGAGAGTAAGATGTCTAAGGCCTGATAAAGTTAAATCACTCGAGAATGATCACTCTGTGTCTCTAGGATTTAACATGACATCTGCGACAAAAGGATAGATGATTGATTCACCTAAAACATTTCGAGTATGGTACTTGAAGGAGATGATGTTATTGAATGGCACTTAGTCATGCGTATTAAGGGTAGTAAACCATTATAGGCGGTATTTAATGCTTGCATGAATCTTCTATGAATCTTGTACAAGTTGGAGATTGTTGGATCTTGTATGCCCAAGACACATACAATATTAATGTGGTTAGTACGTCATGATCCAAGTCGGATCATACCCAATAACAAGCTATACAAACACCAATAAATGTTTGTTTGTTGATGAGATCATACAAATAAACATTTACACCAATTTAGAAAATGGGTTTTCTAAAACATTGCTTTGTAATAGAACAATATTATATGGATAGTTTGTTCATGAGATTTTATTTGTTTCATTGTTTAAGTTGGTTAAATAATAACAAATAAAAGTGTGTTAATGATATAAAATTAAAATAGGTTTTAATTTTATAATTTAAGGGATGAAAGAGTACAAATTAATAAAAGGTTCAAAATAAGGGGAACCCATTTTGAAGAAGATTCGGTCGCCCCATGGTGGGGTTTTGAGGAGTCTTTTAGTCTTGGTTCTTTAAAAGACTTTACCCACTCTTGCACTCTTCCAACTCTCCTCTCTCAAAGACACACTTTCTCTTACACACACATAGCAAAAGTCTCTCCAAAAGTGGTTGGAAATTTCGGATTTCAGGAGGTTGCAAGCTGAAATTTTTGGAGTTTTGGAGGAGAAAAGGAAGAGAGTTCCTAGGTGTTGCTCTCCTAACAAGCTTGGTGTTTGGAAGGGCTTGTGGGAATACAAGCTTGAGGTCTTCTATTTTGAAGGCTACACATTCAAGAACATCATTTCTTTCACCCTTTTCATCTACAACATTTGTACAAGAAAGGTTGTATCTATGAACTCCCTATGGTTGTTTTATGTTTGATAGCAAACTATTGCACATATATTATTGATCCTCATTCTTGGTTTTGTATATGCTTTAAGATGCTAAAATATTCAGATTGGTAACCATATGTTAATACCTACATTCCGCTGCGTTTTTAAAGTTTAAATGGTTAAACTAGCTAGTTTTACATGTGACAAAAGCCAAAAATAGTTTCACGTATTTTAAAGGTGATGTTTTCAAACTACTATTTAGGAGATCCTTCTTGTTCTCCTTGGCTTTAGTAGAATCCTCATACATTAGTTTCAATGCATCTCACAGCTGCTTGGCTATTTTGCATTTCTTCAAACCTCTTTATATAGATTTTGGAAGAGCAGTCTAAAGGGTTGTCATGGCTTCTGATCAATCTCTACTCTCTTTCTCTCTTCATCAGAGTTCTCAACCATAACCTTTGGAATCATACCAGCTCCAGCAGTAGCTGAAGAGGTGCTTGGTATGTAATGTCTTGAGACAACAAATACCCACGTCCCAGAGTCTGGTGACTTGATGAAACCTTTCCATTCTTTGGCACCAATTATCAAAATCTTCAGGAGTGATCAGTGGGGACTTTGTCATGGTTGTAGTTTCCATATCAACTTTAGTGAGAGCTGCCATTGAGATGTTAAGTATTTTCTATGTGTGAGGGATCTTAAGATGGTGATATCTTACAATTAAGAGCCTGGAAACTCTCATACCAATTATAGGACCATTTGAGGGATGGTCACTTACAACACAAGATCAAAATAAGGAGAGTGAATTATAACACTAAACAGATCAAATGGGGAACTACAAGTAATAAAGACATATAACAAGGGAAAGAACAATAACAAATAAGGAACTACAAGTAATAAAGACATATAACAAGGGAAAGAACAATAACAAATAACATGACTTGGTATGAGAATCATATTCTCTATTGTTGTGAATCAACAAGGACTAAATGTGATGATTGAGTCAATGATTGTAGGGTGGAATCAAACAATCACAGAACATTAAATGCAAGAAATACTCATAAATGCACTTGTACTACTCAAGGTGAAAAACGATGCAATGAATGCTAGGGTTTTTGCATTAAACAGTAACACAATAAACTTTGTCAAAATATTCTAATTGTCTAATATCTATCAACAGTCACCTCACATACGAGGTTTTGTATTCTATTTATAGGCTGACACATACCTGTACAAAATGACTAAACTACCCCTGACCTATACATTAGAGAACAAGTCTACGTACAAAAGAGCATTTCTTCTGTTCATCCGCTTTGACTAGTGCGGATGTTGTAATCTTCATCAACATAGTTTATCTTCAGCATTGGTGTTTGATCATCAACATTTACAAGTGCGGATGAACAAACGCTTATGAGCATTTGCTATTGAACATCCACATTAGTAAATGCGGATGTACAGAGTACTTGTGAACATTTGTTTGACTATCCACATTTGTTAATGTAGAAGAACAAACACTTATCAACATTTGTTCTATGGTCATCCGCATATACAAATCCGGGTAGCCAACTCTTGTCTTCCTTTCTTGTTGTAGATTCTTCATCTGTATTGGTTCTTGGATTTGAGGAGTTTCTAGCTGAACAACCATCAACCCACCACTTGAATTGGCATGTATGAACCTTTCAGGGTCCAACAATACTCCCCCTAAGGATTGTACAGCCTATGTACTTCAAGGGTTTGATGGTGGTTAAGGTTGTGAAGATTCTGCTAGGTCTTGAGGAATGTGGGAATGGATAAGAGGTTCTACCTGGGATGGATCCAGAATGGCCTTTATCATGGTGACATAGTCATTGGCTTGAGAAATCTTCTGTCTGTTTAGCACATGCATCTTCATCTGACTCTAAAATGCCTTGTGTATTGTAGTGGATATATGATTCATCTAACAATCTCACCTCATATCCACTGAAAAATTTGATTTCAACTCCTTCTTTTCCACCCTATCTTCTTTCAATCACCAACTCATATATCTTTTCATCATAATAGACATTTGAGATTGCTTTGGAAGAATGAGTTCTAGCTACCATGTTTCTTTTCATAGATTCAGTAGGCTTCACCTTAAGCTTAAGTAATACAACTTCTTGAGCTGGTTTTGTCTTCTTTTTTTCAAGTAGGTTAACAAAGGATCTATCTTTCCTTATACAGATAGCTTGACAGATTTGAAGCTATCTGTTCTTTTGAACATTCTCAAAATGTCTTCAAACTCATAACCCCTGAACATAGCCTTATGATTACTCAATTCTAGATTAGCTAGTTCTTTTAAATCATGGATATCTAGGGAGTTCACCAGATTATAGTACACTGGGAAGAATTGTACTAACCTTGATATCCTTTTGATCATAAACATATTCCAGTCACTATCATACTTCTATGCAATTATCTTCTTATTAGTCTTGCCCTTGGGAGTAGACACACCCTTAATCACCTTAGCAGTGGTAAACCCGTCTTCAAGTTTTAACTGAGAAGGCTCAGCAAAGCACTCTGGATTCTTATGGAGAATAGGTGCCAGAGAGTCATTATCATTATGGGTGAGCTGGATGTCTTATGCAGACACTCTTGTTCTTGGCTTTTTGCTAATGATTTCTTCTTCAAGCATCTTCAACCTTTCTTTCTTTTCATTAATCATCCTAAGGATAACAACCCTTAGGGAATTTGTCTTCATGTTACCCAATTTTCTCTTAGTGAATCCTTGTTTAGACAGATAGTCCTTTATTTCCTTGTCAGTCATACTATAGGGATCAAGATACAATTATTGAGAATTTTCAGTCTGTTTTGTCTTAGAAGGGAATTTGAACATTAGAGATTTGGGAGAAAGAGTCTTTTCATACTCAGTCTTATATTTAGGGTCCAACAATTTTTTTATCTTTTCTTCTTCTGATATCATCCCCTCGTATGTCATCCCAAATACCACATCAGGATCATAACCATGATTAATCAAATAATGCCGTTCACCATCAGATCATCTGATTTGGCCTTCTCCACTTCCTCATCCACTGATGATTCTACTTCACAGGGATTTACCTAGCTATTGGTTCATCAACACATAGCCACCCTCTATCTCTCTTTCTTCAAGATTAATGAATACAGCTGTTTGTTTCAATTGAGCCTCTACTTGTTCATGTTCATCCGAAAATTCAGCTATAGCTGCAAGACTTGTGGGATCATCTTTGAGCTTTTTCTTCATAGGCTCATCTTCTTTAATTGGCTTTCTTCCTTTTGCTCTTTTGAGCAATATATTTTTGCTTTCTGGAATAAGTTTGCATGCTTGGACCCGAGGAGGTTTATGCTATTACAGCTGCTTCGGGCATTTTCTCAGCTTCTTCAAGCACTTTTTTAGCCTCTGTTTGTTTCAATTTAGCCTGCTCTTTCTCTTTTAGTTTAGCATCGAATTCTTCTTTTTGTTGTAGTTCTTCGCACAACTTTGTGATCATTTCTTTTTGCTCATTAATTAATGACACAACAAGCATAATTTGAAGACTCAGTTCCTTCTCAAGTGGGACATGCGATTGAGGGATAATCATAATTTGCTCTGTTGCTTGTCTATGATCTCCAATGAAGTCCCAAAATTCATCATCAATGATGAAGCCTTTATGAGTGAAACTATCAAGAGCGTAATCATATCCCTGAATTCAGTTTCTTTTGTATGAGCTTCTTGTTGTTGTTTGCTTGTGTAAATCACCATATCCATACTATGTTCACCCTATTTTGATTTGTTGGTTTCATTTAGACTTAATGAATTTCATCTTGTGAGGAAGGGAGACATTACCACTCTTTCCTGATGAACCTTTATCACTATCATCTTTAGCACTTTCAATGTCTCTTTTCTCTTCTCTTTCATCTCCCTTATCATCTTTCTTCTTTTCTACGTCTTGTTTAATCATGGCCAGAATTTCTAATTCAGAGACTCTCTTGCTAAGAGATTCTATTTGGTATTGCAGGTCAATGATTAAATCAACTTGCTCTTCAATCAGCCCTTTTTGTTATTACATAGCAATGGTTTGGATGGGCAAAGTGTCCACATGACCACTTACTTCACCCCTGGAATGCTGCAGAGCTACGTTTAGGCTTTCTATTTCTTTTTCTTTCTGGTTCTTTTCAGCCTCATACTTCTCTTTTAAGTCTTTTAACTCACTTTCATTTTCATCCAACTCTAGAAGTCAGTCTTGAATGATACCAGATCTTCTATTCAGTAGTTTCTTCATCTTTGTACTTTTTGCATCAGCTCAATTATCATCTTCTCCTTTTCTTCAGGCCTGTTTACTTCTGATTGAGCAAAACTTTCAGAAGGAACAACCTCAGAAGTAGCTTGCCATACAAGCATCCTCATTTGATTATCCTCCTCATGAGATGATAATTTGGATTCCTCTAAAGAGCTGGCAAAATTACCAAACTCAACAGGCTTAGTAGTAGTAGGTGATGATTGAATAGGAGGACTAGGTGAATGTTGAATTGGTGAAATATGGGGTGAGTGTATGGGTGATATATGTGGAGAGATAATGGGCTATACTTATGGAGATATGATTGGTGATCTATGAGGTGAGGTGATAGGAGTTCTCATGAATGGTGATGTTATTTCAGCAGCATGAATAGAATGCCCAATGTGAGGATCACCACCTACATCAACCTCTGGTGACCCTAGCATTTGCCCTTCTTCAGTGTCTACCACATGTTCATCAGCATATTATTAATCATGAGCAGGCTGCTCTTCTTCTTGACCAGGAGCAATAATTGAAGTTTCATGTTGATTGATATGTTGAGGCATCCATGGTAGTAAAGGAAAGTATGGGCTAATGTAAAACATCCATGGATCTCTCTTCTTTATGTACTTCTAGGACGTGGCATTGTAATGAGACATACCCATCACTAGTCTTACTAGCACTATGTTTGGAAAGGCTTCATTGATGAAGCATTGTAGGAATCTTGGGTACATCAAGAACATGTGTCTTCTACCTTCTTGGATGTTAGAGACCAAACCAGTGAACACATAGGCTAGCATGTTAAATGGTTCGTTTGTACATAGAGCACATATAGTATATGATGTATTGACTAGAATATCATTCCATCGAGTCTTATCTTGGACAAGTAGTGTTGGAAGATGTGAACCAAGAATCTCCATTGAAATTCCATCAATCCTTTAACTATCTACTTTCCCTCATATCCTCCTTCATATCCAATGTTTGCAAAGAAGGTCATAATCTCATCATCTTCTTGTTCCAATGGAGTGTGAGCAACATCACCAAATTGAAGATACTGTCTCAAAGTTACTTTAGTGGTGGCTAGTTTATGATCATCAGTAATCATTCCTATCAGCGTCTGACACCATCTACATCAGTTACTTCAGCTGTTGCCTAAAATTATCTTATGAAGTTCTCATAGATAATTGGTCTAACAGTAACCGAAAGAGCCACTCTAGTAGTCAAGATGAATATGATCATGTTTCTTAATCCTTCTACCTCAAGACATCAGGGTCAAGATAACCATTAACATTATGAAGTTTGCTCCATGTATGGTTAGCCATTCTAACTTGCAATTGAGGCATATGACTTAGAATAATGAATAAGTAATATGAGAATGTTTATCATAAATCAGAATAAATTTTCTGAGTTTAAACTTTTATGGTCAAAATTGAGTGTTCATAGGTATTGTTTCATAAAGGGTTGACCTAATTTGATTTAGAGATGCATGATCAATTTTGTTGAGTTTGTCATGGCTATAGTGATTATCTTTTCTTATTTTAAACCATTTCAATCCGTGGAATCAACATTTGTTTTCAACAGTTCGATTGTTTGAGTTACCTTGTTCATGCGATGAACACGATTCATGAAAATTACTTGTTTGTTGTTTATTCTGTTAAAGGACCATGTACTGGATGGAGTATGAACTGATCTATGTGTATACCAAATCAAATATTGCAGAATCCTATTTGATTTGCGATCCAATCAGTGAGAACGTTAACCCGATCGATATAAGATTAATATAAACATTAAGAACGAATAGGAATCGATCAAGAACGATCTATGAACTTGGACTGGCTTTTTTGGACATTCTGGATGGCTAGGGTAAGTGTATGAGTGGAATTCTTCAAAGTATTATGTTTTTCCACGAACTAAGTGGTATTTATAAGTTAGGGTTACTCATTCGTGCGACTGAACCATTAGCATGGTTCAGTCGTGGACTGAGTCATGTGGTTGATCCATTCACATGACTGAGTGTTCAGTCGACTCAGTCAATCTCTTGTCACAATTGTGCAACTGATCTAGTCTTCACGTTCAGTCGTGCGACTGGTTCATTAGCATGAAGTTGTTCATGCATATGGTCAATAAGCATGGGACATTCGCATGAGAACTTTGCACCATTAAGTTTAAGTATGTTCCTCAATCATTATTGACTAAGAACTATGTAAACAACCACAAACCTATATAGTTAGTTCAATAAGCATTAACACACAATAATTAATAAAATATAAACATTATAAGAATAAACCACACATTGTATTTCATTCAAACCATCCAGTTACATATATGTAAGACATGAATGACCTTTTACATTAAGCACCTAAACTATGTACATATGTATCTACAAACTCCCCTTTGGACCTAGTTTAATTTATTGTCTGTGATTCTTCATAAGCTCTTCAAATTTCTTGTAATTCTCCTCTCTTGTGACTCCTGAATGTATTTCAAAAGCAAAGCAGAGCCGTATCACATTCTAGAATTGGAGAGCTTGTACAATATCCTGCGTGTCATAGAACAGTGGCCACCTGTATAAAGTGTAGGCATCGTTAGAAGACAAGTTAGTTAGCCACATCAGGTCAAATACCCTGATAGTTTCCATATTTCTATTTCTGTTCAGAAACTATGACCGCCTCACTTGTTCGGCAGTCATAGTATCACCACTTAAAGTGTTGGGTGAAGTCCTGAGGCATTTCCCTTAGAGGGATTCTTGACATTGGGCGTGAAGGAATCCACTTCAGCACAATCTTTGGCTTCCCAGTAATGGCATCAACTTCAAATTTTAATATACCACGTTGGTTGTGAGGCTTGATGTTGACTGTTGGACCAAAAGAACCAATGAGCCAAGATCAGAAAACCTCTAAGTCCACACGGTATCACAACAACTGCTGAAAGCCTCATCAGTAGTTTGACAAGTGCTGAAGACTTCAATAGCTGAAGATCAAGTGCTGAAGACCTTAACAGCTGAAGAACCAAAGTGCTGAAGTACAACAGCTGAAGAACACAAGTGCTGAAGCTGAAAGACCAAAGTACTGAAGTACAACAGCTGAAGAGTTCACAAGTGCTGAAGATCAACAACTGATGTACAAAGTCTGAAGACAAAGACTGAAGACATCAGCTGATGATATCTACTGAAGTCATCAGCTGATGAAACACCTGAAGGTCAAAGTCTGAAGATCAAGTACTGAAGCCTCAGTAGTTTGTCACAACTGCTGAAGAGTACTTCTTCAGTAGTTGTGATATCAGTAGTTTTATTTTCTATGTTTCAGTAGTTTTGTAAAACGACTGAAGAGTTTGTTCTTCAGTCGTTGTAGTTTCAGTAGTTTTATATTTTGTACTTAACTTGCTGATATGTTCTCAGTAGTTGTTAACATTTCAGTAGTTTGTTAAGAATTAGTTATTTCTGTATTGGATCTGCCAGTTGTCACTTTCCGTGATAACAGCAGTGACTGTTGCACTATATAAGGAGTGACAACCTATTGTAATCAGTGAGTGAAATGAGTAATTGAATGGAATGGATGATTGATTCGATTAGAAATTTCTACATCTATAAACATTCCTAGAAATCAGAAATACATATTCTCTCCCTATAACCGTATGCGTCTTAATGCTTACAAATATCGATTGCTTGCTACAATTTGTCTAATTCGTGTTTGTATTCCGCTGCTTTATATTCTGATATATCAAACTTGTGATCACTGATCCTGTCAAATGGTATCAGAGCAGGTTAATCATTGATCGATCTAATAATTGATCATTGAAACTGCTATTCAAGATCCAAGTTTGATTGAATTAGCTTTTGTTTTGCAAGAAACGGTTATAGAGATTGAATTTTCTGTATTTCTGCTCATTCATCCTGAGATCTTTTTCTTGGTTCTCATTGAGTTTGTTGTGGTTTGTCTAAAACTTTTAAAAAAAACTTGAACTAAACTGTTTTTGAACTGAAAATGACCACTCCCTCCAATGATCCTCACAATACTGGTTCCTCAACCAAGCCTCCTATGCTGGTTAGGAATGAGTATAACATATGGCAAAGACGTATGCTCCATCACCTGTCTGTTAACAGCGCAGGGTGTTGGACATCAGTGGTACATGGTCCACACAAGCCTATGGTGAATAACCCGGAAACCAATCAAATGGTTCCGAAGAGGAGGGAGCAATACTCAGATGAGGATAAGAAGTTGCTTGAGATTGATGCAAAAGCCCATGGAATTCTGGCCATGGCTTTGCCCAATGAAATCTATTCTGGGCTAATGCATCATGAAACTGCCCATGACCTCTGGATTGCTTTGAAAGAACAATTTGGAGGAACAGATGAGGTCTTGGCAAATAATAGAGAAATTCTTGCGCAACAATATGAGACATTCTCTCATAGAAAGGGTGAGACACTGACTCAACAATATGAGCGGTTTTCTTGTTTGATCTCTGAACTAAAAATGGTCAAACTTGAATACACTAATATTCAGATGAATAACAGATTTCTCAGATCACTGCCTGAGAGATGGGACAATATACTATTGTCCTACGCTCCAGTGCAAGTTTGGACAAACTATCTCTCACCAACTCCATGGGAAATTGCTCACTTTTGAGAGAGAGATAGAACAGAAGAGAAAGCTGTCTTCATCTGGAAAGCTCACTGAAGACTTTATACAAGGCAACACTGCCTTGGTGGGTCATGAGTCAGAATATGCTTCATCTGAATGCCAGTATGATGAGCATATTAATTTCTCTTTGAGCACTTCTAATTCTGCATTTGTAAGTGTTGATGGTCAGTTCACTGGGTGTAATAATGACAATCTATGTTTCATTATGGATGATCTCAAGGGGATTGCTGATGATGACTTAGAAGAGATGGATATTTTGAGCCAAATGGCCTTGATAAATATCAGATCTCAGAAGTTCTACAAAAGAACTGGAAGAAAATTCCCAGGACTCTCTGGCAAAACCAAAGTTGGTTTTGACAAGAGCAAGTTGAGGTGTCACAAATGCCAACGGCTTGGACACTTTGCAAGAGAGTGTAGATCAACTGGATCTAACTCTACTGCACCCTTTGTGACTTTTCCTGGCAATAGTCAACAAAACAGAGGGCAACATCCTGTCACATCTAGTCATCATCCTCAACAACAATCTCCGGCATATTTTGTTCCTCAGGGTCAAATGCCATATCAGTACCCTGGTTATTACATGCCACAGTCAAATCAAGTTCAAGTTCCTATCACACCACAACCTCATGCATTACCAGAACCTCAGCCTTCCCTATCTCATCAACAACCTTCATCTCAACAACACAGCTTCTTCACCCCAGGAGTTGTTGACTGGAGCAGTTTACCAGATGACTTGTCTGGTCATGATCAACTGTTCTCAGGTGCTGGTCAACATGGTGGTGACAGTCCCTTTGTGAATCTAGCTCTTATGGCTTTGGAGTCTGCTGATACTTCATCTTCCATGCCTCTACACCTCAGGTATCACAGGTATCCTCTGAGGCAAAAGCCAATTATGTTCTGAACATGCTAGCCATTTGCTTCCATTAGAGAAGCAAATGTAGCTTTAGTTAATAAGAACATTGAGCTAGAACAAATAATTTCCAAAAACAAAGCTGAGTTTGAGTTTGTGCTCAAAGATAAAAATGATGAGGTTTATAAACTGAATTGCAAAATAATTGATGATAAGGCTAGAGAAGATGTACTTCTAGAGATACAAAGATCTCAAAGAAACCCTTGCAGTTACCCAGGTCGAGTGTGATAGATGGGTACAATCATGCAAAGGTTTTGAAATGCTTCTTAGTAGCAATCTGCTTCAAATGTGAAGTTTGGCATTGGCTACAATCACACTGCTCCACCTACAGATTTTACCCCAAGAGCAGAGGTAGAATCTGATGGTGAGAGTGATAACCAATCCATCAAATCATGTGATCTACCTTCTGATACAGCACAATCAGAAGTAGCAGTCAGCATCAAGTCCTCCTTGAACCTATCAGCTGATGTTGATGGTCCAAATGCTGACATTCACATGATCAATAAGTTGATCAACTCAGGAGTTAATCCTGAAGGTCCTGAAAGGACTGGAGAGCAGGATTTAACACCTGAAGTTCAAACTTCAACTGCTGTCAGCACTGAAGAGAAGAAAACTGGCTGTAGAAAGAGTTTGAACACTACTAAAGAGGTTGTCAAGAAAGCAACCAATGCTTCCAAAGCATTGAAGAACAAGTCTTTTGTTGCTTCACCATCTTTAGTTGATGATCAACCTAAGATGAAGAAGAAACCATGTGAATATGTGGTTTGTCAATCATCTTACAGATGATTGTTGGTACAACGAGGTTCCAAACTCAAACAAAAGATAAATTAATGAGAAAATGGTAAAAATGAAAACTGAGTTTGAGACCACATTTGTATCAGCAACATCAAATCCTGTAACCCTTAAGTCCTTAAAGCAATCCAAAAAGGAAGGAGTTAAACAGGTGATAGCTGAGGGTGCTCAAAAGAAGAAGGTGCAACATAGGACCTTATCTAACTCCACTAGCAATGTGTCTGATGAGCTGAAAGCTTTATCACAAAATCAGACACAGCTGGTGATGATGGTACAACATCTGTTGGGTAGAGTTAACCAACTAGATTCTCCTATGTTGAAACCACAGAAAAGGAGGTCTAAGCCAAAGGACTCCTCTTCTACACCATCTTCTTCTTCTCAGGCTGTTGTTACAAATAAACATGTTAGTTTACCATCTATTGATGAGACCAGGCCCAAAACCAAAAAGGTTTGGGTCTCTAAAACTAACTGATTGTTTATTATTGCAGGGTTCTTCAACATGCCAAAGTAGCATCTGGTATGTAGACAGTGGGGGATCTATGCACATGACTGGGAACATCTCTCTTCTTCATGACTACTCTCAAGGAAAGAAGGGATTTGTCTCTTTTGGCAATGATGCTAGGGGTTACATCATCGGTAAGGGCTTTGTCTCCAATGGAGAAATCAAATTTGATGATGTTAATCATGTGGAAAATCTCAAGTACAACCTCTTGAGTGTCAGTCAAATGTGTGATAAAGGCCATGTTGCCCTTTTCACAAGTCAAAACTGTAGGATTCTGTCATCCAAGTTTTGCACTTGATTGACAAGGTGTTGGATGATCACACTCTCCTGAAAGCCAACAGGACAGGAAGAGTGTATGCCTTAGATCTCTCTAAGAAGATAGATCTCAAAGGCAATCCTTGCCTATTTCCCAAAGCCTCTTTTCAAGAATCTAAACTGTGGCACAGGAGGCTTGGTCATGTCAATCTCTCAAACATGAATCAGCTTAGCCACAATAGTTTAGTCAGAGGCTTACCATAAAGGAGTTCCACTGTGATGAAACATGCACTGCTTGTTTAAAAGGAAAACAGCACAAGGTCTCATTTCCTCCTATTGAAGTGTCCAAGTCCACTGCCTGCTTGCAATTACTGCATATGGATCTATTTGGTCCTGTGAGAGTAATGAGCATGGCAAAGAAGAAATACTGTCTGGTAATTGTGGATGATTACTCCAGATTTGTATGGACTTTCTTTCTACATTCAAAGGATGAGGCTGCTCAGAAGATTATCCACTTTGTGCTGTACATTGAGAAGCAGTATTCCCTTCCAGTCAAGTGTATTAGGAGTGATAATGGAACTGAGTTCAGAAATCATACACTTGATGACTTCTATCTTTCAAAGGGAATCAAAAGGCAGTTCAGCATTCCAAGGACTCCAGAACAAAATGGAGTAGTGGAGAGAAAGAACAGGACCCTCATTGAAGCTGCAAGTCCATGCTGGCTGACTCAGGTTTGCCATTGACCTTTTGGGCCGAAGCTGTCAACACAGCTTGTTATGTGCAAAATAGAGTTTTAGTAAATCAGAGGTTGATGAAGACTCCATATGAAGTTCTCCATCATTTGGCTCCTCTGATTTCATTTTTCAAAGCATTTGGGTGTCCCTGTTTCATTCTCAACACAAAGGATCAACTCCACAAATTTGATCCTAAGGTGGATGCAGGATACTTTGTTGGTTATTCATCTACTTGCAAGGCATACAGAGTCTTCAACTGCAGAACAAAGATGGTTGAAGAAACTCTACATGTTAAGTTTAATGAATCTCCAAAGGACAAGATTCCACAAAGTCCTGTGGAGTTATTTGATTTGGACATACTGCAATATGTTCCTTATCAAACTCCTGCTGTTGCTCCTGTCAACAGTTCACCACCTGGTGGTACTGCTGATGATGATGATGATTGCAGTACTCACCTCTTCAGGTTTAGTGATCAGCTGCCTGACTCAACTAGACCTGATGTTCCTGTAGCGCCAGTAGCACCATCCACAACAAATGCTGATGAGATTTCTTCGAATTCAACTTCCTTTGAATTACCATCCACTGATTGGTTTCAAGGAAATGATTCACCATCACCATCTGTTGCTGCTGAACCGGCTACAAACACTTGCACAGATCTCATTGTGTATCAAGATCTGAAGAATCACCCTATGTCTCAAATCATTGGTGATATCACTGCTGGAGTATCAACAAGAAGTCAATTGTCAAATTTCTGCTTCTATGCTCTCTTCATCAGTCAGCAAGAGCCAAAGAATTATCACATTGCTTTAAAGGACAATGGATGGGTTGATGCCATGCAGCTTGAGCTTCTTCAGTTCAAGAAACAGCAAGTGTGGGAACTGGTTCCTCTACCTCCAGGTAAGTGTGCAATAGGCACTAAATGGGTGTTTAGGAACAAAACTGATGAAAATGGGCTTATTGTTAAGAACAAGGCCAGACTGGTTGTTCAGGGGTTTGCACAAGAAGAAGGTATTGATTATGATGAAACCTTTGCCCCTGTAGCCAGACTGGAAGCAATTCGATTGTTTTAGCTTATGCTGCTTATCAAAAACTTAAAGTCTTTCAAATGGATGTCAAAAGTGCATTTTTGTATGGAAAAGTTAAAGAAGAGGTTTATGTATGTCAACCTCCAGGCTTTGAGGACAATAAACATCCTAATTGGGTGTATAAGCTTGATAAAGCTCTTTATGGGTTAAAACAAGCTCCCAGAGCCTGGTATGAGACATTATCAAACTTTCTTCTGGAAAACAATTTCACTAGAGGCTCCATAGACAAGACTTTATTTATTAAGAAAGCTGGGCAGCATAATCTACTTGTTCAAATTTATGTAGATGATATCATTTTTGCATCCTCTGATCCAAAGTTGTGTGATGCCTTTACAAAGTTGATGCAACAGAAGTTTGAAATGAGTGCCATGGGAGAATTACAGTTCTTTCTGGGGTTGCAAATCAAACAAAAGGCTGATGGAATTTTTATTCATCAATCCAAATATACAAAAGATCTTTTGCAAAAGTTTGATTTACAAAACTGTAAGCCCTGTTCTACTCCCATGAGCAGCACCACACAACTGGACTCAGATCAGAAAGGTAAAGTGGTTGATGAAACACTTTACAGATGTATGATTGGGTCCTTGATGTATTTAACAGCTTCTAGACCAGATATTATGTTTGCTACATGTGTTTGTGCTAGATTTCAGGCTGCACCTAAAGAGTCTCATCTGATTGCAGTCAAGAGGATCTTTAGATATCTGCAAGGCACTCCATCTCTAGGTTTATGGTATTCTACCGACATTCTGGTAAATTAGTTGCTTTTTCTGACAGTGACTATGCAGGGTGTAAGTTGACCAGGAAATCAACTTCTGGTGGATGTCAATTCCTAGGCAACTGCTTGATTTCTTGGCAGAGCAAGAAACAGACCTCAGTTGCTACATCCACTGCGAAGCAGAGTACATTGCTGCTGCAAGCTGTACATCTCAGGTACTCTGGCTTCAAAACCAACTTTTGGATTATGGCATTACAGAGACTAAGACTCCATTGTTAATGGATAGTGCTTCAGCTCTTGCATTGTCAAAAATCCAGTCCAGCACTCTAGGACCAAACATATAGAGATCAGACATCATTTTATAAGGGATTGTTTTGAAAAAGGTCTGATTGATCCTAAGTTTGTGCCTAGTGCTGATGAGCTTGCAGACATTTTTACTAAGCCTTTGGATAGTTCAACTTTCCAAAACCTGGTGTTAAGGCTTGGTATGCTGCAGCTAGAATAGGTGACAACTACTGATGATCTCAGTAATTCATACTGATGATCATGAGTACCTGTCACATATAAGTACTGATGAGCTCTTTTAACCTCAGTAGTTTTATAACTACTGAAGGCTAAATGTCTCACAAGTACTGAAGTACTTCATCTGTTCTAAACTACTGATGTAGTTACAACTACTGATGCAGTCAAACTACTGCAATCAGTAAAAACAGATAAGTACTGATGTCCTATGAAACAACTGAAATCAGCCATAAAGACTGATGAATGTGTTGAGGACAGTTTGAAACAGCTGAAAAGCTAAGAATTGACGAAAACAGCTGAAGAGAACTTTCTCTTCAGTCGTTTGTACAACTGCTGTTTCATTTTAAACAACTGAAGCAAAACCACGTCTTCAGTAGTTTTATAACTACTGATGACTAATACCAAGTCTTCAGTTGTTTACAACAGCTGATGACAAAACCACTGTCTTCAGTAGTTTCATAACTACTGATGACAAACACCATGTCCTCAGTTGTTTCAATCATCTGAAGTCAAAACCACGGTCTTCAGTAGTTTTCTAAACTACTGATGCCTAACACCACGACTTCAGCTTTTCAACGTCTGAAAGGATAATACCATGTCAACGGTCGTTAAAACTACTGATGACTAACACCACATCCTTCAGTCGTTTCCTCACCCGTACCCTATAAATACCCTTACCTGAGCTCTCCATGCTTCATCTTCTTCAAACCTAACGTTCCTCTCCAAAACTTCTTCTCCATGGCGTCTATGCAAATTAAACCGCGACACAACTGTGTTGCCTACCTCACAAATCGCCGATCTGGACTAAGTTCGATACTGCTATCGATCTTATGGTTCAGTCCCAATACAACAAGGCATTCCTTCTGAACCCCGTCTTACATGCCGAATCCTTGAACCAATTTTGGATGAACGTTACTGTTACAACTGAGGAGAGCAACACACGATCCCTCCGGTCAGTCGTCAACAACAAAGAAGTAGTCATTACTACTCCTGCAACAATCCGTAAAATTCTTCAACTGAGTGATGCTACCTCTCCTGCTGGATATCCGAAGGGCACCATAGATCTATCATTTGCTCAGCATGGATATCAAGGTGATCTCAGTGCCACCACCATCATGAAGAACACTTTAATGACGCTGAGCGCCTGATTTTTCACATGGTCAATGTATGTTTGGCCCCTAAGACGTCGTCTTGGG
Source organism: Flaveria trinervia (assembly GCA_025506515.1). Lineage (NCBI taxonomy): Eukaryota > Viridiplantae > Streptophyta > Magnoliopsida > Asterales > Asteraceae > Flaveria > Flaveria trinervia. The sequence goes on along the minus strand of CM046442.1, from coordinate 100,718,061 downwards.
ATCAAATGTCCACCAAATGGCAGCAGGTAATGTATTCTATCCTTGAGCAACAACCACTGAACTTTTCAGAATTAATATTTTCAGAGCTCAAAGATATGGCTCAAAAACTAACTGCCAACCGTTGGATACTCTATCCACGGTTCATAATGGCCATTATTATAGACCAGCTTAATGCTGAGGGACTTGTTGGCTTGGGAGTCCCTGCTACGGCTGTTCTGCCAGAAGTATACTCCCGGCACAACTCTGACCGGACACTCAAACTGGCTGCCAAGCTGCGAAAACCCGCAGCTGGAACCCACAGCCACCACCTCCAAATCCAATGTCCCCACCAAACCCACCAAAAAGAAACCCAAAATGGCTACTCAGGAATTGAGTCCCCTGAGGATGCTCCTGCACCACAAACGCAGGATATATCCACTAGTCCAAACCCCCTAGTGGATACAATGACTCTTCCAGCCACAGCCGCTCAGGCTTCCTCTCAACAGGAGCCTGCAGCAACCCAAGGGGCACCTACTTATCTGGGATCTTACTCACTTGAGGAGATTGCCATTGAAGAGCACCATCCACCCCAGGTGCACACTGCTTCTAACCCCTTACCCCAAACAACCGCCCCTCACAGCCCAACTTTAATAGTTGCACAAGTGCTGACTCAATTGCACTCCTCACCCCCTCCCCAGAAACCACTTACTACTGGGAATACCTCTACAATTGAGGGGGAGGAACACAGTGCACCTGAGAACCCACAGCACAGGGTTTCCCAATTCTATCTCCTGGTGTAGACAAGGAGCTTAGAATATCTAGTGAGGCTGCCACCTCCTCTGACTCAGCACATGACCAGAGTGAGGCTGGTAACATTGCTAAGACCTCCCTAGAGGCAACAGCTGATGATGGACATTGTCCTGAGGCTGGAAGTCCCCAGTACCAAGCACAAGGGGCACATGCACCAACTGGTCTACACCCAGTGCATGTAAATCCTGCTCTAAGCAGGAGGTCAGGTGATTCAGTATCAACTGATGATGACCTGAGCTTCTTCTATGATGTAGTTGCTCAAAACACCATTCTAGAGGATGAGGTTAGCAGACTCAAAGAGCTGCTGGCCAAGATGTCTCAGGATGCAAGTCCATCTGCCACCATCATACACCCACAGATGGCACCTTCCCTTGAAGGTTTCCCAAACACAGAGCCACCCCAAAATCAACCACCTGCCTCTGCTTCAGGCCCTACTTCTCAGGAACAGAACCCTCCTGAGCAAATAGGTGCTGTACTCCAAAATTCCCTCCCTCTCATCACACCCCATAATCACTGATATAGTGATCAAAGCCCTTGATGAGAGGCTTTCCTCACATTACAGCCCTGGTTGATGCTGCTGTCCAAAGACTCTTTCTGCGGTACCAACCCCTTCCTCCAATGCAACCAAAAAGGGGAGAGTACTGCAGTGAAAGAAGGAAGAGGAAAAGATCTGAGGAAAAGGAAGAGAAGCAAGTCCAAGAGGAGGAAAAAGAAAAGCAACCTCTGCTCACTTACAAGCGAAAGAGAAGTGCTGATGATCACACTGCTGAAGACAAATCCTTGGAGGAGCTGGTCAAAGAAGCTGACACCACACACAGCCGCTCCATGGATAAAATAATTGAACAACTCTTCAGGCAGGGGTTTGACACAGCCACACTGGATAGTGAGATCAGAAGTTAGAAGTACAAGAGATACAAACCCGATGGGCAGGGTATGATGCTCTTGAGAAAGAGAGGTTGGAAATAATGATCCGCTTTATTGCAAAATACTTGGGAAGATCATTAATGGAGATCCGCGCATGGACCAGGGACAGCATTCTGGCTATAGCCACCAGAATCTGTCTGTCTGAGCAATTCAACAAAGGGATTATTGTGGAAGCCCTTGATGAGGCTGGGGCTGGTAAAAGGTTAGAGATGGCTAAACTCACAAAGGCGAAACTAACTACAAGGATGCTAGATCAACCTTCCCTTCCACCCACTCAAACAGATCCTATCCCTCAAATCTCCCAACCAACCTCTAAGCAAAATCCAAACATCCTCATTCTTCAAAACCAATTCCTTCACCAACCCAACCATCATCCATGTACCCGAAGGAGGAGAAGGGTGCTGAGGATGGAAGAAGAAGAAGAAGAGGATGAAGATGATAGTCTGCCACTCTCTGCTGTTCTGAAGCTACCAAAACCCCGAAGTCAATCCATGATCACACCTGACTCTCAAAGGGAAATGGTCAGAGTCAAGATAGAAGAAGAAGAACAGCAGAAACAGCACGATGAGCAACTGTTGAAGATGGTTGACAAGGAATTTCCTCAGTCATCATCTATTCAAGCCATGAAAGGGCATGCTCAAAGGCTGTACACTCTCAGGCACACCTTTCAGTATCAGAAGGAGAGAGTGAGAGTATGGCCAGACCCCAGGGTGAGTTCTAGAATCCATAAAAGAACTATCCCACACAGATACAACGGCCAGGTACGAAAAACAATAGAATCTACCATCATGTTGGCCGTTGTAGTCTCACCTTGGGAAATCATTGATGAATTCAAGAAAGCTCACCAAGCAAAGAAGACACCTCAAGCCTTACTAGAAAACAAGATGATTAAGAAGTTTGTTATATAAAAAGCTTGAAGACATCCAAAAGAATGAGCTCCAGTTACTCCTTGAAGGCAACCATCCTGATGAATTTGTATATAGGGAGGTAACTACGGTGGAGCTGAAAAATGGCAGGACCATGAAGTACTTATCAGAGTACTATGGTCCAGAGTTCTTCTTCGAAGGAGGAGCAGAAGAACTCTCTCAAGAGGAACAAGTTGTTCTCCTTGAGGCCTATGTTCGTGAGTCATACAGACTCATTATGGGGAAGTAAATCTCATGAATGGGATAACAACTCTGTGTCCAGTTCCCCAAAACAGAGTTCCCATTCATACTCTGCCAAACAAATATTTGAGATTTCTTCCCAGGCCGGAGCTTACATGGGTCATCTTCTCTACTGATCAAGAAGGAAAAAGACCAACATTTTGCCATCAATAAGTGGGAGTATAAATAAGTTAGAGGTTTTGGCTGCATTGGTTCAGGGGGAGTTTGTTGGACCAAAAGAACCAATGAGCCAAGATCAGAAAACCTCTAAGTCCCACAGGTATCACAACAACTGCTGAAAGCCTCATCAGTAGTTTGACAAGTGCTGAAGACTTCAACAGCTGAAGATCAAGTGCTGAAGACCTTAACAGCTGAAGAACCAAAGTGCTGAAGTACAACAGCTGAAGAACACAAGTGCTGAAGCTGAAAGACCAAAGTACTGAAGTACAACAGCTGAAGAGTTCACAAGTGCTGAAGATCAACAACTGATGTACAAAGTCTGAAGACAAAGACTGAAGACATCAGCTGATGATATCTACTGAAGTCATCAGCTGATGAAACACCTGAAGGTCAAAGTCTGAAGATCAAGTACTGAAGCCTCAGTAGTTTGTCACAACTGCTGAAGAGTACTTCTTCAGTAGTTGTGATATCAGTAGTTTTATTTTCTATGTTTCAGTAGTTTTGTAAAACGACTGAAGAGCTTGTTCTTCAGTCGTTGTAGTTTCAGTAGTTTTATATTTTGTACTTAACTTGCTGATATGTTCTCAGTAGTTGTGAACATTTCAGTAGTTTGTTAAGAATTAGTTATTTTTGTATTGGATCTGCCAGTTGTCACTTTCCGTGATAACAGCAGTGACTGTTGCACTCTATATAAGGAGTGACAACCTATTGTAATCAGTGAGTGAAATGAGTAATTGAATGGAATGAATGATTGATTCGATTAGAATATTCTACATCTATAAACATTCCTAGAAATCAGAAATACATATCTCTCCCTATAACCGTATGCGTCTTAATGCTTACAAATATCGATTGCTTGCTACAATTTGTCTAATTCGTGTTTGTATTCCGCTGCTTTTATTCTGATACATCAAACTTGTGATCACTGATCCTGTCATTGACCACATGATGTGGTACTCTCCTTCAAAGCAGCTTCAAACCAGCCGGCATCTTTTCCGGATCAGCATAAACAGCTTCAACTTGCTAGCTGGTTGAGATCAAACCATGCGAGTCTACAGATTCATGTGGAATCTGAAGTACTTTATCCTTTTACCTCTTCATGGCATATACAACTTATATCCTCAAATATGCCCCATTAGCATATCTTTTCCTGACACCGTTAGATGCTTCTTCACTTTGTAGAGCTTGGTGAAGGTACTCGTCTTTGGAGCAGTGCGTTGGGCTCGATCTCTGCAAAACAAGCCGCCCATTCCAGCCTTTCTGATGTTGACATCGGCGTCAGAGGCTTGGGCTTGATCCTATTCTTCTGACAGCTTGCTCCATTTGATCTGTTTTTCAAACGTATCACTGACAAGGTGTCACCCAGATTGGGGACTACATTTCCCTCATTGTCAACATACTCTGGATAATATTAGGATGTGACGTCTTCAATCTCTATTTCGTCCATATCATTAAGATCGTCGTCAGTAGCCACGTCAACTATAGGGGCATCCTTGAGAATTTCATCTGGATTTAGCCGGAACATCTCCGCCAGTTGCTCATCAGTAAGGTCATGAATTATTTCTCCTTCTTCTGGAGTATAACTCACAGACCTCCTAATAATCCCTTGCAAATCAAGTATCATAGTGACTTGAGACATGATTTGCTGTAAGGGAGCAACACCATATTGGTCTTGCTGAGATGGTTGATCTGCTTTATTTAAAAATTTAACACATCAAACATTTATCAATAATCAAGACAGTTAAATAGCAAATATATAAATAAACATTAAGTACATAAGTTTAATACATGATTCAACTACACAAGATTTAAAATTACATAAACATCTAAACATTACTTTTATCTTGAATCATGTGCTCTTCTTCAGTCGAGGCCGAGGACGAGACTCCCTAATCCTATGACTTCTTGGAGTGTCTTTCTCTGGTTTGTGTGGCATCTGATGCAGCCACATCGCCTCCATCCTCAACATCTCCTCCCTCTTCCTCTCTTGCTCTATGATCACCTCCTTCGTCTGTCTCATCCTCATCATCATCTTCACCATCCTTATCCTCATCATCATCATCATCTCCCTCTCTGATCTTGAGAGGCTCATATTTAGTGCCTTTGAGCCTGAGCATGATGGTCTTGTTTGCCTTCTCTAACTCCCGAATCCTTTTAGCTTATTGATCATTTAGCTCCTTGAGATGGGCGATCTGCTGAGCCTGCTGAGATATCTGCTCAGCTTGGGTAGCATTAATCTCCGCAAGCTGACATAGTTATGCAGCTCTCTCTTCATCAGCTGCCAACAACTTCAGCACCATTCTATTGAATGCTTACAGTTGTTCTCTACCCCAATGGGGGACAGCGATGCTCCGGTAGGGAAGAATGGGTGGGACGATGGTCCGGCTTGGTGGCTAGAGGTGGTAGTGGTGAAAATGGGTGGTGGATTTGAGTTGGTGGAGTGGTAGTAGTGGTGGTGGGTGAGGTAGTGGTAGGTGGAGGTGTGGTAGTATCGGTGGGTGGTGTGGTATTAGTGGTGGTGGGTGAGGTAGTGGTGGTAGTGGTAGCTGTGGTGTCACTAGGGGAAAAGGTTGTGATCAACGTGTAACTTCGTCTCTTGGGCATCATCCCGTGGGGCTGAGCCATCCACTTTTTCCTCAAATCCCTCGAGAAGGATGCTCCTTCTAGGATGCTGGGCCGACCTGGGCGTAAGTAGGATCTATCATAGTCTCCCCAGACTCGCCTGAGTGTCCCCCAACCACCTGAATTCTTCGTTCTGTGGCAACCACATTACTACCCACCATAGGGTCAATGGCTCCTTATCCTCCTCCTCTTCCTCCAGATGAGGACAGAAATCCTGATGGAAACCAGCTGTATCAGCTTTGCCATGAGTGGGTGGTGGAGGTATAACATCTGTAGTGGTGGCCCTAGATGGAGTGGGGCCATTGTCTCCACCATCACCACTGTCATCACCATCTCACTCATTAGTGGGGAGCATAATCTGCTCAGTGTTGAGTAGTTTTGATCGTGGCACCACTTCCTTGGTGACGGCGCCACATAGTATTCACGGGCCAGATGCCCAAACAACCGCCTGACAGGGGGTTTCACCTGCTTCCCCCTGTAGACCTTCATCCTGGCCAAGGTGGTATCGTCCATCACCTCGAGCACCACGACATCCTCCTTCTCCTTTGGCAATGAAGGGAGCTTTTGGTCTAGAGAAGCTGAACGGATGGTTCAGCACCAATGCCACATAGGTGTTCTGAATCTAATCTGATAGCTCATCGAAGCCTCCCTTCCTTGAGGCAATGCACTTAAGCAGCACATCGGCCAAGTGCTTAAATTAGGGGCACAGGTTGCTCTTGTTGAGCACACCTGCATTGATATCCCCCCGAGTACTTGGCCCGCAGAAAACAGCGTCGTACAGTCAGCGGGTGAAGCCGTGCAGGATAGTCAGCATCGTCCCTAAACTCCAAAACTATCCTGAGATCGTCCTTAGTGATCTCTATAGGCTGACAAAAAATGGAGCTCCTGATACAGTGGGGCTCTAAGGATCTGTCGACCATAACGCTTTCCCAAAAAGCCTACTGAACTGAACGCTACGGGGTGCACGATGTTGATATAGCATGGAAGATTCTAGATCTTCGTAACAACATAATAAATCTAGAGAAATCAGATGCGTTCCGTGAGGTCAGATCCAGTTAAGCACAAAGATTATGCTTTGTGCTCATAGTCCAACGACTCGCCATTTGTTACACAATGTAAATAAACGTTAGTGAGTGTCAATGAGTAACAATTTGTTTAATTTGACTTGAAATGTTCTATTCTGCCATGCGAATGAACTGTACGACTGAGATCTAGTCATGAGATTGAGCTTATATGTACAACTGAGCATGCGACTTGCATTAGTCGTATGCTATCCTATGTGTTTACACTAGTCGTGCGACTGAACCCATACCCATGGTTCAGTCGTGCGATTGAGCCATTCGCCCATCTCAGTCATGCTATTGAAGTTCATCACGGTGTCCATTCGCATGACAGACTGTTTGTTAAATTCAAATTCAAATTTTGAGCAAAACTTAATTTTAGACGTCGTGGTTTGGCTCACTAGTCTCGCAAATGACTGACAGAACACCTAATGACCTTAGTTGAACAATGTACTTAGTTTTATTAGTTTCTTAGGCAAACCAGGTCTCGGTTCTATTTAGGGCTTAAATTTGGTCATTAGGGCACAAATTGATGGACATTTTAGTGGATTACATCACGCATTACCTATATAATCAATAAAAATCATCAGTACACAACAATAAGTGGTCAATGGTCACAAGAAAATCTGGCAGCATAATGGTATAGTCATGCGATTTGGGGCGATTTGGGAGTGATGAATGACTGCAACCGACTCCCCCTCCTTTTGTACTAGGGTTTCCTTCAGTCGTGCAACTGAACCCAACCGCATACTTGATTCGTGCGACTGAGGATCTGTTGTTTGACTGGCATAATCGGTCACCTTCAGTCATGTGACTAGATGTCAGTCATGCGACTGTGTCATTCGGTCACCTCCATTCATGCGATTGGTTCATTTTATGAACCAATCGTGTGAGTTTACTCATGTTCATGGTCCAATCCCACGTCTGGGCCTTGCGTGTGGTTTAGTCATGCAATTGGGCTCATACATATGGTCCAATCGTACGGCTGGTCCATACTCAAGGTTCAGTCGTGCAAATGGGCTCATACGTATGGTCCAATCGTACGGCTGGTCCATACCATGGACCAGTCATGCCAATGGGCTCACACTTCTCAATTTTACTTTTATCTTGAATCATGTGCTCTTCTTCAGTCGGGGACGAGGACGAGGCTCCCTAATCCTCTGACTTCTTGGAGCGTCTTTCTCTGGTTTGTGTGGGATTTGATGCAGACGCATCGCCACCTTCCTCATCATCTCCTCCCTCTTCCTCTCTTGCTCTATGATCACCTCCTTTGTCTGTCTCATCCTCATCATCATCCTCAACATCCTTATCCTCATCATCACTTTCATCTCCCTCTTTGATCTTAAGAGGCTCATCTTTAGTGCCTTTGAGCCTGAGCATGATGGTCTTGTTTGCCGTCTCTAACTCCCCAATCCTTTTAGTTGATTGACCATTTAGCTCCTTGAGATGGGCGATCTACTGAGCCTGCTGAGATATCTGCTGAGCTTGGGTAGCATTAAGCTCTGCAAGCTAACGTAGTTGTGCAACTTTCTTTTCATGAGCTGCCAACAACTTCAGCACCATTCTGTTGAGTGCTGACAGCTGTTCTCTACCCTAATGGGGGGCAGAGATGATCCTATAGGGAAGGATGGGTGGGATGATGGTCCGGCTTGGTGGCTAGTGGTGGTAGTGGTGAAACTGGGTGGTGGTATTTGAGTTGGTGGAGTGGTAGTAGTGGGGGTGGGTGAGGTAGTGGTAGGTGGAGGTGTGGTAGTAATGGTGGGTGGTGTGGTAGTAGTGGTGGTGGGTGAGGTAGTGGTGGTGGTGGTAGCTGTGGTGTAGTAGGGGAAAAGGCTGTGATCAACGTGTACCTCCGTCTCTTGGGCTTCATCACATCGGGCTGAGCCATCCTCTTTTTCCTCAAATCCCTCGAGGAGGATGCTCCCCCTAGGATGCTGGGCCGACCTGGGCGTAAGTAGGATCTATCATAATCTCCCCAGACTCGCCCGAGTGTCCACCAACCACCTGAATCCCTCGTTCTGTGGCAACCACCTTACTACCCATCGTATGAGTCAATGGCTCCTCATCCTCCTCCTCTTCCTCCTGATGAGGACAGAAATCCTGATGGAAACCAGCTATCAGCTTCGCCATCAGTGGGTGGTGGAGGTATAACATCTGTAGTGGTGGCCCTAGATGGAGTGGGGCCATTGTCTCCACCATCACCACTGTCATCATCATCTAACTCATTAGTGTGGAGCACAATCCGCTCAGTTTCTGAGTCGTGATCGTGGCGCCACTTCCTTCATGATGGCACCACATAGTATTCACGGGCCAGATGCCCAAACAACCGCCTGACAGGGGGTTTCACCTGCTTCCCCCTGTACACCTTCATCCTGCCCAAGGTGGTATCGTCCATCACCTCGAGCACCACGACATCATTCTTTTCCTTTGGCAATGAAGGGAGCTTTTGGTCAATAATCATCTAGATAAAGTGAGGGTACATCCAAGAGCCATCCTTCCCCTTCACCTCGATGTTCTCCACCAGGTAGGTGAAGATCATCCTAGAGAAGCTGAACGGATGGTTCAGCACCAACGCCACATAGGCGTTCTGAATCTTATCCAACAGCTCATCGAAGCCTCCCTTCCTTGAGGCAATGCACTTAAGCAGCACATGGGCCAAGTGCTTAAATTGGTGGCACAGGTTGCTCTTGTTGAGCACACCTGCATTGATATCCCTCGGGTACTTGGCCCGCAGAAAACAGCCTAGTACAGTCAGCGGGTGAAGTCGTGTAGGACGGTCAGCATGGTCCCCAAACTCCAAAACTGTCCTGAGATCGTCCTTAGTGATCTCTATAGGCTGACAAAAAATGGAGCTCCTCATACAGTGGGGCTCTGAGGATCTGTCAACCGTAGCGCTTTCCCAGAAAGCCTGCTGAAGTGAACAGTACGGGGTGCACGGCGTTGATATAGCATGAAAGATTCTAGATCTCCGTAAGAATGTAATAATTCTAGAGAAATCAGCTACGTTTCGTGAGGTCAGATCCAGATGAGCACAAAGATTATACTTTGTGCTCGTAGTCCAATGACTCGCCATCAGTTACACAATGTAAATAAACGTTAGTGAGTGTCAATGAGTAACAATTTGGATCATTGGACTTGAAATCTTCTGTTTTGCCATGCGAATGAACTGTACGACTGAGATCTAGTCGTGCGATTGAGCTTATACGTACGACTGAGCATGCGACTGGTATTAGTCGTATGCTATCCCATGCATTTACACCAGTCGTGTGACTAAACTCATACGCATGGTTCAGTCGTGCGATTGAGCCATTCGCCCATCTCAGTCGTGCTATTGAAGTTCATCAGGGTGTCCAATCGCATGACAGACTATTTGTTCAATTTAAATTCAAATTTTGAGCAAAACTTAATGGGACGTGGTGGTTTGGCTCATTTGTCTCGCAAATGACCGACAGAACACCTAATAACCTTAGTTGAACAATGTACTTAGTTTTATTAGTTTCTTAGGTAAACCAAGTCTCGGTTCTATTTAAGGCTTAAATTCGATCATTTGGGCACAAATTGATGGACATTTTAGTGGATTACATAACACATTACCTATATAATCAATAGAAATCATCAGTACACAACAATAAGTGGTCTAGAATGGTCACAAGAAAATTGGCAGCGTAACGGTATAGTCGTGCGATTTGGGGCGATTTGGGAGTGATGAATGACTGCGACCGACTCCCCCTCCTTTCATAGTAGGGTTTCCTTCAGTCGTACGACTGAAGACAATCGCATACTTGATTCGTGTGACTGAGGATCTGTTGTGCGACTAGCACAATCGGTCACCTTCAGTCATGTGACTAGATGTCAGTCGTGCGACTATGTCATTCGGTCACCTCCATTCATGCGATTGGTTCATTTTATGAACCAATCATGTGAGTTTACTCATGCTGATGGTCCAATCGTGTGTCTGGGCCTTGCGTGTGGTTCAGTCATGCAATTGGGCTCATATGTATGGTCCAATCATACGGCTGGTCCATACTCAAGGTTCAGTCATGAGAATGGGATCATACAAATGGTCCAATCGTATTCCTGGTCCATACTCATGGTCCAGTCGTGCCAATGGGCTCACACTTCTCAATTTTACTTTATGACCAACTGACACTTAACCTTTATAGCAATTGATAAAACATTTTGAGCATTCGATCAACATAGACATGACCATTTTAACTTCGAGAGCTTTTGATCACCTCAGACGTGATCCTTTTAACACTAAAAAACCCGTTTGGTCACCTCAGACGTGACCCTTTTTAGTGATTAAATCATAGATAGAATTCCAATGCATAGTCTGAAGTTTAACATCTAAACTGACAAAAAGTAAACAAATGAAACAACTAGAACTAATGGACAAAACTAAAACATATGTTTTTGTAATTTTGTGTTAGGTGGAAATCCTAAGATAGATATCTACTAGATTTATTTCTTGAACAGACAGGCACAAGTTATTTTGACCATAAGTGCAACGATTCATTACGGAATCATACACGTAAATCAACTCATTCAGGACATGTTACCAAAACCTTTTGATGCTAGATTCTTGTTTTCATCGAGAGTCATTTGCACGTCTAGGAAATCATACTAGCGCCACAAGATGCACACAATGATTTTGACTTTCAAGAGTTGCAGCCACGATGATTGTCAGTATACTTGTCCTCTTAAATCCATACACAGACTTTTGACGTAGATTGGTGATGATTTAAGGTTTAAATATTTCAACAAGCACGCTTATTTGGTAATCAACGTTCCTTAGGAGATTTTTGAGCGGTCTACGGGTAGTATTCAAGAAAAAACTATTCTAGAGCTTTCAAATAGATGCTATGCCTTAGGTCAATTCCACCACACAGCACAGAAGCGCAAACAACAATGAATTCGAGATTATTTAGGTTACGCTTATCCTCAGCTCAGTGTCATCGCACAACAGAGAGACACCCAACCTATTTTCTTCTTTCAGCAATTTTATTCTTTTTGAACAGATCGCACGAATAGCATAGGTTATTAGCTTGATTGCTTTTTGCATTTTTCATGTGCTTTGCTCATTTTATATTCATCCTCACACATTTGTGGCATTTATTATGCTCGTCACCCCTTATTGGAACTTTCTTGATTGTGTTAACCAGGGATAAGATGATAACCCACAGCTTGTTGAACAACTTAGTTTGAACTTAAATTCACCAATGAGGTCTACTTATCTATTGTGTTGAATCTACCGACACAACATCTAATGATCTAGCAACCTCTAAGTCTACTTTCTCCGTGTTACCTTAGTAGTAGCTAGTTTTACTATCATTTTTCCTTTTATTTGTGGCTTAGACTTCTCAGACTTATACTTTGAATTTTGCATTTTAAACAATTTCTTCTTTCAAAGTCCCAAACTATTTGTTGCCGTGTACTATCATTTTCCATAGTCTTTGAATCATTATCACAGATACGATCTCATTACTCTTAGCTAGACTATCCTCCTCCCTCGTTTTTTTATGTACTGAAATAAAAGCAACTAATTTAATACTACCTTAAACTATTCTCCCCCTAAAATTTTAAAACTGAAAAACTTTTGCGTTTTGAATTTTAATAGGCAAAGAAATAAAATAAAATAAAAGTAAAAATGAAATCTACTTGTCGGACTAAGTACTATTATTGTCGGAAATTATATCACATTCTTTTTAACGCAGTTGACCTCTAACAGATATAGAAAACATGGTTTATCAAAGGCTTTGTGTAGAGATGAGCGTGTTGAAAATCCGTATTTATTTTAACAACATCGATTAAATTCTTTTCAAAACAATCACATATAAAGTGATATTAATGCCGATGTGTTTGGTATTAGGATGTTGGACCGGATTTTTAGTTACAGCTATAGCAGCACAATTATCATCAAATACAGGAGTGTTAGAGAATTTCAAACCGTAGTCCCGCATTTGCTGTTGAATCCAGATGATTTGAGAACAGCAGCATGCCGCAACAACATATTCAGCTTCACAAGTTGACAGTGCAACTGATGTCTACTTCTTACACTGCCACATGACTAATCTTCTCCAAAGAATTGACAACCTACTGAGGTTGACTTGTAGTTCATTTTGCATCCACCGTAATCCGAGTCACATGCTGCAAGTTCAAAGTCATCATCATGAGGATACCACAACCCAAGTGTTGGTGTACCCTTCAGATAATGAAATATCCTTTTGACTCCAATGAGATGGTTGGCTTTTGGTTTCGCCTGATATCTTGAGCAGAGACATGTTGCGTACATGATGTCACGTCGTGAGGCAGTGAGATACATAGAGAGATCCAATCATTCCTCGGTACATGGTAGCATCCACCAGATCACCATTCTCGCCGGGTGCTACATCATGGTTTGTAGCAAGTGGAGTCCCAGCTGCGGAAACATTCTCCATATCAAACCGACTGAGAATATCGCCTACATACTTTGTCTGATGTAGAAATATCCCCTGTGGTGTCTCATCCACCTGTAACCCGAGAAAGAATTTTATCTCTCCCATGGCACTCATCTCAAATTCAGCCTTCATTACTTCTTCAAATTATTTACATAAGTCTTCGTTCATGGAGCCGAAGATTATGTCAACAACATAAATTTGAACAAGCAGTAAATCACCATCCTTTTCTTTGATGAACAGTGTACAATCAATCACTCCTCTACGAAATCCGTGTTTCACAAGATGAGTCGAGAGTTTCTCATACCATGCTTTGGGGGCTTGATGAGGCCCGTATAGAGCCTTGTCTAGCTTGTAAACTCTATCCCGATGATACGGATCCTCAAATCCCTTGGGTTGACTGACATACACTGTCTCTCGGATTTCACCATTAAGAAATGCACTCTTCGCATCAAGCTGATAGACTTTAATCTTCATGTATGATGTATAGGCTAGGAAGATACGGATGGCTTCCATTCTTGCCGCTGGTGCAAAGAATTCATTGTAGTTAATCCCCTCGACTTGTTGAAATCCTTGAACTACTAGTCGAGCATTGTTTCTGATAATGACCCCTTGGTCATCCTTCTTGCATTCCAAAAACCATTTTGTGCCAATCACCTTAGCACATTTAGGTCTATCCACCAGAGTCCACACTCCTAACTTCTTGAATTGAAGAAGTTCTTCTTGCATGGTACTCACCCAAGCCTCATCATTTAAGGCATCACGTACATATTTGGCTCAAATTAAGACACAAAACATCAATGAGAAGGTAGCTTTTTCCATGACTGAAGCATAATGAGCGGAATATAGCTGATTTCTTGTTTGTACTCCCGATTGTACATCCCCTATGCAATTCTTCGAGGATGATAAACATTTTGGCGAGATCTAGGAGTGGTGGGTACAACTACCTCAGTATCCAGATTGTGAACCACAGGTTCAGTATCTGAGGCAGTGGGAGTATGGGGTTCCGAAGTGTCAAATGCATCAACATCTGATGCGTGTGTACTTGTAGTAGTAAGAACATGTTCCTCCTGATCCACCTGAACATTTTCCACTTCTTCATTGTCAGAAGAAGAGTCACTTACCTCCAGTGCTCCCCCTGAGTTAATAGAAGGCTGGCCTTGTGAGCCGGATGTTGTTGAGTCTAGGGGTGGTGTGTTTAAGACATCATACATCATCTTGGATGCTAACTTTTCTTCAGAATTGGAGAGAGGGATGTTGAAGGACTTAAATAATCCATCATAATCGAAAAAGAATGCGGGTCATTTTCCAACTGGGGGGTGGTGTATCTCTGAACGTCCACGTTACACCTCACTTCTACTTGACCCGTTGAGTTGTTGTAAACTCTCTTATTTGGTATGTTGTATCCTAGGAAAATTCGTTCTTCAGCCTTCTCGCTGAATTTGCCTTCCTGAGTTTTCTTCAAAAGGGTGCAAGGTGCACCAAATGGTTTGAGGTACTCTAGATTTGGTTTACGTCGTTGAAGTAACTCGTAACACGTCTTACCATGACTACCAAGACTCGATTTAAAGTGTAACATGCATTGGCAACTGCCTCATTCCAAAATTGGATGAGCAGTTTCGAGTCTGCTAGCATTGTCCGTGCAGTCTCTATCAAGCTGTGATTCTTTCTCTTAGCTACTCCGTTCATTGGTGGAGTGTACGCAGAAGTGAACTCGTGCACAATTCCCTTTTCTTTGCAAAATTCCTCCATCCATTGGTTCTTGAACTTGGTGTCATTGTCTGAGCGTACTTGTCTTACCTTCAGCTTGTAGAGAGACTCCAAAGTAGTTACTTATTCATTGAACGACTCATATGTTTCAGATTTGGATTTGAGAAACATTACCCAAGAGAATCTTGAGTAGTCATCTGTAACTACATAATAGTATAAGTCGCCGACAATGCTCCTTGTACTGACTGGACCAAACAGATCCATGTGAAGAACTCAGAAGGCAGTTCTATAGAATCAACTTCGTTTCCTTATCAGACTTCTTAGTCTGTTTGCCTTTCCTACAGGCGACACAAAAATTCGGTAATTGAAGTTTTTGACGTTTACTCCAAACACTAGATCATTCTAGATCAAGTGGTTCATCTTCCGTGGATTGATGTGTCCCATTCTCATATGCCAGGAGATCGAATCTCTCTCTGTAGCCTTTGACAGGAAGCACTGAACTTGATGATCCGTTGTGGAGGCCTTTGATAGATCCAAGACAAAAGATCATTATATCTTGAAGCTGACATTAAGACTTGGTTCTCCGGGATCACATAGTCCCTTATCAGAACATAGCACTTCTTGTTGTCGAATACTACCTTAAAGCCTTTGTCATAGATTTGGGATATAGAAAGCAAATTATTTTGAAGTTTTTAAGCATAGTTTACCTTATCAAACTTCACTTTCTGATTTCCCACTTCCCTTGAGCGGTGATGTAACCTCCTTTGTTTCTAGCAAATGAAACATGGCCTCCTTTAATTTGTTTGACGTTTGACAGGAGAGCCAGGTTCCCAGTCATGTGCCTAGATGCTCCGCTATCTACGATCCAGGTATTTGTGGCAGCACTATAGCGAACACCCTGCACATTCAAATGAAATCATTAGTTGAGGTTAGGGAACCAAGCCTTAACTGGCTTGGGTGACCAAGAGGCATCACACATCTTAAATTCCACCCACTGTACATTTGACGGTGAGGGAAGATCATTCGTATTCTTGTTCTCATTACCATACATTGAACTATATTTTTCTTTCCATAGGCCAGTTTTATGTAAGGCCTGTTTGTGATAAACAGACGATTGGCTTATGGTTTGAACTTTATGTTCCCTAATTCTTCTTGGTGTGGTCATAGAATTCCTTTTAGAAAAACTGTATTTAGGAACATGAAGTTACACTTTCTTCCTTGGTGTCTGATAGTAAGGACAATTAGACGCGATGTGTCCATACTTTCCATAGTTGTAGCATGATCTACTTTCGACATGTTGGTATAACTATTTCTGTGGTGAAGTGTGTGACACTGGTGTGACTTTAATTTGTTTGGGTTTTGACACATCTTGTTTGGATGTTTTATCTCATTTAACAAATTTAGTTGTTTGAACCTTTGTAACATCTTTACTCTTTTGTTTATCTAGACTTAGACTTGACGCACATGTTTGGTTAACTTGTTTGGTCTTTTTGGGTTCAGATTTAGACGTATTTGAACCAGACTTTACTTTAACCTTCTCAAATTGTTCATCCAAATTAACAATAGGCATTTTACCTTTTGACTTTAAAGTGGTCTCCTTTTGTTTAGTGACAAATTCAATAAAATTACTTGTGGAATCTGGATCACTTACGAAAGGAGTGGACACCACATGATCCTTGATTGGGTTGTTATTTATTGGTTTGTATTTAGCATTCAGCAAGGTCTCATGTGGTGGTGGAACCACTTTGTAACCCAAACCCTCCTCGTTGTTGCGTTCTTTCACTAAGTGCTGAACTATGTGAGAAGAACTATTCCCACTATCTAGTTTTTATTTTAATGATTTTACTGCGACTTCCAAAACTGCTTTTTGTTTCTTAGTTTCTTCTAGCGAGTTTAAATAGAACGTAATGACATTTTCTTGGTTAAAGGCCACAACTTTGTTTTCCCTTAGTTGTTTATTCAACATTTCTATTTTCTCTTTATAACTATGCTCGTTTTATTTTAAAATCTTGTGTGCTTCTGTGCATAGTTGTAAATCTTTTACTAAGCTATCATTGTGCTCTAGTAACCTAGAAAATTTTGAGTCTATACTTTATCTAAATTTATTACATTCAATGCAAGCATGACTATCAAACAATTGATCTTTTTTACATACCTGAGAAGATTCAGTTAATCAGCCATCATAGCAGAGTCTGACTTTTCTTGTGTTAGTGCGACTGAACATTTTGTGCTCGAACCCTCTTTATTCAGGTGTTTGACCATATTTGTAGTTTCTTCACTATTTGACATGGCTAGTTCAACTACTATATCACCTTCACTTGCAGAGTCATCATCCAAACCCTCAACACAAGCAATGTTGGATTCTCCTGGAGATACAAGTCGAAAGGTCCAATCTTACCCTTCGTCATCTTGAGCAGTCAAGGCCTTAGGATCATTGCTTGTCGATGTAGGACTACTTGTGGGTTTATCTTGACGATTGATGGATAAGAATGGATTACCATTACCTGTCTACTTTGGCTTCACACATTAACGTTTGAAGTGCCCCTTTTCTCCACAGTTAAAACATGTAACTTTCATTTTGTCAAAACCAAAGGTTCTATCCTTTGTGGCAATCAGGTTCTGTCTAGTCTTCTTAACAAACTTCTTTGCTCTACGGACAACACTTGCCAATGCCCACATGATATCCATTCTTTCCAGCTTAGCCTCGTCTACTTGCTCGTAGTCTTCATCTTCCAGATGGTAGTTTCCAATCTTCCCCATAACTAGACCATCATAGGAGTGAACAACAGCTGCTAAGAGATCCATATGCTCCTTTGCTACCTCTACAGTCCTATTACCAAGATTCTCGGTCTTCAATTTTGTAGCATTGGCTTCAGGTTCTATATATTGGGTGCAAGATGGCGCTGACGTGTCAGATCCTGAAGTAGTGGCTTGAGACGTAGCGGCTAAACTCGACAAAAATGCCATTTGAAGTGGCGCTCCAGACGTTTTTTCTTGAGGAGTTGAGTTCTAAGGTGACAGGTTCTAATCATATGACGCCTTCTGAGACCTGTACTTCATCCTCAACTCTTCCTCTCTCAGCTTTAGAATGAAATCATTGATATCCAACTTTGCCAGCATATCATTCTATCTGAGGTTTGACACAAATGAAACCCACTTTTCTTGCAATCCATCTACGAAATTCGACACCTTGTCTTTCATGGACGTAACAACCCCATGAGTGCGCAGCTCACTCATTAAGTGGTAGAAGCGGTCTACGACGTCATCTAAACCCTCCTTACCCATTGACGAGAAGTTATCGAACTCCTTCTTCGAAGCCTTAGCCTTTAGAGCTTTTAACGATGCATTCTCGTCATTCCACACTTCTAGAGCATCCTATAGCTTCTTTGCTTGCTTGTTCTCAGAAAACTAATGGAATTTATCCTTAGGAATTGACCAAGTTAACACACATACACCTTCTTCTCTGGATTGTACTTTACTTTTTGGCTATCAGTCATGACGCCAAGGTAAGTTTAACTCCATCAGCACCAACCGCATGCTATACCGTGTCTTAATTAATTCCCGTAGATTAGGATCTACTCCATTTAGGTATATCTCCAACCTTTGCTTCCATTGTGGGTAATCATCTAACGTTATGAGCTTAGGAGGCTTATTGTGATTCCCCACTTCATTTTCCAGAAGCAATAGATTCTGGATCCGTGAATCCCTACCTGCTGTGAACAAAACTGTTGTACTTGTGCGAATGAAAGAATGTGATTAGGCTATTCGTGCGATTGAACAATGCGGATGGTTCAATCGTGCGACTGAACAGATGTGGATAGTTCAATCGTGCGACTGAACAAATGCGGATGAACAATGCAAATAATGATCGTCAGTCGTACGAATGGATGAACGACTGAGCCAATCGTGCGTATAAGAGGTGCGAATGGGTTCAGTCATGTGATTGAGTCAATCGTGCGACTGAAGGCTGCTGTTTTTGCAAAAACGAAGGTTTTGAACACTTTGACACAAAAACATGAATTTCTCACGAATCCTAATTGCCGTATGCCGAAAAATGTTAACTTTTTGACCTGGAGACGTCGAAAACACTATTTGACACAAAAAGATTGAGTTTTTGAGTGAAAATCACGATTTTGATATCAAAATGGATTGAATCACATGCAAATCAAGAGCCAAAGCTCTGATACCACTTGTTAGGACCGTTTAGGTACGTAGTACTAACTGATTTACGTGTATGCCAAACCAAATAATGCGGAATCCTATTTGATTGGTAATCCAATCAGTGAGAACACAAGTATAATCGATCTAAGAATAAATCAAAATGTTAAGAATGATTGTAAGATGATTAACTGTGATCTATGAACTTGGAACAGGTCTTCGTGGGTCTGTGGACGGCTAGGGTATTATTTAGTGCGAAGGTATCGAAATGTTACCTTTTTCCACGAACTAAGTGGTATTTATAGGATAGGGTTTTCCATTTGTGCGACTGAACAATTTGCATTGTTCGGTTGTGCGACTGAAGCATGCGGTTGATCCATCCGCACGATTGAAGGTCCAATCGTGCGACTGAGTTAATCTCATGTTACACTCATGCAACTGATCTAGTGTCCTGGTCCAGTCGTGCGACTAGTTCATTAGCATGAAGTATTAATGCGTATGGTCCATTCGCATGAGAACTTCGCACGATTAAGTTTAAGCACGTTTCTCCATCATTATTGACTAAGAACTGTGTAAACAACCTCAAACCTATATAGTTAGTTCAATATGCGTTATCACACAATAATCAATGAAATATTAAACATTGTAAGCATCACCAACACATTACATTTTATTCATACCCATTCTGTTACATATACGTAAGACATGAAAGACATTTTACGTTTTAGCTCCTAAACTAGGTATACATGTATCTACAAGGGTGTTGTCCAAATCTATTTTGGGGAACTCTGTAGGAGTTCCCGCATCATGAAGCTCAAGTTGCTCTCTGATGAGTTGTTCGGAAATGACTAACTCCTGGCGACAATGCTTGATCTTATTTACCGAACCCCATTTAGGGTTTCAATCTGACCATTGGTCCAAAATTCAGCCATATGATTTGAGTAAACGGTAGGGTTAACAGTCAGAGCAGTGTAGTAAGATGATTGGGTATGAGAAGTCAGCATCTCTTGAAGAATCAAGAATTGCAATGTTGGACCAAAAGAACCAATGAGCCTAATCAGAAAAACCTCTAAGTCCTACAAACATGACAACAACTGCTGAAGACTTGATCAGCTGTTGTAACAAAGTCTGAAGATCAACAGCTGAAGACTAAAGTACTGAAGACTTCAACAGCGGAAGACTAAAGTACTAAAGACTTCAACAGCTGAAGACTAAAGTACTGAAGACTTCAACAGCTGAAGACCAAAGTCTGAAGATCAACAGCTGAAGACTAAAGTACTGAAGACTTTAACAGCTGAAGACTAAAGTACTGAAGAATTCAACATCTGAAGACCAAAGTCTGAAGATCAACAGCTAAAGAACAAAGTCTGAGATCAACAGCTGAAGACTAAAGTACTGAAGACTTTAACAGCTGAAGACTAAAGTACTGAAGAATTCAACATCTGAAGACCAAAGTCTGAAGATCAACAGCTAAAGAACAAAGTACTGAAGATCAACAGCTGAAGTACAAAGACTGAAGACATCAGCTGATAACAACAGCTGAGTTCAAGTACAAGTACTGAAACCTTTAGAGTTTGTTACAACAGCTGAAGAAGCATTCTTCAGTTGTTGTGATGGTTTCCTTTCAGTAGTTTTCTTTTCGTTTCAGTATTTGTAAAACAACTAAAGATCATGTTCTTTAGTCATTGTAGTTTCAGTAATTTCTTCAGTAGTTGTAGTGATAGTTAACACTTAGCATTTTTATAAGAAGATGTCAGCTGTTTGACATCTTCAGTAGTTGTGTTAACTATCAGTAGTTTGAATAAATTTTGTTAGATGTCACTATCAAGTGACATCAGCAGACTTCACATCTCTTATATAAGAGGTGTTGACCTAATTGTATGTGTGACATTCTGCTACCACGAAAGCAAATATTGAATGAAATATCTTTTGCAGAATTCTCTCTGTCTATAACCGTTTGTTCCAATCAAATGGTTCCGAAGAAGAAGGAGCAATACTCAGATGATGATCGGAAACTGTTTGAGATTGATGCTAAAGCGCATGGTATTCTGGCCATGGCTTTGCCCAATGAAATCTATTCAGGGCTTATGCATCATGAAACTGCTCATGACCTCTGGAATGCACTGAAGGAACAATTCGGTGGCACAGATGAGGTCTTAGCAAACAACAGAGAAATCCTCGCCCGACAATATGAGACATTCTCTCATAGAAAGGGTGAGACACTGACTCAAAAGTTTGAGCGTTTTTCCTGTTTGATCTCTGAGCTGAAAATAGTGAAACAGGAATACACCAACAGCCAGATGAATAACCGATTCCTCAGATCACTACCTGAGAGATGGGACACATACACTATTGTCCTACGCTCCAGTGCAAATCTGGATAGCATATCTCTCACCCAACTTCATGGGAAACTGCTTACATTCGAAAGAGAGATAGAGAAGAAAAGGAACTGTCATCATGAGTAAAGCTCACTGATGACTTTGTACCAGGGAACACTGCCTTGGTTGGTCATGAGTCAGAATATGCTGCATCTGAAAGCAATTATGATGAGCATATAGATTTCTCTTCAAACGGTTCTGATCATGCATTTGTTGGTATTGATAGTCATTCTGGCAGTAATAGTGACAATCTATGCTTCATCATGGATGATCTGAAGGGAATTGCTGATGATGATTTAGAAGAGATGGATATTCTATGCCAAATGGCCTTAGTTAATATCAGATCTCAGAAGTTCTACAAGAGAATTGGCAGGAAATTTCCTGGACTCTCTGGAAAAACCAAAGTTGGTTTTGACAAGAGTAAGTTGAGGTGTCACAATTCCAAAGGCTTGGACACTTTGCAAGAGAGTGTAGATCAATAGGATCTAACTCTTCTGCACCCTTTGTGACTTTTCCTAGCACTAGTCCACAAAACAGAGGGCAACATCCTGCTGGTTCTGGTCATCATTCACACCTTGTATCTCCTGCATACTTTGTCCCCCAGGGTCCAATGTCATATCATTTTCCCTGCTATTACTTGCCTCAGCCAAATCCGTTCAAGCTCCTATTGCACAACAACCAGAAGCATTACCTGAACCTGAACCTTCCTAATCTCATCAACAAACTCAACCTCAACAACATAGCTTTTTCACCCCAGGAGTTGTTGACCGGAGCAGTTTACCAGATGATTTGTCTGGTCATGAACAACTGTTCTCTAGTGCTGGTCAACATGGTGGTGACAGTCCTTTTGGAAATCTAGCTCTTATGGCTTTGGAGTCTGCTGATACTTCATCCTTTAATGCCTCTACACCACAGGTATCACAGGTATCCTCTGAGGAAAAGCCAAACTATGTTCTGAAACATGAATAGCCGCATTTGCATCTATTAGAGAAGCAAATGTAGCTTTAACTAACAAGAACATTGAGCTAGAACAAACAATTTCCAAAAGAAAAGCTGAATTTGAGTCTGTGCTTAATGATAAGAATGATGAGATTTACAAACTTAAATGCCGAATCACTGATGATAAGGCTAGGGAAGAGATACTTCTAGAGAAGTACAGAGACCTCAAATAAACACTTGCAACTACCCAGGTAGAGTGTGATCGATGGGTAAATTCTTGCAAGGGTTTTGAAATGCTTCTTAGTAACCAATCTGCTTCCAATGTGAAGTTTGGCATTGGTTATAATCACATTGCTACTCCTACAGATTTTACTCCAAGAGCAAAGGTAGAATCTTATGGTGAAAGCAATACCCAATCCTTTTCATCATGTGATCTATTATCTGATACAGCACCATCAGAAGTAGAAGTCAGCATTAATTCCTCTCAGAACCTATCAGTTGATGTTGATGGTTCAAATGCTAACACTCACATGATCAAAAAGTTGATCACTCCAGGTGATATTTCACAAAGTACTGAAAGTACTAAAAAGAATGTCATAACACCTGGAGAACAAGCCCAAACTACTGCATGTACTAAAGGAAAGAAAACTGCAAGTAGAAAGGGTGGGAAAACTACTGAAGAAGATATCAAGAAAGCAGGTACTAAAGGGAAGAAACTACTAGTACTGATAGCAAACTGCTGAAGAACAAGTCTTCAGTAGTTTCATCTTCTTCAGCAGATGATCAACTTAAGATGAAGAAAAAGCCATGTGAAATATGTGGCTTATTCAATCATCTTACTGATGATTGCTGGTATAAAAAGGGCTCCAAACTCAAACATAATGAAAACATTAAAGAGAAAATGGATAAAAAAAAACTGAGTTTGAAACCAAATTTGTACCAGCAACATCAAAACCTGTGATCCCAAAATCCAAAAAGAAATCCAAAAAGAAAGGGGTTAAACAGCAACAGCTGAGGTTGCTCAAAGAGAGATGGTACAACACAGGAACCCATTAAACTCAAGCACTAATGTGTCTGATGAGCTGAAGGCTTTATCACAAAATCAGACACAACTTGTTATGATGGTTCAACATCTATTGGGGAGAGTCAACCAAGTAGATGCTCCTGTGTTGAAACCACAGAGAAGAAAATCCATGCCAAAGGATTCTTCTTCTTCACCATCTCCATCCCCTCAGGCTGTTATTCATAGCAAGTCTGTTAGTTTACCATATGTTGATATGACCAGACCCAAAACAAAAAGGTTTGGGTCTCAAAAACTAACTAATTGTTTATGATTGCAGGGTTCTTCAACATGCCAAAGTAGCATCTGGTATGTAGACAGTGGGATCTATGCATATGACAGGGAACAGCTCTCTTCTTCATGACTACTCTCAAGGAAAGAAGGGTTTGTCTCTTTTGGCAATGATGCTAAGGGTTACATCATTGGAAAAGCTTTGTCTCCAATGGAGAAATAAGTTTGATGATGTTATAGGTGGAAAATCTCAAGTACAATCTCTTGAGTGTCAGTCAAATGTGTGATAAAGGCCATGTTGCTCTTTTCACCAGTCAGAACTGCAGGATTCTATCATCCAAAGTTCTGAAATTGATTGATAAGGTGTTGGATGATCGCACTCTCTCTGAGGGCCAACAAGACAGGAAGAGCGTATGCCTTAGATCTTTCCAAGAAAATAGATCTCAGAGGCCATCCTTGCCTATTTTCCAAAGCCTCTCCTCAGGAATCTAAACTATGGCACAGAAGGCTGGGTCATGTTAATTTCAAAAACATGAATCAGCTGATCCACAATAGTTTAGTGAGAGGTTTACCAATAAAGGAGTTCCACTGTGATGAAACCTGCACTGCTTGTTTAAAAGAAAACACCACAAAGTCTCATTCCCTCCTATTGAAGAGCCTAAGTCCACTGCCTGCTTGCAATTACTGCATATGGATCTATTTGGTCCTGTGAGAGTGATGAGCATGGTAAAGAAGAAATACTGTCTGGTAATTGTGGATGATTACTCCAGATTTGTATGGACTTTCTTTCGGCATTCAAAGGATGAGGTTGCTCAGAAGATTATCAACTTTGCGTTGTATGTTGAGAAGCAGTATTCCCTTTCAGTCAAGTGTATAAGGAGTGACATGGAACTGAATTCAGAAACCATACACTTGATGAATTTTATCTTTCAAAGGGAATCAAAAGGCGGTTTAGCATCCCAAGGACTCCATAAAAAAATGGAGTAGTGGAGAGAAAGAACAGGACCCTAATTGAAGCTGCAAGGTCTATGTTGGCTGACTCTGGTTTGCCACTGACCTTTTGGGCTGAAGCTGTTAACACAGCTTGCTATGTGCAGAATAGAGCCTTAGTAAATCAGAGGTTGATGAAGACTCCATATGAAGTTCTACATCACTTGGCTCCTCTAATTTCATTTTTCAAAGCATTTGGGTGTCCCTATTTTATTCTCAACACAAAGGATCAACTCCAAATTTTGATCCTAAGGTGGATGCAGGGTATTTTGTTGGTTATCATCTACTTGCAAAGCATACAGAGTCTTCAACTGCATAACAAAGATAGTTGAAGAGACTTTGCATGTGAAGTTTAATGAATCTCCAAAGGATAAGATTCCACAAAACCCTGTGGAGTTGTTTGATTTGGACATACTACAATATGTTCCTTATCAACCTCCAGCTATTGCATATCATGTGGATAAATCATCTTCTGCAGCATGTCTTCCACCTGGTGGTATTGATGATGATGATAATATCAATACTCACCTATTCAAATTTAGTGACCAACTGCATGAGTCTGCTAAACTTGATGTTCCTGTAGCTTCAGCAGTTCCATCCATAACTAATGCTGATGAGAATTATGATTCCTCTACATCTTTTGAGTTACAATCAAATTCTTGGTTTCAAGAGTCTGCATCACATCTGCTGCTGTTGAAGGTTCTACAAACACTTGCACAGATATCATTGTTTATCAAGAGCTGAAGATCACCCAATGTCTCAAATCATTGGTGATATCAATGCTGGAGTTTCAACAAGAAGTCAATTGTCTAACTTCTGCTTCTATGCTCTCTTCATCAGTCAGCTAGAGCCAAAGAACTATGGTGTTGCTTTGAGAGACAATGGATGGGTTGAGCCATGCAGCTTGAGCTACTTCAGTTCAAGAAACAGCAAGTGTGGGAACTGGTTCCTCTACCCCCAGGTAAGTGTGCAATAGGCACTAAATGGGTGTTTAGGAATAAAACTGATGAAATATGGCTTATTGTTAAGAACAAGGCTAGACTGGTTGTACAGGGGTTTTCACAAGAAGAAGGTATTGATTATGATGAAACCTTTTCCCCTGTAGCCAGACTAGAGGCAATTAGATTGTTCTTAGCCTATGCTGCATTCCACCATTTAAAGTTTTTCAAATGGATGTCAAAAGTGCATTTTTATATGGTACAATAAAAGAAGAAGTTTATGTGTGTCAACCACCAGGTTTGAAGAGATATAAACATCCTGAATGGGTGTATAAACTTGATAAGGCTCTTTATGGGTTGAAACAAGCTCCTAGAGCCTGGTATGAGACACTTTCCATTTCTTTTTTCTTAAGAATAATTTCACTAGAGGCTCCATAGATAAAACTTTATTATTAAGAAGGTGGATCAGCATAAGCTACTTGTTCAAATTTATGTTGATGATATTTTTGCATCCTCTGATCCCCAGTTGTGTGTTGATTTACCAAATTAATGAAAAAGAGGTTTGAAATGAGTGCAATGGGAGAATTACAGTTCTTTCTAGGTCTGCAAATCAAACAAAAGGATGATGGAACCTTTATTCGTCAATCAAAATATACAAAAGATCTTTTGAATAAGTTTGATTTACAAAATTGTAAGCCCTGTTCTACTCCCATGTGCAACACCACACAACTGGATGCAGATCAGAAAGGTAAAGCTGTTGATGAAACACTTTACACATGTATGATTGGGTCCTTGATGTATTTAACAGCTTCTAGACCAGACATCATGTTTGCTACTTGTGTGTGTGCTAGATTTCAGGCTGCTCCTAAAGAGTCTCATTTGATTGCAGTCAAGAGGATCTTTAGATATTTGCAAGCTACACAATCTCTAGTTTATGGTATTCCACTGGACACTTGCAAATTAGTTGCTTTTTCAGATAGTGACTATGCAGGGTGCAAGTTAACTAGAAAGTCAACTTCTGGTGGATGTCAATTCCTAGGCAACTGTTTGATTTCTTGGCAGAGTAAGAAACAAACATCTGTTGCTACGTCCACTGCTGAAGCAGAGTACATTGCAGCTGCAAGTTGTACTTCTCAGGTACTCTGGCTTCAGAACCAACTTTTGGATTATGGCATTATAGAGACTAAGACTCCATTATTAATGGATAGTGCTTCAGCTCTGTGCATTGTCAAAAATCTAGTCCAGCACTCTAGGACCAAACATATAGAGATCAGACATCATTTTATTAGGGATTGTTTTGAAAAAGGTCTGATTGATCCTAGTTGTGCCTAGTGCTGATGAGCTTGCAGACATTTTTACTAAGCCTTTGGATAGTTCAACTTTCCAAAACCTAGTGTTACGGCTTGGTATGCTGCAGCTAGAATAAGTGATAAGTACTGATGATCTCAGTAAATAAGTACTGATGATCATTAGTGACCATATCACATATAGTACTGATTCTGTTAAAACAACTGATAAAGTTACAACTACTGATGTAGTTATACTACTGATGTCAGTAAAAACAGATAAGTACTGATGTCCTATGAAACAACTGAAAACAACAAAAAGGCTGATGAGTAAGTGTTGAGGACAGTATGAAACAGCTGAAAGGCTATGAATTGATGAAAACTACTGATGAGAACTTTCTTTTCAGTGTTTTCTACAACTGCTGTTTCATCCTAAACAACTGATGACAAAACCATGTCTTCAGTAGTTTCACAACTACTGATGACTAACACCAAGTCATCAGCTATTTACAACACTAATAACAAAACCATGTCTTCAGTAGTTCACACTACTGATGACTAATACCAAGTTATCAGTTGTTTACAACACCTGAAGACCAACCAGGTTTTCAGTAGTTTCACAACTACTGATGACTAAAACCAAGTATTCAGTTGTTTTCAAACATCTGAAGTCAAAACCATGGTTTTTAGTAGTTTTATAACTGCTGATACCTAAAACCAAGACTTCAGTTGTTTTAACTTCTGAAAGGGTAATACCATGTCATCAGTCGTTTAAAACTACTGATGAATAACACCAAACCCTTCAGTCGTTTTCTAACCCTTACCCTATAAATACCCAATACCTAATCCTTCAGAGCTTCATCCTCTTCAAACAAACCTAACGTTCAACCCAAACTTCTCTCTCATTAATGGCAACCATGCAGCTTAAACCACGACATAACTGTTTGCCTACCTCACAAAATCACCTTTCTGACAAAGTTCGATCACGCCATTGATCTAATGGTCCAATCTCCCTACCAAACGGCCTTCCTTCTAAATCCCACAATTCATGCCGAATCCTTACACCAGTTTTGGACTAACGTCACCTTATAACTGGGGAGAACAACACCAAGTCTCTCAGTCGTTCTCCAACACCATCAAGTGGTCATCACTCCGGAAATCATTCGCCAACCCCAACTTGGATGATGCCACTTTCCCCGCTGGGTATCCAAGGGCACAGCTGATTTATCCTTTGCCCACCATGGATATCAGGGAAACCTCAGTGCCTCTACCATCCTGAAGAAAGCATTTCCATGATGCAGAACGTCTTATCTTTCACATGGTAAATGTTTGCTTAGCTCCTAAGACTTCCTCTTGGGATCAAATGTCTACAAGGTGGCAGCAGGTATTATTCTCTATCCTTGAGCAACAAGACTTAACTTTTCTGAAATTATTTTTCTTCAACTTAAGATATGGCCTCAAACCTCTTTCTAATCGATGGATATTATATCCCCGTTTCATTATGCCATCATAGAGATTCAGCTGAAAGCTGAGGGACTTGTTGCTTTGGAGTCCCTGCAATGGCTGTATTGCCTGAAGTATACTCCAGGCACAACTCTGACCAAACACTGAAACAGGCTGCCAAGCTGCAAAACCCACGCAGTTGGAACCCACAGCCACCACCTCCAGATCCAAAGTCCCCACCAAACCCAAATCCAAAAAGCCAAAAAAGGCTACTCAGGGAGATGAGTCCCCTGAGGTGCCCCTGTACCACAAACACAGGAAACACATACTGGTATTAACCCCCAGTTGTGTCCAAGACTCAACCTGCCAAAGCAGCACATGTATCCTCTCAACAATCCTGTTGCAACAATATTGGGGAACCCACACTGCTGGAACCTATCTCACTTGAGAGGGTTACCATTGAAACACCATTCACCCCGGGTGCAATCTGCTTCTATCCAATCACCACATGCAACCGCCCCCCAAAGTCCTACATTAATTGTTGCAAAAGTGCTGAGTCAGTTGCACTCCTCACCCCCTCCCCAAATACCAATTACAACTGGGAATACCTTTACCATTGAGGGGGAGGACCAAGTGCCTGATAACTGACACACACAGGTTACATGTTCCATCTCCTAGTGTAGAAAAGGAGATTGGAACTTTTGGTGAGGCTGCAACTTATCCTGCTTCAGCATATGATCAGGATGTAGTTGGCATCATCTAAGACCTTACCAGAGGCAACTGCTGATGAAGGACATAGTCCTTGAGGCAGGAAGTCCCCAGTTCCAAGACAAGGGGCACATGCTACAACTGATCTACACTCAGTGCATGTTCATCCTCATTATATCAGGAGGTCAGGTGATTCAGTAACTACTGATGATGACCTGGGCTTCTTTTACGATGTGTTAGCCCAAAACACCATCCTGGAAGAGTAGGTGAGTAGACTCAAAGAGCTGCTTGCCAAAACTTCTGAGGATCAAAGACCATCTGCCCCTCAAACCCCACAGATGGCACCTTCATCTGAAGGTCTCCCAACACAGAGCCACTCCCAAATACTCAGCCACCTGCCTCTGCTTCTGGCACTATTACTCAGGAACAGAACCCCCCTGAGCAAATAGCTGCTATCTTTCAAAATTCCCTACCTCTCATCACACCTATCATCACTGATATAGTGATCAAAACCATTGATGAGAGGCTTTCCTCAGTAATACAACACCTTGATAGAGGAAGTTGTGGGCAAAAAGCTTTCTGACAATCAAACCCTTGCAACCAATGCAACCAAAAAGGGGGAGATCAGTCAGTGAAAGCAAAAAGAAAGAGGAGTGCAGAGAGGAAAGAAAAAGAAAGAAACAGAAGTGACAGAAGTGGAAAAGGAGAAGGAGTTGCTGTGGAGACTGAAAAAGAGAAGGAGAGGGAAGCTGACATGGAGAAATCAAAGAAAAGAAAGAATGAAAAGGAGACTGCCTTGGAGCTGATGGTGAAAGAGGCAGATGCCGAACACAGCAGATCAATGGATAACATCATTGATCAGTTGTTTAGGTAAGGCCATGACACTGACAAACTTGACTCTGAGATCAGAAGATTAGAGATTGAAGAAATCCAAACTAGATGGGCAAGTTATGATGTGTTAGAAAGAGAAAGGCTGAAGATCATGATCAGGTTTATAGCAAAATATCTTGGAAGATCATTAATCGAAATCAAGGCTTGGTCCAGGGATAGCATCTTGGCAATAACCAGCAAGATCTGTTCGTCTGAAGTATACACTAAAGGATTAGTTATTGAAGCTTTGAATGAAGCTGGTGCTGGGAGCAGCACAGAACTAGTCAAGCAATCTAAAGCCACACTCACCTCCAAAATGCTAGAACAGCCTGTCAACATTCCCACACCAAAACCACCAAACAACAACCCACCAAACCAACTCCCTTACCCTCAAAACCAATAGCCGATGATGTACCCCAGAAGAAGAAGAGAAGGGTATTGAGGCTAGAAGAAGATGACGAAGATAATGATGAAGATGAAGATAGGCTGCCACTCTTAGCTGTTATACAGTTGCCGAAGGCCAAAAGTCACTCTCCAACAATACTCCTGAAACTCAAAGACAATTTGTGAAAGTGAAGTAGAAGAAGAAGAGCTTCACAAACAACATGATGAGGAATTGTTGAGGAGGGTTGACAAAGCATATGCTGCCACATCTTAAATCATCAACATGAAGAAGCATGCTCTTAGATTATACACTCTTAAACATACATTTCAATATCAAAAGGAGAGAGTGAGGATTTGGCCTGATCCCAGGGTGTCTCACAGGATTCACAAGAAAAACATTCCACAGAGATAAATTGGTCAAGTGAAGAAAATTGTAGATGAAGTGATCTCACTGGTCTTTGTAGTATCACCCTGGGAAATCATAGATGTCTTCAAGAAAGCCTAAAGTTAACTACCCCACAGAAGATGCTGGAAAATAAAATGGTGAAAAAGGGGTTAGTATATAAGAGGCTTGAGGAAGTCAGAAAGAATGAGCTCCAGTTGTTCCTAGAGGGTAATCACCCTGATGAATTTGCTTATAGAATAATAACAACTGTGGAGCTAAAGAATGGGAAACAGGTCAAATACCTATTTGAGTACTATGGGCCAGAATCATTATTTGAAGGAGGTGCTGAAGAGCTGACATGGAGGAACAAATTACCTTCCTGAGGCCTATACAAGAGAGTCATACAGACTCATAGTGGGGAAGTAGATCTCATGGATGCGGTAACAGCTCTGTGTCCAGTTCTCCAAGACAGAGTTCCCATTCATACTTTGCCAAACACATCATTGAGACTTCTTCCCAGGCCTGTGCTTACAAGGGTCACTTCTGAGCTGATCTAGAAGACAAAAAGACCAATCCTTCTGCCATAATAAGTGGGACATCTTCAATAAGTTTAGAGGTTTTGGCTGCATTGGTTCAGGGGGAGTTTGTTGGACCAAAAGAACCAATGAGCTTGATCAGAAAAACCTCTAAGTCCTACAGACATCACAACAACTGCTGAAGACTTGATCAGCTGTTGTAACAAAGTCTGAAGATCAATAGCTGAAGACTAAAGTACTGAAGACTTCAACAGCTGAAGACTAAAGTACTGAAGACTTCAACAGCCAAGACTAAAGTACTAAAGACTTCAAGAGCTGAAGACCAAAGCCTGAAGATCAACAGCTGAAGACTAAAGTACTGAAGACTTCAACAGCTGAAGACTAAAGTACTGAAGACTTCAACAGCTGAAGACCAAAGTCTGAAGATCAACAGCTGAAGAACAAAGTATTGAAGATCAACAGCTGAAGTACAAAGACTGAAGACATCAGCTGATGACAACAGCTGATGTTCAAGTACAAGTACTGAAGCCTTCAGAGTTGTTACAACAGCTGAAGAAGCATTCTTCAGTTGTTGTGATGGTTTCCTTTCAGTAGTTTTCTTTTTGTTTCAGTATTTGTAAAACAACTGAAGAGCATGTTCTTCAGTCGTTGTAGTTCCGGTAATTTCTTTAGTAGTTGTAGTGATAGTTAACACTTAGCATTTTTGTAAGAAGATGTCAGCTATTTGACATCTTCAGTAGTTGTGTTAACAATCAGTAGTTTGAATAAATTCTGTTAGATGTCACTATCAAGTGACATCAGCAGACGTCACATCTCTTATATAAGAGGTGTTGTCCTAATTGTATGTGTGACATTCTGTTACCACGAAAGCGAATATTGAATGAAATATCTTTTGCAGAATTCTCTCTGTCTATAACCGTTTGTTCTTACGTTGAATATCTTTTGTGTTCTTGTGAATTGGCTAATTCATTGTTTGATTTCCGTTGCTATACTCTCTAATCAATCAAACGTAGATCACTGATCCTAACATGCAACTTGGTTGTGCTGAGGGTTAAGTGCCATTTGAAAAAGTTGTAGGAAGATGAGTTTGGACTTGGGTAAATTGGAGATGAAGGAAGCTTTTAGGGCAGTAAAATTTGGTAAGAAGATGAAAGTGAGTAGTCGAGGTTATTTAAATGGGTGAAATAGTGGTTTAGGGGGTTAGGATAAGATGATGTGATGTTTTAGTGGCTGATGTAACAAGGGGCGGTAAGGTTTAGTTCATTTAAATATACCGACATCATTAACAAAATCTTCACCTTTTATAGAGTGGGGCCCAAAAGATTTGTGTTACATAGTAAAGTCTTTCTTCCGAGTATAAAGCATTTCCGAAGGTAATTGTCTTCCGAAGGCAATATTTACTTCTGAAGGTAGAGTTCTATTTCTGAGAGTAAAGTTTGCTTTCTGAATGCAGAGTTTTATAAGCTTTGGAAGTAGATCTGATATGCAATCAATCACTTCTTCAGAGACTAAAAAGTCTTTTGAGAAGGAAATTATCCTCGGAGGAATTTTCTTTGGAAGATATGTGAAACATCTTTCCAAAGGTAATTCCTCTTCAGAAGAATTTATACTTGGTGAAAATTTTCAGAGAGAGACCTTTTGTAACAAGGCTTAGATTGTTTTGATATAAGACTTAAATATTTTAAAAGGTTTCCAAAAAGATAGACAAATCAATGTTTATCATCCCAATAGCTGTAATGAGATACTTAAATCTTAGTTCATCAAAAGCTTTGGTGAACAAGTCAGCATATTGTTCATTGAATCAACTTTGATTAGCTTGATTAGATTTTTCTCATGAATATGTCTAATGATATGGTACCTAATATCAATATGCTTTGTCTTGACGTGCTTCATAGGATTTTTAGTTATTGAGATAGCATTGTTGTTGTCAATGTGAATAGGAGTGCTTATGAAGTTGAATCCATGGTTTATCATTTGGTTCTGACTCCACAAAAGCTAAGCACAACAACTTGCAGTAGCAATGTATTCTGCTACTGTAGTTGATGTAGAGACACAAGATTGCTTGTTGCATTGCCATGAGATGATCCTTCCACCAAGAAATTGGCATCCACCTGATGTTGATTTCTTGTTGATGTTCCAGCCACCATAGTCACTGTTGGAGTAGCCATAGAGATTGAAATTGTTGTTCCTTGGATACCAGAGACCTAATTTAGGTGCTCCTTTGAGGTATCTAAGGATTCTCTTGGCAACCACTAGGTGAGACACCTTTGGAGTAGTCTGATATCTTGCACAAATGCAGGTTGCAAACATGATATCACATCAGCTTGCTATGAGATATATCAAAGAACCAATAATTGCCCTATACTGATGTTGATTAGTATCCTCCCCCATAGAGTCAGGACATAGATAATGGTTTCTGGGTGTGGGTGTCTTGGCTGACTTACAATCTTACATGTCAAATCTTTATAACATTCATTGACATACTTAGATAGATTGATGAAAAACCCTTCCTTCATTTGATTCACTTGAATTCCTAGGAAAAAGTCCATTTTTCCCATGGAAATCATCTTAAACATTTTCTTCATGATGCTTTGAAAGTCTTTACATAATTGGTCATGTAAGGGACCAAATATGATTTCATCAACATAGACTTGAACAAGCAAGATGTCCTTTCTAGACTTCCTTATGACAAGAGTTATCAATGGTACCTCTAGTGTAACCATTCTTCAGGAGAAACTGAGACAATGTCTCATGCCATAACCTAGGTGCTTGGTGCAGCCCATATAGAGCTTTATCCAATTTGCACAGATAGTTAGGGTGTTGTGGGTATTCAAATCCTAGAGGCTGGCACACATAGATTTCCCTATATATATCTCCATATAGAAAGGCACACTTGACATCAAGTCGGTGGACAGTGAAATCCTTGGATGCAGCATAGGCAAGGAAGATCCTAACTGCCTCAAGTCTTGCAACATTTGCAAAGACATCAGTATAATCGATTCCCTCCGCTTGAGTGTATCTTGAACCACTAGTCTTGCTTTGTTCTTGAGGATCCAACCTGTATCATCTCTCTTGTTTCTAAAAACCCATTTTGTGCCTATAGGTACTTGACTAAATGGTAGTAGACATAGGTTCCAAACCTTTTGACAGTTGAATTAAAGAAGCTCCTCTTGCATTGATTCAATCCTGCTACTATCTTTCAAGGCATTGCTACTATCTTTCATGGCATCTTCTACCTTCTTGGGTTCCATTTGTGATAAGAAGCATGAGTACAAGTAGACATTCCCATGATGAGTTTGTCCTCTTGTTCTCACACCTTAGAGACATCCCTTATGATGTTCTCAGCTAGATGAGTGTTGTTAATTCTAAGTCGAGGAATTACCTCTAGTTGTAAAGATAGATCCAGATTGGACATATTTTGCACAAGAGCTTGAACACTTCATCCAGCTGCTGTTTCAAACTCATTCAATGAGGACTAATTGAATGAATGACAGACATCATCATTTGTTGTTTGTGAAGCAGCATTAATAGTTTCATGTTCCTTCAAGATGCTACATCCATCAGATTGGTGTTGTACTATGTCACCTGATGAAATTTGAGGGTCAAGGGGTGAATCACTGGTTGAACCTCTACTATCCCTTGAGATAGTCATACTGTCTGTTTTTCCAATTAAGGGAGCTTGATTTGTTGTAGCTCTTGGAGAATTTGGAATAGGTCTGTAGGTCAAATAATTGGTCATCATCAGAATACTTTAAGAACCAGTTCCAGCTCAAACATTATCACAAGATGGTTTAGAATAGTTTGGAAACAATTTTAAGTCAAAAATATGATCAAGGCCATTCCCCATAACAGAAGGAGTGTGCTCATTGACAACAATGTTGGATGATTCCTCAAATTGTTGACTTTTGATGTTTTTAAACTCTATAAGCTTCAGAGTTAGAGGAGTATCCAACAAAGATAGCATCATCTGACTTTTCAGCAAACTTTGCCAAATTGTCGTTTGTGTTAAGTATAGTGCCCCTGCTGCTAAAGGACCTTAGAAAGCCAATGAATGGTGGCCTCTTGTTCCATAGCTCATAAGGGTTTTTCCATGTGGCTTTACTACAAGAACCCTGCTCTGCACATAGCAGGCAATACTGACTGCCTCTGCCTAGAAGATTAGAGGCAACTTTGAATCAGCTAACATAGTTCGAGCAACCTCAATAAGAATTTCTGGGAGCACTATATTGTCTGGAATCCCTTTAGAGCTACAAAATGAGAACGAGGTTCTTAAACTTAGTCCCTTGGTCACTTCTAACTATTTTAACCTTGTGATCAATTTAATTTGCTATCTTAAGAATAAAAGATTTTAACGTTTCAGCAGTTTCATCTTTTGATCTTTAAAAGAATACCCATGTAAATCTTGTAAAATCATCAATAATCACAAGGGAGTATGATTTCTTTCCAATGCTCATTATACTTGTAGGACCAAATAGATCTATGTGTTTGGTTTGTTGGACCAAATCAAACTAGTTTAACCATTTAATTGAAAACACGGCGGATTCACACCTAATACTATCTTTTGTAATCTGAAAATAAGGTTCATTTCATAACAACAACAAACCCAAGAACATAAGGATCTTCTATATGTTTTGAACTAGCTATCACCAATAAATAACAACCCAAATAAGCCATACATACTACCTTCCAAAGACTGCTGAATACGAGATATAGATGAGGAGAATGATGTTCTTGAACAGCCAAAACACCAAGAAGAGGTGTCCTCAAGCTTCCATACGCACAAGCATCAAGCATACACCATTCTTGCTAGGATTTGAGCACCAAATCGGATCAAGAAGGCTGCTGGAACCTTGTTCCAGCCGTGAACAATCAACAAGCTGCTAGACCTTTATTCCAGCCGTGATATCTTTCTTCCAAAAGAAGAGTGATGTTCTTGTGACCCTTTTGCATATGAGAGAGTCAGAGAGATCTGAATGGAGAGTGTGTGTATTCAAGCAATGAAAAAGATTCCAAAACATAAGCCTAAAAAAACCCCTTAATGGGGCGGCAGAACCTTTTGGTCTTTTAGGGTTTTCCCCTCAAAACCTTTTAATCTTTGTTAAAATAATGTTTTTAATAAGTTATGTAATTACCCCTTAAATTATATAACTTATACACACACTCATATTATTTGATGTTATTTAACCAATTTAAACAACATTACAAATAATATTCACGAACAAAATATCTATACAGGTTGTTCAATCTAATATGCAACTTATTTAGAAAACCCATTTTCTATATTGGTGTATTTATTTAATTGTATGATCATATCATCAATTAAATAATATTTGGTGTTTGCTAAGCTTGTTATTGGGTATGACCCGACTTGGATCATGACGTACTAACCACATCAATGTTCTATGTGTCTTGGGCATAAAGAATCCATCAATCTCCCACTTGCACAAGATATATAAAAGATTGATGCAAGTAGTAAATACCGCCTAACAACAGTTTACTACCCTTATACGCATGACTTAAAGCCATTCAATAACATCATCCCCTTCAAGTATCCAACTTGAAATGATTTAGGTGAATCAATCATTTATCCTTTTGTTTCAGATGTCATGTTAAATCCAAGGACATAGAATGATCATTCCTTATTGATTTAACTTAACCAGGCCTTAGACATCTTGCTCTCAACGAATAAGAGGAACAAATTCCATCTTGACTACATACGTTTTTCACAATCACCTCGTGTTACTCCTGAACATAGCCTTATGTACAGCCCATTATTTCAAAGTAGTGAAGAACTAGCTCAAAGTATAACATTTGGTGAATAGCAAAACCCAATATGTATCTCAGGTCAGAGGATACTAAATGATATTCACCTTTACTCAAATTACTTATGATCAATCTAGAAGATTCCATGTAGTAAAATTGAGATGTGGGTCAATCCAATATTTGTATCCCACAAATATCTATGAACCTTGGCAGCAACCAATTGCTCTATATTCATTCCTTATGAATATCCACAAATCCATGTTCATAATAGTCTTACATTCATATTTGTTCCCACAAACATGACCGACTAAGGACATTTAGAATAATAAACATATTCATGGATCTATACATGCTAAAATGAATATAACTAAAAATATCACAAGTATATAAATAGTTAAATATTACATTGTTTTAAACTTTTAAATACTAAACAGATCAATTCCACTCACTAGAATATCTAAGTCCTAAGGCACAAGTATGACTTTCATGCTTTGCCCTCTCAAGAAGCTTCGTGAGTGGATCCGCAATGTATTGATCGGTGTGAACTTTACGAATACATATTTTTCCCTTTTCAACTTCATCCCTTATGTAGTTGAATTTCCGCTCAATGTGCCTAGCCTTTTGAAGAGGACAGGGTACCTTGATTCATGTAATCATACCCTTGTGATCACAAAAGGATTTCTAGGGGTCTTGAATGGTAGAGACCACCCTAGGTAGGTGATAAATTTCTTTATCCATGCAGCTTCCTGAGCTTCTAATGATGTGGCTATGTATTCGGATGTTGTAGTGGACAATGCTACTACACTCATAATGAAGACTACCCCGATTGAGAATCATCTCGAACGGTTTGGAACTTGCATCCATGTAACCCTTTACAACAAGTTCCTCTCCATCAGATCCCTATATTAGAAACATTTCCTTAGTCCTTCTAAGGTATTTCAATATACTTTTAATAGTCATCCAATGGCTATTATTGGATTCTACTAATATCTGCTCATCATGATTAACGCGCATGACTCGTCCAGTCTAGTGCATATCAGCGCATACATGATGGATCCTATAGCTAATGCATATGGGATGTCCTTTATTTGATATTGCTCATCTTTGAGCTTGGATATTGAGATGTACTCAATAGTGTCCCTCTTTGAATAGGTACCATACCTTTCTCAGTGTTTTCAGTCTTGAACCCTTTCAAGACTTTATCAATATATGCACTTTGGCTAAAACCTATCAACCGCATCGATCTATCCCTATAGATCTTTATTCCAAAATATAGGCGGCTTCACCGAGATTTATGGAAAAACAACTTCCAAGCCAGGTTTTTCACACCTTCCATGGTTGGAATATCATTCCAAAAGGTAGTATGTCATTAACATACAATACTAAGAATGTTATTATGCTCCCACTAGCCTTCTTACATACACAAGCCTCGTCAGCGTTCTTGATGAAACCAAATTTTGATCTCTTCATCAAAACATTGATTCCAACTTTCTCGATGCTTATTGTGTAGTCGCTGGATCGGTAAACATCCGAGCATGTTCTTGACGGAAGGATAAACAACAGCACAAACCAAAAAGTCAAATAATAATACGAACTATAATTGAATGGTTTCATTGATAAATCCTAACGATTACAAGTTCGTTACAGCATAAGAATCAAGACTCTTGGCAAGGGGAAGATCGAGCATGATCTCCCCTCTCATCCGGCAGCCCTAGGCTCCGGGCAAACTCCTATCTCAACCTCTTTTCCTTCTACACATTAAAACTGGTATATATAAGCCTCGACCCATATTAGATGCGACTGGGCCCATTCGTGCGATTGGACCATGCGTATGGGTCCAATCGTACGACTGGACCATGTGTATGGTTCAATCGTACGACTGGACCATTCTTATGGTTCAGTCTTACGAATGTCCCAATCGCATCTCTCAGTCGCACGGCTGGTCCATTAGCATGGCTCAGTCGTACGACTGAGTCTCATTCGCATATGCTCCTACGAATGACCCAGTTTCATGTGTTTACAACATATCAGGTGTATTACATTAAGCCTAGACTATTGGACAAGCGACGGACACACTATATATGATTATATATGCTCCAACACTTGATTCAATCCATAGATTGACTTCTTTAACTTGCATACTTTTAGGATGCTCTGGATCGACAAAACCATCTGACTGTACCATATGGACAGTCTCTTCGAGATGTCTATTAAGACAAGTGGTTTTGACATCCATTTGCCAAATCTCATAGTCGTAATATGCAGCTATGGCAAATAATATCTTAATTGACTTTAGCATTGCCACAGGCGAGAAAATCTCATCATAATCAACCCCTTGATTTTGAGTGAAACCTTTTGCTACAAGTCTTGCTTTGTAAGTATCCAAGTTTCCATGTTATCTATTTTCTTATTGAAACCCATTTGCATCCAACCGGTTTGGAGTTAAGTGGAGGGTCAACCAATTCCTAAACTGATTGTCATACGTGGATTGCATTAACGTTCATGGCATCCAGCCATTTGTCACAATCTCAATTGGACATTGCTTCATGGTATGTAGTTTGTTCATTGGAGTAAACCATGTAGCATCCATTCATGAAAAATCCATATCTTTCGGGTGGAATGCTAACTCTACCAGATCTGCGAACGTTTTATGTGTATTGACCAACCTCTTGATCATCATCAACAACCTCTTGTTGATAGCTAGTGTCAACCAAGTGTGTCTCGGCTTGTGGATCTTGATCCTCATCAAATTCCACTATTCTATACGTTATTCCTTCCATAAGGAATTTAGTTTCCAAGAACTCAGCCTTTTGAGCAATAATACCCTTGCTCTGTTGGATCAAAGAAGTAGTATCCTATACAGTCTTTGGGATATCCAACAAATATACACTTAGTGAATCGACTATCTTGGTCAGGGCCATATTCAAATATGAGCTTCGGAGAGCATTGCGAACCCCAAAATGATAGAGGTAGTGAGCTTATAGCCATCATAGATTGAACCATATCCAATAGGGTTCGATTTCTCCTTTCAGACACACCATTATGTTGTCGTGTTCCAGGTGGAGTATGTTGTGAGACGATCCCACAACTTCTTAGATGGTACTAAAAAGCATTACAGAGGTATTCACCTCCTCTATCTGAACGAAGAACTTTGATAGTATTATAGAGTTGATTTTCTACTTCATCCTTGATGGTTTTGAACATTTCAAAAGCTTCATGTTTGTGTGTCATCATGTACACATAACCATAGCGACTATAATGGTCGTAAAGGTGATGAAGTATCTTTCACCATTTCTAGTCATTGTCTTAAAAGGGCCACATACATCCGAATGTATGAATCCTAATAAATCATTTGCCCTCTCGTTAGTGCCACTAAAGGGCGATTTGGTCATCTAGCTTGTAAACCAGATTCACACTTATCAAATGAAACATTTTCATTTGCTTTTCAAAAGACCATTCTTTCGAGTGTTTGAATCTGATTCTTGTTTTATGTGACCAAGATGACAATGTCAAAGATAAGAATCACTTAAAACCATTTTAAGTTTCTTGGTGCTTGTTTGGTATAATGAACCATTCATAGATTTCATTAAAAGGCATAGCCTTGAAATAAATACATCATCCACACAAATATAAAATACCATCGTTAACAAACTTTAATTTATTACCACATTGTTCTTAAAGGGAAAACAAAATTATGTTCCTAGTCTAACTAGGAGCATACAAAATGTTCTTAAGAACAACTTCCAAACTATTTGAAAGTTTCAAAATATTGTCTCTTTGGGCCTCGACATCAACTTTTGCTCCATTTCCCATGTAGAGACAGTGTCTCCCTTCTTGAAGTGCATATTTCTTTTGAACCCCTGCAACAAGTTGCATATGTGAGTTCCACATCCGGTATCTAATACCCATGTGTTTGAAGAAATAACATTTCAACCAATGTGAATTGTGAAAGTTGTACTTGAGGTTTGCCGAGCATCCCTCTTGTTTCTCAACTCTTTGAGATAGGTTGGACAATACTTTTAACAATGTCCTATCTCTCCATACTCAAAGCATGGATCGTTCTCCGTTACCTTAGGCTTCTCACCTTAGGCTTTGGAGGTTCTGCTTTAGCCTTTCCTTTCCTCTTTCCTCTCCTCTTTCCTTTGATGTACCCCTTTCCTTTGGCAACATTTGCCTTGGGATCAGGGAATGGCCTTTTCTTATTGCCTTTCTCATTGATCGAGAGAACAGGTAGAACCTTTCTACCCATCCCTGCCTCACCAGTGCTCTTCCTCACCCGTTCATATTGTAAATCATTATGAATGTCTCAAACCTTTTAGTTAGGCCACTAAGGATCAAATCCGTGGCCAACTCCTTTGAGACGGACAATTAAGCCGCTCGAGGCGATCAACGTGGCTTTTTATCGTAAGAACGTAAGATGATACGATTGGGTTTCTTCCATATGACACGCATGAAGTGCTCGAACCGTTTCAGAGTCCGGGAAACATAGTTCCCACACATGAGGCATGAAACTTGGATGAGATCCTTAGTATATTGAAGCCAATCGTCATAGGCCTCAACATCCACAGGGTCGGGTTGGTCAGGAATAGGATCGTCAAGGACATAGGCCTTTTTCTCTTACTTGAGAACAATTGTCAAGTTTTAATACCAGTCCATAAAGTTATCGTGGTTAAGTCGATCACATTCTAAGATGGTTCTCAGTGATAGGGTAGGGACGGTCGGGGTGGTAGCATTATTGTTTGCGGCCATTACTAAAAATTTACAAAGTTGATTTTAGTATTTCTGAAAAATTGAATTTTAATTATTAATACCCTTTACACGTCTCATAGACAATTAATAATAAAATCTAGAATCCAACGTTACATTTAAATGATGGTTAGGTGACCTTTATCCCATTATTTAAATTAACAAGGTAGTCAACATTTGACCATTGCAACCTATTGCAACTTCAAGCTTTATGGGATCGGTTAAACATCTTATGTTTAGTCGGCATGTAAAATCCAATCAACACCATTGTACGCCATGCTTCGGTGACCCTATGCACATGGTTTCCAATTCAAGTCGTCCTACTTACACACACGTGTCAGTTTACACATACACGTGGTTAGGTGACCTTTATCTCACAAGTATGTTAAGCCCACCTCAAACACACAAGTTCCCTAAAAGTGGTTAGGTAACCTTTATCCCACAAGTAGTTCTCAAGTGATTCGAGTGTCGTGTAAAAGGATGGTGTTTAACTTGTTTCCAAAGGGATTTAAGTTTCCATTAATTCTAGTTATGAAAACTCTATGTACCATGTATTCGCATGCTTTCAAATACATGGTACCCTATGGTTCTTTTTTAATAAAACCTCTTTTATTTTGAAATCATTAATCCTTTTAATAACCTTTTATTAGTCACTTAATGTTTAGGAACCAAAAAATTCAGCTTGTTATGATAATTTATTTAGATTGTTAAGCATATCCATATATCAAACAATCAACATAAAATGAATAATCAAACAAGCATATATCAAACAACCACATGTGCATAACCATAGCCACTATATTGACAACACTTGTATGCCATCACAAGTGTTGTCATTTGGTCTTTCCTAAGGGTTGAACACAACACAAAGACGAGATCTCCAAATACCCCCACTTGAACTTGCATCCAAATGCTTCAAGTCCTTCTCTTGTTTCTTCCTTTTGTGTTTCCATCTTGTGCATGTTCTTTTACAACTCATATCCTAATACAAATTTTTTAATAAAAGAAAACATACTTAATCTATCTATTACATCACAAATGAATGAATAAATAAATTACATCCAAATACTAAACACAAAAGAATAATATTACAACCCATAAGAATGAATACAACCAACACAAAACATCCATTCAAAACCAAAACAACAAAGGTCAAGGCTAGGTTATGCACCAATTGAATCATCATATACAACATTCAAGAACCAATAAACCCCCATATGACCCTAAATTTTCAGCTAACATAAACC
This sequence comes from Flaveria trinervia, assembly GCA_025506515.1. NCBI lineage: Eukaryota > Viridiplantae > Streptophyta > Magnoliopsida > Asterales > Asteraceae > Flaveria > Flaveria trinervia. The sequence continues at coordinate 100,675,134 of CM046442.1, read as the reverse complement.
ATGAATTTAGAGTCTTTTGTCCAAACAAAACATAATAAACTACTTGATATCTTACTTTCAAGGTTTAATCACTAGCATGTTAGATATAACTTTGAAAGGTTGGGGATTTATTATCATCACCACAAAACAGCCCCTATGTGGTTGTTAAAGCCTCATAAAACTAATTTTACAAGAACACATGAAACTAGTCATCCACATATCCAGCTCTAGATGCCAATGTTGGGTTTCTTGGACCAAATCAAACTAGTTTAACCATTTAAACTTGAAAACGCAGCGGATTAACACCTAATATTATAATTTCTAATCTGAAAATAAGGTTCATTTCATAAAAACAACAAACCCAAGAACATAAGGATCTCATATATGTGTTTGAACTAGCTATCACCAATAAATAACAACCCAAATAAGCCATACATACTACCTTCCAAAGGCTGCTGAAAAACGAGATATAGATGAAGAGAATGATGTTCTTGAATAGCCAAAACACCAAGAAGAGGTGTCCTCAAGCTTCCATACCCACAAGCATCAAGCATACACCATTTTTGCAAGGATTGGAGCACCAAATCGGATCAAGAAGGCTGCTGGAACCTTGTTCCAGCCATGAACAATCAACAAAGCTGCTAGAGCTTTGTTCCAGCCGTGATATCTTTCATCCAAAAGAAGAGTGATGTTCTTGTGACCCTTTTGCATATGGAGAGTGAGAGAGATCTGAATGGAGAGTGTGTGTATTCAAGCAAAGAAAAAGATTCCAAACATAAGGCCAAAAGAACCCCTTAAAGGGGCGGCCGAACCTTTTGGTCTTTTGGGGTTTCCCCCCAAAACCTTTTAATCTTTGTTAAACTAATGTTTTCAATAAGTTATGTAATTCCCCCTTTGTTTATATAACTTATACACACACTTCTATTATTTGATGTTATTTAACCAATTTAACAACATTACAAATAATATTCATGAACAAAATATCCATATAGGTTGTTCAATCTCATATGCAACTTATTTATGAAACCCATTTTCTGAATTGGTGTATTTATTTAATTGTATGATCATATCATCAATTAAATAATATTTGGTGTTTGCTAAACTTCTTATTGGGTATGACCCGACTTGGATCATGATGTAATAACCACATCAATGTTCTATGTGTCTTGGGCATAAAGAATCCAACAATGTGCAGTAAGTGTAATAGAGTGGTGATAGAGTCAACAACTTGGATTTATGAGATGCCGTGTGTTGCTTCCCTTTTAGGCATGCAACACAGTAATCTTTGTAGAAAAATTCCTTTTTAGCAAACCATGTGCGAAGTTATTTTTAGCCAAATTATTCATTGTCTTAAAATTTACATGACAAATTTGTTTATGCCATATGTTGACTCATCACCATAAGCTTTGGATAGAAAGCATGACACTTTACCCATTGGGGAAGCATTGTTCATATCAAGCTTGTACATATCCCCTTTCCTGGGAGATCTAAGAAGCACCAATTCTTGAAGAATTGTCATCCCGGGTATAAGGATAATGCACTCATGTTCAATGAAGAGCATTTGATGCTTTTGATCACAAAACTGAGAAACACTTAACACGTTGACTTCAAGCTGTTTGACAAAGTGAACTTTGCCAACTTTTAATTTTCCTTTCGATATACTTCCTCTGCCAGAAATATATCCTCCATCATAATGTTGAAATTGTTGAAGCAGAGATCTATTCCCTGTCATGTGCCTAGAGCAACCACTATCCATGATCCAAACATTGTTATTTTTTTCATATGTATGTCCCTGCACATAAGATGAGATGATTAGTTTTGATAGGAAATCCAAGCCTTGTTGGTCTTGGGTTCTTCCAATGATAGTGACATGATTTAACCAAAGGTTAAGCATGGGGGTTCAATGGATGTCGTTGAAGAAGAGGTTTGAGCGGTATCATCTTCCTTAATCTTCCAATCCATCTTTTGGTTGATCATGGAGGATGAGCTTTTTGAAGCTTTTGCAGCATGGCATTCTTCCGAAGCTTCTTTCTTTTCGAAAGAAGCCTTCACCACTCTTTCTTCTAAAGTAGTCTTTTCCTAGGATGGTTTCGAGGGATCTCTTTTGTTCTTTTGACGGCTTTAGCTTCTGAAGCCATTTTCCTTTCGGGAGAAGGACTTTCTCCCGAAAGCAACCTTGATTTAGGAAAATAGCTTTCCCTTTTTCATCACTTGAACCATTTGATAAGGTCCAAACAAGAAACCTTCCCTCACTCCTTCTCATTTTACATTATTTGCATAATGTGTGCTAGAAGGATTGTAATAACAATCTATGGCCATGTGGTTTTGCAGACCACACATTACGCATACAATGTTAATCTTCTGGGAACTTGGGGATTGCTGTTTTTTGTTGTTTTTCTCTGTATCAATAACCTTTCCCTTTAACTTCTGATCTTTTGGTGGGCTAGAAGTACCGATACTACACCCTTTTCTTGAATCAGAGTTACCTACCACCTGGAATCCAGCTGAGATGAATACTCCCTTTTGTTTTGGGTCAATCATCAGCTTAGACTCAGCCATTTTCTTGGCAGTTTTTCTTGCTGCTTTAGCTCTGCTTCTTCTTGCTTTGGTGGTTAGGATTTGATCATCACTGGCAGGAGTGGTTGATTTATCTATTCCTTCCCTATGGTGGTCTCTATTATTGCATCATTCTTCAACTCAACCGAAGATGGGTCAGTTGATGGGACCTTTTGCTCTTCAGTACCACACCTTGATTGTCTTATGGACTCATAAGAGTGTGGTGGAGCAATCTCATTGGTCCCTGACCCACCTTTGTTTTGATAACAAGTTTTCGAGTGGGAGGATGATGCAATAATAGCTTGGAAGATTTGCTCGGAAATAGCATACTTCCTGGCTTGATCCTCAGCTATGACAAGATAGTCTTGAGCGTTAGACAATTTGGATATTAACTCCTTTATTTGAGTCTTATAGTTCTTGTGTTCATGTTTTAATAAGGACATAGATTTCTCTAACTCCTCAATCTTTCTTTGATAGTCATATTCAACCCTTTTAAAATCAGATTTCAAAATATTTAGAGTCTCAATATCGGATTTAACCTCCGTATTGTAGTCCTGATACAATTTAACATTAGCAATACATGCAGGAGTACAAAGAAGTTCATATAACTTATTGTCATCTATTCCTGCCATGAGTGCTTGAGCAGAAATCACATCCTGTACTATAAAGCTCCAGTCAGCTTCTTGAGCTATTGTAGATGTCTTTGTTGAGTTTCCAGTAGGTTTTAGTGTAATGAGATGTGTGGAGGCCTGTGGGGTTCCCGAATTTGACTAGGGAGCCATGCATTCCCTTTCAAAATGACCAAGGTGGTTACAATTATAACATTTGCCTTGGTTTTGTCAAACCCAAATTTATTGTTGGTTGGGTTCCAGGGAAATTGCCTTCTAGTTCTCTTGAAGAACATCTTTGCTCTATAGGTTAAGAGGGCCATTTGTTAGACTATGTCCACATATTCCACATCATCTGGACTAAAGCACTCTAGATCATTAAAGCAATACTAATTGTCACTAGAGTGTCCACTTCCGAAGACAAAGGCACAGCTGTCCTGAAAGGAAATATGTTAAGCCTATTGCGACATTGGCGTCTCAGGAAATGTAATGTATGGTCGAGAAGAACAGGATGGCTGCTAGGTGTATGTGAGGTACTGTTGAGGTTGGGTGGGTCCTGAGCCTTCAGTAACCATTAAAGCATTGCTAGTAAGAAGACTCAAGGGTCTGCTTGTCTCATGGCCTCTCTTATCTTCCATTTCCAAATTGTATCCATCAAGGATGCCATAAAGTGAAGTCATCGTAGCGGTGTTTAAATTTTATGTTCTCTTGATAGAGACATTAGGTAGTGCACTATTGAACTTTCTTGTGAGGTCTCAAAGTTCAGGAGTAATTCCCATAGACTGAAGGAAAGAAATGAGGTCCATGTACATGAAGTATTGCTCGCTTAGAGTCTCACTATGTAGGTGAAGTGCTCGAACTACTGCTTCAGTGAGTCCTTCTTGGAGTCATTGGAGCTGGAGTACATCTGAGCAAGTGCATCAAATAGTTCTTTAGGTGACTTGCAATGCTCAAAGCCCACCATGATGGAGTTGGGTATTGCAGTCATGAGAATAGTCATTGCATTGTTGTCAATGTCCATCATCTTCCAGTCCTCATCAGAGTAGTCTTCAATGGCTTTCTCTATCATGGCACCATTCCACCGGGTGCTGTCACCTTAGGTTTATATGGGCCATTGACAATAGATTGCCACATATTGTTGTCATGATACCTGATGAAGCCTTCCATGCGTCTGGTCCATGACTTGAAGTTTTCAGACTTGTTGAGGGCCATTTTGAGTGTGGTTTAAGGAGGAGTGAAAAACAGGTTGATTTGAATGGTAAGATCTCATAATCAAGAGCCTAAGAAGCTCTGATACCAATTGCAGGATTGGTTTTTGTCACTTAATAGTTGGATTTCTCTCAATCTCACTTATACTATACTCAGATCAGATGAAGCAGAATCTCTTCTAAGAGTTCATAATAATATAATAAGTAGCAAAGAAAACAAAGAAATAATTATCAAGGTACTTGTATATATTACTTCTCAAATCAAAGTATTACAAGAGTCTTGCAAGCACATTACATGAGTTACAATTAGAACAATATATACTACTACCTACAGTTGAATATACTTTGATACGAGTTGGAAACCTATGACTAAAGCATATACTACAATGCTAAGGTTAAGGTATCTTAGATAAAGTATTATCTAAGATATGGTAGTCATGACATGTCAAAGACTTATCTTTTGTCACCAACTTAAGTTGGCAACTGTATTAACTAATAAAGGTGAACAGTGGAATAAAGTATGGTCAACTACATGGTTTTAGAGAAAACGGCATGCAATATCTCAGAGGTCTGCTATAGAGTGTCAGAGACACCATTCTTATGTCCACTGATTCGTAGCAATGACTTCCGAATTTTAGTTGGCTTCGCAAGAACAAGTTCTTTCGAAGCCACTTATACTTTGGAAGACGCTACATCTTCCGAGGCTTCAGGACTTCTTCTATTCTTCATACTTCGGAGGTTGTCTTCTTATCTTTTCTTTTAAGTCTTGATTTTCCAAAGTGAATACTTTGTGTTCAAAAATAGAGTTTATCTTCGGAAGTTGATCATGCACTTTGTCTTTGGAAGAACTCTTTTTCCTTTGGAAGTTCCACATTTAGCTTTGGAAGTCTGTTATTAGTTGTACCAAAATACTCTAAGTGATTTTTTTTGTTGCACCAGCCTTCTTCTTGATCCGACACACATGATCAGCAGTGCATCCCACACAACTTTAGTTGTTCCATACTTCTCAAGCCTTTTAATCACATCCATTTTCAATGCTTGAGTCACAATGGAATATGTTTTGAGATCAGTTTTTATCTTCTTGTGGTCATCATCATAAAGAGTGCGATCCTCAATTGGTATTCTTGAGTTATGTATAGAGCAGCCTGGTCATCAAAAACTGTTACTGGAATGTGAGGCCCTTTAAATATGGAAATCTAGTAGTCAGGATCTACACCTGTAATGTAATTCATGAACCTTATTTTCCATTGCTTAAACTCATATTTGTGTTTAAGCATATGTGGTTTTGGAGTATGACCACATTTAGAGAAATTATGTGAATCCAATTTTAATAAGCTGATGTTAACTTGTTTGAATAAAAGTTAGATTGATTGTTATGTCCAACTAGTCCAAAACAGGCTTTTGTAATCAGATCTACTGAATGTAGACAGAAGTTTATTAGAATTTCTTCTATAATTATGATGTTTTATGTTTCTGTTAAGAGTTTTTTGTGGTCGAGCAACTGTTCACAGTGTAACGCCCCAAATAAAGTCTAAGCGAGCCAGATGGTAATAATGAGCTTAGACGAGATCATTTAATCAAAATAAGATGGATATGAGTTAAACACCGAGTTAACTCTTCGGTTATGATTTTGACGAGTTTAAGATCCCGGGAATGCTGAATATATATCAACAGATCAGCTTGGCAGCTCTCATTTTCAACTCAACACTCCAAATTCTAGAGAGAGAGTAGAGAGAGAAAGTAGAGAGAATCGAAGATTTAGGGCTCGGTTGATCACAAGATTGAAGATTGGTGTTTGTGGGCATACAAACAACAAGAATACACCAAGAATCTTTGTAAGAAACATCATTTAATCGTTCCTTTTGATGTAAACCCGGATTCTAGGTTTAGGGTTTTTGAAAGTGGCAAAGATTCGCCCAAAACATATGTTTTTGTGTAAGAAAACATGTAAGAAGCTTAGATAAAGCTTATTGGGTGATAAACCAAGGTTTTGGATGTAAAATATTGAAGTTTTGCATTAAAAATGGGTTGGTTCGTATTTTTCAGCCTGTTCTGCGAAATTGGGTGTTCATCCGGCGAAATTAGTTATTCGTCCAGCGAAATTGTGGATCTGCGTGCAAAACTATAGTTAGGCAGGTACTTTCGCAGATATGATTTTCCAACGAAAGTTGGGCGAAACTGCTGGCGAAACTGCTGGCGAAACTGCTGGCGAAACTGCTGGCGAAACTGCTGGCGAAACTGCTGGCGAAACTGCTGGCGAAACTGCTGGCGAAACTGCTGGCGAAACTGCTGGCGAAACTGCTGGCGAAACTGCTGGCGAAACTGCTGGCGAAACTGCTGGCGATACTGCTGGCGAACTGCTGGCGAAACTGCTGGCGAAACTGCTGGCGAAACTGCTGGCGAAACTGCTGGCGAAACTGCTGGCGAAACTGCTGGCGAAACTGCTGGCGAAACTGCTGGCGAAACTGCTGGCGAAACTGCTGGCGAAACTGCTGGCGAAACTGCTGGCGAAACTGCTGGCGAAACTGCTGGCGAAACTGCTGGCGAAACTGCTGGCGAAACTGCTGGCGAAACTGCTGGCGAAACTGCTGGCGAAACTGCTGGCGAACTGCTGGCGAACTGCTGGCGAAACTGCTGGCGAAACTGCTGGCGAAACTGCTGGCGAAACTGCTGGCGAAACTGCTGGCGAAACTGCTGGCGAAACTGCTGGCGAAACTGCTGGCGAAACTGCTGGCGAAACTGCTGGTGAAACTGCTGGCGAAACTGCTGGCGAAACTGCTGGCGAAATTAGCAGCGAAACTAGCAGGAAAATTAGGCAGAAATTAACTCCCTTGAGTGTTAACTTATCTGCAGGCTGTGTAGTGCAACCCTTGCTTTGAAAGCTTGATTGAGAAGCTACTCATCAAGTACAGGTGAGTTCTAGATCCCCTATTTTAAAGGTTTTAAACTAGTTTGGGGCTAGAAATGCATACTAAATATACGTTTTAAACGACCAAGATTTTAAGAGTTTTAACGGGAAGATCGATTTTACTATAAGGAAATGTGCTATATAAAAGTGTTAAAATAAAAAATTTTCACGCTGACCTTGCAAAAACATAGACTTGTACAAGCAAAATATTTTTTTCCTAGACTTCTTGATAAACAAGGTTTTGTGTATTGTGCTTTTGCTGTAACCATGCTTCAGGAGATTTTGAGAAAGTGTCTTATTTTATAGCCTAGGTGCTTGGGGCAGCCTATAGAGAGCTTTATCTAATGTGCACACACAGTTGGGATATTATGGATCTTCAAATCCTTGAGACTAACACACATAGACGTTTCTTTCTCTATACCTATACAAAAAGGCACACTTGACATCAAGTTGGTAGACAGTAAAATTCTTGGAAGCTGCATAAGCAAAGAAGATTCTTATAGCTTCAAGTCTTGAAACTAGTGCAAAGACATTAGTGTAATCAATCCCTTCCTCTTGTGTGTATCCTTAAACTACTAGTCTTGCCTTATTCTTAATAATGAGACCTCTGTCATTACTTTTGTTTCTAAACACCTATTTCATGCCAATGGGCACTTGACCAGGACGTAGAGGACATAGGTTCTAAACCTTTTTTACTTGAATTGAAACAATTCCTATTGCATCTATTCAACCTAACTCGTGTCCTTGAAAGCTTCCTCCACCTTCTTTGGTTCCATTTAGGAAAGCAAGCATGAATACAAACAAACATTCCAATTGTGGGTTTGCCCTCTTGTTCTCACGCCTTTAGAGACATTTCCATTGATATTTTCAACATTTGTGTTATGAATTCTAAGCCTAGGAATAACGTCTAATTGTATTGAAAAATCCAGGTTAGAAATGTTTTTCTTAGAATTGAGAACATCATTTCCGACTGATGTCTCATGCCCATTCAATGTGGACTAATTGAATGAATGAATTTGAGATAACATCAATAGTATGGTGCTGTGAAGTAGCATTGACAGTTGTATGTCCCTCTAGAATGCTTTCTTCATCAGCTTGGTGTTATGAGTAGGAGTTGTCTTCCAATGAGTTTTGAGGCTCATTTTTTTGACTACTTGTTGAAGCTTCACTAGATCTTGAGATATTTATGTTTTGAGGGCTTTGACTAGTAGGAGCATGATCTTTATTGATTCTTTAAGAACGTAAAATAGGCATGGATAAATCAAATAGTTTATCATCATCATCAGAATCATTTTGTGTTCTTGTTCTAGCTAAACCATTCTCACAAGAAGGTTTATAATAGTTTGGAAACAATTCAAAATAAAAATATGGTTGAGTCCATAGCATGCAGTGCTGACTACCTCTTCCCACAAAGTTAGAGGCAACTGTGAATCAGCTAACATAGTTCTAGCAGCCTTAATAAGTGTTCTATTTCTCCTCTCAATAGTACCATTTTCTTAAGGAGTTATAGGAGCGCTATATTGTCCGGAAATCCCTTTGGAGTTATAAATTAGTCAAGAACTTGATTCTTAAACTTAGTCACTTGATCGCTTCTTTTGATTTTTACCTTGTGATTAATTTGATTTTCTATTTTAAGAATAAAAGATTTTAATGTTTCAGCAGTTTCATCTTTAGTTCTTAAAAAATACCCGTGTAAATCTAGAGAAATCATTAACAATCGCATGGCAATATGAATTCCTTAGTCATCCTTCGCATTATAAATTTAGAATATTTCTAGTTAAGGGACATTTTGAGTATAGTGTGTGAGTGAGTGAAGAAAGAAGGTGATTTGGGATGGTTAGATCTCACAATCATGAGCCTAAGAAGCTTTGATACTAATTGCAAGATCGGTTATTGTTAATCAATACAAGATTATCTCTCAAACTTACTTATACACACGTAGATGATGATGCAGAATCTTTAAATGAGTTGATAATAATATACGAAGTTAAAGAACACAAGACATGGTTTTTTAAGATACTTCTATACATTACTTCTCAACTCAATCTTTACAAGACTCTTACAAACATACTAACTGAGTTACAATGACAAATTATAGATACTACTATCTACGGCCTATTATACTTAGATTACCAGCTGGAACATACTACTAAACAATTACTACATTGCTAGAAGTAAGGTATCTAAGATAAAATATTATCTTAGATTTGGTAGTCATGACACATCCATGAATTGCCATTTGCCACCAACTAAAGATCGTAACTATACTAACTGATAAAATATGAACAGTGGAATAAAGTATGAACAACTACATGATGTGGAAAAGTTTAATGTTGTATATCAGAGATTGTACTGGCTAGTAAGACGGACCATACTTATGTTCACCGGTTCATAGTTGGTTTTTCCGAAGGTAGGCTGGCTTAAGAAGAATAAGTTATTCCGAAGCCAATTAAACTTCAAAAGAATCAGCTTCTTCCTAGACTTTTGATGGTGTTCTAGATTTTGTTCTTTGGTAGTCCTTTTCTTGAACCTTTTAAGTGTTTAACTTTGTAAGAGCATTAACTTAGTCTTTGGAAAACTTAGTTTCTCTTTGGAAGTTCTTCTTTCTTAGGTTTCGGAAGTTGTTGAACTTGACTTCGAAGTGCAGATAAGCTTCGAAAGACTTTCTTTAGTTGCACCAAAAATCTTCTAAGTGTTGTTTTGGTTCCACTAGCCTTATCTGACCAAACATTTAGGAAGGAGAAATATGTAAATCCTTATATTGAAAAGAAACAAAAAGTCATCTTTGGATTTCGGTTGGATTCCCTAAAACCGGTAATCATTTTCCGTCTATTTAAAAGCCAACGACCACCATCAAACAACACATCGTTGTCGTGCTACTATCTTTATGTTGTTGTTGTATCCCACGAAAAAGATAAAGTTACAATTCGTGCTTTTTGAAGCTGAGATCTAGTCCCCAATCTCCTATTCGGTTCGTTAACTTAGCATTAAATTCATTGAACCCTTGGTATGTCAAACAGATAATTATTAAACACCTAGATATTCATGTGTTTATGACATGTTAGGTGAAAACATATTAGTTTATGTAAAACCAAATCAAGCATTCATGCATTTATGTCATACCCAATTGATTGACACTAGTTGTGACTATTTGATATCAACACAATATAGTAGAACATACTAATAGTAAACATAAATAAGTTACAATCCCAAATAGTTGAGTATGTGGAATTACAACATTAATAATTATCCGTGGCAATGATTGTTTACAAACCCAAGTGATATATTTTATTTAAATTGTTTATGACATGTTAATATGGATAAGGCGGTGGCTAACTCTCCAAATGTCCAACTAAGGTTGCACCTACTCATAAGTCACTTGTCAATTATCTTCTCCTGAAACACACATACCCTAAATTAATGTTGGTGAGCTCATAAGTGTATGATACTTCACCTTTCATGATTAAAATATGACATTAAATAATAATAAAGATAATGACAATAGTAATGGTGCACTAGAGAATATATCGCAATCAAGCCTAAGCTTAAGTTTCCCACCTGAGTACTAACCTTTTAGCACTAGAGTGTTGGGTTTAATTGTGCCCTGGTAGGCACCTTTAAGTTGTACAATATGATGAAACAATTATTATTAAATCTCAAAGGTAGGTTTCCTTATCATAAGGGCCTATTGTCTGCTATAGATTCCCGAAATAGTACTATCCATATATCACACGACTCCTAATCGATCTAATGATTGTGGTTGGAGTTGATCGAAGTTTATGACTATGAAATTCATTTTACCTAGGTAAAACTAATGTAGTTGTTGACTCCCTTAGTTGTAAGGAAAGCCCCAAAATAATTTAGGTGAAGGCTTAACAGTTGATTGTGACACCAAATGTTATGAGACGGATTACAAAGTTCTTAGATGGGATACTAAAGAATGATATAATCAATTCTGATGGAATGAAAGGATAGGATTTAGATTTCCAAGAAAATACCCTTGGTACTAGAACAAGATCCGAACAAAAATTTATGATGCTTACAATACTCAGTCTTCAATTCAACCTGGTACTATGAAAATGTATCATAATTTGAATAAGGACTATTGGTGGTCAAGGATGAAGCATGATTGGTTGAGTATGTTAACAAATGCCAAACTTGCTTGCAAGTAAAAGCAGAACATTAGAAGCCATACGAGAAGATCCAAGCCTTGAATATTCCTAAATGATAATGGGAACAAATTATGAAGGTTTGTATTATGAAGTTTTCCCGCACAACAAGAGGATTTGATGTAATTTGGGTGATTGTAGATCGTTGGACAAAGACTGCTATTTTCCTGCCAATCTGCGAGATATTCTCCTCCGTAAGAGCTCAATCTGAAAATCAAAAGAAGATTGAAAAGTTAGAGAATATTATGTCCTTGTTAAAACATGTACATACCAATTGTTGGGTTTGTTTCAAGTTTATCAAAGATTGTTTAACCATTTAAACAAAAACATAGCGGATATATGAATATATATATTATGTTTAGATTCTGAAAATTAACAATTTTAATATTCAAGATAACAAACCCAAGAACAAGGATCATGTATATGTGAAAAGAGATGCTATCAAACAAAAACAACCATAAGGTGTTCTTAGAATACAACCTTTCTATTGACAAGAAGATGAGATTGATGTAAGATGAAGGAGATGATGTTCTTGAATGGAAGCCTCCATAGAAGAAGACCTGAAGCTTGTATACCCATAAGCCCTTGCCAAACCACCTAACTTGTTAGGGAGTTGAACACCAAATCTCTTCTCCTTCTTGCAAATCTGAAAATCAGCCAAGAAAGACTTCAAAATCATCCAAGAAATTCGAATATTTCAGCCAAGAGAAGGAAGAGGAGAGAGATTTTGCATGTGTATGAGAGAGAGCGTGTGTTTGTAGGAACAAATTATGAAGGTTTGTATTACGAAGTTTTCTCGCACAACAAGAGGATTTGATGTAATTTGGGTGATTGTAGATCGTTTGACAAAGACTGTTATTTTCCTGCCAATCTGCGAGATATTCTCCTCCATAAGAGCTCAATTTGAAAATCAAAAGAAGATTGAAAAGTTAGAGAATATTGTGTCCTTGTTAAAACATGAACATACCAATTGTTGGGTTTGTTGCAAGTTTATAAAAGATTGTTTAACCATTTAAACAAAAACATAGCGGATATATGAATATATATATATTATGTTTAGATTCTGAAAATTAACAATTTTAATATTCAAGATAACAAACCCAAGAACAAGGATCATGTATATGTCAAAAGAGATGCTATCAAACAAAAACAACCATAAGGTGTTCTTAGAATACAACCTTTCTGTTGACAAGAAGATGAGATTGATGTAAGATGAAGGAGATGATGTTCTTGAATGGAAGCCTCCATAGAAGAAGACCTGAAGCTTGTATACCCTTAAGCTCTTGCCAAACCACCTAACTTGTTAGGGAGTTGAACACCAAATCTCTTCTCCTTCTTGCAAAACTGAAAATCAGCCAAGAAAGACTTAAAAATCAGCCAAGAAATTCGAATATTTCAGCCAAGAGAAGGAAGAGGAGAGAGAGCGTGTGTTGGAAGGATTACAAGAGTGTTTAAGTCTTGTATTAAAACAAGACAAAAAGGAATCCTAGGGACAACAAAGGGGTGGCCGAAATTAGTTTAAATGGGTTCCCACCCATTTTAATTTCATAAAACTTTACACTCTTTAATCCATAAGTTTATAAAATTGAAGACCTTTTAATTTTATAACTTGAACACACTTTTATGTGTTATTATTTAACCCACTTAAATAATAAAACAATAATTTCTCATGAACAAATTATCCATATAATGTTGTTCTATTTCAAAAGGCTATGTTTTAGAAAACCAACTTTTCTAAATTGGTGTCAATGTTTATTTGTTTGATCTTATCAACAAATAAATATTTGTTGGTGTTTCTTTAGCTTGTTATTGGGTATGACCCGACATGGATCATAACGTACTAATCACATCAATTTTGTATATATCTTGGGCATACAAGAACAACAATCTCCCACTTGCACAAGATTCATAGAATATTGATGCAAGAAATAAATACCACCTAACAACGGTTTACTACCCTTAATACGTATGACTAAGTGTCATTCAATAACATCATCCCCTTCAAGTACCTTACTCAAATTGTTTTAGGTGACTCACTCATCAATCCTTTTGTCTCAAATGTCATGTTAAATCCCAAAGATATAGAGTGATAATTCTTTATTGATTTAACTTCATCAAGCCTTAGACATCTTACTCTCAATGAATAAGAGGGACAAATCCTATCTTGATCACATATGCCTCTCACAATCACCTTGTATTATATCTGAATTCAACCTTATGTACTGCCATGTTTCAGAACAGCAAAGAACTAAGTCAAAGTATAACATTCGGTGAATATCAAGACCCAAATATATCTCAGGTCAGAGGATACCAAATGATATTCTGCTTTACTCAAAATTACTTATGAACAATCAGGAAGATTCCATGTAGTAATATTTGAGATGCGGGTCAGTCCAATATTTGTATCCCACAAATATCTATAAACTTTGGTAGCAACCCTTTCCTCTATCTTCATCTATATGAATATCCACCAATCTAAGTTCATAATAGTCTTACCCTCATACTTGTTCCCACAAGAATGAATGACTACGAACTCTTTGGTAAATGATTTACTCATGGATTTTAAACATGCAAAATAGGAGTATTAGTTGAACCATTATAACCAAATAACTCAATCAAGTAATAAAGGGTTACAATATCTAAATAAAAAATTAAAGATCAAATCCAGTCACTAGAATATTGAAGTCCCATGGCACAAGTATGACTTTCATGCTCTGCATTTTCAAGAAGCTTCATGAGTGGATTCGCAATATTTTGATCTTTGTGAACTTTGCGAATACATATCTTTCCGTTTTCAACCTCATCCCTTATGAAGTTGAATATCCCTTCAATGTGCCTAGTCTTTTGATGTGCACGGGGTTCCTTGATTTGATCAATCACACCCTTATTATCACAAAAAAATTCTAGGGGGTCCTGAATGGAAGGGACCACCCCTAGATCGGCAATGCATTTCTTCAACCATGCAGCTTCTTGAGCTACTAATGAAGCAGCGACGTATTCTGATTTTGTAGTTGATAATGCCACCACATCTTGCTTAGAGCTCTTCCAAGAGACCGCTCCTCTATTCATGATGAAAATGTATCCTGATTGTGATCGTGAATCATCCCGATCATTTTGGAAACTCCAATCCGTGTATCCTTTTACTATGAGTTCCTTCTCACCAAATCCATAGATTAGGAACATATCTTTAGTTCTCCTTAGGTACTTAGGTATGTTCTTAACAACCATCCAATGACTATTTCTAGTATTTTGCTAGTATCGGCTTGTCATGCTCAAAGCGGATGACACGTCCGACCTAGTTCATATCATTGCATACATGATGGATCCTATAGCAGATGCATATAGGATTCCCTTCATCTTTTCTTGCTCATCCTTTGAGCTTGGACATTGAGTCATACTCAATATCATTCGTCTTTGAATAGGTACCATTCTTTTCTTAGAGTTTTCCATCTTGAACCTTTTCAATATCTTATCAATGTATGCACTTTGATTCAAACCTATCAACCGCCTTGATCTATCCCTATAGATCTTTATTCCGAAAATATAGGTGGCTTCCCAAAGATCCTCAATGGAAAAATAGCTTCCAAGCCAGGATTTTACACCCTCCAAGGTTGGAATGTCATTTCAAAATAGTAGAATGTCATCGACATACAATACTAGGAAAGTGATGATGCTCCAACTAGCTTTCTTATATACACATGCTTCATTAGCATTTTTTATGAACCCAAATTTCATTATCTCTTCATCAAAATGGTGATTCCAACTTCTTGATGCTTGCTTCAATCCATAGATTGATTTCTTTAACTTGCATACTTTGTCAAGATGTTTCGGATCAACAAAACCTTCAGGCTAAACATACATCTTCCTCAAAATATCCATTTAGAAAAGCTGTTTTGACATCCATTTGCCAAATCTCATAATCATAATGAGTAGCTATGGTAAATAATATCCTAATAGATTTTAGCATTGCAACTGGCGAGGAAGTCTCATCATAATCACCCATTGAGTTTGAGTGAAACCTTTTGCTACGAGTCTAGCTTTATAAGTGTGATTCCTTGTATCGCAATAAGGAATTATCAGTGTTTATTAGACAACATCATGTTAAGGTTTATGGAATCAACGTTAACGTTGTTTAATTGTAATAAATAATTATGAACAATAATGATTAATAATTAAGATGAACACAATTAATAATCAAACAAAGATATAACTCAAATGTATTTCATTAATACTAATTAATGATTACCGATGAATAAACAATGAATTGATTTGATTTGAATGTATTGATGATGTGATGGCTGCTAGGGTTTGTGTTTATGTGATTTGATATGATGTTTTTTTGGTTGTTTAGGCGTCTGCACTGTTCTTGATATGAAACCTAGGATCCATATATACAGGGACACATGTTTTTGTTATGGAAACACCAGATCTCTTAGGATTCACATAGTTGTTGAATTGTCTTGTTGACTTGTTGACGTGTAAGACTTATGTTATTAAATACAAGTGTTTGGACTCTGTTAGAATATAGGCTTCTGTAGATGTTTGTTCTTCTGCAGAAGTCTTGTTCTTTCTAAGGTACTTTGTTCATACGAAGGTTTCTTCACTTCATCCTCAGAGTTGATTGTTCATCCGTAGAAGATCTTCGGATGTATTTTTGTTAGGGATCGTGTACGGGACGATTTACTAACCGATTAACGTGTAAACCAAATCATATAGTGCGGAATCCTATTTGATTGGTGATCCAAGCAGTAAGAACGCACGTAGAAACAATTATGTATTGAATCTAACGTTAAGAATCGATTAGGAATCGATCTACTACGATCTATGAACTTGGAGTATGATCTTAGAGGTCTCTGGATAGCTAGGGTACGTCTAGAGTCGAAGTGTGTTCAATACCTTCGTTTTTCCACGAATTAGGTGGTATTTATAGGTTAGGGTTACTCATTCTGGCGACCAAACCATTTGCATGGTTCATTCGTGCGATTGAGCCATACAGTTGATCCATTCGCACGACTGAGTGTTTAGTCATGCGACTGAGTCAGTCGCATGAAGTTGTTCAAGCGTATGGACTATTTAGGCGCATAGACACTCAGTCGCATGGCCATTCGGACGAATGACCACTGTTGGGGCGCATGGTCCAGTCGGATGCATGAGAACTTCACTTAACCATGTTTGAATGTATTCATTATTATAACATTATGTATATCAATTCAAACAATCACACACCTATATAATCTAATCAATATGCGTTAGACAACATATTAATGAAACATCAAACATTATAAATCACAACCAAATATTCTCATTTCATTAAGTTCCCAAACAATACATAAGTGTATGACATTAATGACATTTACATTAAGTTCAGAAACTAGGGACACATGTACCAACAAACTCCCCCTTGGACCTAGTTCCATCTAATGTCTTACCATCTTCATAACCTCTTCATACTTCTTGTACTTCTCTTCTCTTCTGACTCCTACGTGTATCTCAAATTCAAAGCAGAGTCGTATAACGTTGTGAAACTATAGAACTTGTACAATATCTTGTGAGTCATAGAATAGTGGACACTTGTATAATGTGTAGACATCATTAGCAGACAGGTTTGTATGCCATATAGGGTAAAACACCATAATGGTTTCCATAATAACATTCTTGTGTAGGACTATGACTGCTTTTCCTGTCCTCCAATCGTAGTACCACCATTTGAAGTGTGGAGTGAAGTCCTGAGGCATCTCCCGTTGAGGGATCTTTGTAATTGTTCGCGATGGACTCCACTTTAGCACTATCTTCGGTTTTCCAGTAATGGGATCAACCTCAGATCGTCTGAGATACCTCGTTGGCTGTTGAGGTTTGAAGTTGACCCATCTGGTGTGGTACTCTCTTTTAAGAGGTACTTCAAACCAACTAGACATCTTGCGTGGATCAGCGTATAGCAATTTCAGCTTCGCTAGCTGGTTCAGCTCAAAGCCAGGAAGAGTCTTCACGTCATGTGGGAACCTGAAGTACTCCATCCCTTTCTCACGTTTAACTATCTAAACGCTGAGATCTTCAAAATATGCCCACGTGATGATTTTTCCTAACACCTTATGATGTTTCTTCATTTTGTACAGCTTGGTGTAGACAGTCGACTTTCAAGCACTTCATTGGGCTCCTATCTCTTCAAAACATGCAGCCCACTCAGCCTTTCTGATATTAACTTCTCCGTCCGAGGCTTGGGCCTTATCTTTAGTCAGACTCCTTTTCCATTATATCCAGAGTGTCAAAAGTTTCACTAACAGGTTGTCGCCCAGATTGGGAACGACATTTCCTTTGATATTAGTATACTCTGGATAGTGTTGGTCTGTGACATCTTCTATCTCTATCTCATCAACGTCATTGAGCTCATCGTCACTTTCAACTTCGACTGTTGGAGCATCCTTGACAATCTCATCACGATTTAGCTTGAACATTTTAGCAATTTGCTCCTCAATGAGATTGTGAATGTTCTCTCCTTCTTCAGGAGTGTACATTATAGATCTCCTTGACTATACCCTGCAGATCAAGAATCATCATGAGCTGAGTCTTGATCTGTTAGAGGGGAGCAACATCATGTTCATCCCTCTGAAAGTTTGGATCTGCCTGATTTATACATGTAACAGAACAATCATTAGTAAATAATCAAGACAAATACCAACATTAAATATAAACATTCATTACATTAATATGATACGAGATTCAAATACATATTATTTAAATAACAAAAAAAAATCTAAGTATTACTCTTATCATGTATCCTCTACTCTTCTACTACCGGGGCGGATGTGGAGGCACTCTGATCTTGAGTCCTTTTGGTCCTCCGTTCGCTTGCAGATGTGGCACCCACAGCAGAAGAATCCTCTTCATCATCATCAACATCTGCATTTGTATCACCCTCATGATCATCACCATCATCATCACTTTCATCATCATCAGCATCATCGTCTCCGTCTCCTTCTCCGATGTTCAAGGGCTCTTCTTTGGATCGTTTGAGCTTTAGCATGATAGTCTTGTTTGCAGCCTCCAGCTCATCAATCTTCTTGGCATGTTACTCTTGGAGCTGAGACATCTGCTAAGCCTACTGATCAATCAATCGAGCCTGCTGAGAAATCTGCTGAGATTGCACATCAGTAAGGTCTACTAACTGACGAATCTGTGCAGTGTTCTCGTCATCGCCTGCTAACAGACGCATCACCATACGGTTCAGCATTGATAGCTGTTCCTCTACCCCAAAGGGAGGTAGAGGTGATCCAGATGGATATGGAGAGAAAGATGATGGAGCAGCTGGATGGCTAGTGGTGGTAATGGTGGCAGTGGTGAAGATTGGGGGTAATATAGATGAAGGTGGTGGTGGTGTGGGTGTGGTGGATATGGTGGTAGATGGGGTGGTAGTAGTGATGGTAGGTGGAGTGGTGGTGGTAGATGGAGTAGTGGTAGTAGATGGAGTGGTGGAGGTGGTAGTAGATGGAGTGGTGGAGGTGGTAGTAGTAGTGGTGGTGGTGATGAAGGTCAATCTTCTCTTCTTCTTCTTTAGTCCATGGGGTTGAGCCATCCTTTTCTTCCTCGAGCCCTTTGAGGAGGATGCGCCCCCTCGAACACTGCTTGGCTGATCAGGAGCATAAGTAGGATCAATGTTAATCTATTCCGATCTGCCAGGGCGTTCACCAACCGCCCTGAGCCCTCGCTCTGTGGCAACCACTTTGCTTCCAACAGTCCGAGTTAGGGGCTCCTCATCCGTATCCTCCTCCTTATCAGGTTGGAAATCCTAATGGAATCCAGCATCCTCAATCTCTCTGTGGGTGGGTGCTGGAGATGCTATATCAGTAGTGGGGGCCCTCGGTTGAGTGGGCCCTGCATCTCCACCAGCACCGCTGTCGTCGTCATCTGAATCATCATCTACGAGCTCGATCTGCTCAGTATTTGAGTCACTATCGTCGTGGTGTCACTTTCTTCGTGATGGTGCCACATAGTCTTCACGGGCTAGATGCCCAAACAGTCGCCTCAGAGGGGGTTTCACCTGCTTCCCCTTGTATAACTTCATCCAACCCAAGGTGGTATCATCCATCACCTTAAGTGCTACAGCATCCTTCTTCTCCTTTAGCATCAAAGGGAGCTTTTGGTCAATGATCATCTACATGAATCGAGGGTACATGAAAAAGCCCTCCTTGCCCTTGGCCTCTATGTTCTCCACTAGGTAGGTGAAGATCATCCTGGAGAAGCTAAATGGATGGTTCCGCACCAACGCCACATAGGCGTTCTGTATCTGATCACACAACTCATCAAACCCCCCCTTCCGTGAGGCAATGCACTTTAGCAGCACATGTGCTAAGTACTTAAACTGAGGACAGAGGTTGCTCTTGTTGAGCACACCTGAGTTGATGTCTCCAGAGTACTTGGCCCGCAGAAAACAACATCATACTGTCAGTGGATGTAGACGGGTAGGGCAATCAGCATCATCCTGAACTCTAATACTATCCTGAGATCATCCCCAGTGATCTCTATGGGCTAACCAAAGCTAGAACTCCTGATCCGGTGGGGCTCCAAGGTCCTGTCAACAACTGCACCTTCCCAGAAGGCCTGCTGAATGGAGCGATAGGGTGTGCACAAAGTCGAGATGGCTCGGAAGATCCTCGATCCTTGTAAGAAGGTAATAATGCCCGAGAAGTCAGCTGCATTACTGGATGTCAAATCCAAATAAGCACACATGTTGTGCTTGGTGCTCATAGTCCAATGACTAGTCATCTGTTACATAATGAATATACACATTAGTATCTATCAATGAGTAATAAATTGAATCATTTGAAATTGAAATTTTTTCTGTTCTGTCATGCGAATGAAACTGTGCGACTGAAATCTAGTCGTGCGAATGAGCAGTGCGACTGTGATCTAGTCGTGCGAATGACCTCATACGTACGACTGAAAATGAGACTAGGCTCAGAGGTACGCAATCTCATGCATTTACACCAGTCGTGCGACTGAACTCATACGCATGGTTCAATCGTGTGGTTTAGCCATTCGCTCCTCTTAGTCGTGCGACTGAAGTTCCTCAGATCGTCCATTCGTATGACAGACTAATTGTTCAATTCAAAATCAAATTTTGAGCAATCTTTCATGTTAGACGTCGTGATTAGGCTCATTAGACTCGCATTGTACCGGCAGAACACATTATAGCATTTAATTGCACAATGGACTTAGATTTTTTAGTTTATTTGTCAATGTAAGTCACGGTCTCTTTTAGGGTTCATTTTAGCCGATTTTGGCATGAATCGATGGACACTCTCATGGATAGCACCGCATTATACCTGTATAATCGCTATAGAGTACTCAAATAAGAATCTGGCAGAGTAACGGTGCTTCGTGCGATTTAAGGAGGATTTGGGAGTGATGAACAACTACTACCGACTCACCCTCTATTTATACTAGGGTTTACTTTCAGTCGTGCGACTGAGCCCAGTTGCACAGTTGATTCATGCCACTGAAGATCAGTCGTGCGACTAGCACAGTCGGTCACCTTTAGTCGTACGACTAGACATCCATTGTGCGACTGAGTCATTCGGTCACCTTCATTCATGCGACTAGACACATTCGTGTACACCAATCCTACGACTGATCCATACTCATTGTCCAGTCATGCGAATGAGTCATACTCAAGGTTGTTTGACTTTATGACCATTTGACACTTAAAACCCTTTTACCTTTGAATATACTTTATAAGCATTTGACCATCTCAAACATGATCATTTTAAACATGAAAAACCTTTGATCACCTCAGACGTGATCCTTTTAAAATACTTTTTCACCTCAGATGTGACCCATTTTATTTGAGAGCATGTGTGGTCACCTTAGACGTGACCTTTTAGATGATAATGTTCCCTATTAACTTCCATGACATAGTCCGATATTAAACACACTGAAATTGACAAACTTTATATACAAATAAAAGAAATAAACCTCAAACCTAAAACTAAGACATGTTTTTTGTGTTTTTGTGAGGCATAAATTCTAAGATGTAAATCTAAAGAATTATTTTTCTGAAAAGGCAGCTTCAATTCATTTGAACCATACATGGACCAATTCAATTTGGAATCATACAGGATATGCAAATCATTCGGGACATGTTATCTAAAACCTTTGATGCCCTATTCTTGTTTTTCATCTAGAGTCATTTAGCAAATTTAGGAAATCATACTAGTACTATTAGGTCCTCACACTGATTTGAACTTTCAAGAATTGTAGCCACAATGATTGTCAGTATACTTGTCCTTTTAAATCCATACATAGACTTTCAACACAGATTGGTGATGGTTTAAGGTTTGTTTATTTCAACAAGCATTTGTGGATCCCACACTTATACGGTAATCAACATTTCTCAGGAGATTTTTGAGCGGTCTTAGGGTAGTATTCAAGAAGAAACTATTCTTAGAGCTTTCAAAGAGAAGCCAAGCCTCAGGTTAGTGCCACCGCACAGCAGAGAGGCGGCAAAGAACAATGAATTCTAGAATATATAGGTTATGCTTATCATCAGGTTAGTGCCACCGCACAGTAGAGAGGCACATAACCTATCTTCTTGTTTGAGCAATTTCATTCTTTTTGAACAGATCTCACCAACAACATAGGTTATCAATTTGATTGTATTTGCATTTTTATGTGCTTTTGCTCATGCTTTAGTCTTACGCAAACATTCGTGGCGTTTATTTTGCTTGTCACCCCTTATTGGAATCTTGTTGATTGTGTTAATCAAGGATAAGGTGTTACCCACAGCTAGTCAAAAAGGTCTAGTCATCTATTGTGTTGAATCTACCGACATATCATGTGTGGTCTAGCAACCTCTAGGTCTACTTTCTTTGTGTTACCCTAGTAGTAGCCAGTTTATCTATCAAATTTCCTTTTATATTGCTCAGACTACACAGACCTATACTCGAGGTTTGCATCTTTTTCAATTTAAATTTTCAAAGTCCCAAATGGTTTGCTCCTGTGTACTATCATATTCCACAAATTGAATCGGTAACACACATACGATCTTATTTTTATCAGCTACCTCTCCTCCTCCCTCGTTTTTTAATACTGTCTAAACATATTCTCCCCCTAAAATTTTAAAACCATAATGGATTAGCATTTTAGGATTTTAATAGGCAAAGTAATAAGACCAATTTGAACTAAACTACTTAAAATTGAGCAAATAAAATAAAAGGTTTGAAAAATAAAAGAAAATTTACACGACTCATCGAACTACACATGGTCATCTTGAGGAATGACCTCACTTTTCTTTTTAACGTTGTTGACCTCTAACAGATATAGAAAACATGGTTTGTCAAAAGCCTTTGTATAGAGGTCAGCGCATTGAAAATCTGTGTTTATTTTTACCAAATCAATTAAGTTCTTTTCAAAACAATCACGTATAAAGTGATATTTAATTCCGATGTGTTTTGTCTTGGGATGTTGGACCAGGTTTTTAGTGACTGCAATTGCAGCAGAGTTATCCACAAAGATAGGAGTAGAAGAGAATTTCAAACCGTAATCCCGCATTTGTTGTTGAATCCATATGATTTGTGAATAGCAACTTGTAGCAGCAACATATTCGGCTTCACAGGTTGACAATGCAACCGAGGTCTGCTTCTTACACTATTAGGTTACTAATATTCTCCCAAAGAACTGACACCTGCTCATATAGACTTGTAGTTCATCTTGCGGCCGCCGTAATCCGAGTCGCTATTCGCCGTAAGCTCAAAGTCATCATCATGAGGATACCACAACCCAAGTGTGGGTGTACCCTTTAGATAACAAAAAATCATTTTGACCCTAATAAGATGGTTCACCTTAGGCTTTGCCTCATATCATGAACATAAATATGTAGCATACATGATATCCGGTCATGAGGTAGTGAGATACATGAGAGATCCAATCATCCCTTGGTACATAGTGGCATCTATCAGATCACCATTCTTTTGGGGTGCTACATCATGGTTGGTAGCAAGTGGAGTTCCAGCTGTAGAAGCATTCTCCATGTCAAACCGACTGAGAATGTCACTTACATACTTGGTCTCATGTAGGAAAAACCCATTTGGTGTCTGATCCACCTGTAACCCGAGAAAGAACTTCATCTCTCCCATTGCACTCATCTTAAACTCCGCCTTCATTACTGCTTCAAACTCTTTACATAATTCTTCGTTCTTGGAACCGAAGATTATGTCATCGACATAGATTTGTACTAGCAGTAAATCCCCATCTTTTTTCCTTGATAAACAATGTACATCAATGACTCGCCTGTGAAAACTGTGTTTCACAAGATTAGTCGAGAGTTTCTCATACCAGGCCCTCAGAGCTTGATGAAGCCCGTATATCACCTTCGAGTTTCTAAACTCTATCCCGATGATATGGATCCTCAAATCCCTCGGGTTGACTGACATACACTATCGCTCAAATCTCACCATGAAGGAATGCACTCTTCACATCTAGTTGATAAACTTTGATCTTCATATACGATGCATAGGCAAGGAAGATGCGGATTGCTTCCATTCTTGACACGGGTGCAAACACTTCATTGTAGTCAATACCCTCAACTTGTTGAAATCCATGCACAACAAGCCGAGCCTTGTTTCTGATGATCACTCCTTGAACATCTTTCTTGCATTTCAAGACCCATTTGGTGCCAATGACCTTAGCACCTTTAGGTGTATCCACTAGAGTCCATACACCCAACTTCTTTAACTGAAGAAGTTCTTCTTGCATGGCACTCACACATGCCTCATCATTTAGGGATTCACTAACATACTTTGGCTCAAACTAAGACACAAAGCAATGATAGGCACCATCGTGAAGGTATCCCTTTTCCATCACAAAGGCATAATCCGCTGAATACAACTGATTTCTGGTCTGAACTCCTCATCCCACATCTCCTATGACATTATCCAAAGGATGATAGATGTTTAGACGTGAGCCGGGAGTTGTTGGAACAACCACCTTAGAATCAAGATTGTGAACATTTGGTTCTGGATCTGAAGCAATAGGAGTCTGAGGTTCACAAGGCTCAGAAGCATCACTATCGGATGTTTGGGGACTTGTTGTAGTCTGAACCTGTTCATCCTAGTTGTTCTGTTCATTCTCCATATTTTCTTCATCAGAGGAAACGTCACTCACATCAAGTGCTCCCCCTGAGTTGGTAGATGATTGACTTTATGAACCGTATGGTGTTGAATCTTAAGATGGTGTGTTCAAGACATCGTATATCATCTTGTTTGCCAACTCGTCTTCAGAGGTGGAGAGAGGTATATTGAAGGAGTTGAAGAATCCATCATAGTCGAAGAAGTAAGCAGGCCCTTTTCTAGCGGGTGGTGTGGTGTATCTCTGAACATCAATGTTACACCACACTTCTACTTGACCTGTTGAGTTGTTGTAAACTCTCTTGTTTGGTATGTTGTATCCTAGAATGATCCCTTCATCAACCTTCTCTGTGAATTTTCCCTCCTGAGTCTTCTTCAGCAGGGTGCACATTTTTCCATGGCGTTTAACTACCAGAACTTGATTGAGCGTATAACTTGTATTTGCAACTGCCTCATTCCATAATTGAATAGGCAGTTTCGAGTCTGCTAGCATAGTCCGTCCTGTCTCTATCAAGCTGCGATTCTTCTGTTCAGCAACACCGTTCATCTGAGGAGTGTAGGCAGAGGTAAATTGATGCATAATTCCTTTTTCCTTGTAATAGGCCTCCATCCACTAATTCTTGAACTTGGTTCCGTTGTCTAAGCTCACTTGTCATACTTTCAGTTTGTATACGGATTCCAGTGTAGTTACTAATTCCTTGTAGGATTCAAATGTTTCTGATTTGGACTTCAGCAACATTACCCAAGAGAATCTTGAGTAGTGACCGGACCAAACAGATCCATGTGAAGAAGCTCAAGAGGTAGTTCTATGAAATGAACTTTCTATTCCTTATGAGATTTCTTCGTCTGTTTGCCCTTCTTGCACGCAACACAGAAACCCGAGAGTTGGAAGTTTTTGACGTTCACTCCTCTCACTAGATCATTCTGGATCAAGTGATTCATATTCCTCGGACTTATGTGTCCTATTCTCCTAAGCCAGGAGATGGAATACTTCTTAGTAGCTTTGTACAAGAAGCACTGAACTTCACAATCTATTATGGAGGCCTTTGAAAGATCCAAGACATAAAGAACATTATATCTTGAAGCTGACATTAGGACTTGGTCCTCCAGGATCACGTAGTCCTTCTTCAGAACGTAGCACTTCTTGTTGTCAAAGACTACTATTAAATCCTTTATCACATATTTGAGAAACAGAAAGTAAGTTATTTTGTAATTGTTGGACATAGTTGTGACATCTGTCACCGAAAGGTTCGTCAATTAACGCGGTTTTCGTTAACTTTTCCTTGATCATTCCTCGTCTTTATTAAATCCTTGTGTGGATATCCTACTTTCTTTATTATCTTTGTGCTTGTGTTTCCTTCGTGAACGTGTGCTATGCTTAAAACTTGTACAAATTTCATCATTATTATCACTAAATATATCATTTTCATATAAAATCATTGTCATTAATAAAATCATTTTAAGTACCAATTATCATTAATACATTTTTAACATTAATACAAAAAAACACTTTTAAAGTCGTTTTCAACCAAAACAAACTTTGGGGAACTCGGAGGCTATGTGCGGGGACTAAATTTGACATTTTGCAAACTTGGGATGGGTATAAAAACCCCCATTTCCCAGCCATTCTTCATTCATCACTTCTTCTTCATTCTTCTTCTTCACTTTACATCTTCTTCTTTGTACCAAAACCGCCCCGTTTCGTCTCGTTTTCATCGTCTAGACTTCATCTATAACCTAGTCTACTCCATCCTTGCAGGTAGACAACCTTGTTTGTCCCTTTCTTGCTCGTTTTACTACTGTCCATTTCAAGGGTTTCGGGTGTTCAGGTCCAACCCGAACACATGTGGTGGTGTGGGTGCATGTGATGTCTTTCTATGTGTTCTTCTTGTTTGTGTGTGTTTGTTGTGTTTCTAGAAGTCCTCGTGGTGTAAAACCCGTGCACGTAGCAACCAGAGGCTGCTTTACACTTCTGCAGTCGCGATTTTGCTGTTTGGGCGACTGGGTCGATCATGCGACTGAGCCGTGTAACTGGGTGAGTCGTGCGACTGAGTCGTGCAACTGTGTGTATGTGTGCAATTGAGTCATGCAGATGAAAGATGCATGCGATTGAGTCAGTACGGATGAGTGACGCGTGTGATTGAGTTAATGAGGATGAATGTGTGCGATTGTGTGTGTATGGCACAACTGAGTGCCAGTCGCATGATTGGAGGTTCAGTCATACGAATGAAGCTGATTCGTATGAATGAAGGTTGATTCGTGCATATGGAGGTTGAGTCGTGCGATTGGGTGCTCTGTGGAATGACTGAATGCCAGTCGTACGAATGAAGGTTCAATCCTATGAATGAAGCTGATTCGTACGAATGATGGTTGATTCATGCGAATGGAGTGTTGAGTCGAGAGTCTGGCCCAGTCGTGTGATTGAAGATGCTGTAGGTGTGAGTTTCCTTCTTGAATGTCGTGTGATGATAAGGTAACATCAACACAATTGTCATTGCTCGACCACAAACATTAAAGTCAACGCTATCAAGGCCACAAATACTATTCCAAATCAAATCAACCTAACATTTTACAATTATCAACAACCCATTTATGACTACTAATAATTAACAAATACTTCTCTTATAACAATGAATCTTTTACACCATATCATCGGCAATGGCGACAGTTTCTAGTACTTGGATCTACATAAGATCTAATACGTGTGAGAGCTTGTGTCTGTGTGTTACGCGCGACCGAACCAATACAACCCGAATCGATTGAACATTACTATTTGCTTTATACATATCATTAATGCTTAACAATAAGTGTCAATAGGTGTTTAACCGTTCTTTACATACAACGTTTAGGGAACTTTGATCATTCATACTTACCACTTAACAAGTGAGTTTCGTGGCCCCTTTTTATGCTTATACAAGTTTTCAATCATTTACAAACATGGGGGAAAAGTATGCTCACCCGTTTTCTATGTTGTACAACTACATACAATTTACATACTTGGAATCAACATGATATTGTTTTGTGAGTACTTATCTGGTACATGCTTGGGTCTGGTGTGTGGTTCTTTCTTTACAACTATTTAATTCCAGTGTGGGAACCGACGGATAGGTATTGGTAGTACTATTGGGTTGACACCCCACCTTCGTTCATTGGTATACTAGTTAGTACCAACAGTCGCCAGGAACGGGCCTTGGGTGAATATATTCTAACAAGATTCTTTGTGTACGTCGTTAGGTTTGGTTGTAAAGCTCACGTCATGTGATTTTGCTTATTATAACTGTATTCACGGTATTCCGCCACAACTATTATACAACATCGATTACTTATTTACATTTAAACCTGCGAGCCTACCAATAATTTTGTTGACCATTTTGAGCATATCTTTTCAGGTGATCATGCTAATTGAAGATCTAGGTGTGCTACCTTAGTGGAGACCCTAGGATGCATTTTGAGACTAAACTTTGTCTTTTGGAAAACTTCATTATAGTTGCTTTAAACATCATACTTTTGTCACTTGTTCTCGGGTTGTGGGAATTACATACAATGTTATAATCTTTGTTTATGTGAATCATGTATCATGTTATGCTTACGGCTATGTTGTCATGAATATTGACTAAACACGACACAAGTCCTCTTGTTGTCGGGTGTCGTCATGACATGCTTGTAATCATTTATTATATTGCATCTCTATCGCTTACCATATGTTATGACCATCCCGTCTCATTACATCCCCGTGTTTTCGCTCTCAGCATATGTGTGACAATAGTTTACCTTGTCAAACTTCACTTTCTGATTTCCCATTTCCCCATGGGCTGTGATGTACCCACCTTTGTTTCTAGCAAATGAAACATGCCCTCCTTTGATTTGTCTGACGTTTGATAAGAGAGCTCTGTTCCCCATCATGTGCGTGGATGCTCCTCTATCTACAATCCACGTGTTAGTCTCAACACTATAGCGAACACCCTGCACATTCAATGAAAACGTTAGTTCATGTTAGGAACCAAAGCCTTCACTGACTTGGGTTCCCCCGAGGCATGACACAACATAAACTCAACCCATTGACCATTTGAGGTTGAAGGAAGTTCAAATGTCTATTTGTTCTCATTTTCAGACGCTAAGGCGGTTCTTTCTTTCCATAGGCCAGCTTTGTGTAAGGCCTATTTGTGATAAACAGATGATTGGCTGATCGGTTGAACTTTGGATTCACTTTCCCTTTTAGGAGGCGTCACTAAGTTCCTCTTAAAAGATCTAGTTTTAGATGCAGGAAGTTCAACTTTCCTCCTCGGTGTCTGATGATAAGGACAGTTAGACGCAATGTGACCGTACTCTCCACAATTGTAGCAAGATTTGCTTTCAACTTTACGGTTTATTTGTTTTTGTGGAGATGTAGGTGTCACATGAATGACCATATTTTGTTTAGATTGAGACACTTCTTTGTTAGATGTATGGTCGGGTTTTACAAACTTAATTGCTTTACCTGGTTTTATATCTTTTATTTCTTGTTTACCTGGACTTTGACATGATGCTCGTGATTGATTAGGTTTAATGGTCTTTTTAGGTTGTGATTTGACTTTCTTTAAACCTGACTTTAAATTAACCTTGTCAAACTCTTTTTCCAGGTTAACACAAGGCATCTTTCCTTTTGCCTTTGAAGTGGGCTCCTTTTGTTTAGTGCCAGATTCAATTGATTTACTTGTGGAATCTGGGTCACTAATAAGAGGAGTGGACACCACATGATCCTTGATGGGGTTATCATTAATTGGTTTACTTTTGGTGTTCATCAAGGTCCCAGGTGGTGGTGGAACCACTTTGTATCCCAATCCCTCCTCGTTGTTTCTCTCTCACACTAAGTGTTGGACAATATGAGACGAGCTTGTCCAACTATGCAGTTTTTGTTTTAAGGAGTTGACTTCTACTTCTAAAACTGCTCTCTACTTCTTAGTGTCCTCTAGGGAGTTAAGATAATACCTATTGTCATTAGCTTAGTTAAAGGCAACAACTTCCGTTTCCCTAAGCTGTTTGTTCAAAATGTCTATCTTTTCCTTGTAACTGTGCTTATTTTGTTTTAAAACTCTATTAGCTTCAGTGTACAGTTCCAAATCCTTTACTAAGCTATGATTATGATCTAATAACCTAGAAAATTTTAAATTTATGCTTTCTCTAAATTTACTACAATCAGAACAAGCATGATTATTGATCAACTGGTCAGTAGTACTTCCCTGAGATGTTCAAGAGGAATCAGCCATCTGTGCAGAATCTATTGTCTATGGTTCTAGTCATTCTGACATGGAAGTAGATTTTTCTTCTTCAGGCAGGTGGTTGACCACAGGTGCAGTGTCTTCAGAATTGGACATCGCGAGCTCTACTGCTATGTCTCCCTCACTGGCGGAATCATCATCTATGTCCTCCACACTAGCTATGTTGGACTCTCTCGGTGAGACGAACAGAAAGCTTAGTCCTGTCCTTCATCCTCATTAGCAGTGAAAGCTTTAGGGTCCTTGCTTAATGAAGTAAAACTTCTAGATGTGGCTTTGTCCTCACGATTAAAGGACGAGAAAGGATTGCCATTACTAGTCTTCTTTGGCTTCACACACTCCCGTTTGAAGTGCCCCTGCTCACCACAGTTGAAACAGGTTACCTTTGACTTGTTGAAGCCAAAGGTCGTGTCATTAGTTGCAACCAAGTTCTGTCCGGTCTTTTTGACAAACTTCTTTGCTCATCGGACAGTGCTCGCTAAGGCCCACACAATGTCCATCCGTTCCAACTCAGTCTCGTCCACCTGTTTGCAGTCTTCATTAGTGAGGTGGCGGTTCCCTATCTTTCCAACAATTAGTCCATCATAAGAGTGGACTACTGCAGCTAAAACATCCATGTGCTATTTAGCCACTTCAACTGTCACATTTCTGAAGTTTTCGATCTTCAGTTTTGCTGCAATGGCTTCGGGTGTAATATACTGGGTACCAGATGACCCTGTTGTCTCGCAACTTGAAGTAGATGCTTGTGCGGGACCAGAGGAGCTTGACACGAAAGAAGTATGCAGTGGTGCTCCAGATGTCTTGGCCTAAGGAGTCGGGCTGTAAAGAGCCGGGTTTTGATCATAGTTGGCCTTTTGGGCTCTATACTTCATCCTAAGCTCCTACTCTCTCAGTTTCAGAATGAAGTCATTTATATCTAACTTCGAGAGCATGCCATTCTGTCTGAGATTTGAAACAAAGGAAGCCCATTTCTCTAGTAATCCATCTGCAAAGTTGGATACCTTGTCCTCCATCTACGTAGTTACTTCATGAGTGTGCATCTCACTAGTCAAGTGGTAGAATCTGTCGATCACGTCGTCCAAGCTTTCCTTTCCCATTGAAGAGAAGTTTTCAAACTCCTTCTTCAATGCTTTTGCCCTAATGGCCTTTAGTGAGGTATTTCCATCATACCTCTTCTCCAACACATCCCATAATTTCATTGCTTGAGTATACCCGAGTACTGATGGAAGATATCCTTCGGAATAGACTGGGTAAGCAAAGCGTAGACTTTGTTCTTAGCATTGTGTTTCACCTTTTGTGCATCAGACATGCCACTTAACATAAGTTTGACACCGTCAGCTCCTACGGGCATGCTGTACCACGACTCTATAGCCTCCCACAAATTTGTATCTACTCCATCTATGTAGATTTCGAAACATTGCTTCTATTATGGGTAGTGGTCTAACGTGATAAGCTTTGGGGGTTATTATGAATTCCCACTTCGTTCTACAATAGCAGTAGATTCTAAATACGAGTGTCTCTACTTGCTGTGTATGCTGAAAACTGGTCCTCCATTTCACTTAACTTTACTATTAAACAAACTATTTATGTGTGCGAATGAAGGTATGTGATTGGGCTTATTCGGGCGATTGAACTAGGCGAATGGTTCAATGGTGCGACTGAACTAATGCGGATGATTCAGTCAGCCAAATGAACTAATGCGGTTGAACAGTCCGAATAGGATTCTCAGTCGTACGAATGAGGGTACAAATGAGTCCAATCGTGCGTTTGGGGAATGCGAATGAACTCAGTCGTGCGACTGAGCCAATCATGCGACTAAACCTGCTGAAGATTGAAAATTCGTAGGTTAAACGTGTTTTGGCCGCAAAAACTCAAATTTTCACAAACCATAATAGCCGTATGGCGGAAAACTAAACTTTATGGTCAGGAAACGTCTAAGACACCGTTTAACACAAAAGGATTGCCTTTTTAGCGAAAAAACACAATTTTTGTATCAAAAACAATTAAATCAACACGTAATCAAGAGCCAAGGCTCTGATACCACTTGTTAGGGATCGTGTACGGGACGATGTACTAACTGATTAACGTGTAAACCAAATCAAATAGTGTGGAATCCTATTTGATTGGCGATCTAATCAGTAAGAACGCACGTAGAAACAATTATGTATTGAATCTAACATTAAGAATCGATTAGGAATCGATCTACTGTGATCTATGAACTTGGAGTATGATCTTAGAGGTCTCTGGACGGCTAGGGCACGTCTCGAGTCAAAGTGTGTTCAGTACCTTCATTTTTCCACGAATTAGGTGGTATTTATAGGTTAGGGTTACTCATTCGGGTGACTGAACCGTTTGCATGGTTCATTCGTGCGATTGAGCCATACGATTGATCCATTCGCACGACTGAGTGTTCAGTCGTGTGATTGAGTCAGTCGCATGAAATTGATCAGGTGTATGGACTATTTAGGCGCATAGACACTCAGTCGCATGGCCATTCGGACGCATGACCACTGTTGGGGCGCATGGTCCAGTCGGGCGCATGAGAACTTCACTTAACCATGTTTGAATGTATTCATTATTATAAGATTATGTATATCAATTCAAACAATCACACACCTATATAATCTAATCAATATGTGCTACACAACTCATTAATGAAATATTAAACATTATAAATCACAACCAAACATTCTCATTTCATTATGTACCCAAAAATTACATAAGTGTAAGACATTAATGACATATTACATTAAGTTTAGAAACTAGGGACACATGTACAAACAATTTTACTTGTAATAAACATATCTATGGAAGAACAAAATGTTCATCCATTGATGTTTCTTACACTTGGTTAATTTTAGTAATTCACCAATTATAATGTTTTACCTGCAAACATAAATAACTCAACACACATATATGGGTTAACCTATATATTTAATGCATACGAAATAATGAATTACAAGTATTCATTACAAATATTGATTAAAGTTCTAAGTCTATACAAAATGATCTAGACCTATAATTCCTAGATCTATCAATACTCCCCCTTAGGCTTAGACACTTGTAATCAGCTCTTCAAAATAGAAAGTTCCTTCAATCTTGACACCATCTTCTTGTTAAAGTATGGTAGTGCATCCTTTTGTTCATCGTACTTGTACTTGATCTCCATTCTGCATATCCATTGTAGAGTCTCAAAACCTAAGCCCAAAATGTCTTCTTTAGTAGTAAGAGTTTCTATAACACTTTGATTGTGAACTATTTCTAGCTCATCTTCTTCTGTGATTCTTAGTTCTGATAATTCTTCAATGTTTGCTCTTTTCAAAATCCCAACATTAAGAACTCATCATCTATTAATGTAAAGGAGTTGGATTTTGATCTTTTCATCTTTTCTGACATTCTTCTGTGCTCATCATTCTCTCTCTTGGCTTCTTTAAGATTATCATCTCTGAATTTTGTCTTTAACTTTCCCACCAACAAAGAGAAGCCTCTTCCTCTTGGGTGAATTGGATAGTTAGGAATGATTAAACTTTGCAGATCTTTGAGGTCAGTTTCAGGTAGGCACAATACTGATACTACATCATAGAAGAATTGAATGTTTCCGCATATTCTCTTAATGACAACACAGTCCCATTCTTGATCATACTTCCAGGCCATGATCCTGTTGTTTTCCATAGAGTTGGAGCTTATGATGTGGTCAAACAGTTTTATCAAGGTAGACTTTTTCTCTGTAATCTCTCTGATTGTTGTACCCAATGGTCAGAATTTGCGAGGTATGACTGCTCATGGCTGTCTGTTTAGTTTTATCTTTCCTTTTGTGTTGATCTTTACTTTTAATTGTTACTGGTTCAAAAGGGATTTTGTTATGTTGTTCAGCATCAAGCATTGGAGCATTAGTCCTGAATCGTACCCTTGTGTCTAGTTCAACTAACATAACATGCTCCATCATCCTCCCTAGCTCACTAACTGATCTTCCTTTGATTTCATAGGTTTTGTAGTTGTGACCCTGTAACCAGTATATCATATTATATTTTGCGAGCTTAGTTGAATCACAATGACCCAACTCCTTCTGGATTTTCTGAATTGATTGAAAGGCTGTGAATGTCTCATAGTTGCAATTTGGAATCATGAATCTAGCTAGCTCGAATTCCTTCAAGATGTTCTTCATCTTATTTATATTCAGCCTCTCTACTAGATCATATAGGAACCCATGATTGATTAGTGTCATGAACATTGGAGATTCTGGTCTTTCTTCAAGTATGTCTTTTGTTGTTAGTAGGTCTTCAGCAGTTGATTCTTCTTGGTCTTTGTTAGTTTCACCTTCAATCAGCTCTTTCCATTCAGCATTACTTTGAGCTTCATCAACAGTAACCGGCTTTGATGATGAAATATTCACCGAAGCAGTGTGCTCTGAAGTTGTATGCCTTGACCTTTTAGGTGAATCTTCAATATTGGTTACGTGATTCCTTGTAGAACCTAAGTACTTTCTTTTCCTAGAATATAAAATCAGTTGCTTATAGGATGCTATAGGTTCTTTTGGTTGTATTGATGTAGTGGCAGCCTTAGATTCTAGCGCAATTGTTTTCATCTTCAGCTTCTCAACCACTTCATTCTTTCATTGTACTTGAACATGTTGTTTGTGAAAAGTCTTGTTAGCATGGTTACTCTCCAACACAAGCTTTTCTATTTCAGCCTTTTGATTATGAATAGACACCTTTTGTTCTTCAACAACCTCCAACAAAGCATCAATGACTTTATTGTTGCATTGAGCATCTTCTCTTAATCTTTTGATCATTTCTTTTTGCTACATCAACTGGACATCCTTCTCATTTAGAATCCCTTTCATCTCTTCAATTCTTTTCTTTCTTCAATTAGACTTCACAACAAGCTTGTTGTATTCAGCCACCAAATACATCAACTGGAAGCCTTCTCTTTTATAATCCTTGCAATCCCATACCAGTTCTTGTGGGATGTTGGCATTAGCATCTACCGCATGCGAAAACATTGGCATGTCTTCTCCCTGGTATTTTCCACTAATCTTGTTAAAATCAGACCTACCCAAATGAGCTTGCACAAATACATCACCATCTCTTGTATTCCAAGCAATTCATCACTGATGATCAGTTGTAGGAACCTTGGGAACATGAACATTTTGTCAGTCTTTTGTAATTTAATATGGTCACATAGACAACTGAAGATGTACTTGGAGTAGTTGTATGTTCTTCCCTCAAAGATGCCAATGATCCCAGATGATATGTGCCTTGAGAATCTATCAAGCCTAGACTTCCTGTTGCAGATGCATTTAAGATAAGTGTGACATAGGAATATGTATGGCTTGCATAGTCTTCCTTTCTTGATCTCCTCCTTTTCAAAGTCACCATCATACCCCATCAATAGAAATATCTTCTCTATGTATTAATTCTCAAACACATCAGGGTGACCGACTTCTTGTTCTCCCAACTCTATATACCTCCTTATGGTCTGCTCAGTCATCCTCAAACTTTGATTCTTAACTTCCGCCATGATTACTTCTCCATCTTCTTCTATTCGAGCGGAGTTCTAGAAATAAATCATATGTCATTGGTGAATCACAGACTCTGCTATTAAAGCATACAATAGCCTGGATCGTCAGAAATACCTAATGATGTCTCGACATCCTTCTAACAAGGCTCGTCGGGATTTAAGAACGCACACACATTGGGCTCCCTTGCAAATCGATTAGACAACTATTCATGAGAGTTAAGAAGAATGGATTAGAATCAACATTAGAGACATGAGAATGCAAATAGTTTTAATCATAATCAAGAATCACACACTTCATTTTTAAGATTATGACATATTTTACCTTCTGAAAAATGATTTGAGATCACGACTATTTGATTGTTTGATGTTTTGATGTAGGTTTTTTTGAATGTTTGGGAAAGTGGGATAAGTTTGTTAAGAGCGTTTTTCTAGGTCTGAAAAAGTGAATAATAAATATTGAAGTCAAAGAACATCATTTATACTTTCTCAGACACATTAATTTCATTTATTTAATGATGTGGAACCCTCAACAATTTAACTTATTCACAGTTCTTAGTTCTTCCGCACATTATCTACGGATTCCGTATATCATCTGCAGATGACTTAAAAACTTCTACCGATTAAGTATAACTTAAATTTTCATAAGTTACCAATCTATGAAATTTTATTATACTTTTTGGAATATTGGCTCATCTGTAGTTACCAATCTACGAATGGACAAATTTGATTAAGTTTTTCACACTGTAGCTTCAGCTGTTGCTTAAAATGCACTGTAGCTTATGCTGATGCTTGAGATGCACTGTAGTTGTTGCTGATGCTTAAGATGTATTATGAAAACTTATTTTATTGTATGGTTTGAGTCAACTGCTTAGAACCATGTATTGTTATCGGACCTTGTTGACTTTGTATTTATGACAATTGTGCAAAAGAAGGTTTAAATTTAAAAAACTTCATGTATCCAAGAGCCAAGATAGTGCTCAAGTTCAAATTCCTTCATATAGAAAGTTCATTTGACGTTTTCGTTGTTTACTTATTTTCATGATTCTACTCCCCCTAAATTTTTTATTAATGATGAAAGAATGCATTTATCATAAATTTCAAGAAGAATATCATAAAAGAAATTTGTCTCTCCACACCGAAATAATTTAAACTAAAAAAAAACATGATACTAAGCATATAATTGGATCATACTATAATACTAAGCATCCTCCTGACAGTTAATTTATTGAAATGATACATGATCTATGTTCTGATTGTAAGTATGTTTCCCACTTAAATCCATACATGAGTATTGTATCAACTAGGCATGATGATTATCATGTTTTCATGTTAATTATATAGTAACTGATATGGGCTTCATATTGAATTCACTTAAAGTTTGTCCTCCTTTTATGAATCAAATCATCACTTTTTCACACTTACAGACTATGTACTTTAAGTTATAAGAGCTATCTTATGATGTATTTGACATCTTGTTAATGCATTGTTGAAAAAGCTCTAGAAATAAGATACAATTGATCACATAGGATTCTTCTAAGAGATTAGATATGATCATCATCATGTTACCAGGTCGTTACTCACGTAAAACAGTGGTGCCTTTAACCTAGGTCTTTGTTTACACAAAACAGAGGGATGATGAGGATCATGATCTTTTCACCAGTTGGTTACAAATGTACACCATGGTGATGATACACCCAGGTCTTTGATTACACAAAATAGAGGGAGTAAGATTTGCAAAGATAGATATTATAAAATGTCGGTACATAGTATGTTTAGATGAGTGATTTGCTCACATCAGAACATGACTCACTTTCTATATCCGTAAAATGAAGTGTCCCACAAACAATCACTTTGCACTATGTTTGGCATGCACTAAGTGTAGTTTCCACTCAAACTTAACCTACTCACACATCAAGTAACTAGATCAGATTTTAAATATATTTAAGAATTTAGGAAGAAGCAAAGGCATAGTGTACTATCACTTCCCAAACATATGTCATGCTCAAGCTTTATTTTTAAACCGATCTACAAGCACAAACACATGCTATTATTTGTGTGTTCATTATGATTAATGAAGGTTAATCATGCCCAATAACTCAATTAGAAAATTAAATCTAACTAAATCAAAGGCTTTAGTGAATAAATCAGCAAGCTGATTTGTTATATCCACTTTAACTAACCTGATCAAACCTTTTTCTGAGCAATCTCTCAGAAAATGGTATCTTATTTCAATATGCTTTGTTTTACTATGTTGCACAGGATTAGGAGTAATAACATAATAACAGAATTGCCAATGTAAAATTGAGTTTGAAGGAAATTGTTACCATAATCAAGTAATTGGTTTTATAACCAAAGAACTTGAGAGCATCGAGCTAAAGCAGCTATGTACTCAGCCTCAGCTACGGATACAGATACATTGGTTTGCTTCTTGCACTGCCATGAAACTAGCCATGGTCCTATGAATTGACATTCACCAGTTGTGGATTTTCTATTGCTATGGCATCCACCATAGTCACTATCTGAATATGAGTAGAGAGTGAAGTCACCATGTTTGGGATACCATAGACCAAGTCCTGGTTTTCCTTTCAGATATCCAAAGATCCATTTCACAGCATCTAGGTAAGACTTTTTTGGATCTGATTGATACCTACCACAAACTCACACAACAAACATAATGTCAGGTCTACTGGCAGTTAAATACATAACTGATCCTATCATAGATATGTGTAATCTTTGATCAACAGATTTTCCACAAAGATCAGGTACAATCTTTTCAATTGTTGAGGCTGGTGTTTTGCATGCAGATGCATGAGCAAGGTTGTACTTCTTCAATATTGGATGTATGTATATCTGTTGATTGATGAAAATCCCATCTGCCTTCTGATGAACTTGAAGACCAAGAAAGAAAGATAATTTTCCTATTGAGCTCATTTGAAATTCTGATTTTATCAATTCTTCAAAGCTTACACATAATCTATTGTTAGTTGATCTAGATATAATATCATCAACATAAATTTGAACAACTGAAAGATCTTGATGTTCTTGTTTGAGAAAGAGA
Source organism: Flaveria trinervia (assembly GCA_025506515.1). Classification (NCBI taxonomy): domain Eukaryota; kingdom Viridiplantae; phylum Streptophyta; class Magnoliopsida; order Asterales; family Asteraceae; genus Flaveria; species Flaveria trinervia. Next base: position 100,636,755 of record CM046442.1, on the reverse strand, counting down.
GTCTCATCTATAGTTCCCCTTTTGTATCCATGTTTTAGCAAGAAAGATGATAGTGTTTCATACCATTTTCTTGGTGCTTGGTGCAGCCTATATAATGCTTTATCAAGTTTGTATACCCTGTGTGGGTGGTGAGGCTCTTCAAATCCAAGGGGCTATGATACATAGACTTCTTCATTAATTTTCCCATATAAGAAGGCACACTTGACATCAATTTGATACACAGTGTACTTCTTTTATGATTCATATGCTAGGAACACTCTTATGGCTTCAATTCTTGCAACTGATGCAAAAACTTCATCATAATATATTCCTTCTTCTTGTGTATATTCCTGAGCAATCAACCTTGCTTTATTTCTTACAATGATACCTCTATCATCTAGCTTATTTTTGTATAGCTATGTGCTTCTAATTGGATGTTGGCCTCCAAGTAAATCAACTAGAGTCCACACCTTTTGCTTTCTAAATTGTTGAAGCTCTTCTTGCATCGCTTCAATCCAGCTATTGTCTTTTGCTGCAGCTGTCATATTAGTACATGAAAACAAGTGAAAAGACATATGTTGGCAGTTCCACTTTAGCTTCTTGTAGTTCTTTTGCAGGATCTCTAATTATTTTGGTGACTGGATGAGTCTTATGGATTCTTGTTGATGGAGGTGATTCAACTGGAATGGATGATTCCAAGTTAGTCATATCCATTGTTGCAGATTCCTTCAATCCAGATTGAGAATTTAAAAAGTAGTCACACTGTTCAACATTTGGTATTGAATGATCTTCCGTAGGTTGAACATTTGGTGTATTATTAGTGTCTTCCGTAGGAGTTGTAGGAGCTTCTCCGGAAATATTTTGTTCTTCCGTAGGAGTTACAGGAACTACTCCTGATGATAAGTGAGGACTTGATGAGACATTTCCAATGTTTGTTGTATCTACTTGAGAACATGGAACTGCTACAGGAACATAATTCATATCTTCGAATGCATAATATACATCTATGGATGCAGTGTCAGCAGCTCCTGATGAAGTGTTTCCATCCATGGATGTGTGAATCCTTGGAGGATCAGAAGATAATGTCATTTCATTCACATTAGGGGGAACAAATGGATAGCACGTATCATCAGATCCTGCATTATTCAAATAACCATAGTTAAATGACTCTGTTAAAGCATTTATATCAAACAACCATGATGATCCTTTAACTGATTTAGTAAATACAGTTTCATCAAAATATACATTAGGACTTTCTTCCACAATGTTATGTTATGGAATGTAGATCCTATAAGATTTAGAAGTTGAAGAATATCCAACAAAGAAACCATCATAGGCTTTTTCTGAAAATTATCCCAATGATTCTTTTATGTTTAAAACAGATACGTGACACCCAAAAGCTTTAAGAAATCCTATGTAAGGTTTTCTTTTAAATAACAACTCTTAAGGTGTTTTATTATGTTCTTTGATAATTAATGTTCTACTTTGAACATTGCATGCAGTATTCACTGCCTCAGCCCAAAAGGTGATAGGCAATTGTCAATCAACTAGCATTGTTCTGGCTGCTTCAATAAGTGTTCTATTTCTTCTTTCAGCAACTCCATTCTATTGTGAAGTTCTTAGTGCACTGAATTGCCTTGCATTATCTTTATTCCTGCAAAAGGAATCCAAGTCAGAATTGACAAATTCAGTACCATTGTCACTCCTAAAAATTTTAACTTTTACTTCAAGTTGATTCTCAATCATGATGACAAAGTCCATTATTGTTTACAATGTTTCACTCTTTTGTTATAAGAAAAAAGAACCATGTGAATCTCGTGAAATCATCAACTATCACCAAACAATATTATCTCTTTCTAGTGCTCATCACATTGGTAGGTCCAAACAGATCCATGTGAAGCAATTTGAGATGTGTAGTGTTTGTATCGATAGTTTTTGATTTGTGAGACACGCTATGTTGTTTTCCTTTATAACAAGAAGAACAATGAGTTGAGCAATGAAACTCTTTCTTTGGCAATCCAATGGCTACGTCATTCTGTAGGATTCTGTGTGCCCAAGACACTTAGAATATTGATGTGGTTAGTACGTTATGATCCAAGTCGGGTTATACCCAATAACAAGCCTAGCAAACACCAACTAATATTTAATTGATGATATAAACATGCAATTAAATATTTACACCAATTTAGAAAATGGGTTTTCTAAACAAGTTGCATATGGGATGGTACAATTTATTAGGATATTTTGTTCAATAATATTATTTGTAATGTTATTTAAATTAGTTAGATAACATTAATTAATTATGGGAGTGTATAGATTATACATTAAAAGGTTAGTTGTATATATCTAGTAAGAAGCTAGTTAACAATATATGTGTGATAAAAAAAGGGGGGAAGACTATTTCTTTTGAAATTTTCGGCCACCTCCCCCTTTTAATGTGGTTGGCTCACTTGTTTTGAAAAATACAAACACATTAACTAGCCTTGCACTCTTCATTCATCCTCTCTTAACACATGCAACAAAAAAAACTCATCTCTCTCTCTCTCTCCATTTTGCTCTCGGCATAGCAGCAGCAGTTTTGGGGTTTTTGGGTGGTTTTTTGGTATGCTCTCCCTAGCAAGAGTGGTGTTTACTTCAAGTGCTTGGGGTATACAAGCTTGAGGACCTCTAATCTTGAAGTCTTGGTCAATTTTCAGCATCATACACCTCCTTTTCTCTCGATTTTTCAGCTGTTGGAGAAGGTATCTTGGCAGCCCTTTTGTGGTTGTCATATTGTGTTGCTTGTTGCTTATACATAGCTTGCTTGTTCAGATATTATGATCCTTTGTTTTTGGGTTTGTTTTAAACATATATATGTCACCATAAGAACATATTTTTCAGCTTATTAACATGTTATAAAGTTGTTATTCCGCTGCGTTTTTCAGAAAGTTTAGAAGGTTAAACTTGTTTTCTTGTGTTCTATCAAACCCATCAATGGCATCAAGAGCCGGTTATGTGGATAACTTGCTTGTTCTTGTTCGTTAAAATCACTTTTAAAGGATTATTATTCACCTTATTATAAGCTGATTTTGGGCTGCTATATATTTTGTATGAATGATTCCCTAAACTTTCAAGGTCATATCACACATGCTAGTGATTAGACCTTGAAAGATATATATTATGAAATGTCGATTGTTTGGACAATGTTTAAAACCCAAAATTTCAGTTTATGTTGGCTGAAATATGGTGGTTTTAAGTGGGGTTTCATTATATGTTTGGATGATATGATCATTGGATGTTAGTGTGCATAACCTAGCCTTTGGCCTCTTTATTTGGATGATTGGAATGGTTGGTTTTTATTCATTCAATTGGGTTGTAATTTTATATTTATTATTTGGGTTGTAATTATTTGTTCATTTGGTTATGTAATTAATGGATTAGGTGCATTTCTTTTATTATAAAAATGTATTAGGATACAATTTTGTAAAAGGAAGATGCACAAGATCAAGACCCAAAGATGGACATCAAACACGTGGAACTTGAAGCATATGGATGCAAGTTCAAGTGGGGGTCTATGATGACCTCAATTTTGTGTTGATTTTAACCCTTAGGAAAGACCTTATGATGACACTTGTGATGGCAAACAAGTGTTGTCAACTTAGTGGCTATGGTTATGCACTGATGTTTGTATGTTTATGCTTGTTTGAATGTTTGTTATTTGATTGTATGATTGAAATTTTGACATGGATTACAAACTTATTAACAAACTTAACAAGCTAAAAATTGATGGTTCTTAATCATTAAAAGTAATAAAAGGTTATTAAATTGATTTAATGATTTTAAAGATTAAAAATTGGTTTTAATCAAAGGACCATAGTGTAACTTGTATTTGAAAGGATGCAAATACAAGTACATAGAGTTTTCTAAAACTTGTATTATGAAATCTCTACAAATTTAAACAAGATCAACACCGTCCTTTTACACAACACTTGAGTCACTTGGGAACTCTTAGTGGGATAAAGGTCACCTAACCATTTTGAGGGAACTTGCGATTTGAGGTGAGAATGCCTTATTTATGGGATAAAGGTCACCTAACCACTTATTTTGGCAAAATCACACGTAGGTGTAAGTAGGGTATCTTGATTTGCAAACCATGTCAAATGGATCACCTACGGTGTGGTTTCCAAATGGTGTTGATGGGATTAACATGCCGACTTTACATATGATGTTTCAAGTCGATCCCATATTTCTAGAAGTTGCAAATGGTTGCAGTCATCAAACGTTGACCATCTTATTAATTTAAATCGTGGGATAAAGGTCACCTAACCACAATTTAAATGTAATGTTGGGTTCTAGACTTTAATATAAAAATGACCTTAAAAGGCATTAATTATTAAAAATAACAATATCAAAAATACTAAAATAGATCTTTGTTAAATTTTGTAGATGGCCACCAACAATGAAAATCACGATAACTCATCCGCGTCCAACCAATCATTACGAGCGATCCTCCAAAAGGAACGTCTAAATCATAACAACTTTATTGATCGGTATCGAAACTTGAGAATCGTTCTCAAGCAAGAGAGACCCTATCCCCGATCAACCTACAGAGGATGATGAGGAGGCCTACAACGATTGGCTCAAGTACACTGAGGACTCTGTCCAAGTGTCCTGTCTCATGCTAGCGAGCATGACTCCGGATCTCCAAAAGGAGTATGAACATCACGGAGCTTACGACATGATAACCCAGCTAAAAGAAACGTTCCAAACGCGAGCAAGGGTTGAGCGCTTCGAAACGATTCGAGCACTCCATGCATGTCGTATGGACGACAACCAATCTGTTTCATCTTATGTACTTAAGATGAAAAGTCATATTGACCGCCTTGAGAGGCTTAATTGTCCTGTCTCGAAGGAATTGGCCACGGATTTGATCCTTAATGGCCTTACCAAGAAGTTCGAGACATTCGTGTTGAACTAAAACATGAATGCTTGGGACAAAAGCATTGGTGAGCTTCACTCAGTGCTGAAAACGGCCGAGGCGGCCATGGGTAAAAGGTTTTACCCGTTCTCACCATCAATGAAGGTGGGAACAAGAAAAGACCTCATCCCGCACCCAAGGAAAAGGTTGCCAAGGGTAAGGGACCCGTATGGGGAAAGGGGAAAGGGGTGGCAAGGGTGCCACCCAAACCACAAGAGAAGAAGCAAAAGGTTGCTACCAATGACCCATGCTCAAGTGTGGGGAGATTGGACATTGGGCAAGAAATTGTCATGTCCATCTCCAAGAGTTAAAAGCCAAGAGGGATGTCGGGTATACCTCAGGTACAATTTACATGATTCATATTGATCATAATGTTACATCTTAAAACACATGGGTATTAGATACCGGATGTGGAACTCATATATGCAATTTGTTGTAGGGGTTCAAAAGAAGTAGGGACTTCAATCAAGGGGATGTTAGCCTCTTCATGGGCAATGGAACCAAAGTCCAAGTTGAAGCTCGTGGGGACTACATCCTAAAACTTCCAAGTGGCTTGGATGTTATTTTGAAGAATATTTTGTATGCTCCTAGTTTGACTAGGAACATTATTTCTGTATCCCAATTAAGACATTATGACTATGTATTATCTTTTGTTAAAAATGATATTCATGTTTCTTTAAATGATATGTTCTATTTTAAAGCAATTCCCATTAATGGTATTTATGAATTGGTTCATGAAAATGCTTTAAATAGTTCATTGTACCATACTAACACCAAGAAACTCAAGTTGGATTTGAGTGATACCTATCTTTGGCATTGTCGTCTTGGTCATATAAACAAGAAACGTATACAAACACTTCAAAAGAATGGTCTTTTAAAAACAAATGAATGTGATTCATTTGATGTATGTGAATCTTGTTTACAAGGAAAAATGACTAAGGCACCCTTTAGTGGAACTAACGAAAGGGCAAAAGACTTACTAGGAATCATACATTCGGACGTATGTGGTCCTTTTAAACCAATGACTAGGAATGGTGAAAGATACTTCATTACCTTTACCGACGATTATAGTCGCTATGCGTATGTGTACTTATTAAGCCACAAAGATGAAACTTTTGAAATGTTCAAAATCTTCAAGAATGAAGTAGAAAATCAACTCAACAAGTCGATTAAAGTTCTTCGCACCGATAGAGGAGGTGAATACCTAAGTGATGCTTTTCAAGATCATCTTAGGAGTTGTGGGATTGTCTCACAACTTACTCCACCTGGAACACCACAACATAATGGTGTGTCTGAGAGGAGGAATCAAACCTTATTGGATATGATTCGATCTATGATGGCTAGAAGCACATTACCTCTATCATTTTGGGGTTTCGCTTTGCTTTCCGCAGCCCGTATTTTAAATATGGCCCCAACCAAAAAGGTGGAATGGACACCTTTTGAGATATGGCATGGAAGAGTTCCATCCCTATCATATTTAAGGATCTGGGGTTGTGAGGCTTATGTAAAGACTCTCACCCCAAACAAATCGGAAGTCCGATCCACCAAGTGTATTTTTGTAGGATACCCTAGAGATTCTATGGGATATTATTTCTATGATCCACTAGAACAAAAGGTGTTTGTTGCCAGAAAGGGTGAGTTCTTAGAAGCAAAGTTCCTTATGGAAGGAACTTGCAGTAGAACAGTGGATCTTGAGGAGATCAAGAACCACAACCCGATGCACGTTTGGTTGAAACTAGCACTCAACATGAGGATGTTGAAGATGATCAAGTGGTTTATCAATACACACAAAACGTTCACAGAAGTTGTAGAACTAGTAATCCACCTGAAAGATACGGATTTTTCATGGATGGATGCTATGTGGTAGATTCAGATGAACCAACCACATACCATGATTCAATGTCCAATTCGGATTATGACAAATGGCTCGAGGCCATGAGCGCTGAGATGCAATCCATGCATGACAATCAAGTATGGAACTTGGTTGTACCACCTCTTAACTCCAAAGTAGTTGGTAGCAAGTGGGTTTTCAAGAAGAAAACCGATATGCATGGAAACTTGGATACTTATAAGGCTAGACTTGTAGCAAAGGGTTTCACTCAAACTCAAGGGGTTGATTATGATGAAACCTTCTCATCTGTTGCGATGCTAAAGTCTATAAGGATACTGTTTGCCATAGCTGCTCATTATGATTATGAGATTTGGCAAATGGATGTCAAAACCACTTTCCTAAATGGATATCTTGAGGAAGATGTCTATATGGTTCAGCCTGAAGGTTTTGTCGATCCAAAACATGCTAATAAAGTATGCAAGTTAAAGAAATCAATCTATGGATTGAAACAAGCATCGACAAGCTGGAATCACCATTTTGATGAGGAAGTAAAGAAATTTGGCTTCATCAAAAACGCTGATGAGGCTTGTGTGTATAAGAAGGCTAGTGGGAGCACATTAATTTTCCTAGTATTGTATGTTGGTGACATACTACTATTTGGAAATGACATTCCAACCCTGGAAGGTGTAAAAACCTGGCTTGGAAGTTGTTTTTCCATCAAGGTTCTTGGTGAAGCCGCCTATATTCTGGGAATAAGGATCTATAGGGATAGATCAAGGCGGTTGATTGGTTTAAATCAAAGTGCGTATATTGATAAAATCTTGAAAAGGTTCAAGATGGAGAACTCTAAGAAAGGTACCGTACCTATTCAAAGAGGAACGATATTGAGTAGGACTCAATGTCCAAGCTCAAATGATGAGCAAGATAAAATGAAGGCAATCCCATACGCATCTGCTATTGGATCCATCATGTATGCGATGATATCCACTCGACCGGATGTGTCATGCGCCTTAAGCATGACAAGCCGTTACCAGCAAAATCCTGGAAACAGTCATTGGATGGCTGTTAAGAACATACTTAAGTAACTAAGGAGGATAAGAGATATGTTCTTAATCTATGGATCTGGTGATGAGGAACTCGTTGTAAAAGGTTACACCGATGCGAGTTTCCAAACTGATCGTGACGATTCACGGTCACAATCGGGATACATTTTCATTCTGAATGGAGGAGCCGTCTCCTGGAAGAGCTCCAAGCAGGATGTGGTGGCTCTATCAACTACAGAATCAGAATACGTCACCGTCTCATTGGCAGCTGAAGAAGCTGCATGGTTGAAGAAATTCATTGCCGATCTAGGGGTTGTCCCTTCCATTCAGGACCCCCTAGAGATCTTTTGTGATAACGAGGGTGTGATTGCTCAAATCAAGGAACCCCGTGCACATCAAAAGACTAGGCACGTTGAGCGAAGATTCAACTACATACGAGATGATGTTGAAAAAGGAAAGATATGTATTCGCAAAGTTCACACGGATCAAAACATTACGGATCCTCTCACGAAGCTCTTTGAAAAGGCAAAGCATGAAGGTCATACTTGTGCCATGGGACTTCGATATTCTAGTGATTGGATTTGATCTGTAAATTTTGTATTTGGATATATGGAACTCCTTAATATTTGAATAAAATTATTTGGTTATAATGTTTCAATTAATGTTCCAATTTAGCATGTTTAATCCATGAGTAAACTGTTTACTCTAAATGTCCGTAGTCGTTCAGACTTGTGGGAACAAGTATTAAGGATAAGACTATTATGAACTTGGATTGGTTGATATTCATAAGGATGAATATAGAGCAATGGGTTGCTACCAAGGTTCATAGATATTTGTGGGATACAAATATTGGACCAACCAGCATCTCAAATTTTACTACATGGAATCTTATTGATTGATCATAAGTAAATTTGAGTAAAGGCGAATATCATTTGGTATCCTCCGACCTGAGATACATATTGGGTTTTGATACTCACCAAGTGTCATACCTTGAGCTAATTCTTCACTGTACTGAAATAATGGACAGTACATAAGGATATGTTGAGGTATAACACGAGGTGTTTGTGAGAAACGTATATAATCAAGAAGGAATTTGTTCCTCTTATTCGTTGAGAGTTAGATGTCTAAGGCCTGATTAAGTTAACTCAACAAGGAATGATCATTCTGTGTCCTTGGATTTAACATGACATCTGTAACAAAAGGATAAATGATTGATTCACCTAAATCATTTCAAGTAAGGTACTTGAAAGGGATGATGTTATTGAATGGCTAAAAGTCATGCGTATTAAGGGTAGTAAACCGTTGTTAGGCGATATTTACTGCTTGCATCAATCTTCTATGAATCTTGGGCAAGTGGGAGATTGTAGGATTCGTGTGCCCAAGACACTTAGAATATTGATGTGGTTAGTACATTATGATCCAAGTCGGGTTATACCCACTAACAAGCCTAGCAAACACCAATTAATATTTAATTGATGATATGATCATGCAATTAAATATTTACACCAATTTAGAAAATGGGTTTTCTAAACAAGTTGCATATGGGATGGTACAATTTATTAGGATATTTTGTTCAATAATATTATTTGTAATGTTATTTAAATTAGTTAGATAACATTATAAATTAATTATGGGAGTGTATTGATTATACAATTAAAAGGTTAGTTGTATATATCTAGTAAGAAGACTAGTTAACAATATAATGTGTGATAAAAAAAAGGGGGAATATTTCTTTTGAAATTTTCGGCCACCTCCCCCTTTTAATGTGGTTGGCTCACTTGTTTTGAAAAATACAAACACATTAACTAGCCTTGCACTCTTCATTCATCCTCTCTTAACACATGCAACAAAAAAAACTCCTCTCTCTCTCTCTCCATTTTGCTCTCGGCATAGCAGCAGCAGTTTTGGGGTTTTTGAGTGGTTTTTTGGTGTGCTCTCCCTAGCAAGAGTGGTGTTTACTTCAAGGGCTTGGGGTATAGAAGCTTGAGGACCTCTAATCTTGAAGTCTTGGTCAACTTTCAGCATCATACACCTCCTTTTCTGTCGAGTTTTCAGCTGTTGGAGAAGGTATCTTGGCAGCCCTTTTGTGGTTGTCATATTGTGTTGCTTGTTGCTTATACATAGCTTGCTTGTTCACATATTATGATCCTTTGTTTTTGGGTTTGTTTTAAACATATAATATGTCACCATAAGAACATATTTTTCAGCTTATTAACATGTTATAAAGTTGTTATTACGCTGCGTTTTTCAGAAAGTTTAAAAGGTTAAACTTGTTTTCTTGTGTTCTATCAAACCCATCACATTCTTCACCAATTTGTTCATGTTCTTCATGTTAGAATGGACAAACCTCTATGCCATAATTGAGATTCATGTTCTGATGACTTAGATAAGAGGCATGTTTCATGTCTTGTGAGTGATGTGTTGTTCATATCCAAAACATAAGTGTTTCCTTTTTCTTGATGCTTTAAGAAGGACCCAATCTTCTGGAATCGAAAAACCTGGCTTAAGAATGTAACAGTTAGTGTTATCAAACAATGTGGTGTAATTTTGATCACAAATTTGAGACACACTTAGTAATTATACTATAAACTTTCACAATAGTTTACTTTCTCAAACTTGAGGACACCATTAGTTACCATTCCTTCACCAACAATTTTACCTCCCATCATATATCGACAAAATGCCACATATGAAGCATTTTTATGTTTGATGTCACGAAGAAGTGAACAGTTCCTTTCATATGCCTGGAACAACCACTGTCAACATACCACGTGTTGTCAGTTTTCCAAGATTGTTACCGCTCACAGAAAGAAATCAGTTAGAATTGACAACCCAAGCCTTAATGATCTTGGGTTTGCAGCAGTATCTAAAATTGTTACTCCTTCATGAATAAGTCTTGAAGTTTCAGTTTTAGTTTTGATTGATTCATTCTATGTTGTTGTGATGAGGATAATTCTGTTGAAGATGATGCTCATGATATTGGTCCAGATTTCTCAATCTGTTCTTCATTCAGTATAATTTTGTTGACTTGATTCCTTGATTTTGATAATGATTCTTGATTATTGAAGGTTTCATTATCTTTTGATTTTGATGAGGTACATGAGTCCCTTTTTTCAAATTTTTAATGAAAGCACCATGAGCATTTGTTTCCTTTTTAGTCAAATTCACTCTTTTATGAGGTGTTTTTGATTGTTGGAATGCTGTTCTTTTCTTCAAAGGTTGAACATCAGTGGATGTTTTCTCCTTTGATTTTGATTATTTTGTTATACCTTTTTAATTTTTGAATCTTTCTCACAATCACTAGATTGAGTGTCTCGTTCAGCTTTATCTGATTGTTTCGTCTTTGTGCTCTTTTTCTTGTTCTTTTTGTTAAAATAACATTCGTGTGTTGAATGGTTATTTTTGTTACACATAGCACAATGTTTGTTGAAGTAATAGTCAGATGTCATGTGATTGTTCATATTGAAAATAGAACAATAGCGACTGAAGTAGCAATCTACAGTATTATGGTTTTTCAAGTCACACCATTTGCAATACATCTCCTTTGATTCTTTATCAGTCTCAGTTACTTTCTTCTTATTTGTCAACTTCTGATGCTTTGAATCCTTTTTCAAGTTTGAAGTTGATTTTTCCTCTTCTACCTTGTGAAGCTTTGATTTGTTAGTTACTGACTTCCTCTTCATCAGATCATCTACTGAATCAATATCAACTTCTACTGAAGAGGGTTTCTTCTTCCATAGATCTTGCACTGAAGAAAGTTCTTCTTCCACTGAGGATCAGCTCAAAGCTTCTTATTTCCCTTTTCAACAAATCATTTGTCCTTCCTCAGTAGAAGCACACTTTTCATTCACTTTATTTGAACATTTTTGTTGCTGATTTAGTTCTTGAAGACCCTCATTTAATTTAGCTATTCTCTTATAGATAGTCTTCAGCATGCTTCTTTGTTTAGGAGGATATGGAAACTTTGTTTCTTCAAGTACTTTTGGAATATTTGTTTCAAAAACAATATTCTTACCCTTGTTCATGCTAAATGAATATTTCAGATTCATTGAACTTGGATCTTAGGATTTGTCTCGTTCAGATCTAGAAATCAAAATTAAGATAGGTGGACGTGTGTGAATCAAAGAACAAAGAGATGGATAATAATAATTTTATGATTTCATTGATGTTGATAAACAAGTTACAATGAGAATCATAGATGGCTGGTGAAATCAAACACACCCAAAGGAGAGGATTTCTCCTTAGGTGGTGATTCACATCATGAGAGACACACACAAAAAGGCCACACTCACAAAAATGCACTAGTGGGTCTATTTATTATTATTACAACATGACCTAATTTTGACTTTTCTAATTGTCTTGATCTTGACTTTGTCATGTTGTATTGTCTTGTATTGTTGTTTTTTTGTAATCAACTTGGTTTGTGAACTTGTACAATGAGATCTTCAGTTGGCTGTATTTATGATTTGGTAAGCTTCAGTTTATTCAATTGCTGAACACTAACAATACTCCCCATAAATTGATGCTTGGCAAACCTTGAATTTGAAGATCATCTCTGTCACATGTGTTCTTGACGGACTAATGTTCAAACACAATTCACTGATATTCTCCCCTTTAGATTAAGCTCCTCCTAATATATTTCTGACAAAGTCTATAATCCTTGACAATACTTCTTGGTATTAGATATGGGTTGTGAAAGAAGTGATCTGCCCAAGACACATATTAAAATTGATGTGGCTAGTGTGATATGATCCAAGTCGGGTCATACCCAATAACAAGCCAAACAAACACCAATAAATATTTGTCCGTCGATATGATTATACGAATAATTATTAGCACCAATTTAGAAACCGTATTTTCTAAAAACATCGCTTTTGTAAATGAACAAGATTATATATAGATAATTTGTTCATGAGAGATATTTGTTTCATTATTTAAATTAGTTAAACAATGACAAATAATAGTGTGTTATTGTTCTAAAAATAAAAAGGGGTTTAATTTTATAAAAACATAAGGTTGAAAGTGTAGATTTTATAAAATGAAAAAAATGAGAAGGAAACTCCCCTTTTGGGGAGTGAATTCGGCCGCCCCTAAGGGGCTTTGGAACTCTCTATTTTGTTGTTGTTCCAAGCAACCAATGTATTACACTCTTCCAAAGAGAACACACTTTTCTCTCACACACACAAAGCTATAGAAATTCTCTCATCTCTCTCTCTAGAACTCGGTTTTTAGGGCTGCAAACAAGTTCATTTTCAGCCTTCAAGCAGTGATTCTTGGCTGGAAATCGACTTGGAAGAGAGTTTCTTTTAAGTGGTGCAACACAACCTAGCAAGTGGGTGTTTGGAGGAGCTTGGGGTATTACATCTTGAGGATTGCTATTTGGAGTCTTGCCTTCAAGAACATCATCCTTCTCATCTCAAAAGAAAGCTTTGAAATGTAGTTTTCATTATCTTTCGTTGCTTGTTTTCTTAGTTACTTGTTCATGCAAATAGATCCATCTTAAAGGGTTTTATCAACATAAAATGTTTTATGTGAAGTTCTAACAAGATGTTAAAATGATTATCTGCTGCGTTTTATGTTTAAAATGGTTAAACAACTTTGATAAAGTTGTTAAAATCCCTTCAATGGCATCTAGAGCCGGTTGCATGGACACTAACTTCTTTAGATCGTTTTGTGTCTTTTCTTGGGTTATTAGAAACCCTAGAACTCAAGATTTAGCTTGGTTTCTCTTGATTCAAGTTGGTTAATCTTATATGCATTGAGATGGCTTGAATCTTGTGGTTTTAGTTTTGTTAAAAATTGAAAAATCCAATTTTTTTTCATGATGCTGCTGTGCGACAACAGTGTTGGATTTTTTAATTACACGAAGCCATGCTTCAGTTGGATGATTTCCTTTTGGGATATGTTGTTTGGTTATGCATAACAAAGCCTTGACCTTGTGGATTGATGGATTGATTGTCATGTTTTATTCATTTGGTTATGTAATAATCTTATTATATGTTGAAAGTCTTGTTTTGTAATTTATTTATTCATTTAGTTTGTAATAAATAGATTAGGAGTTTTTCCTTTATTAAAAAATTGTATTAGGATACATATTTTGTAACGATGCTCAAGATCAAGATTTGAAGAAAAGATGGACAAAGAGGATGCTTGAAGATGTGGTTTCAAGTGGGAGTCCTTTTGCCATCCTTGTGTCATGTTCTTAACCCTTAGGACAAGACCTTTTGACACACTTGTTTTGGCTAACAAGTGTGCTCAATTTAGTACGCTTTTTATGCATATGTGAATGGATTTTTTATGCTTGGTTGATTGTTTATGTTGATATTTGTTTTGAATATTTGAATATGATTAACAAACCGTCTATTAAAACATGCTATAATGAGAAATTGGTTCTGTAATCATTAAGCACAAATAGAATGGTTTTATAAAAGGGTTAATGATTTCCAAAATAAAATGGGTTTTATTTAAAAGAACAAATTAGGTACCATATGGTTGAATGCATACAATCATATGGTACATCAAGCTTTCAAAACTAAATTAAATCCCTTTTGAAACAAGTTTAACAGCATCCTTTTACACAACACTTAGGTTACTTGCAAACTCTTAGTAGGCTAAAGGTCACCTAACCATTTTGAGGGAACTTGTAACTTGAGGTGAGAATACCATGTTTGTGGGATAAAGGTCACCTAACCACTTATGTAGTAAACTCACACGTGTGTGTAAGTAGGACGAATTGATTTGTGAAATATATTGAATGGATCACCTAAAATATGTTTTACAAAGGTGTTGATGGGATAAACATGCCGTTTCAAACATAAGATGTTCAAACGATCCCATACCATTAGAAGCTGCAATAGGTTGCAATTGTCATTCATAACTACCTTGTTAATTTAAATAATGGGATAAAGGTCACCTAACCAATATTTAAAAATAACGTTGGATTCTAAAATTTTTATTTATTAATCGTCTATGAGACATAAAAGGGTATTAATAAATGAAATATTATTATATCACAGAATACTAAAAGGGAACTTTGTAAAATCTTGTAGATGGCCGAAAACAACAACGCTAATAACGATGTACCAAACCAAAACAACCAATCTCTAAGGGCGATCCTTCAAAGGGATCGTCTAACACCTAACAACTTCATGGATTGGTACCGCAACTTGAGAATCGTTCTCAAGCAAGAAAAGCGGGCCTACATCCTTGATGATCCCATCCCCGATGAACCCAATGAGGAGGATGAAGGGGCCAATAACGATTGGGTTAAATGTATGGAAGACTCCATCCAAGTCTCTTGCCTAATGTTAGCAAGTATGACACCCGACCTCCAAAAGAATATGAGCTCCATGGAGCTTATGACATGATCACCCAGTTGCGGGAAACATTCCAGCAACAAGCTAGGGTGGAGCGCTTCGAAACGGTTCGAGTGCTTCATGCCTGTCAAATGGAGGAATCCCAATCGTTTTCATCTTATGTTCTCAAGATGAAAAGCCACATCGACCGCCTTCAAAGGCTAAATTGTCCTGTCTCAAAGGAGTTGGCCACGGATTTGATCCTTAATGGCCTAACTAAAAGGTTTGAGGCATTCGTCATGAACTACAACATGAACAGATGGGACAAGAGCATAAATGAACTTCATTCAATGCTCAAAATGGCCGAGGCGGGAATGGGTAAAAGGGTTTTACCCATTCTCACCATCAATAAAGGTGGGAGGAAGAAAAGGTCTCAACCCCCTCCTAAGGCAATTGTTGCCAAAGGAAGGGGCACATTGGGGGAAAAGGGAAGATGGTCGTTAGGGCAGAACCTCCGAAGCCCAAGGAGAAGAAGCAGAAGGTTGCTGCAAACGACCCATGCTTCAAGTGTGGTGAGATAGGGCATTGGATGAGAAATTGTCCAGTCTATCTCAAAGAGTTGAGAGAAAAGAGGGAGATGAGGCAAACCTCAGGTACAATTTACATGATTCATATTGATCTCAATATTACATCTTCTAACACATTGGTATTAGATACCGGATGTGGAACTCATATTTGGAATTTGTTGCAGGAGTTCAAAAGAAGTAGGGACTTCCATCAAGGGGATGTTAGCCTCTTCATGGGCAATGGAACCAAAGTCAAAGTTGAAGCTCGTGGAGAGTACATCCTAAAACTTCCAAGTGGTTTGGAAGTAACTTTGAAGAATGTTTTGTATGCTCCTAGTTTGACTAGGAGCATTATTTCTGTTTCCCGTTTAAGACATTATGGTTATGTATTATCTTTTGTTGAAAATGATATCCATGTTTCTTTAAATGATATGTTCTATTTTAAAGCTATTCCCATTAATGGTATTTATGAATTGCTTCATGAAAATACTTTAAATAGTTCATTGTACCAAACTAACACCAAGAAACTCAAGTTGGATTTGAGTGATACCTATCTTTGGCATTGTCGTCTTGGTCATATAAACAAGAAACGTATACAAAAACACTTCAAACGAATGGTCTTTTAAAAACAAATGAATGTGATTCATTTGATGTATGCGAATCTTGTTTACAAGGAAAAATGACTAAGGCACCCTTTAGTGGAACTAACGAAAGGGCAAAAGACTTATTAGGTATCATACATTCGGATGTATGGGGTCCTTTTAAGCCAATGACTAGGAATTGTGAAAGATACTTCATTACCTTTACCGACGATTATAGTCGCTATGGGTACGTGTACTTATTAAGGCACAAAGATGAAGCTTTTGAAACGTTCAAAATCTTCAAGAATGAAGTAGAAAATCAACTCAACAAGTCGATTAAAGTTCTCTGCACCGATAGAGGAGGTGAATACCTAAGTGATGCTTTTCAAGATCATCTTAAGAGTTGTGGGATTGTCTCATAACTCACTCCACCTGGAACACCACAACATAATGGGGTGTCTGAATGGAGGAATCGAACCTTATTGGATATGGTCTCATCTATGATGGCTAGAAGCACATTACCTCTATCATTTTGGGGTTTCGCTTTGCTTTCCGCAGCCCGTATTTTAAATATGGCCCCAACCAAAAAGGTGGAAAGGACACCTTTTAAGATATGGCATGGAAGAGTTCCATCCATATCATACTTAAGGATCTGGGGTTGTGAGGCTTATGTAAAGACTCTCACCCCAAACAAATCGGAAGTCCGATCCACCAAGTGTATTTTTGTAGGATACCCTAGAGATTCTATGGGATATTATTTCTATGATCCACTAGAACAAAAGGTGTTTGTGCCAGAAAGGGTGAGTTCTTAGAAGCAAAGTTCCTTATGGAAGGAACTAGCAGTAGAACAATGGATCTTGAGGAGGATCAAGAACCACAACCCGATGCACGTTTGGTTGAAACTAGCACTCAACATGAGGATGTTGAAGATGATCAAGTGGTTTATCAATACACACAAAACGTTCACAGAAGTTGTAGAACTAGTAATCCACCTGAAAGATACGGATTTTCATGGATGGATGCTATGTGGTAGATTCAGATGAACCAACCACATACCATGATGCAATGTCCAATTCAGATTATGACAAATGGCTCGAGGCCATGAGCGCTGAGATGCAATCCATGCATGACAATCAAGTATGGAACTTGGTTGTACCACCTCTTAACTCCAAAGTAGTTGGTAGCAAGTGGTTTTTCAAGAAGAAAACGATATGCATGGAAACTTGGATACTTATAAGGCTAGACTTTTAGCAAAGGGTTTCACTCAAACTCAAAGGGTTGATTATGATGTAACTTTCTCACGTGTTGCGATGCTAAAGTCCATAAGGATATTGTTTGCCATAGCTGCTTATTATGATTATGAGATTTGGCAAATGGATGTCAAAATCGCTTTCCTGAATGGATATCTTGAGGAAGATGTCTATATGGTTCAGCCTGAAGGTTTTGTTGATCCAAAACACCCTAATAAAGTATGCAAGTTAAAGAAATCAATCTATGGATTGAAACAAGCATCAAGAAGCTAGAATCACCATTTTGATGAGGAGATCAAGAAATTTGGCTTCATCAAAAACGCTGATGACGCTTGTGTGTATAAGAAGGCTAGTGGGAGCACAATAACCTTCCTAGTATTATATGTCGATGACATTCTACTGTTTGTGAATGATGTTCCCATAATGAAAGGTGTAAAAGCCTAGCTTGGAAGCTGCTTTTCCATTAAGGATCTTGGTGAAGCCGCCTATATTTTGGGAATAAAGATCTATAGGGATAGATCGAGGTGGCTGATTGGTTTAAATCAAAGTGCATACATTGACAAAATCTTGAAAAGGTTTAAAATGGAAAACTCTAAGAAAGGTACTCAACCTATTCAGAGAGGGACAATATTGAGTACGACTCAATGTCCAAGCTCAAAAGAGGAGCAGAATAGAATGAAGGCAATCCCATATGCATCTGCTATAGGATCCATCATGTATGCAATGATATGCACTAGACCGGACGTGTCAGGCGCTTTAAGCATGACAAGTAGATACCAACAAAATCCTGGTGATAGTCATTGGATGGCTGTCAAGAACATTCTAAAATACCTAAGGAGGACTAAGGACATGTTCTTGATCTACGGGACTGGTGAAGAGGAACTCGTTGTAAAGGGTTATACGGATGCGAGTTTCCAAACCGATCGAGATGATTCACGATCTCAATCAGGGTACATCTTTATCCTGAATGGGGGAGCTGTTTCTTGGAAAAGCTTAAAGCAAGAAGTCGTAGCGTTGTCCACTACAGAGTCAGAATACATCGCCGCTTCACTGGTAGCACAGGAAGCTGCATGATTGAAGAAATTCATAGCCGATCTAGGGGTAGTCCCTTCCATTCAGGATCCTCTGGAGATTCTTTGTGATAACAAGGGTGCGATTGCACAAATCAAAGAACCCCGTGCACATCAGAAAACAAGGCACATTGAGCGGAGATTCAACTACATAAGGGATGAAGTTGAAAAGGGAAAGATATGTATTCACAAGGTTCACACTCATAAAAACATTGCGGATCCACTCAGAAAGCTCCTTGAAAAGGCAAAGCATGAAGGTCATGTTTGTGCCATGGGACTTTGATATTCTAATGACTGGATTTGATTTTATTTTTTTTATTGGAACTTATGTTATTTAACTTAATTATATGGTTATAACTTTCATTTGTTCTTCTATTTTAGCATGTTTTAAATCCGTGAATAAGTAAGTTATTCTAAATGTCCATAGTCGATCATACTTGTGGGAACAACTATGAATGTAAGACTATAATGAACTTGGATTGGTTAATATTCATAAGGTATGAATATAGAGCAAGAGGTTGCTACCAAAGTTCATTGATATCTATGGGATATAGATATAGGACTAACCCACTCTCAATTATTTCTGCATGGAATCTTTATGATTAGTCATAAGAGATATTGAGTAAAGGTGAATATCATTGCATCCTCAGACCTGAGATACATATTGGGTCTTGATATTCACCAAGTATTGTACTTTGACTTAGTTCTGTTTGACCAAAAGAACCAATGAGCCAAGATCAGAAAACCTCTAAGTCCCACATGGTATCACAACAACTGCTGAAAGCTTCATCAGCAGTTGACAAGTGCTGAAGACTTCAACAGCTGAAGACTTCAACAGCTGAAGAACTAAAGTGCTGAAGTACAACAGCTGAAGAACACAAGTGCTGAAGCTGAAGTTCAAAGTACTGAAGTACAACAGCTGAAAAGTTTACAAGTGCTGAAGATCAACAACTGATGTACAAAGTCTGAAGACAAAGACTGAAGACATCAGCTCATGATATCTATTGAAGTCATCAGCTGATGAAACGTCTGAAGTTCAAGTCTGAAGAACAAGTACTAAAGTTTCAGTAGTTTGTCACAACTGCTGAAGAGTACTTCTTCAGTAGTTGTGATATCAGTAGTTTTATATTTTTACATTCAGTAGTTTTGTAAAACGACTGAAGAGCTTGTTCTTCAGTCGTTGTAGTTTTAGTTGTTTTATGTTTTTCAGTAGTTAGAACAACTGATACACTTAGCATTTTTGTAAGGAGATGTCAGCTGTTTTGACATCTTCAGTAGTTGTGTTTCAGTTGTAATAAATCTGTTAGATGTCACTATCAAGTGACATTAGCAGACGTCACATCTCTTATATAAGAGGTGTTGACCTAATTGTAATTGTGATATTCTGTTACCACGAAAGCGAATATTGAATGAAATATATTTGCAGAAATTCTCTCTCTATAACCGTCTTTGTTCTTCATTGAATATCATTTCGTTCTTGTGAATTGGCTAATTCATTGTTCGATTCCGCTGCTATACTCTTTAATCAATCAAACATAGATCACTGATCCTAACAAGTGGTATCAGAGCTGGTTAATCATTGATCGATCTAACAATTGATCATTGAAACTGCTAATTGACATCTGTGTTTGATTGAATTAGCGTATTCGCAAGAACTGGTTATAGATTATTGAATTTCTGTCGCTTTCGTTCATTGATTTTGAGATCTTCTGGTTCAATTGGTTGTTGCGTTTTGTTCTAAATCTGTTTTAGCTAATCGAATTTGATTGAATCTAAGATGACTACTCCTTCTAATGATCCTCACAATACCGGTTCCTCAACCAAGCCTCCGATGCTGGTTAGGACCGAGTATAACATATGGCAATGAAGAATGCTTCATCACCTGTCTGTTAACAGTTGAGGTTGTTGGACATCTGTGGTACATGGACCACATAAGCCTATGGTGAACAATCCGGAAACCAATTAAATGGTTCCGAAGAAGAAGGAACAATACTCTGATGAAGATCGGAAACTGTTTGAGATTGATGCTAAAGCCCATGGAATTCTGGCCATGGCACTGCCTAATGAAATCTATTCTGGGCTTATGCATCATGAAACTGCTCATGATCTCTGGAATGCCCTGAAGGAACAATTCGGTGGCACAGATGACGTCTTAGAAAACAATAGAGAGATCCTTGCCCAACAATATGAGACATCTCTCATAGGAAGGGTGAGACACTGACTCAACAGTTTGAGCGTTTTCCTGCTTGATCTCTGAGCTGAAAAGGTGAAACAGGAATACACCAATAGCAAGATGAACAACAGGTTCCTCAGATCACTGCCTGAGAGATGGGACACATACACTATTGTCCTACGCTCCAGTGCAAATCTGGATGGCCTATCTCTCACCCAACTTCATGGGAAACTGCTTACATTTGAAAGAGAGATAGAGCAGAAGAGGAAACTGTCCTCATCAGGAAAGCTCACTGATGACTTTGTACCAGGCAACACTGCCTTGGTTGGTCATGAGTCAGAATATGCTGCATCTGAAAGCAATTATGATGAGCATATAGATTTCTCTTCAAACAGTTCTGATCATGCATTTGTTGGTATTGAGAGTCATTCTGGCAGTAATAGTGACAGTTTATGCTTTATTATGGATGATCTGAAAGGAATTGCTGATGATGATCTAGAAGAGATGGATATTCTGAGCCAAATGGCATTGATTAATATCAGATCTTAGAAGTTCTATAAGAGAACTGGCAGGAAATTTCCTGGACTCTCTGGCAAAACCAAAGTTGGTTTTGACAAGAGTAATTGAGGTGTCACAAATGCCAAAGGCTAGGACACTTTGCAAGAGAGTGTAGATCAACGGGATCTAACTCTTCTGCACCTTTGTGACTTTTCCTAATACTAGTCCACAAAACAGAGGGCAACATACTGCTGGTTCTGGTCATCATTCACATCCTAGAGAAGGCAATTGGAGATACTTCTAGAGAAGTATAAAGATCAATTGAAAGGAATAGCTGATAAGGCTAGGGAAGAGATACTTCTAGAGAAGTATAAAGATCTCAAAGAAACTCTTGCAGTTACCCAGGTAGAGTGTGATAGATGGGTACAATCATGCAAAGGTTTTGAAATGCTTCTTAGTAAGCAATCTGCTTCCAATGTGAAGTTTGGCATTGGTTACAATCACACTGCTCCACCTACAGATTTTACTCCAAGAGCAGAGGTAGAATCTGATGGTGAGAGTAATAACCAATCCATCTCATCATGTGATCTACTTTCTGATACAGCACAATCAGAAGTAGAAGTCAACATCAAGCCCTCTCAGAACCTATCAGCTGATGTTGATGGTTCAAATGCTGACACTCACATGATCAATGAGTTGATCAACTCAGGAGTTAATTCTGAAAGTCCTAAAAGGACTAGAGAGCAGGATTTAACACCTGAAGTTCAAACTCCAACTACTGTCAGTACTGAAAAGAAGAAAACTGTCAGTAGAAAGAGTTTGAAGACTCCTAAAGAGGAAGTCAAGAAAGCAAACAATGCTTCCAAAGCACTGAAGAGCAAGTCTTCAGTTGCCTCACCCTCTTTAGTTGATGATCAACCTAAGATGAAGAAGAAACCATGTGAAGTATGTGGTTTGTTCAATCATCTTACAGATGATTGCTGGTACAAAAGAGGTTCCAAACTCAAACAAAAAGAAGAAATTAAAGAGAAAATGGTAAAAATGAAAACTGAGTTTGAGACCACATTTGTATCAGCAACATCAAATCCTGTAACCCTTAAGTCCTCAAAGAAATCCAAAAACGAAGGGGTTAAACAGGTGACAGCTGAGAGTGCTCAGAAGAAGAAGGTGCAACATAGGACTTATCAAACTCCCCCTGGCAATGTGTCTGATGAGCTGAAAGCTTATCACAAAATCAGACACAGCTGGTTATGATGGTTCAACATATATTGGGTAGAGTTAACCAATTAGATGCTCCTATGTTGAAACCACAGAAAAGGAGATCCAAGCCAAAGGATTCCTCTTCTTCACCATCTTCTTCCTCTCAAGCTGTTGTTACTAATAAACCTATTAGTTTACCATCTGTTGATGAGACCAGGCCCAAAACCAAAAAGGTTTGGGTCTCTAAAACTAACTGACTGTTTATTATTGCAGGGTTCTCCAACATGCCAAAGTAGCATCTGGTATGTAGACAGTGGGGGATCTATGCACATGATTGGGAACAGTTCTCTTCTTCATGACTACTCTCAAGGAAAGAAGGGCTTTGTTTCTTTTGGCAATGATGCTAGGGGTTACATCATTGAAATGGATTTGTCTCCAATGGAGAAATAAAGTTTGATGATTTTAATCATGTGGAAAATCTCAAGTACAATCTCTTGAGTGTCAGTCAAATGTGTGATAAAGGCCATGTTGCTCTTTTCACCAGTCAGAACTGTAGGATTCTGTCATCCAAAGTTCTACATTTGATTGATAAGGTGTTAGATCATCACACTCTCCGGAGAGCCAACAGGACAGGAAGAGTGTATGCCTTAGATCTTTCCAAGAAAATAGATCTAAGAGGCAATCCTTGCCTTTTTTCCAAAGCCTCTTCACAAGAATCTAAACTATGGCACAAAAGGCTGGGTCATGTTAATTTCAAAACATGAATCAGCTTACCATAATAGTTTAGTCAGAGGCTTACCAATAAAGGAGTTCCACTGTGATGAAACCTGCACTGCTTGTTTAAAAGGAAAACAGCACAAAGTCTCATTCCTCTTATTGAAAAGCCTAAGTCCACTACTTGCTTGCAATTACTGCATATGGATCTATTTGGTCCTGTGAGAGTAATGAGCAGGGCAAAGAAGAAATACTGTCTGGTAATTGTGGATGATTACTCCAGATTTGTATGGACTTTCTTTTTACATTCAAAGGATGAGGTTGCTCAGAAGATTATTCACTTTGTGTTGTATATTGAAAAGCAGTATTCCCTTCTAGTCAAGTGTATTAGGAGTGACAATGGAACTGAATTCAGAAATCATACACTTGATGACTTCAATCTTTCAAAGGGAATCAAAAGGCAGTTTAGCATCCCAAGGACTCCAGAACAAAATGGAGTAGTGGAGAGAAAGAACAGGACCCTCATTAAAGCTGCAAGGTCCATGCTGGCTGACTCTGGTTTGCCACTGACCTTTTGGGCTGAAGCTGTTAACACAGCTTGCTATGTGCAAAATAGAGTTTTAGTAATCAGAGGTTGATGAAGACTCCATATGAAGTTCTCCATCACTTGGCTCCTCTAATTTCATTTTTCAGAGCATTTGGGTGTCCCTGTTTTATTCTCAACACAAAGGATCAACTCCATAAATTTGATCCTAAGGTGGATGCAGGGTATTTTGTTGGTTATTCATCTAAATGCAAGGCATACAGAGTCTTCAACTGCCGAACAAAGATAGTTGAAGAGACTTTCCATGTGAAGTTTAATGAATCTCCTTTGGACAAGATTCCACAAAACCCTGTGGAGTTGTTTGATTTGGACATATTGCAATATGTTCCTTATCAACCTCCAGCTGTTGCAGATCCTGTGGATAAATCATCTTCTGCAGCATGTCTCCACCTGGTGGTATTGATGATGATGATGATAATATCAATACTCACCTATTCAAGTTAGTGACCAATGCCTGTGTCTGCTAAATTTGATGTTCGTGTAGCTTCAGCAGTTCCATCCACAACAAATGCTGATGAGATCTTGTTTCCTCTACATCTTTTGAGTTACCATTAATTCTTGGTTTCAAGAGTCTACATCAACATCTGCTGCTGCTAAAGGTTCTACAAACACTTGCAATATCTCATTGTTTATCAAGAACTAAAGAATCACCCAATTCTCAGATATGGTGATATCATGCTGGTGTTTCAACAAGAAGTCAATTGTCTAACTTTGCTTCTATGCTCTCTTCATCAGTCAGCTAGAGCCAAAGAACTACCATGTTGCTTTGAGAGACAATGGATGGTTGAAGCTATGCAGCTTGAGCTACTTCAGTTCAAGAAACAGCAAGTGTGGGAACTGGTTCCTTCCCCAGAAAAGTGTGCAATAGGCACTAATGGGGTTTAGGAACAAAACTGATAAAATGGGCTTATTGTTAAGAACAAGGCTAGACTGGTTGTACAGGGTTTTCAACAGAAGAAGGTATTGACTATGATAAAACCTTTGCCCCTGTAGCCAGACTAGAGGCAATCAGATTGTTTTTGCCTACTGCATTCCACAATCTAAAGTTTTTCAAATCGATGTCAAAAGTGCATTTATATGGTAAAATAAAGGAAGAAGTTTATGTGTGTCAACACCAGGATTTGAGGATAATAAACATCCTAAATGGGTGTATAAATTGATAAGGCTCTTTATGGGTTGAATGTTGGACCAAAAGAACCAATGAGCCAAGATCAGAAAACCTCTAAGTCCCACACGGTATCACAACAACTGCTGAAAGCCTCATCAGTAGTTTGACAAGTGCTGAAGACTTCAACAGCTGAAGATCAAGTGCTGAAGACCTTAACAGCTGAAGAACCAAAGTGCTGAAGTACAACAGCTGAAGAACACAAGTGCTGAAGCTGAAAGACCAAAGTACTGAAGTACAACAGCTGAAGAGTTCACAAGTGCTGAAGATCAACAACTGATGTACAAAGTCTGAAGACAAAGACTGAAGACATCAGCTGATGATATCTACTGAAGTCATCAGCTGATGAAACGCCTGAAGGTCAAAGTCTGAAGATCAAGTACTGAAGCCTCAGTAGTTGTCACAACTGCTGAAGAGTACTTCTTCAGTAGTTGTGATATCAGTAGTTTTATGTTTTATGTTTCAGTAGTTTTGTAAAACGACTGAAGAGCTTGTTCTTCAGTCGTTGTAGTTTCAGTAGTTTTATATTTTGTACTTAACTTGCTGATATGTTCTCAGTAGTTGTGAACATTTCAGTAGTTTGTTAAGATTTAGTTATTTCTGTATTGGATCTGCCAGTTGTCACTTTCCGTGATAACAGCAGTGACTGTTGCACTCTATATAAGGAGTGACAACCCATTGTAATCATTGAGCGATATGAGCAATTGAATGGAATGTTGATTGATTGATTAGAAATATTCTCCATCTATAAACATTCCTAGAAATCAGAAGTTCATATTCTCTCCCTATAACCGTATGCTATCTTAACGCTTACATATATTGTTTGCTTGCTACATTTGTCTAATTCGTTTTGTATTCCGCTGCTTTATATTCTGATAAACATCAAACTTGTGATCACTGATCCTGTCAAATGGTATCAGAGCCAGGTTAATCATTGATCGATCTAATAATTGATCATTGAAACTGCTATTCAAGATCCAAGTTTGATTGAATTAGCTTTTGTTTTTGCAAGAAACGGTTATAGAGATTGAATTTTCTGTATTTCTGCTCATTCATCCTGAGATCTTATTCTTGGTTCTCATTGAGTTTGTTGTGGTTTGTCTAAAACTTTTTAAAACTTGAACTAAACTGTTTTTGAACTAAAAATGACCACTCCCTCCAATGATCCTCACAATACTGGTTCCTCAACCAAGCCTCCTATGCTGGTTAGGAATGAGTATAACATATGGCAAAGACGTATGCTCCATCACCTGTCTGTTAACAGCGCAGGGTGTTGGACATCAGTGGTACATGGTCCACACAAGCCTATGGTGAATAACCCGGAAACCAATCAAATGGTTCCGAAGAGGAGGGAGCAATATTCAGATGAGGATAAAAAGTTGCTTGAGATTGATGCAAAAGCCCATGGAATTCTGGCCATGGCTTTGCCCAATGAAATCTATTCTGGGCTAATGCATCATGAAACTGCCCATGACCTCTGGATTGCTTTGAAAGAACAATTTGGAGGAACAGATGAGGTCTTGGCAAATAATAGAGAAATTCTTGCCCAACAATATGAGACATTCTCTCATAGAAAGGGGTGAGACACTGACTCAACAATATGAGCGGTTTCTTGTTTGATCTCTGAACTAAAAATGGTCAAACTTGAATACACCAATATTCAAATGAATAACAGATTTTCAGATCACTGCCTGAGAGATGGGACACATATACTATTGTCCTACGCTCCAGTGCAAGTTTGGACAAACTATCTCTCACCCAACTCCATGGGAAACTGCTCACTTTTGAGAGAGAGATAGAACAGAAGAGAAAACTGTCTTCATCTGGAAAGCTCACTGAAGACTTTATTCAAGGCAACACTGCCTTGGTGGGTCATGAGTCAGTATATGCTGCATCTGAATGCCAGTATGATGAGCATATTAATTTCTCTTCGAGCACTTCTAATTCTGCATTTGTAAGTGTTGATGGTCAGTTTACTGGTGGTAATAATGACAATTTATGCTTCATTATGGATGATCTCAAGGGGATTGCTGATGATGACTTAGAAGAAATGGATATTTGAGCCAAATGGCCTTGATAAATATCAGATCTCAGAAGTTCTACAAAAGAACTGGAAGAAAATTCCCAGGACTCTCTGGCAAAACCAAAGTTGGTTTTGACAAGAGCAAGTTGAGGTGTCACAAATGCCAACGGCTTGGACACTTTGCAAGAGAGTGTAGATCAACTGGATCAAACTCTACTGCACCCTTTGTGACTTTTCCTGGCAACAGTCAACAAAACAGAGGGCAACATCCTGTCACATCTAGTCATCATCCTCAACAACAATCTCCGGCATATTTTGTTCCTCAGGGTCAAATGCCTTATCAGTACCCTTGTTATTACATGCCACAGTCAAGTCAAGTTCAAGTTCCTATGACACCACAACCTCATGCATTACCAGAACCTCAGCCTTCCCTATCTCATCAACAACCTTCATCTCAACAACACAGCTTCTTCACCCCAGGAGTTGTTGACTGGAGCAGTTTACCAGATGACTTGTCTGGTCATGATCAACTGTTCTCAGGTGCTGGTCAACATGGTGGTGACAGTCCCTTTGGGAATCTAGCTCTTATGGCTTTGGAGTCTGCTGATACTTCATCTTCCAATGCCTCTACACCACAGGTATCACAGGTATCCTCTGAGGCAAAAGCCAAATTATGTTCTGAACAATGCATAGCAGCATTTGCTTCCATTAGAGAAGCAAATGTAGCTTTAATAATAAGAAACTTGAGTTAGAACAAGTAATTTCCAAAAACAAAGCTGAGTTTGAGTTTGTACTCAAAGATAAAAATGATGAGGTTTATAAACTGAATTGCAAAATAATTGATGATAAGGCTAGAGAAGATGTACTTCTAGAGAAGTACAAAGATCTCAAAGAAACCCTTGCAGTTACCCAGGTCGAGTGTGATAGATGGGTACAATCATGCAAAGGTTTTGAAATGCTTCTTAGTAAGCAATCTGCTTCAAATGTGAGTTTGGAATTGGTTACAATCACATGCTCCACCTACAGATTTTACCCCAAGAGCAGAGGTAGAATCTGATGGTGAGAGTGATAACCAATCCATCAAGTCATGTGATCTACCTTCTGATACAGCACAATCAGAAGTAGCAGTCAGTCAGTATCAAGTCCTCTTTGAACCTATCAGCTGATGTTGATGGTCCAAATGCTGACATTCACATGATCAATAAGTTGATCAACTCAGGAGTCAATCCTGAAGGTCCTGAAAGGACTGGAGAGCAGGATTCAACTCCTGAAGTTCAAACTTCAACTGCTGTCAGTACTGAAGAGAAGAAAATTGGCAGTAGAAAGAGTTTGAAGACTACTAAAGATGCTGTAAGAAAGCAACCAATGCTTCCAAAGCATTGAAGAACAAGTCTTCAGTTGCTTCATCATCTTTAGTTAATGATCAACCTAAGATGAAGAAGAAACCATGTGAAGTATGTGGTTTGTTCAATCATCTTACAGATGATTGTTGGTACAAAAGAGGTTCCAAACTCAACAAAAGAAGAAATTAATGAGAAAATGGTAAAAATGAAAAATGAGTTTGAGACCACATTTGTATCACAACATCAAATCCTGTAACCCTTAAGTCCTTAAAGCAATTCAAAAGGAAGGAGTTAAACAGGTGACAGCTGAGGGTGCTCAAAAGAAGAAGGTGCAACATAGGACCTTATCTAACTCCACTAGCAATGTGTCTGATGAGCTGAAAGCTTTATCACAAAATCAGACACAGCTGGTGATGATGGTACAACATCTGTTGGGTAGAGTAACCAACTAGATTCTCCTATGTTGAAACCACAGAAAAGGAGGTCTAAGCCAAAGGACCTCTTCTGCACCATCTTCTTCCTCTCAGGCTGTTGTTACAAATAAACATGCTAGTTTACCATCTATTGATGAGACCAGGCCCAAAACCAAAAAGGTTTGGGTCTCTAAAACTAACTGATTGTTATTATTGCAGGGTTCTTCAACATGCCAAAATAGCATCTGGTATGTAGACAGTGGGGGATCCATGCACATGACTGGGAACATCTCTCTTCTTCATGACTACTCTCAAGGAAAGAAGGGATTTGTTCTTTTGGCAATGATGCTAGGGGTTACATCATCGGTAAGGGCTTTGTCTCCAATGGAGAAATCAAATTT
Organism: Flaveria trinervia; assembly: GCA_025506515.1. NCBI lineage: Eukaryota > Viridiplantae > Streptophyta > Magnoliopsida > Asterales > Asteraceae > Flaveria > Flaveria trinervia. The sequence continues at coordinate 100,607,649 of CM046442.1, read as the reverse complement.
GATGATGTTAATCATGTGGAAAATCTCAAGTACAACCTCTTGAGTGTCAGTCAAATGTGTGATAAAGGCCATGTTGCCCTTTTCACAAGTCAAAACTGTAGGATTCTGTCATCCAAAGTTTTGCCCTTGATTGACAAGGTGTTGGATGATCACACTCTCCTGAAAGCCAACAGGACAGGAAGAGTGTATGCCTTAGATCTCTCTAAGAAGATAGATCTCAAAGGTAATCCCTGCCTATTTTCCAAAGCCTCTTTTCAAGAATCTAAACTATGGCACAGGAGGCTTGGTCATGTTAATCTCAAAAACATGAATCAACTTAGCCACAATAGTTTAGTCAGAGGCTTACCAATAAAGGAGTTCCACTGTGATGAAACTTGCACTGCTTGTTTAAAAGGAAAACAGCACAAGGTCTCATTTCCTCCTATTGAAATGTCCAAGTCCACTGCCTGCTTGCAATTACTGCATATGGATCTATTTGGTCCTGTGAGAGTAATGAGCATGGCAAAGAAGAGATACTGTCTGGTAATTGTGGATGATTACTCCAGATTTGTATGGACTTTCTTTCTACATTCAAAGGATGAGGCTGCTCAGAAGATTATCCACTTTGTGCTGTACATTGAGAAGCAGTATTCCCTTCCTGTCAAGTGTATCAGGAGTGATAATGGAACTGAGTTCAGAAATCATACACTTGATGACTTATCTCTCAAAGGGAATCAAAAGGCAGTTCAGCATTCCAAGGACTCCGGAACAAAATGGAGTAGTGGAGAGAAAGAACAGGACCCTCATTGAAGCTGCAAGGTCCATGCTGGCTGACTCAGGTTTGCCATTGACCTTTGGGGCGAAGCTGTCAACACAGCTTGTTATGTGCAAAATAGAGTGTTAGTAAATCAGAGGTTGATGAAGACTCCATATGAAGTTCTCCATCATTTGGCTCCACTGATTTCATTTTTCAAAGCATTTGGGTGTCCCTGTTTTATTCTCAACACAAAGGATCAACTCCACAAATTTGATCCTAAGGTGGATGCAGGATACTTTGTTGGTTATTCATCTACTTGCAAAGCATACAGAGTCTTCAACTGCAGAACAAAGATGGTTGAAGAAACTTTACATGTTAAGTTTAATGAATCTCCAAAGGACAAGATTCTACAAAGTCCTGTGGAGTTATTTGATCTGGACATACTGCAATATGTTCCTTATCAAACTCCTGCTGTTGCTCCTGTCAACAGTTCACCACCTGGTGGTACTGCTGATGATGATGATGATTGCGTACTCACCTCTTCAGGTTTAGTGATCAGCTGCCTGAGTCAACTAGACCTGATGTTCCTGTAGCGCCAGTAGCACCATCCACAACAAATGCTGATGAGATTTCTTCGAATTCAACTTCCTTTGAATTACCATCCACTGATTGGTTTCAAGGAAATGATTCACCATCACCATCTGTTGCTGCTGAACCGGCTACAAACACTTGCACAGATCTCATTGTATATCAAGATCTGAAGAATCACCCATGTCTCAAATCATTGGTGATATAACTGCTGGTGTATCAACAAGAAGTCAATTGTCAAATTTTGCTTCTATGCTCTCTTCATCAGTCAGCAAGAGCCAAAGAATTATCACATTGCTTTAAAGGACAATGGATGGGTTGATGCCATGCAGCTTGAGCTTCTTCAGTTCAAGAAACAGCAAGTGTGGGAACTGGTTCCTCTACCTCCAGGTAAGTGTGCAATAGGCACTAAATGGGTGTTTAGGAACAAAACTGATGAAAATGGGCTTATTGTTAGAACAAGGCCAGACTGGTTGTTCAGGGGTTTGCACAAGAAGAAGGTATTGATTATGATGAAACCTTTGCCCCTGTAGCCAGACTGGAAGCAATTCGATTGTTTTTAGCTTATGCTGCTTATCAAAAACTTAAAGTCTTTCAAATGGATGTCAAAAGTGCATTTTTGTATGGAAAAGTTAAAGAAGAGGTTTATGTATGTCAACCTCAGGCTTTGAGGACAACAAACATCCTAATTGGGTGTATAAGCTTGATAAAGCTCTTTATGGGTTAAAACAAGCCCCAGAGCCTGGTATGAGACATTATCAAACTTTCTTCTGGAAAACAATTTCACTAGAGGCTCCATAGACAAGACTTTATTTATTAAGAAAGCTGGGCAACATAATCTACTTGTTCAAATTTATGTAGATGATATTATTTTTGCATCCTCTGATCCAAAGTTGTGTGATGCCTTCACAAGTTGATGCAACAGAAGTTTGAAATGAGTGCCATGGGAGAATACAGTTCTTTCTGGGGTTGCAAATCAAACAAAAGGCTGATGGAATTTTTATTCATCAATCCAAATATACAAAAGATCTTTTGCAAAAGTTTGATTTACAAAACTGTAAGCCCTGTTCTACTCCCATGAGCAGCACCACACAACTGGACTCAGATCAGAAAGGTAAAGTGGTTGATGAAACACTTTACAGATGTATGATTGGGTCCTTGATGTATTTAACAGCTTCTAGACCAGATATTATGTTTGCTACATGTGTTTGTGCTAGATTTCAGGCTGCACCTAAAGAGTCTCATCTGATTGCAGTCAAGAGGATCTTTAGATATCTGCAAGGCACTCCATCTCTAGGTTTATGGTATTCTACCAACCATTCTGGTAAATAGTTGCTTTTTCTGACAGTGACTATGCAGGGTGTAAGTTGACCAGGAAATCAAATTCTGGTGGATGCCAATTCTAGGCAACTGCTTGATTTCTTGGCAGAGCAAGAAACAGACCTCAGTTGCTACATCCACTGCGGAAGCTGAGTACATTGCTGCTGCAAGCTGTACATCTCAGGTACTCTGGCTTCAAAACCAACTTTTGGATTACGGCACTACAGAGACTAAGACTCCATTGTTAATGGATAGTGCTTCAGCTCTTTGCATTGTCAAAAATCCAGTCCAGCACTCTAGGACCAAACATATAGAGATCAGACATCATTTTATAAGAGATTGTTTTGAAAAAGGTCTGATTGATCCTAAGTTTGTGCCCAGTGCTGATGAGCTTGCAGACATCTTTACTAAGCCTTTGGATAGTTCAACTTTCCAAAACCTGGTGTTAAGGCTTGGTATGCTGCAGCTAGAATAGGTGACAACTACTGATGATCTCAGTAATTCATATTGATGATCATGAGTGCCTGTCACATATAAGTACTGATGAGCTCGTTTAACCTCAGTAGTTTTTATAACTACTGAAGGCTAAAAGTTCTCACAAGTACTGAAGTACTTCATCTGTTCTAAACTACTGAAGTAGTTACAACTACTGATGTAGTCATAACTACTGAAATCAGTAAAAACAGATAAGTACTGATGTCCTATGAAACAACTGAAATCAGCCATAAAGACTGATGAATGTGTTGAGGATAGTTTGAAACAGCTGAAAAGCTAAGAATTGACGAAAACAGCTGAAGAGAAATTTCCTTCAGTCGTTTGTACCACTGCTGTTTCATTTAAAAACTGAAGCAAAACCACGTCTTCAGTAGTTTTTATAACTACTGATGACCAATACCAAGTCTTCAGTTGTTTACAACAGCTGATGACTAAAACCACTGTCTTCAGTAGTTTCATAACTACTGATGACAAACACCATGTCCTCAGTTGTTTCAATCACCTGAAGTCAAAACCACGGTCTTCAGTTTTCTAAACTACTGATGCCTAACACCGCGACTTCAGCTGTTTCAACGTCTGAAAGGATAATACCATGTCAACGGTCGTTTAAAACTACTGATGACTAACACCACATCCTTCAGTCATTTCCTCACCCGTACCCTATATATACCCTTACCTGAGCTCTCCATACTTCATCTTCTTCAAACCTAACGTTCCTCTCCAACAAATTTCCATGGCGTCTATGCAAATTAAACCGCGACACAACTGTGTTGCCTACCTCACGAAATCGCCGATCTGGACTAAGTTCGATAATGCTATCGATCTTATGGTTCAGTCCCCATACAACAAGGCATTCCTTCTGAACCCCGTTTTACATAACGAATCCTTGAACCAATTTTGGATGCATGTTAATGTTACTACTGAGGAGAGCAGCACACGATCCCTCGGTCTGTAGTCAACAACAAAGAGTAGTGATTACTCCTGCAACAATCCAAAAAATTCTTCACCTGAGTGATGCTACCTCTCCTGCTGGATATCCGAAGGGCACCATAGATCTATCATTTGCTAAGCATGGATATCAAGGTGATCTCAGTGCCGCAACCATCATGAAGAAACACTTAATGACGCTGAGCGCCTGATCTTTCACATGGTCAATGTATGTTTGGCCCCTAAGACATCGTCTTGGGATCAAATGTCCACCAAATGGCAGCAGGTATTGTATTCTATCCTTGAGCAACAACCACTGAACTTTTCCGAATTAATATTTTCAGAGCTCAAAGATATGGCTCAAAAATTAACTGCAACCGTTGGATACTTTATCCACGGTTCATAATGGCCATTTAATAGACCAGCTTAATGCTGAGGGACTTGTTGGCGTGGGAGTCCCTGCTACGGCTGTTTTGCCAGAAGTATACTCCCGGCACAACTCCGACCGGACACTCAAATTGGCTGCCAAGCTGCGAAAACCCACGCAGCTGGAACCACAGCCACCACCTCCAAATCCAATGTCCCCACCAAACCCACCACAAGAAACCCAAAAAGGCTACTCAGGGAATTGAGTCCCCTGAGGATGCTCCTGCACAACAAACGCAGGATATATCCACTAGTCCAAACCCCCTAGTGGATACAATGACTCCTCCAGCCACAGCCGCTCAGGCTTCCTCTCAACAGGAACCTGCAGCAACCCAAGGGGCACCTACTTATCTGGGATCTTCCTCACTTGAGGAGATTGCCATTGAAGAGCACCATCCACCCCAGTGTGCACATGCTTCTTCCCCTGTACCCCAACCAACCGCCCCTCACAGCCCAACTTTAATAGTTGCACAAGTGCTGACTCAATTGCACTCCTCACCCCCTCCCCAGAAACCACTTACCACTGGGAATACCTCTACAATTGAGGGGGAGGAATACAGTGCACCTGAGAACCACAGCACAGGGGTTTAACTGTTCTATCTCCTGGTGTTGATATGGAGATAAGAACTTCTGGTGAGGCTGCCAACTCTTCTGAATCAGCAAATGATCAGACTGAGGTTGGTAACATAACTAAGACCTCACCAGAGGCAACAGCCGATGAAGGACAACGTCCTGAGGCTGGAAGTCCCCAGTTCCAAGACAAAGGGGCACATGCTACATCTGGTCTACACCCAGAGCATGTATATCCTGCTACAAGCAGGAGGTCAGGTGATTCAGCATATGCTGATGATGACCTGGGCTTCTTCTATGATGTTCTTGCCCAGAACACGATCCTAGAGGAGGAAGTCAGTAGACTGCAAAACCTACTTGACCAACTCTCTCAAGGAGTAAGACCATCTGCCACCACATCAACCCAACAGATGGCACCTTCCTCTGAAGGTCTCCTAAACACACAACCACTCACAAAATCTCAGCCACCTGCCTCTGTTTCTGGCACCATTCCTCAGGACAGAACCCCCCTGAGCAACTGGCTGCTATCCTTCAAAATCCCCTATCTCTCATCACCCCACAGCTAACTGAATTGGTGATCAAAACTGTTGATGAGAGACTTTCTTCTGTCTTACAACCCATGGTGGAGAATGTTCTGAGCAAACAACTTTCTGCTACTCAATTCCCTGCAACCAATGCACCCAAAAAGGGGGAGAGTTCAGCAGTGAAAGGTAAAAAAAGAGGAAAGAGAAGGAGAAAGAAACAGAGAGACAGTAGTGGAAACTGAGGAGTTGGTTGAGGAGACTGAGAAGAGAAGGAAAAAGAGAAGGAGGAGGCTACCATGGAGAAAGTGACTGAAAGTTCAAAAGACTTTCATGTCACATACAAGAAAAAGAAGAAGGATGAAAAAGAGAAAGCCTTGGAGCTGATGGTGAAAGAGGCTGATGCCGAACACAGCAGATCAATGGATAACATCATTGATCAGTTGTTTAGGCAAGGCCATCACTGAAAAACTTGATTCTGAGATCAGAAGACTAGAGATTGAAGAAATCCAATCAAGATGGTCAAGTTATGATGTGTCAGAAAGAGAAAGGCTGGAGATCATGATCAGATTTATAGCAAAACATCTTGGAAGATCATTGATCGAGATCAAAGCTTGGTCCAGGGACAGTATCTTGGCAATAACCACCAAGATCTGTTCGTCTGAAGAATATACAAAAGGTTTAATTGTTGAAGTTTTAAATGAAGCTGGTGCTGGGAGCAGGACTGAACTAGCCAAACAGTCAAAAGCCAAACTCACATCCAAAATGCTAGAACAGCCTGTCAACATTCCCACATCAAAACTACCAAAACCACAACCCACAAAACCAATCCCTCACCCTCTAAACCAACAGCCGATGATGCACCCAAGAAGAAGAAGAGAAGGGTGTTGAGGCTAGAAGAGTAGAAGTAGAAGAAGAGGATGAAGATGATAGTCTGCCACTCTCTGCTGTTCTGAAGCTACCAAAGCCCCAGAGTCAATCCATGATCACCCCGACTCTCAAAGGGAAATGGTCAGAGTCAAAATAGAAGAAGAAGAACAGCGAAACAGCACGATGAGCAACTGTTGAAGATGGTTGACAAGGAATTTCCTCAGTCATCATCTATTCAAGCCATGAAAGGGCAAGCTCAAAGGCTGTACACTCTCAGACACACCTTTCAGTATCAGAGGGAGAGAGTGAGAGTATGGCCAGACCCCAGGGTGAGTTCTAGAATCCATAAAAGAACTATCCCACACAGATACAACGGCAAGTACGAAAAACAATAGAATCTACCATCATGTTGGCCGTTGTAGTCTCACCCTGGGAAATCATTGATGAATTCAAGAAAGCTCACCAAGCAAAGAAGACACCTCAAGCCTTACTAGAAAACAAGATGATTAAGAAGGGGTTGTTATACAAAAGCTTGAAGACATCCAAAAGAATGAGCTCCAGTTACTCCTTGAAGGCAACCATCCGGATGAATTTGTATACAGGGAGGTAACTACGGTGGAGCTGAAGAATGGCAGGACCATGAAGTACTTATCAGAGTACTATGGTCCAGAGTTCTTCTTCGAAGGAGGAGCTGAAGAACTCTCTCAAGAGGAACAAATTGTTCTCCTTGAGGCCTATGTCCGTGAGTCATACAGACTCATTATGGGGAAGTGAATCTCATGAATGGGATAACAACTCTGTGTCCAGTTCCCCAAAACAGAGTTCCCATTCATACTCTGCCAAACAAATATTTGAGGTTCTTCCCAGGCCGGAGCGTACATGGGTCATCTTCTCTACTGATCAAGAAGGAAAAAGACCAACATTTTTGCCATCAATAAGTGGGAGTTTAAATAAGTTAGAGGTTTTGGCTGCATTGGTTCAGGGGAGTTTGTTGGACCAAAAGAACCAATGAGCCAAGATCAGAAAACCTCTAAGTCCCACACGGTATCACAACAACTGCTGAAAGCCTCATCAGTAGTTTGACAAGTGCTGAAGACTTCAACAGCTGAAGATCAAGTGCTGAAGACCTAACAGCTGAAGAACCAAAGTGCTGAAGTACAACAGCTGAAGAACACAAGTGCTGAAGCTGAAAGACCAAAGTACTGAAGTACAACAGCTGAAGAGTTCACAAGTGCTGAAGATCAACAACTGATGTACAAAGTCTGAAGACAAAGACTGAAGACATCAGCTGATGATATCTACTGAAGTCATCAGCTGATGAAACGCCTGAAGGTCAAAGTCTGAAGATCAAGTACTGAAGCCTCAGTAGTTTGTCACAACTGCTGAAGAGTACTTCTTCAGTAGTTGTGATATCAGTAGTTATGTTTTATGTTTCAGTAGTTTTGTAACACTGAAAACGACTGAAGAGCTTGTTCTTCAGTCGTTGTAGTTTCAGTAGTTTTATATTTTGTACTTAACTTGCTGATATGTTCTCAGTAGTTGTGAACATTTCAGTAGTTTGTTAAGATTTAGTTATTTCTGTATTGGATCTGCCAGTTGTCACTTTCCGTGATAAACAGCAGTGACTGTTGACTCTATATAAGGAGTGACAAACCATTGTAATCATTGAGCGATATGAGCAATTGAATGGAATGTTGATTGATTTGATTAGAAATATTCTCCATCTATAAACATTCCTAGAAATCAGAAGTTCATATTCTCTCCCTATAACCGTATGCTATCTAACGCTTACATATATTTTTTGCTTGCTACAATTTGTCTAATTCGTTTGTGTATTCCGCTGCTTTATATTCTGATAAACATCAACTTGTGATCACTGATCCTGTCAAACAAGCTCCTAGAGCCTGCTATGAGACACTCTCTACTTTTCTTCTAGAATAATTTCACTAGAGGCTCCATTGATAAAACTTTGTTTATTAAGAAGGTGGATCAGCATAAGCTACTTGTTCAGATTTATGTGATGATATCATTTTTGCATCCTCTGATCCCCAGTTGTGTGATGATTTTACAACATTAATGAAAAAGAGGTTTGAAATGAGTGCAATGGGAGAATTACAGTTCTTTCTAGGCTTGCAAATCAAACAAAAGGCTGATGGAACCTTATTCATCAGTCAAAATATACAAAATATCTTTTGAATAAGTTTGATTACAAAACTGTAAGCCCTGTTCTACTCCCATGTGCAACCACACAACTGGATGCTGATCAGAAAGGTAAAGCTGTTGATGAAACGCTTTACAGATGTATGATTGGGTCCTTGATGTATTTAACCGCTTCTAGACCAGATATTATGTTTGCTACATGTGTTTGTGCTAGATTTCAGGCTGCTCCTAAAGAGTCTCATTTGATTGTAGTCAAGAGAATCTTTAGATATTTCAAGGTACACAATCTCTGGGTTTATGGTATCCACTGGACACTCTTGCAAATTAGTTGCTTTTTCAGATAGTGACTATGCAGGGTGCAAGTTAACTAGGAAGTCAACTTCTGGTGGTTGTCAATTCCTAGGCAACTGTTTGATTTCTTGGCAGAGTAAGAAACAAACATCTGTTGATACATCAACTGCTGAGGCCGAGTACATTGCTGCTGCAAGTTGTACTTCTAGGTACTCTGGCTTCAGAACCAACTTCTGGATTATGGCATTACAGAGACTAAGACTCCATTATTAATGGATAGTGCTTCAGCTCTGTGTATTGTCAAAAATCCAGTCCAGCACTCTAGGACCAAACATATAGAGATCAGACATCATTTTATTCGGGATTGCTTTGAAAAAGGTCTGATTGATCCTAAGTTTGTGCCTAGTGCTGATGAGCTTGCAGATTTTTACTAAGCCTTTGGATAGTTCTACTTTCCAAAAACTTGTGTTAAGGCTTGGTATGCTGCAGCTAGAATAAGTGACAACTACTGATGATTTCAGTAATAATTACTGGTGATCATTGGTACCCATGTCACATATAAGTACTGATGAGTCCTTTCACCTTCAGTAGTTTTTATAACTACTGATGGCTAAATGCCTCACAAGTACTGAAGTACTTTATCTGTTCCAAACTACTGATGTAGTTACAACTACTGATGTAGTTACAAATACTGAAATCAGTACAAACAGATAAGTACTGACGTCCTATGAACACCTGAAAAGCAGATGCAAAGTCTGATGAGTAAGTGTTGAGGACAGTATGAAACAGCTGAAAGGCTATGAATTGACGAAAACTACTGACGAGAACTTTCTCTTCAGTTGTTTCAACAACTGCTGTTTCATTCTAAACAACTGAAGCAAAACCATGTCTTCAGTAGTTTTATAACTACTGATGACTAATACCAAGTCTTCAGCTGTTTACAACAACTGATGACAAAACCACTGTCTTCAGTAGTTTCACAACTACTGATGACAAACACCAAGTCCTCAGTTGTTTCATCATCTCAAGTCAAAACCCGGCTTTCAGTAGTTTTTTAACTACTGATGCCTAACACCACGACTTCAGCTGTTTCAACGTCTGAAAGGGTAATACCATGTCAACAGTCGTTTAAAACTACTGATGACTAACACCAAATCCTTTAGTCGTTTTCTAACCCATACCCTATAAATATCCCTGACCTAATCCTTCAAAGCTTCATCTTCTTCAAACCTAACGTTCCTCTCCAAAACTTCTCTCTTCTAAATGGCGTCCATGCAAATCAAACCGCGACACAACTGTGTAGCTTACCTTACTAAATCGCCAGTCTGGGCTAAGTTCGATACTACTATCGATCTTATGGTCCAGTCACAATACAAAATGGCATTTCTTCTCAATCCCATCCTCCATGCCGAATCCCTCAAACAGTTTTGGATGAACATCACCATCACCACTGGGGAGAACAACACAACATCTCTCTGGTCGGTCGTCAACAACAAAGAAGTGGTCATCACTCCCGAAATACTTCGCCAAACTCTACATCTGGATGATGCCATTTCTCCTGCTGGATATCCCAAGGGCACAACTGATTTATCCTTTGCCCATCATGGATATCAGGGCAACCTTAGTGCCTCCACTATAATGAAGAAACATTTCCATGACGCTGAACGCCTAATTTTTCCCATGGTAAATGTCTGTTTGGCTCCTAAGACTTCGTCTTGGGATCAAATGTCTACGAAGTGGCAGCAGGTATGTATTCTATTCTTGAGCAACAGCCTTTAATTTTTCAGAATACTATTTTCAGAGCTCAAGGATATGGCTCAAAAACTAACTGCTAACCGTTGGATATTATATCCACAGTTCATAATAGCCATAATTACAAACCAGCTTCAAGCTGAGGGACTTGTTGGCCTGGGAGTCCCTGCTACGGCTGTTTTGCCTGAAGTATACTCCCATCACAACTCTGACCACTCACTCAAATTGCTGCCAAGTGCACAAACCCACGCAGCTGGAACCCACAGCCACCACCTCCAAATCAAAAGTCCCCACCAAACCCACCAAAAAGAAACCCAAAACGGCTACTCAGGGAAATGAGTCCCCTGAGGATGCCCCTGCAACACACAACGCAGGCCATATCCACTAGTTATAACCCCCTAGTGGATATAAGGACTCTTCCAGCCATAGCCGCTCAGGATTCCTCTCAACAGGAGCCTGCAGCAACCAAACAACGGGTACCCACACATGTGCGATCTTCCTCACTTGAGGGGATTGCCATTGAAGAGCACCTTCCTCCCCAGGTGCACACTGCTTCTATCCCTTCACCCCATGCAACCGCCCCCAAAGCTCTACATTGCTTGTTGCACAAGTGCTGAAATTGCACTCCTCACCCCCTCCCCAGATACCAATTACTACTGGAACACCTCTACCATTGAGGGGGAGGACCAAGGTGCAATTGAGAACCCACAGCATAGGGGTTTACCACTTCTATCTCCTGGTGTAGATAGGGAGATTAGAATATCTAGTTAGGCTGCCACCTCTTCTGCATCAGCACATGATCAGAATGAGGCTGGTAAGATTGCTAAGACCTCACTAGAGGCAACAGCTGATGATGGACATAGTCCTGAGGCTGGAAGTCCCCAGTACCACGACAGGGGCACATGCTACAACTGGTCTACACCCAGTGCATGTACATCCTGCTCCAAGCAGGAGGTCAGGTGATTCAGCTTCTGCTGATGATGACCTGGGCTTTTTCTACGATGTTCTTTCCCAAAACACAATTCTTGAGGAGGAAGTCAGTAGGCTGCAAAACCTACTTGACCAACTCTCTCAAGGAGAAAGACCATCTGCCTCCACCAACCCACAGATGGCACCTTCAGTTGAAGGTTCCCCAAACACTGAGCCACTCCCAACAACTCAGCCACCTGCCTCTGCTTCTGGCACTATTTCTCAGAACAGAACCCCCGAGCAAATAGTTGCTGTCCTTCAAAATTCCCTCCCTCTCATCACACCATAATCACTGACATTGTGACTAAAACCATTGATGAGAGGATTTCCTCAACTTTACAACCATTGATTGATCTGCTGTGCAAAAGACACTTTCTGCGGTACAAACCCCTACCACCAATGCATCCAAAAAGGGGGAGAGTACTGCAGAAAGAAAAGAAGAGGAAAAGAACAGAGGATGAGAAGGCCCAAGAGCAAGCCCAGGAGTTGGAAAAAGAAAAGCAACAACTGATCACCTATAAACGAAAGAAAAGTGCTGATGATCAACCTACTGCTGAAGAAAAATCCTTGGAAGAGCTGGTAAAAGATGCTGATGATACACACACCGATCCATGGATAAAATCATTGAGCAACTCTTGAGGCAAGGTTTTGATACAGCCACATTAGATAGTGAAATCAGGAAGTTGGAAGTGGAGGAGATTCAAACCCGATGGGCTGGGTATGATGTACTGGAGAAGGATAGATTGGAGATCATGATCTGTTTCATTGCCAAATACTTAGGACGATCTTTGATGGAGATTCGTGCGTGGACCAGAGACAGTATTCTGGCTATAGCCACCAGAATCTGTCTGTCTGAGCAATTCCACAAGGGGATTATCATTCAAGCCCTTGATGAGGCTGGGGCTGGAAAAAGGTTTGAAATGGCAAGACTTACAAAGGCTAAACTCACAACAAGATGCTGGAACAACCTTCCCTTCCACCCACTCAAAAACAACCTACCCCTCAAATCTCCAAACCAATCTCAAAGCCCAAATCCAAAAAACCACAATCACAACCCATAAAACCAACTCCCTTACCATCTAAACCAATAGCCGATGATGCACCTAAGAAGAAGAAGAGAAGGGTGTTGAGGCTAGATGAAGAAGAAGAAGAGGATGATGTGGAAGAAGATAGGATGCCTCTGTCTGCAGTCCTAACATTGGCGAAAGCCAAACCTATGCCCATCACTCCCTCCTCACAGATGGATGTTGTGAGAGTAAAGATTGAAGAAGAGGAGCAACAAAAGCTTCATGATGATGAAATGCTGAAAAGCATTGACAAAACCTATGTGCTTCGTCATCAATTATCAGCATGAAGAAAGAAGCTCTGAGATTGTACACTCTCGCCAACACATTTCAATATCAGAAGGAAAGGGTGAGAGTATGGCCTGATCCGAGGGTGGCTCACAGGATTGTAAAGAAGGACATTCCTTCGAGATACAAGGGTCAAGTCAGGAGGATCGTAGATGAAGAGATGACAGTGGCCCTTGTAGTATCACCCTGGGAGATTGTCGAAGATTTCAAGAAGGCCTACGAGAATAAACAACCACCCAGAAGATACTAGAGAACAGAATTATTAAAAAGGGGTTAGTCTACAAGAGGCTTGAGAACTTCAAACAAAATGAGCTCAGTCTGTTACTCGAAGGGAATCATCCTGATGAGTTTGCATACAGACAAATTACAACAGTTGAGCTCAAAAACGGCAAACAGGCCAAGTACATCTCAGAGCTGTATGGGCGAGAAGGATTGTTTGATGGTGAAGCCGAGAACCTGACCATGGAAGAACAAATCATGTTTCTCAGAGCCTACACCAGAGAGTCCTACAGGCTCATACACGGGAAGTAGTTCTCATGAATGGGATAACAACTCTGTGTCCAGTTCCCCAAAACAGAGTTCCCATTCATATCTTGCCAAACAAATATCTAAGACTTCTTCCCAGGCCGGAGCTTATATGGGTAATCTTCTCTACTGATCAAGAAGGAAAAAGACCAACTTTTCTGCCAACAATAAGTGGGATAATAAATAAATTAGAGGTTTTGATTGCATTGGTTCAGGGGGAGTTTGTTGGACCAAAAGAACCAATGAGCCAAGATCAGAAAACCTCTAAGTCCCACATGGTATCACAACAACTGCTGAAAGCTTCATCAGCAGTTTGACAAGTGCTGAAGACTTCAACAGCTGAAGATCAAGTGCTGAAGACTTCAACAGCTGAAGAACTAAAGTGCTGAAGTACAACAGCTAAAGTTCAAAGTACTGAAGTACAACAGCTGAAAAGTTTACAAGTGCTGAAGATCAATAACTGATTTACAAAGTCTGAAGACAAAGACTGAAGACATCAGCTGATGATATCTACTGAAGTCATCAGCTCATGAAACGTCTGAAGTTCAAGTCTGAAGATCAAGTACTGAAGTTTCAGTAGTTTGTCACAACTGCTGAAGAGTACTTCTTCAGTAGTTGTGATATCAGTAGTTTTATATTTTTACTTTCAGTAGTTTTGTAAAACGACTGAAGAGCTTGTTCTTCAGTCGTTGTAGTTTCAGTAGTTTTATGTTTTTCAGTAGTTATAACAACTGATAACACTTAGCATTTTTGTAAGGAGATGTCAGCTGTTTTGACATCTTCAGTAGTTGTGTTTCAGTTGTAATAAATCTGTTAGATGTCACTATCAAGTGACATCAGCAGACGTCACATCTCTTATATAAGAGGTGTCGACCTAATTGTAATTGTGACATTCTGTTACCACGAAAGCGAATATTGAATGAAATATATTTGCAGAAATTATCTCTCTATAACCGTCTTTGTTCTTCATTGAATATCGTTTCGTTCTTGTGAATTGGCTAATTCATTGTTCGATTTCCGCTGCTATACTCTTTAATCAATCAAACATAGATCACTGGTCCTAACAAGTTTTTTACTATTATGAAAGATTGGCAGTACATAAGGCTAGGTTCACGTATGAATAAGGTGATTATGAGAGACGTATGTAGTCAAGATGGAATTTGTTCCTCTTATTCGTTGAGAGTTACATGTCTAAGGCCTGTTAAAGTTGATTCATCGGAGAATGACAATCCTGTGTCTCTGGATTCAACATGACATCTGAAACAAAAGGATAGATGATTGATTCACCTAAAACATTTCAAGTAAGGTACTTGAAGAGGATGATGTTATTGAATGGCACTTAATCACATACACTAGGGGTAGCAAACCGTTGCTAGGCGTTATTTGCTGCTTGCATCAATCTACTATGAATCTTGTGCAAGTGGGAGATTGAAAGAAGTGATCTGCCCAAGACACATATTAAATTGATATGGCTAGTGTGATATGATCCAAGTCGGGTCATACCCAATAACAAGCCAAACAAACACAATATGTCCGTTGATGTGATCATACGAATAAATATTAGCACCAATTTAGAAACAGGGTTTTCTAACAACATTGCTTTTGTAAATGAACAAGATTATATATTGAAAATTTGTTCATGAGAGATATTTGTTTCATTATTTAAATTAGTTAAACAATGATAAATAATTGTGTGTTATTGTTATAAAGTTAAAAAGGGGTTTAATTTTATAAAAACATAAGGTTGAAAGTGTACATTTTATAAAATGAAAAAAATAAGAGGGAAACTCCCCTTTTGGGGAGTGAATTCGGCTGCCCCTAAGGGGCTTTGGAACTCTCTATTTTGTTGTTGTTCCAAGAAACCAATGTATTACACTCTTCCAAAGAGAACACACTTTTCTCTCACACACACAAAGCTATAGAAATTCTCTCATCTCTCTCTCTAGAACTCGGTTTTTATGGTTGCAAACAAGTTCATTTTCAGCCTTCACGCAGGGATTCTTGGCTGGAAATCGACTTGGAAGAGAGTTTCTTTTAAGTGGTGCAACACAACCTAGCAAGTGGGTGTTTGGAGGAGCTTGGGGTATTACTTCTTGAGGATTGCTATTTCGAGTCTTGCCTTCAAGAACATCATCCTTCTCATCTCAAAAGAAAGCTTTGAAATGTAGTTTTCATTATCTTTCGTTGCTTGTTTTGTTAGTTACTTGTTCATGCAAATAGATCCATCTTAAAGGGTTTTATCAACATAAAATGTTTTATGTAAACTTCTAACAAGATGTTAAAATGATTATCCGTTGTGTTTTATGTTTAAAATGGTTAAACAACTTTGATAAACTTCTTAAAATCCCTTAAGGTTGTATCACATTTGGATTATAGTTCATATCACAACTCAAGGATTAGAATGTATTAGGAATATGGTGAGGCTTTGAACTTCTATAAAGTACATCAGGAACATGAATCAATGTTAAACACACTTCCACTCTTTTGAAATAAATTGATAAATGACATTCTTCAAATAATGAGTACTCCCTTGATTGAAGTCCGGCTAATGTCCACCCAGTAGTCAGACACGGGTGCAAAACATCATCAAACAAATATGAGCCCAAGTACTTCAAAAAGCGCATCTTATAGTTGTACAAGTCCCTGGATGAATCTGCGAAAAAGTGACCAAAGTTGATTTCTCTGATCAAAATGGATGTGCTTGTTTGTTGTAATTATCCATGTTCATGTTTTTCTTTTCCTTTAAAAGTCATGTTCATTAGCTGTTCATTAGCTGTTCATAAGCTTTTCTTGCAACACATCTGCATTTCTTTGCTAACTCATCTGCATTTGTTTGCAAAGAATCCGCATTTGTTTGCAAGGCATCTGCATTTAATTTCAATCCATCCGCATTTCTTTTCAATGAATCCGTATTTATTTTCAATACATCCGTATTTGATTTCAATGCATCCGCATTTGTTCTTAAAGTACCCGCATTTGTTTACAAATCAACTGTATTTGGTGACAAGTCATCCATATTTGTTGAGAAGTCATTCACATTTGGTGACAAGTCATCCGCATTTGGTGACAAGTCATTCGCATTTGTGTATAAAACTTTCACATTTGTAGATAACACATCCGCATTGGTGTATAACACATCCGCATTTAATAATGCTTCATCTGCAATTGGTTTCTATTCTTCCACATTTCTTTTCAGACATGAACAAAAACGATTTCTGACTGCAGTGCAGGTCGGGAAATCAGTAGTCTCTTCCATTTCTTCATCTTTTCTTTGTTTTTAATGATAATCGTGTTCTATTGCATCGAAATTCGAAGGAATAATCCAGTGAATGATTTTATTTCTTCAAATCGTACCATATTAGAATAGATCTTCATTATTTTTCTTCTTGATTCTGAGATGAACAAATGTTTTTCATCTTTTTTGATGTTAATCTTGTTCAATTGCATTGAATTTTGAAGGAATAATCATGAACATGTTTGTGATTCTTCAAATCATACCATAGTTGAACAGAGTTGTTGGTTTTTCTTCTCATTTTGGGTATGAACAAATGGGTTTTTGATGAACAGGGACTTTGTTCTTCATTTCTTCTTTTCTTCATTGTTCTTGACATCATTAAAGATGAAATTAGATCTGAAAACTAGATAAACCCAGCAACCAAGAGCTTTGATACCAATTGACTAGTAGTGAGATTAAGATTCTCACTAGGATAGAATATAGTGATCAAGTCAAAGATTGAATGGCAGAAACAAAAAAATCAATAAACATTTAATGCAATAATACACTCATAAATGCTTTGTAAATATTGATGAAGGTGATTTATTACAATAATGCTAGGGTTATAGCAAAGATAGTAATAATGCACCTTGAGAAAGTGTAATACAAAATATTCTAATTATCTATCAACAGTCACCTCATGTACGAGGTATTCAATTCTATTTATAGGCTGACAAGATGCCTTTCTACAAAATGACTAAACTACCCCTGACCTATACATCAGAACTAGTCGTAGTCTTCATTAGCATTTCTTCTGTTCATTCGCATTGACAAATGTGGATGAGTTGTTATTGATCAGCATTTCTTCATTTGGTCATCCGCATATGTAGTTAGTCATCCGTATTGGGTAATGCGGAATAACAAATACTTATGCACATTTGTTGATGGTCATGTGCATTTGTAAATGTGGATGAACAAGTCTTGTCTACATATCGTCTTGGCTATCCGCATTTGTTAATGCGGAAGAACAAACACTTATTAGCATTTGTTCTATGTCTTACGCATTTACAAATGCGGTTAGTTAATACTTGGTTCTTCTTGGCAGATTCTTCATCCACATTAAATCTTGGACATAGGGAGTTTCCAGCAGAACAACTATCAACTCACCAATTGAATTGGCATGTATGATCCTTTCAGGGTCCAAAAATACTCCCCCTAAGGATTATATAGCCTATGTTCTATAATGGTTTGGTGGTGGTTGAGGTTGAGAGGATTCTGCTAGGTCTTGTGAAAGGAGTAGTGGTTATGCTTGTGATGGATCCAAGAAGGTCTTTATCATATTGATAAAGTCATTGGCATCTGACATCTTTTCTCTATTCAGCATATGTATTCTCATCTGACTCGTAATATGGATTGTTTCCAAGGGCAGTTTCTTAAGAGAAACAAGTTCCCATATAGACGCAGTGGACAACCCATCCCTATGAATAAGTAGAGCTCCATCTACATCAACTTCCAGCTTTGCTATATTTTCTAGAGGAGCCTTTTTCTTCTTTCTCTTTTCCCTCTTGGCAATGATTTGATCATATGCCATTTTCAGCAGTTTAATGCACTTTAAGAAGAAGTGCATGTCCTGTTCTCCCAGTTTATTGTTTATTTCTCTGAAATGCCTGGTGTATATATACTGGATGTAAGATTCATCAACGAGCCTCACTTCATATCCACTAAATAATCGAATTTCAGCTCATTCCTTTCCTCCCCATTTTCTTTCTATAACCAACTCATAAATCTTTTGATCATAGTATAGATTTGAGATTAGTATGGAGGACTGGGTACCAGACGCCATCTTTCTTTTAAGGACTCTATTGGTTTCACTCTCAGCTCTGGAAACACAACCTCCTCTGCTGGTGTTCTTTGTTTCTTTTTAAGAGGGTTACTGAAAGACCTATCCTTCCTCATACAGATGGCTTTCAGTGATTTGATGTTATTAGTCTTTTTGAACATTTTGAGTATATCTTCAAATTCATATCCTCTGAACATGGCTTTGTGATTGATCAGTTCCAAGTTAGTTAGTTCCTTTAAGTCATGAACCTTAAGGGCATATACAAGAGCAGAGTACTCTGTAAAGATTTGAACCAACATTGAGACTCGTTTAACCATAAACATGTTCCAATCACTGTCATACTTCCAGGAAATGATTTTCTGATCAGTTTTTCTCTAAGGAGTAGACACACCTCTGATCATCTTTGTAGTGGTCACCCCTTCTTGAAGTTTTCAGTTGAGAAGGCTCAGCAAACCACTTAGGATATCTATGAAGTACTGGATCCAAAGTGTAACACCTAGTTATTTTAAAAACAAAAAAAGAAATAATAAAGTGAAGGAAAAGAAGGAAAATAAATTAAACCCGTGTCTAGGGGTTAAAAGTGACAAAAAGAACAAAATGTTTGAAAAGTTGGTGAATAAAGGTGATAGCAGCCCACTCTTGCACATCACCTTTCTGCTTACCCATTGTAGAGAGAGAAAGTGCAGAGTTTTCGGGTTTTGAAGAAGAGCAAGAAGAAAGATTCGAATTCAAGGTAAGAATTCATTGTTTTATGGTGTTCTTAACTGGCCTTGCCTTGGGTGTATGCTTATGTTTGTTTGTATGTTCGATTGTCTGAGTTTTAGTAGGTTTCTTGGTGGTTGAACTCAATTGCAAACGAGTTTGGAAGAAGCCATACTCAAAAGCTGCTAAGGTGAGTTCTAGAACCCCTCTCTTACATGTTTTAACTGATTTTAGGGCTAGAAAGGCATGAATTTATGTTTTTATAAAACTGGGTTTTATACTTGTATGTTTGAATGTGTGAATGATGATGTTATGATGTGATGTTGGGCTATGCTCATGCTTGTTGATGTTATGGTTGTGTTTCTAAGGCTTAGAATGTAAGATTTAAGCTTAGAACATGATAAATGGTGATTGGGAACTGAGATCTGTGGTTTAGGGTTCGTATGTTTAAGTTTTAGAATCTGCCAAAGTATGTAGAAGCAATGTGGATGAGTATTGGAAGTCGATGATGTTGGGTTTGTTAGACCATTATCAAGTTGTTTAACCATTTAAACATGAAAACCACAGTTGAATCAAACCTTAAAATAATATTTTGTATATAGAAAATTAAGGCTTATAACTTAGCAACAACAAACCCAAGAACAAAGGATCATATATATATGAATCAACTAGCTATCAAGAAGAGAAAATAATGAAAACAACAACCATGAAACTACCTTTCAGGAGCTGCTAAAAATTGTGAGTTTTGATGAAGATGAAGATGTTATTGAACGACCAAAACACCAAGGAGAGGTGTGCTCAAGCTTCCATACCGACAAGCATTAAGCAAAGACCTTTCTTGCTAGGATTTGTACACCAAAACAACTAAAGAAGGGCTGCTGGAACCTATTCCAGCCGTGAATATCTTCAGGTGTAGAGAGAGTTTCCTTTTTCTTCTTGGTCTTTTGCATGTAACAGAGAGAGAGAGAGAGAGGAGCTTGAGTGTATGACTAGTAAATGAAGTCTTTACCCAAGACAACAAAAGAACCAACCACCCTAAAAGGGGGCGGCCGAAAATGGGTTCAAAATTGGGGTTCCCCCAAATTTTAATTTTCATACAATTGTTAACTAGTTGTATTAATAATTTATGTAATTAACCCTTTTATTATATAACTCATACATTATTTTATTATTGATGTTATTTAACCAACTTAAATAACACTACAAATAATACTCATGAACAAACTATTCTTATAATTTGTTCCATCTCATATGCAATTTATTTAGAAAACCCACTTTTCTAAATTGGTGTAGTTATTTAATTTCATGATCATATCATCAATTAAATATATATTGGTGTTTGCTAGGCTTGTTATTGGGTATGACCTGACTTGGATCATAACGTACTAGCCACATCAATGTTCTATTTGTCTTGGGCACAATTAATCCAACAATCTCCCACTTGTACAAGATTCATAGAAAATGGTGCAAGCAATAAATACCGCCTAACAATGGTTTACTACCCTTAATTCGCATAACTAAAAGCCATTCAATAACATCATCCCCTTCAAGTATCCAACTTGAAATGATTTAGATGAATCAATCATGTAGCTTTTTGTTATAGATGTCATGTTAAATCCAAGGACACATAATGATCATTCCTTGTTGATTTAACTTAATCAGGCCTTAGACATCTTGCTCTCAACAAATAAGAGGAACAAATTCCATCTTGAGTACATACATTTCTCATAATCACCTTGTGTCACACCTGAACATAGCCTTATGTACTATCCACTATTTCATAGCAGTGAAGAACTAGCTCAACGTATAACACATTGGTGAATATCAAAACCCAATATGTATCTCAGGTCGAAGGATACCAAATGATATTCGCCATTACTCAAATTTACTTATGATCAATCAAGGAGATTCCATGCAGTGAAATTTGAAACGCGGGTCAGTCCAATATTTGTATCCTACAAATATCTATGAACTTTGGCAACAACCAATTGCTCTATATTCATGCCTTAAGAATATCCATCAATCCATGTTCATAATAGTCTTACGTTCATATTTATTCCCACAAACATGACCGACTACGGACATTTAGAATAATAAACATATTCATGGATGTATACATGCTAAAAGGAACATAACTCAGAATATCCCAAATATATGAAAGAGTTAAATATTACATTGTTCCAAACTTTTAAATACTAAACACATCAATTCCAATCACTAGAATATCAAAGTCCTAAGGCACAAGTATGACTTTCATGCTTTGCCCTTTTGAAGAAGTTTCGTGAGTGGATCCAAAATGTTTTGATCGGTGTGAACTTTATGAATACATATCTTTCCCTTCTCAACTTCATCCCATATGTAGTTAAATCTCTGCTCAATGTGTCTAGTCTTTTGAAGTTCGCGGGGTTCCTTGATTTGTGCAATCGCACCCTCGTCATCACAAAAGATTTCTAGGGGGTCTTGAATGGTAGAGACCACCCCTAGATCGGCGATAAATTTCTATATCCATGCAGCTTCTTGAGCTGCTAATGAGGCGGCTATGTATTTTGATTTTGTAGTGGACAATGCTACCCTATTCATACTGAAGACATACCCCAATTGTGATTGAGAATCATCTCAATCAGTTTGGAAACTCGCATCCGTGTAACCCTTTACAACGAGTTCCTCTTCATCAGATCCGTATATTAGAGACATATCCTTAGTCCTCCTAAGGTATTTCATATACTTTTAACACATCTAATGGCTAATACCTAGATTCTGATGATGTCTGGTTGTCATGCTTAACGCACATGACATGTCCGGTCTAGTGCATATCATCGCATACATGACGGATCCTATAGCAGATGCGTATGGGATGTCCTTCATTGGATCTTGCTCGGCCTTTGAGCTTGGACATTAAGATGTACTCAATATTGTCCCTCTTTGAATAGGTACCATACTTTTCTTAGAGTTTTCCATCTTGAACCTTTTAAAGATTTTATCAATATATGCTCTTTGATTTAAACCTATCAACCACCTAGATCTATCCCTATAGATCTTTATTCCCAAAATATAGGCGGCTTCATCGAGATATTTTATGGAAAAACAACTTCCAAGCCATATTTTAACACCTTCCATGGTTGGAATATCATTTCCAAAAAGTAGTTTGACATCAACATACAATACTAAGAATGTAATTATGCTCCCACTAGCCTTCTTATATACACAAGCCTCGTCAGCGTTCTTGATGAAACCAAATTTCATGATCTCTTCATCAAAACGTTGATTCCAACTTCTCGATACTTGTTTCAATCCATAGATTGATCTCTTTAACTTGCAAACTTTATTAGGATGTCGTGGATAGGCAAAACCATCAGGCTGAACTAGATGGACAATATCTTTGAGATGTCCATTAAGAAAAGCGGTTTTGACATCCTTTTGCCAAATCACATAGTCATAATATGCAGCTATGGCAAATAATATCCTAATTAACTTTAGCATTGCCACAGGCGAGAAGGTTTGATCATAATCAACCTCTTGAGTTTTAGTGAAACCTTTTGCTACAAGTCTTGCTTTGTAAGTATCCAAGTTTCCATGCATATCCATTTTCTTCTTGAAAACCGACTTGCATCAAACCAGTTTGTAGTTAAGTGGAGGGTCAACCAATTACCAAACTTGGTTGTCATACATGGATTGCATCTCTACGTTCATGGCTTCCAGCCATTTGTCACAATCCGAATTGGACATTGCATCATGGTACGTAGTTGGCTTATCAAAGTCACCCACATAGCATTCTTTCATGAAAGATCCATATCTTTCAGGTGGAATGCTAACTCTACCAGATCATCATCAATAACCTCTTTTTGATTGCTAGTGTGAACAAAACGTGTATGCGCTTGTGGATCTTGATCCTCATCAAATTCCACTGTTCTATACGTTATTCCTTCCATAAGGAACTTAGTTTCCGAGAACTCTGTCTTTAGATCAAAGAAGTAGTATCCTGTACAGTCTTTGGGATATCCAAGAAAAATACACTTAGTAGATCGACTTTACAACTTGTTTTGGGTGTTAGCTTAACATAGGCTTCACAACCTCACACTTTAAAATATGATAATGATGGAACTCTTCCATGCCGTATTTCAAAAGGTGTCGAATCCACTTTCTTGGTCAGGGCAATATTCAAAATACGAGCCGCAGAGAGCAACATGAAACCCCAAAATGATAGAGGTAGTGAGCTTATAGCTATTATAGATCAAACCATATCCAATAGGGTTCGGGTTCTCTTTTCAGACACACCATTATGTCATGGTGTTCAAGGTGGAGTAAGTTGTGAGACGATCCCACAACTTCTTAGATGGTCCTGAAAAAGCCTAATTGAGGTATTCAGCTCCTCTATCTGAATGAAGAACTTAGATAGTTTTATTAAATTGATTTTCTACTTCATTGTTGAAGATTTTGAACATTTCAAAAAGCTTCATGTTTATGTGTCATCAAGTACACATGGCCATAGCGACTGTAATCGTTGATAAAGGTAATGAAGTATCTCTCACCATTTCTTGTCATTGTCTTAAAGGGACCACATACATCTGAATGTATGATTCCCAATAAGTCTTTTGCCCTCTCGTTAGTACCACTAAAGGGCGTCTTGGTCATCTTACCTTGTAAACAAGATTTACACTTATCAAATAAACCATTTTCATTTGTTTTTAAAGACAATTCTTTTGAAGTGTTTGAATCCGATTCTTGTTTATGTGACCAAGACGACAATGCCAAAGATAAGCATCACTTAAACCCATTTTAAGTTTCTTCGTGCTTGTTGGTATAATGAGTTATTATAGGATGAATCATCATGAACCAATTCATAGATACCATTAAAATGCATAGCGTTGAAATAAAATACATCATCCATATAAACATAAATACCATTGTTATCAAACTTTAATTCATAACCACATCGTTTTAAAAAGGAAACAGAAATTATGTTCCTAGTCAACTAGGAGCATACAAAATGTTCATCTGAACAACTTCCAAACCATTTGAAAGTTTCAAAATATAGTCTCCTTGGGCTTCAACAATAACTTTTGCTTCGTTGCCCATGTAGAGACTTGTGTCTCCCTTCTTGAAGTGCTTATTTGTTTTGAACCCCTACAACAAATTGCAGATATGAGTTCCACATTCGGTATCCAATACCCATGTGTTTGAAGAAATAACAATTAAACCAATATGAATCATGAAAGTTGTACCTGAGGTTTGCCCAACATCCCTCTTGTTTCTCAACTCTTTGAGATAGGTTGGACAATTCCTTTTCCAATGTCCTATCTTACCACACTCAAAGCATGGATCGTTCTCCATTAGCTTAGGCTTCTTAAACTTAGGCTTTGGAGGTTCCGCTTTAACGTTCCCCCTCCCTTTGCCTTTGATGTACCCCTTTCTTTTGGAAACATTTTCCTTGGGATCGGGGAATGGCCTTTTCTTATTTCCTCTCTCACTGATCGAGAGAACAGGTAGAACCTTTGTACCCATCCTTGCCTCTGCTGTTTTGAGCGTTACATGAAGCTCACCAATGTTGTTTTCCCACCCGTTCCTATTGTAATTCATTATGAACATATCAAACCTTTTGGTTAGGCCATTAAGGATCAAATTTGTGGCCAACTCCTTTGAGACAGGACAATTAAGCCTCTCAAGGCGATCAACATTGCTTTTCATCTTAAGAACATAAGATGATACTGATTGGGTTTCTTCCATGCGACGCGCTTGAAGCGCTCTAACCGTTTCGAAGCGCTCTACCCTAGCTTGATAAAGTAATAATTCCTTCAACTGGGTAATCAAGTCATATGCCCTATAATGCTCCTACTCCTTTTTGAGTTCAGGAACCATAGTTCCCAACATGAGGCAGGAAACCTGCATGGAATCCTCAGTATACAGAAGCCAATCGTTATAGGCCTCAACATCCTTGGGGTCGGGTTGGTCAAGAATAGGATTGTCAAGGACATAGGCCTTTTTCTCTTGCTTGAGAACAATTCTCAAGTTTCGAATCTGTCCATAAAGTTATTATGGTTAAGACGATCCCTTTCTAAGATGGTTCTCAACGATAGGGTATGGACGGTCGGGGTGGTAGCATTATTGTTTGCGGCCATTTCTACAGAATTTACAAAGTTCCTATTAGTATTTCTGAAAAATTACATTTTAATTATTAATACCCTTTTCATGTCTCATATACAATTAATAATTAAAATCTAGAATTCAACGTTACATTTAAATAATGGTCAGGTGACCTTTATCCCATTTTTTAAATTAACAAGGTAGTCAACATTTGACAATTGCAACCTATTGCAACCTTTTGCAACTTCTAGCTTTATGGGATCGGTTAAACATCTTATGTTTAGTCGGCATGTAAAATCCCATCAACACCATTGTACGCCATGCTTCGGTGACCCTATGCGCATGGTTTCCAATTCAAGTCATCCTACTTACACACATGTGTGAGTTTACACATACAAGTGGTTAGGTGACCTCTATCCCACAAATACGTTAAGCCCACCTCAAACACACAATTTCCCTAAAAGTGGTTAGGTGACCTTTATCCCAAAAATAGTTCTCAAATGATTCGAGTGTCGTGTAAAAGGTTGGTGTTAAACTTGTTTCCGAAGGGATTTTAGTTTTCATTAATTCTAGTTATGAAAACTCTATGTACCTTGTATTTGCATGCTTTCAAATACATGGCACCCTATGGTTCTCTTTCAGTAAAAACCGCTTCTATTAAAATCATTATTCTTTTTAATAACCTTTTATTAGTCACTTAATGATTACGAACCATAAATTTTCAGCTTGTTTTGTTTGTTAATTAGTTTCTTATGCACATCCAATTTCAAACAACCATCATATAACAAACAACTAAACAAGCATAATCAGACAATCACAAGTGCATAAACATAGCAACTAAGTTGACAACACTTGTTTGCCATCACAAGTGTTGTCATTGGGTGTTTCCTAAGGGTTAAACACAACACAAAAGATAGGATCTCCAAAGTCCCCCACTTGAAGTTGCATCCAAATGCTTCAAGTCCTTCTCTTTCTGCCTTCCTTTGTGCTTCCATCTTGTGCATATTCTTTTACAAAATTTATATCCTAAAACAAATTTTCTAATAGAAGAAAATACACCTACTCTATTTATTACATCACAATTGAATGAATAAATAAAATTACATCCAAATACAAGCACAAAAGAATAATATTACAACATATTATGAATGAAATCAACCAAAACAAACATTCAACCAACAACCAAAGCAACACAAGGTCAAGGCTAGGTTATGCACTAATATGAGCAGCATTCAAGAACCAAAACAAATCCCATTTAACCCTAAATTTTCAGCCAACATAAACCAAGAATTTTGGGTCTTTGTCCATACAAAATATAATCAACCATTTGACATCTTTCTTTCAAGGTTTATCATAAGCATGTAAGATATAACCTTGAAAGATTGGGGATTCATCATATCATCATGAAACAGCCCCTACTAGATTATTAAAGTCCCATAAAACTAATTTTACAAGGACAAAAGAAGCTAGTCATCCACATATCCGGCTCTAGATGCCAATGTGGGGTATGTTAGACCATTATCAAAGTTGTTTAACCATTTAAACATGAAAAACACAGCGGAATCAAACCTTAAAATAATGTTTTGTAAACTGAAACTTAAGGCTTATAACTTAGCAACAACAAACCCAAGAACATAGGATCATATATATGTGAATCAACAAGCTAACACGAAGAGATAATAATCAAAACAACAACCATGAAACTACCTTTTAGGAGCTGCTGAAAAACATGAGTTTTGATGAAGATGATGATGTTCTTGAATGACCAAAACACCAAGGAGAGGTGTGCCCAAGCTTTCATACCCACAAGCATCAAGAAAAGACCTTTCTTGCTAGGATTTGTACACCAAAACAACCAAAGAAGGGCTGCTGGAACCTATTCCAGCCGTGAATCTCTTCAAGTGTGAAGAGAGTTTCCTTTTTCTTCTTGGTCTTTTTCATGTAAGAGAGAGAGAGGACGTTGAGTGAATGACTATTAAATGAAGTCTTCACCCAAGACAACAAAAGAACCAACCACCCTAAAAGGGGGCGGCCGAAAATGGGTTCAAAATTGGGGTCCCCCCCAATTTTAATTTTCATTTAAGTGTTAACTAGTTGTATTAATAAGTTATGTAATAATTATATAACTCATTTACTCTTTTATTATTTGATGTTATTAAACCAACTTAAATAACATTCTAAATAATAATCATGAACAAAATATCCTTATAAGTTGTTTCATCTCATATGCAATTTATTTAGCAAACCCACTTTTCTAAATTGGTTTAGTTATTTAATTTCATGATCATATCATTAATTAAATATATATTGGTGTTTGCTAAGCTTGTTATTGGGTATGACCTGACTTGGATCATAACATACTAACCACATCAATGTTCTATGTGTCTTGGGCATAATGAATCCAACAAATGTGGATGAATAGTTAATGCGGATGAGCATTAACTACTAAATAAGCCAATGCGGATGAGTATTGGAAGTCAATACGGAAGTCAATGCGGATGAACAGTTAATGCGGATGAGCATTAACTATTTAGTAAACCAATGCAGATGAGTATTGGAGGTCAATGCGGATGAACTGTTAAAGCTGATGAGTATTAACTACTAAGTAAACCAATGCCAATGAGTATTGGAAGTCAATGCGGATGAATAGTTAATATGGATGAGCATTGACTAAGTACGGGAAATACGGATGAACATTGACTAAGTATGAGAAATGCAGATGAGTATTGGGGGAAATGCGGATGAGTAAAGACAAATGCAGATGAACTAAAACAAATTCGGATAAACAAAAAGGCAAATGCAGATGAACACTTAGAATAGTTTTTCGCTTTTTGGGGAAAAAGTGAAATTTAGGTTTTGACATTGGAGCTTCAATGGGGCTATGTAAGTTGACTTTTTGAGGCCATAGATGATGTGATGGGCATGATGTTATGGTGTATGTTTGATGCTTTCACATGATGTGTATGATGTTATGCATCATGGTATGTATGATGCCCTGTATGATGATGTTGACTATGTATGTTGATGTTCCTTGTTATGTATGATTATTTTCCTTTGGCTTTACGTTGAATGTTAACGAATGAAATGAATGTATTATGTAATGTAAAGTGGAAGATAATCAAAAGACAAATATAATGAAAGAATGCATGCATTACTGAATGAATGAAAGTAAGAAAGGCTTGCAAGAAAATGTATGGAGGTTCACACCCAATGAAGGGTGTTTACTTAATAGTGTGTGGGTTAGCTACCCTAGAAGGATGCACACTGGGGTCCAATCTTTGTGATTGACAATATGTATGGGATTCTTGCCGCTTGCCCTAGGTACTAGACTCAGCTCGGTGCATAATGTTCGAGGTCTATGAAAGACCTCAGGCCCTATTACCAGCTTCGTGCACAATGTTCAGGGTATTGTACATGTCATCGAATGTAATGAACGTACAAAAGAAAGTAAGAAAGTACAAACGAATGTGAATGACAATGATGTACGATGAATGAAAGAAAGCTAACGAATGAATGATGAAGATAATAATGATATTATCTATTTGGACGTATGATGTGTGCTCATAAGCAAAAGTAGAGAACGGTTTTAATAAATGTAGAGTATGTTTTATTATAAACTAGAACTCACTCAGCAACGCTGACTTTTTATGTATTTTCCAATCGGCAGGTGAGCATTGCTGAGGATGGCGCGGGGCAGCTACTTGGCATTTTGGATGCCATTCTTTTGTTAATGGTTTTGCATTGTAATGCGAACAAAGAAAATGTGAAATGAATGAGTGGATTAACTTGCAAAAGCATTTTTAATGAAAAGAAAAGTTATTTTAATGATCCGCTATGATGTTTTATAAAAGTTAAATGTAATTATATGTTTTATGTGCAATGATTGACCAGTTGTGAGCGTCCCGGGAATGGGGCCTTACAAGTCGGTATCAGAGCCAAAGTTTAAGTGTAATGGAAATGGAAGGGATGCCAGTCTGAGTAGTTGTGTGCCATCAAGTATTTTCTTAATGATTAACCGGTATTACATGCGCATGTTATGTGGTTTATGTGTTGCTCGTAGATTTAGATACTGATATAGTCAGGATATGTAATGCTTGGGGTACGAAAAGTAAAGTAAGTGGCTAATCGCAACTGGCCACTGTAATTAGGGACTTACTATACTTGACATAAGTTGAGATGTTCCCTTGAATGACGGTGTTGGTGTTTTAATATTTGAGCATGTGTGTTGGAGGATGGCCGATGGTAGATCATCTAAAGATTCACGTGGTGGTGGACGTGGTGCTGAACCATGGGTCAGGAGAGGAAGGCCTTGAGCCGAAAAGGTGGTTCATGAAGAACCAGAGACACCTCATCCGGAGGGCAGGGATGAGACTGCTAACTTAAGGGCCTCGGTGAAAGAGGCCGTGGTTGAAGATGTGCATCAGGTCATGTAGACCATCTTACTGTCTGTAGTGACTGAAATGATTGAAGCTGTACGGGAGGAGGAGCGGAAGGAAAGAAGTAGATCTACGAGCGAAAGAAGACAGCCCGAGACTGAGACGGGTCTGTTTGAGGACAAAAAAGAAGAGGAAAAAGAAGAGCTTGTGCCGGAGGTGGCACGAGGCTATAACTATGGGGCGTTTCAATGATGCAAGCCCCCTACTTTTGATGGTAATGGCACTGCTGTTGCTGCTCACCAGTGGGTGGGAGAAATGGAAGCAATTTTGAACATCAGCGAGCGTCGGGAGGATCAGAAAGTGAAGTTTGCTGCCCACTATTTTATGGTCTCAGCTTTATGCTGGTGGGACAACATTGTCCAAGCTAAGGGTAGTCGAGAAATTAGGAGGATGAGATGGTTTGAGCTGAAGAAGTTGGTGATTAAGGAGTTCGGTCCTCATAGAGAAATAGACAAAGTTGAGAGAGAGTTCCTGCAGTTGGAGGTGGGGATGATCACACATCAGCCGTACACTACCAAGTTCAATGAGATGGCACGTCTGGTGCCAGACTAAGTGACACCCTTGTCATGAAAAATCAAGAGGTATATTCAAGGCTTGCCCATGGATATCTGTAGGCACATGATCATTGCCCGACCAACACGTTTAGGTCGGCAATTGATTTGGCAGGGAGACTGTATGATGAGAGAACTGTGGTGGTGGCTGAAGGCAGCAAGAATGGAGGTGGTGACCGGAATTGGAATGGAAAATGGTTTGGTCAACGTGGTGCCCTGACGGGTAACAAGAAGGCACGGGTAGATGACCGCCATGTGGTCACATCTGCGGTGGAAGTAAAGAGATGCAACAAATGTAGGAAGGAGCACGATGGCCAGCGTAGGTGGTGATTGAACATGTGCTTCAAATATGGGAAGCTTGGTTATATGGCAGGGGAATGCAAAGCAGGGAAATGTCTTAACTGTGGCGCGGAGGGCCACATGAGTAGAGACTGTAAGAAGCCAAGGGCTGAGGGTTCTGGGCTGAAGAAGACTGGAGGTGAAGGACCGAGGGCGATAGTAAGAATATAGATGCGCCCGTTGATGTATAAACTACCATAGGTAAGCCTACCGGAATTTTTAAGGTGATAGAAGGCTGTGATGTATAATTAGAAGGTCATAGATTTGCTGTTAGACCATTTGTGATGACCTTAGGTGGGTTTGATGTAGTCTTGCGGATAGATTGGCTAGTAGAATACGAGGCAAACATTATATGTCATAAGAAGATGATTCGTTTAACAGCGCCTGACGGTAGTTCAGTAAAGGTTTATGGGGATCGGGTCACGACGATCCCGAAAGTAATCTCAATGGTGGTGGCGGGAAAGTGTATGAGGCATGGATGTAGTGCCTACTTGGCCTATGTAAAGGATGTGGATACGCTAACACCACAACTATCCAATGTACAGGTTGTGTGTTCCTTTCTAGAAATGTTCCCTGAAGACTTACCAGGAGTGCCACCCCATTGTGAGATGCAGATCTAGATTGACTTGATACCGGGTGCCCAACCTGTTGCCAAGGCACCGTATCGTCTGGCTCTGACTGAGATGAAAAAAGTGACAGAGTAGTTGCAAGAGCTGCTTGATAAGGGGTTTATTAGACCAAGTATCTCTCCTTGGGGGTGCTCCTGTCCTGTTTGTGAAAAAGAAAGATGGTAGCATGAGGACGTGTATAGACTACCGTGAACTGAACAAGTTGACGGTGAGGAACCGATACCCCTTACCTAAAATTGATGATTTGTTTGATCAGCTTCAAGGTGCTAGTTGTCTCTCAAGGATAGATCTTCGATCGGGCTACTATCAGCTACAAGTGAAAGAGCAGGATGTCCCTAAACCATCTTTTCACACACGTTATGGTCACTACGAGTTCCTTATTATGTCATTTGGTTTGACCAACGCGCCAGCTGCTTTTATGCATTTGATGAATCGAGTGTGTTGGCCAATGTTGGATAAATCAGTGATTATGTTTATTGATGATATCCTGATTTATTCAAAGAGCGAGATAGAGCAAGCCGGTCACATTCGAGAGGTTTTGGAGACATTGAGAAGGGAGAAACTGTATGCTAAATTATCCAAGTGTGCATTCTAGTTGCACATAGTTCAATTCTTGGGTCATGTAATGAATCCTGACGGGAATATGGTGGACCCAGCAAAGGTGGAGGCAGTGATGCAATGGAAGTCTCCAAAGAGGCCACCCGAGATTCGTAGTATCTTGGGTTTAGTGGGCTATTAGAGAAGATTCATTCAAGACTTCTCTAAGATCGCGTTTCCACTGACGAAATTGACTCGGAAAGATGTAAAGTTTGTATGGGGTCAAGCTCAGGAGAAGGAATTTGATGAGTTAAAGGCAAGATTGACTCAAGCTCCTGTTCTGCCATTACCTGATGGAAGTGACGATCGCATGGTTTATTCTGATGCTTCCTACTTCGGGTTGGGGTGTGTGTTAATGTAGAGACGAATGGTTATAACCTATGCATCCCAACAGTTGAAGTTTCATGAAGTCAATTATCATACTCACGACTTGGAGCTAGCAGCCATGGTCTTTGCATTAAGGATTTGGAGGCACTACCTATATGGTACAAAGTGCACCATATTCACTGACCACAAGAGGTTGAAGTACTTCTTCAAGCAGAAGGACCTGAACATGAGGCAAAGATGATGGCTGGAGCTCATAAAAGATTATTATTGTGAGATCGATTACCATCCGGGCAAAGCCAACGTGGTGGCGGATGCCTTTAGCCGGAAAGAGAGACCTGAACCAATTCGGGTGAAATCTTACGAGTTGATCATGACCTCTAATGTGGTGAAGCAAGTCAAGGAGGTCCAAGATGACACACTAAAAGAAGATCATCTTAACTTCGAAAGAATGAGAGGTCTAATTGCGAAAATGGGTGAAAACACACTCTGTGTTAGAACCCGATTCGGACGGATGCGGATTCCTTGTATTAGGGATCTACGTATGAAGATTATGGATGAAGCTCACAAGACTCAATACTCAATTCATCCCACTGCCACAAAGATGTACCAAGACATGAAGAAAATTATTGGTGGCCGGTATGAAGCGGGATGTGGTAGAGTATATGAGTAAATGCCTTACTTGATTACAAGTGAAGGCCGAGCACCAATAGCCGTATGGGAAGATCCAACCTTTGGATATACCGGAGTGGAAGTGGGAGCACATCACCATGGATTTTATTACGAAGCTACCGCATACCGCACGAGGGTATGATGCCATATGGGTGATAGTTGATCGATTGATGAAGAGTGCTCACTTCCTACCGATTCGTGAGACGTATTCATCCGAGAGGTTGGCGGATCCTTTCATCAAGGAAATTGTAACTCGTCATGGTGTGCCGATGTCTATTGTGTCTGATCGTGACACCTGGTTTACATCTAAATGTGGAAGAAATTCCATGACGCGATGGGGACGAGGTTACATATTAGCACGACTTATCATCCCCAAATGGATGGTCAGTTAGAAAGGACCATTCACATATTGGAGGATATGCTTCGGGCATGTGTTATCGATTTTGGAAGAAGTTGGGATGACCACTTACCGTAAGCTGAGTTCTCATATAACAACAGTTATCATGCCAGGATTGGTATTCCTCCTTATGAGATACTATATGGTAAGAGATGCAGAACACCCGTGTATTAGGGTGATATTGGTCAGAATGATTTAGGAAGCGTCAAGTTGGTCTAGGCTTGAAAAGGTCAAAGCCTTCATAAAGGCAACCAAAGATAGTCAGAAGTCGTATGCTGATAACGACATAGACCAATCAAGTTCCAGGTGGGCGACAGGGTTATGTTGAAAGTCTCACCTTGGAAGGGTGTCATTCGGTAGAGAAAGCGGGACAAGTTGACCCCAAGATATATTGGGCCTTTCCAAATCATTTCTATAGTTGGAGAGGTGGCCTATAGGCTAGAGTTACAAGATGAGCTAAGTGGAATACACCCAACATTCCATTTATCTCATCTGAGGAAATGTTTAGCAGACGAGGATATGATTGTTCCACTCAAGGATAACGAGGTAGATGAACAGCTCATTTTTGTGGAACAACCAGTAGCGATCTTTGATTGAAAAGAGAAGAGGCTGAGGAATAAAGTGGTTCCTCTTGTGCGTGTACAGTGGAAGCACAGGAAGGGATCCGAGTCTACGTGGGAGACTAAAGAAGAGATGAGACAGCATTACCCACGTCTGTTCGAGGAATAACAGGTTTCGGGGATGAAACCAATATAAATGGGGTGGACTTATAATACCCGGTTATTTTTAAAGACGAAAAGGACAAAAAGGAAAATAAGGAATAGAAATAAAACCCAAGTCTAGGGGTTAAAAGTGACAAAAAGGACAAAATCATTGAAAAGTTGGTGAATAAAGGTGATGGCCACCCACTCTTGCACATCACCTTCTACTTACCGATTCTATAGAGAGAAAGTGCAGAGTTTTTGGGTTTTGAAGAAGAACAAGAAGAAAGATTCAAATTCAAGGTAAGAATTCATGGTTTTATGGTGTTCTTAACTGGCTTTGCCTCGGGTGTATGCTTATGTGTGTTTGTATGTTCGGTTGTGTGTGTTTTATTAGGTTTCTAGGCATTTGAACTCAATTGCAAATGAGTTTGGAAGAAGCCATATTCAAGAGCTGCTAAGGTGAGTTCTAGAACCCCTCTCTTACACGTTTTAACTGATTTTGAGGCTGGAAATGCATGAATGTATGTTTTTATAAAACTAGGTTTTATACCTGTATGTTTGAATGTGTGAATGATGATGTTATGATGTGATGTTGGGCTATGCTCATGCTTTTTGATGTTATGTTTGTGTTTCTAAGGCTTAGAAGGTAGGAATTATGCTTAGAAAATGATAGATGGTGATTGGGAATTGAGATCTGAGGTTTAGGGCTCGTATGTTTTTGTTTTAGAATCTGCCTAAGTATGCAAAAGCAATGCATATGAGTGTTGGAAGTCAATACGGATGAACAGTTAATGCGGATGAGCATTAACTACTAAGTAAGCTAATGCGGATGAGCATTAGCTACTAAGTAAGCTAATGCGGATGAGTATTGGAAGTCAATGCGGATGAACAGTTAATGCGGATGAGCATTAACTAATAAGTAAGCCAATGCGAATGAGTATTGGTAGTCAATGCGGATGAACACTTAATGCGGATGACCATTAACTACGAAGTAAGCCAATGCGGATGAGTATTGGAAGTCAATGCGGATGAACAGTTAATGCGAATGAGCATTAAAAACTAAGTAAGCCAATGTGGATGAGTATTGGAAGTCAATGCGGATGTACAATAAATGCGGATGAGCATTGAGTAAGTATGGGAAATGCGGATGAACATTGACTAAGTATGAGAAATGTGGAAGAGTATTGGGGGAAATGCCGATGAGTAAAGACAAATGCGGATGAACTAAAACAAATGTAGATGAACAAAAAGGCAAATGTGGATGAACACTTAGAATAGTTTTTGACTTTCTGAGGAAAAGTGAAATTTATGTTTTGACTTGGGAGGTTCCCCGGGGCTATGTAAGTTGACATTTTGAGGCCATAGATGATGTGATGGGCATGATGTTATGGTGTATGTTTGATGCTTTGGCATGATGTGTATGATGTTATGCATGATGGTATGAACGATGTATGATGTATGTATGATGCCCTGTATGATGATGTTGACTATGTATGTTGATGTTCCTTATTGTGTATGATTATTTTCCCTTGACTTTACCTTGAATGTTAACAAATGAAATGAAAGTATTAGGTAACGTAGGGTGGAAGATAATGAAAAGAGGAACATAATGAAATAATGTATGCATTAAAGAATAAATGAAAGTAAGAAAGTCATGCAAGCAAATGTATGGAGGTTCACACCAAATGAAGGGTGTTACCTCAACAGTGTGCGGGTTAGCTACCCCAGAAGGATGCACACTGGGGTCCAATCATTGTGATTAACCATATGTATGGGATTCTTGCCGCTTACCCTAGGTATTTGAGGCAGCTTTGTGCACAATGTTCGAGGTCTATGAAAGACCTCAGGCCCAGTAACCAACTTCATGGACAATGTTCAGGGTATTGTACATGTCATCGAATGTAATGAACGTACGAAAGAAAGTAAGAAAGTATGAACAAATGTGAATGATAATGGCGTACGATAAATGAAAGAAAGCTAACGAATGAATGATGAAGATAATAATGATATTATCTATTTGTACGTATGATGTGTGCTCACATGCAAAAGTAAAGAATGGTTTTAATGAATGTATAGTATGTTTGATTACAAAACTAGAACTCACCCAGCAATGCTAACTTTTTATGCATTTTCCGGTTGGAAGGTAAGCATTGCTCACGATTGCGCGGGGCAACTACTTGGCATTTTGGATGGCATTCTTTTGTTGTGTTTGATTATGTTTTGTTTGGACAAAAATCCTAGATTCTTGGTTTATGGTGGCTGAAAATTTAGGGTTAAATGGGGATTTATTTTGGTTCTTGAATGTTGTTTATGTTGGTTTCATATTTGTGCATAACCTAGCCTTGACCTTGTGTTGCTTTGGTTTTGGATGAATGTTTGTTTTGGTTGATTTCATTCATAATGGGTTGTAATTTTATTCTTTTATTGTTGATATTTCGATATAATTATTTATTCATTCAATGGTGATGTAATATATAGATTAAGTGTATGTTCTTTTATTAGAAAATTTGTATTAGGATATAAATATTGTAAAAGAAGATGCACAAGTTAGAAGCACAAAGGGAAGACACAAAGAGAAGGACATAAAGCATTTGGATGCAACTTCAAGTGAGGGTCTTTGGAGATCTCATCTTTTGTATTGTGTACAACCCTTAGGAAAGACCAAATGACAACACTTGTAATGGCAAACAAGTGTTGTCAACTTACTAGCTATGGTTATGCACTTGTGATTGTTTGATTACGCTTGTTTGGTTGTTTGTGATATGATGGTTGTTTGATATTTGGATCTGCAAAACAAACTAATTAAGAAACATAACAAGCTAAAAATTTATGGTTTCAAATTATTAACTGACTAATAAAAGGTTATTAAAAGGATTAATGATTTTAAATAAAAGGGGTTTTTACTAAAAGAGAACAATAGGGTACCATGTATTTGAAAGTATGCAAATACAAGGTACATAGTGTTTTCAAAACTAGAATTAATGAAAACTCAAATCCTTTTGGAAACAAGTTTAACACCATCCTTTTACACGACACTCGAATCACTTGAGAACTATTTGTGGGATAAAGGTCACCTAACCACTTTTAGGGAACTTGTGTGTTTGAGGTGGGCTTAATGTATTTGTAGGATAAAGGTCACCTAACCATTTTGGATGGCATTCTTTTGTTAATGTTTTTGCATTGTAATGCGAACAAATGAAAATGTGTAATGAATGATTGTATTAACTTGCAAAAGCATTTTTAATGAAAAGAAAAGTTATTTTAATGATCCGCTGTGATGTTTTATGAAAGTTAAATGTAATTATATGTTTTATGTGCAATAATTGACTAGCTGTGAACGTCCCAGGAACGGGGCCTTACACAAAGAGTCTTGATCTCGATGGGTGAGTTACATGTCTTGAGCCAACACTCTGGTTCTTCGCTTTTTGCCAGTAATTTCTTCTTCTAGTGTTATAAGTCTCTCTTTCTTCTCAGTGCTCAACCTAAGGATATGAGCCCTTAGGGAATTGGTGTTCTTGCTACGAAGCATCGTCTTGGTGGATCCTTGACTTGATAGACAATCCTTCATTTCCCTATCAGACATATATAGGGATCAAGATATAAAGGATAAGGAGTTAAAGTTTGCTTCTTCATGGAAGATAGTTTGGGCATATCATATTTAGGTGAAATGGTCTTCTCATAGTCTGTTTCAACAATAGGGTCTAGCAATTTGTTCAATCTTTCGTCTTCTGCCTTTATCCCCTGTAAGTCATGCGAAAAACTTCATCGGGATCATATCCCTGATTATTGTTGGATTCTTTATGCCCATGACACATAAAAC
Source organism: Flaveria trinervia (assembly GCA_025506515.1). NCBI lineage: Eukaryota > Viridiplantae > Streptophyta > Magnoliopsida > Asterales > Asteraceae > Flaveria > Flaveria trinervia. The sequence goes on along the minus strand of CM046442.1, from coordinate 100,569,841 downwards.
ATTGATGTGGTTAGTACGTTATGATCCAAATCGGGTCATACCCAATAATAATCTTAGCAAACACCAATTAATATTTAATTTATGATATGATCATGCAATTAAATAATTACACCAATTTGGAAAATGGGTTTTCTAAATAGATTGTATATGAGATGGAACAACTTATAAGGATATTTTGTTCATGGGTATTATTTGTAATGTTATTTAAATTGGTTAATAACATCAAGTATTAAAAGTGTGTATGAGTTATATAATTTAAGGGTTAATTACATAACTTAGTTAAAAATGTCTAGTTAAAATAAAATGGTAAAAACTGGGGGGGACCTCAATTTGAAGGATTTTCGGCCGCCCCCCTTTGAGTGGGTTGGCTCCTTTTGTTTCATGATACTAGACATCATTTACTACTTACACACTAAATCTCTCTCTCTCTCATACATGCAAAGGACCAAAAACAACACATTCTCTCTATTTTCTTGAAGAAGTTCAAGGCTGAAATTTGGATTTGCAGCTCTTCTTCGTTCGGTTTTGGAGTTGAAATCCTAACAAAAGGGACTTTGCTTGATGCTTGTGGGTATGGAAGCTTGAGGACACCTCTCCTTGGCATTTTGGTCCAAGAACCTCATCCTCTTCATCTATTTCACGTCTTTCAGCAGCTCTACAAAGGTAGCATTATGGGTGATGTTTGGCTGTTATTTCTTCTTGATAGCTAGTCCATTCACATATATTTCATCCTATGTTCTTGGGTTTGTTGTTGCTAAGTTATAAGCCCTAATTTTCAGTTCACAAAACATTATATTAATGTTTGGATCCGCTGAGTTTTCATGTTTAAATGGTTAAACAACTTTGAAAATGGTCCAACAAACCCAACATTGGCATGTAGAGCCGGATATGTGGATGACTAGCTTCTTTTGTCCTTGTAAAATTTGTTTTATCGGAATTTAACAACCTAATAGGGGCTATTTTTTGATGATATGATGAATCCACAATGTCCTAACTAGACTCATCTTGTTTTGTCTTGTTTGGTTCAGCTTCTGTTTCAAAGGATATGTTTACATGCAAGAGAGTCATCACTACTCTCCCCTGAAGAGCTCTCAGACTCTTCTTCTTTCTCATCTACTTTCATTGCTTCTGATTCAACCTTCCTCTTGATTTTAACAAGCATCTCAACTTTAGCTACTCCTTTGTTCAAAAGTTCATTTTGTTTCTTCAAGTTGATAATAATCTCATCTTGTTCTACAATATGCTCTTCCTGCTCTTCCATGGCAATTGTTTGAATGGATAAAGTGTCCACATGACCACTTATCTTATCCCTTGATTGTTGAAGTGCAGCTTTTAAGTTCTTTATCTCCTTTTCTTTATCCTTCTTTTCAGCCTCATATTTTTCTTTCAGCTCAGCCTCCTTCCCATCAAGTTCTAACAATCTGTCTTGAATTACGCTTGATCTTATGTCCAACAATCTTTTATTCTTTTCCACTTTTAGCAAAAGTTTAGATATAAGCTTATCCTTTTCATCTGGTTTATTCACCCCTGATTTAGCATAGCTCTTGGAAAGAGTAGCCTCAAAAGTTGGTTTTTTACATGTAATTGGCTTGGGTGATCCTCCTTATTAGAAGATGATTTGGATTTCTGAGATCAGCTAGTAGATTCTCCAAATTTAGCTAGTTCAGTATTGGCATGGGATGGTTGAGTTGGTGATATTGGAGAGTGATGAGGTGGGGATATTGGTGGATAAATGATTGGTTGTGCTTGTGGTGATGAGATAGGTGATCTATAAAGTGAAGTAGTTGGTGGTTTGTGGGGTGATGGTATTGGTGATGGTACAAAGGGTATCTGCCTTGTCATGAATTTGAGGTCCAGTGGGAAGATCACCCCCTACATCCACCTGGGATGACACTAACCTATGACTATCAACTCTTTCCTCAACATGCTCATCGAAGTCCAAAATGTTCATCTTTTCTTAGAATGGGTCATATTTTTAATGTAATTCATTAACCTAGGGTTCTAAGTTCGTCATCAGCCCAAGTGTTCGACATTTAATTTATAAAATGTTGAATGTTTCACCTTCTATTTGATACTATAGTTTGGTAGAAAAAAAGATGAGTATAGAATTGATGACACTAAGATCTTTGATTGTTAAAGATGATGATGATTGAAGAAGATGAATAATGTGTTTTCGCTCGACGTACTTTGGAGTCACTCAAATTTGAAAACTATTAAATGACCTTTTGAATGTGCTTTAAATACTCAAATAATAACATTTACAAGTTTTTTCACAAGTTTCAGAACAAATTCGGTCAAGTTAGTTCACACTGTAGCAAGTGCGGAAGGTTTTTATACATCCGTATTTGTTTACTGTTGTAAATGCGGAAGAGTAAAACTTATGAGTTTGGACATCCGCATTTGTACACTATAGCAAATGCGGAAGTTTGAATACTTAAGTGTTCTTCTATCCGCATTTGTGCACTGTGGAAAATGCAGAAGAACTAAGTTCTTCAGCATCTGAGTTTGGACATCCGCATTTGTACACTGTAGCAAATGCGGTTGATAAAACTTTTTCAGCATTTGCTCACTATAGCAAATGTGGCTAATCAAACTTTTTCAGCATTTGCTCACTGTAGAAAATGTCGCCGATCAAATTTGTTCAGCATTTGCTCACTGTAGCAAATACGATAGAGTAAAATTTCCACATTTACTTGATCATCATTCATGGTGATAGAAGAGATTAGGCACTTGTTTATTCCTTTTGAATACACATGTAAAGTGTTGAAGTTGCACACATCCACAAGTGCAGATAAGTAAAACAAATGCGGAAGTGAAATTATTATCTGCAGTTAGCAAATGCGGTAGAACACTTTTGTTCCGCATAGGTTTTAATACTTCAAACTTTTCATGTATACTTGTTAGACACAATGCGGTAGAGTAAAGTCCTTATCCGCATTAGTCTTAACACTTCAAACTATAACATAAACAGTTACCCGCATTACTTTTATCCATGGGTTACCTTCACCAGCATTAAGCAATGCACTTACGTGCACTAACTTTTGAACATAATCAAAGGTTAATGTTTCTGTTTTGGTTTTTCTTGTTATGAAGAAATGTCTCTGGTTGAATTCTTTTATGAATTTGATTGAATTCTCTTATGAAGTTGTTGACTGTTGTTTGGGTCATCAATTTTTGCTTGGATTGACTTGTATGGCGGATGTGATACAAGTTTCCCATTACTTGACTAATCTTGAACTTCTTGTTAGGATCAGTGATCTACGTTTGATTGATTAGAGAGTATAGCAGCGGAATTCTAACAATGAATTAGCCAATTCACAAAAACGAAAAGATATTCAATGAAGAACAAAAACGGTTATAGATAGAGAGAATTCTGCAGATAAATTTCATTCAATATTCGCTTTCGTGGTAACGGGATGTCACACTTACAATTAGGTCGACACCTCTTATATAAGAGATGTGACATCTGCTGATGTCACTTGATAGTGACATCTAACAGAATTATTCCAACTGAAACACAACTACTCAAGATGTCAAAACAGCTGACATCTTCTTACAAAAATACTAAGTGTTATCAGTTACTACAACTACTGAAAAACATAAAATTACTAATATTACAACGACTGAAGAACAAGCTCTTCAGTCGTTTTACAAAACTACTGAAAGTAAAAACATAAAACTACTGATATCACAACTACTGAAGAAGTACTCTTTAGCTGTTGTGACAAACTACTGAAACTTCAGTACTTGGTCTTCAGACTTGAACTTCAGACGTTTCATCAGCTGATGACTTCAGTAGATGTCATCAGCTGATGTCTTCAGTCTTTCTCTTCAGACTTTGTACACCAGTTGTTGATCTTCAGCACTTGTAGACTCTTCAGCTGTTGTACTTCAGTACTTTGGTCTTCAGCTTCAGCACTTGTGTTCTTCAGCTGTTCAGCTTCAGCACTTGTGTTCTTCAGCTGTGGAGCTTCAGCACTTTAGTCTTTAGCTGTTGAAGTCTTCTGCACTTGTCGAACTGCTGATGAAGCCTTCAGCAGTTGTTGTGATATCATGTGGGACTTAGAGGTTTTCTGATCTTGGCTCATTGGTTCTTTTGGTCCAACAAACTCCCCCTGAACCAATGCAGCCAAAACCTCTAATTGATTTATTTTCCCATTTATTGTTGGCAAAATGGTTGGTCTTTTTCCTTCTTGATCAGTAGAGAAGATGACCCATATAAGCACTGGCCTGGGAAGAAATCTCAGAGATTTTTTTGGCAAGGTATGAATGGGAACTCTGTTTTGGGGAACTGGAGACAGAGTTGTTATCCCATTCACGAGATCTACTTCCCCATTATGAGTCTGTACGACTCTCGAACATAGGCCTCAAGGAGAACAACCTGTTCCTCCTTGGAGAGTTATTCTACTCCTCCTTCAAAGAAGAACTCTGGACCATAGTACTCAGATAAGTACTTCACAGTCCTTCCATTCTTCAACTCCACAGTAGTTACCTCCCTATAGACAAATTCATCAAGATGAGTGCCCTCAAGGAGTAACTGGAGCTCATTCTTCTTAATGTCTTCAAGCTTCTTATGTAATAACCCCTTTTTCATCATCTTGTTTTCCAGTAAGGCTTGAGGGGTCATTTTTGATTGATGAGCCTTCTTGAATTCATCGATTATTTCCCATGGTAAGACTACAATGGCCAACATGATTGTAGAGTCTATTTTTTTTCTAACCTGGCCATTGTATCTGTGTGGAATGGATCTTTTGTGGATTCTAGAACTCACCTTGGGGTCTGGCCATACTCTCACTCTCTCCTTCTGATACTAAAATGTGTGTCTGAGAGTGTACAGCCTCTGAGCATGCCCTTTCATGGCTTGTATAGATGATGACTGAGGAAATTCCTTGTCAACCATCTTCAGTAGTTGCTCATTGTGCTGCTTATGCTGTTCTTCATCTTCTATCTTGACTCTAAACGTTTCCCTTTGTGAATCAGGTGTGATCATGAGTTGACTCCTGGGTTCTGGTAGCTTTAGAACAGCAGAGAGTGGCAGACTATCATCTTCATCCTCTTCTTCTTCATCTTCTTCTATCCTCAGCACCCTTCTTCTCCTTCTAGGTGCATCACTGGATGATGGTTGGGTTGGTTTTTGTGGTAAAGGAATTGGTTTTGAAGGTTGAGGATGTTTGGATTTGGGTTTTGAGATTGGTTTGGAGATTTGAGGGGTAGACTGTTTTTGAGTGGGTGATTGGAAGGTTGTTCAAGCATTTTGGTTGTGAGTTTGGCATTTGTGAGTCTTGCCATTTCAAACCTTTTTCCAGCCCCAACCTCATCAAGTGCTTCAATGATTATCCCCTTATGAAATTGCTCAGACAAACAGATTCTGGTGGCTATAGCCAGAATGTTGTCTCTGGTCCATGAACTAATCTCCATCAGTGATCTTCCTAAGTATTTGGCAATGAATCGAATCATGATCTCCAATCTCTCTTTCTCCAGCACATCATATCCAGCCCATCTGTTTTGAATTTCCTCTACCTCCAACCTCCTGATCTCACTGTCTAGTGTGGCTGTATCAAATCCTTGCTTGAATAGTTGCTCAATGATTTTGTCCATGGAACGGCTGTGTGTATCATCTGCATCTTTAACCAGCTGTTCCAAGGATTTTTCTTCAGCATTCGATTGATCACCAGCATTTTTCTTTCTTTTGTAAGTGATTAGTTGTTGCTCCTTTTCTTTTTCCAACTCCTGGGTTTTCTCTTATGCCTTCTCATCCTTGGTTCTTTTCTTTTCTTTTCTTTCACTGCAGTACTCTCCCCCTTTTTGGATGCATTGGTAGCAGGGGTTTGTACCGCAGAAAGTTTCTTTTGCACAGCATCATCAATGAGTGGTTGTAGACTTGAGGAGATCCTCTCATCAATGGCTTTATAAACAATGTCATTGATGATGGGAGTGATGAGAGGTAGGAATTGTTGGAATACAGCAACCATCTGCTCTGAGGGGTTCTGTCCTGGAGAGATAGTGCCAAAAGCAGAAGCTGGAGGCTCAGTGAAGTGAGAGGGTAAAGTGTTTGGGGGACCTTCAAATGAAGGTGCCATCTGTGGGTTGGTGGGGGCAGATGGACTTACATCCTGAGACTTCTTGGCAAGCAGTTCTTGTAGTCTGCTTACCTCAGCCTCCAGGATGGTGTTGTGGGCTAGAACGTCATAGAAAAAGCCCAGGTCATCATCAGCAGATGCTGAATCACCTGACCTCCTGCTTGTAGCAGGATGTACATGCACTGGGTGTAGACCAGTTTTAGCATGTGCCCCTTTTTCTTGGAACTGGGCACTTCCAGCCTCAGGACTATGTCCTTCATCAGCTGTTGCCTCTAGTGAGGTCTTAGCAATGTTACCAGCCTCATTCTGATCATGTGCTGATGCAGAAGAGGTGGCAGCCTCACTAGATTTTCTAATCTCCCTATCCACACTAGGAGATAGAACTTGTAAACCCCGGTGCTGTGGGTTGTCAGAAGCATGATGATCCTCTTCCTCAATGTCTGTGGTTCTCCCCTTTGTTGGTGGTTGTTGGGGAGGAGGAGAGGCATGCAACTGAGTCAACACGTTTGCAATGATTATGGTTGGACTTTGGGGGGCGGTTGCATGGGGAGATGGGGTAGAAGCAGTGTGCACCTGGGGAGGATGGTGCTCTTCAATGGCAATCTCCTCAAGTGAGGAAGATCCGAGATGTGTGGGTACCCCTTGTGTGGTGGCTGCAGGCTCCTTTTGAGAGGAATCCTGAGCGGCTATGGCTGGTAGAGTCTCTGATACTGCTGGGGGGTTTAAACCAGCAAGTATATCCTGCATTGGTGGTACAGGAGCATCTTCAGAGGACTCATCTCCCTGAATAGCTATTTTGGGTTGTTTTGGTTTTGGTTTAGTGGGGACTTTGGTTCTGGTGGAGGAAGCTGTGGGTTCCCTGTGCTTGGGCTTTAGCATTCGGGCAGCTTCTTTGAGTGTAAGGTCTGAGTTGTGCCTGGAGTGTACCTCAGCCAAAACAAGCAGTGCAGGTTTCATCACAGTGGAACTCCTTTATTGGTAAGCCTCTAACTAAACTATTGTGGATTAGCTGATTCATGTTTTTGAAATTAACATGACCCAGCCTTCTGTGCCACAGTTTAGATTCTTGAGAAGAGGCTTTGGAAAATAGGCAAGGATTGCCTCTGAGATCTATTTTCTTGGAAAGATCTAAGGCATACCATCTTCCTGTCCTGTTGGCTCTCAGGAGAGTGTGATCATCCAACACCTTATCAATCAAATGCAGAACTTTGGATGACAGAATCCTACAGTTCTGACTGGTGAAAAGAGCAACATGGCCTTTATCACACATTTGACTGACACTCAAGAGATTGTACTTGAGATTTTCCACATGATTAACATCATCAAACTTTATTTCTCCATTGGAGACAAAGCCGTTGCCAATGATGTAACCCCTAGCATCATTGCCAAAAGAAACACACCCCTTCTTTCCTTGAGAGTAGTCATGAAGAAGAGAGCTGTTCCCAGTCATGTGCATAGATCCCCCACTGTCTACATACCAGATGCTACTTTGGCATGTTGAAGAACCCTGCAATAATAAACAATCACTTAGTTTTGGAGACCCAAACCTTTTTGGTTTTGGGCCTGGTCTCATCAACAGATGGTAAACTAACACGTTTATTGGAAACAACAGCCTGAGAGGAAGAAGATGGTGAAGAAGAGGAATCCTTTGGCTTGGACCTCCTTTTCTGTGGTTTCAACATAAGAGCATCTAATTGGTTAACTCTTCCCAATAGATGTTGAACCATCATAACCAGCTGTGTCTGATTTTGTGATAAAGCTTTCAGCTCATCAGACACATTACCACTGGAGTTTGATAAGTTCCTATGTTGCACCTTCTTCTTCTGAGCAATGTCAGCTGTTACCTGTTTAACCCCTTCCTTTTTGGATTTCTTTGTGGACTTAAGGGTTACAGGATTTGATGTTGCTCATACAAATGTGGTCTCAAACTCAGTTTTCATTTTTACTATTTTCTCTTTAATTTCCTCTTTATGTTTGAGTTTGGAACCACTTTTGTACCAGCAATCATCTGTAAGATGATTGAACAAACCACATACTTCACATGGTTTCTTCTTCATCTTATGTTGATCATCAACTAAAAAGGATGAAGCAACTGAAGACTTGCTCTTTAGTGCTTTGGTAGCATTGTTTGCTTTCTTGATTTCCTCTTTAGTAGTCTTCAAACTCTTCCTACTGACAGTTTTCTTCTTTTCAGTACTGGCAGGAGTTGGAGTTTGAACTTCAGGTGTTAAATCTTGCTCTCTAGTCCTTTCAGGAGTTTTAGAAATAACTCCTGAGTTGATCAACTCATTGATCATGTGAGTGTCAGCAGTGGAACCATCAACATCAGCTGATAGGTTCTGAGAGGGCTTCGTGCTGACTTCTACTTCTGATAGTGCTGAATCAGAAAATAGATCACATGATGAAATGGATTGGTTATTACTCTCACCATCAGATTCTACCTCTGCCCTGGGAGTAAAATCTGTAGGTGGAGCAGTGTGATTGTAACCAATGCCAAACTTCACATTGGAAGCAGATTGCTTACTAAGAAGCATTTCAAAACCTTTGCATGATTATACCCATCGATCACATTCTACCTGGGTGACGGTAAGGGTTTCCTTGAGATCTTTATACTTGTTTAGAAGTATCTCTTCCCTAGCCTTATCATCAGTTATTTGACATTTAAGTTTGTAAATCTCATCATTCTTATCATTAAGCACAGACTCAAATTCAGCTTTCCTTTTTGAAATTATTTTTTCTAGCTCAATGTTCTTGTTGATTAAAGCTACATTTGCTTCTCTAATAGATGCAAATGCGGCTATGCATGATTCAGAACATAGTTTGGCTTTTTCCTCAGAGGATACCTGTGATACCTTTGGTGTAGAGGCATTAGTGGATGAAGTATCAGCAGAATCCAAAGCCATAAGAGCTAGATTTCCAAAGGGACTTTCACCACCATGTTGACCAGCACCTGAGAACAGTTGTTCATGACCAGAAAAGTCATCTGGTAAACTGCTCCAGTCAACAACTCCTGGGGTGAAGAAGCTGTGTTGTTGAGGTTGAGTTTGTTGATGAGATTGGGAAGGTTGTGGTTCAGGCAAAGCTTGTGGTTTTTGTGCAATTTGAGCTTGAACAGGATTTGGTTGAGGCATATAATAGCAGGGATACGAATATGACATTTGACCCTGTGGAACAAAGTATGCAGGAGACCTAGGATGTGAATGATGACCAGAACCAGCAGTATGTTGCCCTCTGTTTTGTGGACTAGTACTAGGAAAAGTCACAAAGGGTGCAGAAGAGTTAGATCCAGTTGAGCTACACTCTCTTGCAAAGTGTCCCAGCCTTTGGCATTTGTGACACCTCAACTTACTCTTGTCAAAACCAAATTTGGTTTTGCCAGAGAGTCCAGGAAATTTCCTGCTAGTTCTCTTATAGAACTTCTGAGATCTGATATTAATCAATGCCATTTGGCTCAGAATATCCATCTCTTCTAGATCATCATCAGCTATTCCTTTCAAATCATCCATGATGAAGCATAGATTGTCACTATTACTGCCAGAATGACTCTCAATACCAACAAATGCATGATCAGAACTATTTGAAGAGAAATCAATATGCTCATCATAATTGCTTTCAGATGCAGCATATTCTGACTCATGACCAACCAAGGCAGTATTCCCTGGTACAAAGTCATCAGTGAGCTTTCCTGATGAGGACAGTTTACTCTTCTGCTCTATCTCTCTTTCGAATGTAAGCAGTTTCCCATGAAGTTGGGTGAGAGATAGGCTATCCAGATTTGCACTGGAGCGTAGGACAATAGTGTATGTGTCCCATCTCTCAGGCAGTGATCTGAGGAACCTGTTATTCATCTGGCTATTGGTGTATTCCTGTTTCACCATTTTCAGCTCAGAGATCAAGCAGGAAAAACGCTCAAACTGTTGAGTTAGTGTCTCACCCTTTCTATGAGAGAATATCTCATATTGTTAGGCAAGGATTTCTCTGTTGTTTGCTAAGACCTCATCTGTGCCACCAAATTGTTCCTTCAGGGCATTCCAGAGATCATGAGCAGTTTCATGATGCATAAGCCCTGAATAGATTTCATTAGGCAGTGCCATGGCCAGAATTTCATGGGCTTTAGCATCAATCTCAAACAGTTTCCGATCTTCATCAGAGTATTGTTCCTTCTTCTTCGGAACCATTTGATTGGTTTCCGGATTGTTCACCATAGGCTTATGTGGTCCATGTACCACAGATGTCCAACAACCTGAACTATTAACAGACAGGTGATGAAGCATTCTTCACTGCCATATGTTATACTCGGTCCTAACCAGCATCGGGGGCTTGGTTGAGGAACCGGTATTATGAGGATCATTAGAAGGAGTAGTCATCTCAGATTCAATCAAATTCAATTAAGCTAAAACAGATTTAGAACAAAACACGACAACCAATTGAACCAAGAGAGATCTCAGAATAAATGAACGAAAGCGTCAGAAATTCAATAATCTATAACCAGTTCTTGCAAATATGCTAATTCAATCAAACATAGATATCAATTAGCAGTTTCAATGATCAATTGTTAGATCGATCAATGATTAACCAGCTCTGATACCACTTGTTAGGATCAGTGATCTACGTTTGATTGATTAGAGAGTATAGCAGCGGAATTCTAACAATGAATTAGCCAATTCACAAGAACGAAAAGATATTAAATGAAGAACAAAAACGGTTATAGATAGAGAGAATTCTGCAGATAAATTTCATTCAATATTCGCTTTCGTGGTAACGGAATGTCACACTTACAATTAGGTCGACACCTCTTATATAAGAGATGTGACGTCTGCTGATGTCACTTGATAGTGACATCTAACAGAATTATTCCAACTGAAACACAACTACTGAAGATGTCAAAACAGCTGACATCTTCTTACAAAAATACTAAGTGTTATCAGTTACTACAACTACTGAAAAACATAAAACTACTAATATTACAACGACTGAAGAACAAGCTCTTCAGTCGTTTTACAAAACTACTGAAAGTAAAAACATAAAACTACTGATATCACAACTACTGAAGAAGTACTCTTCAGCTGTTGTGACAAACTACTGAAACCTCAATACTTGGTCTTCAGACTTGAACTTCAGACGTTTCATCAACTGATGACTTCAGTAGATGTCATCAGCTGATGTCTTTAGTCTTTGTCTTCAGACTTTGTACACCAGTTGTTGATCTTCAGCACTTGTAGACTCTTCAGCTGTTGTACTTCAGTACTTTGGTCTTTAGCTTCAGCACTTGTGTTCTTCAGCTGTTCAGCTTCAGCACTTGTGTTCTTCAGCTGTTGAGCTTCAGCACATAGTCTTCAGCTGTGGAAGTCTTCAGCACTTGTCGAACTGCTGATAAAGCCTTCAGCAGTTGTTGTGATATCATGTGGGACTTAGAGGTTTTCTGATCTTGGCTCATTGGTTCTTTTGGTCCAACACTTCTTATGCTTCCAAGCATCTGCATAGGCTGAGATACTATGGTATAACTTATGCACTAACACATACATTTTCTTTTTGTTTTGTTTTGAAGATAATAGAGTTTTTCAAAACCTTAGACAAAAAATTTAAAATTACTCCCCCTAAAGTTTATATCCTCATTGGGATAGAAACTTTAAATATTTGAAACTTTTTTGAAAATTATGTACTTTTGATTATTAATAATGAAGAGAAGTATATCTTTTGTTAGGATCATATCAATCTTCCATTACACATGTGCATCCTTTATGATAAAACTGGCATGTTTATGAGCTTGTTGACTGAAGGTATGTTTGTCCTCTTAAACTCATACCACGTTGATATTTTGATACAAGCAATATTTATCATGTTTTTGGTTGATTTAATTATTCAACATGTACCTCACACACAAAAGCATGGAATGATCAACCATCCTTATGTAATGCATGGTAGAACTTTTTCACAACTTTCCTTACCAGGTTACTTAAGTTATGAGACCTCATTTTCACTGATGCTCATTGGGATTCTTTTACTTTATCCTTTTCATGATAATCCACATTGGGATTCTTCTCACTTTAGTTTGGAAGGTTGTGAAGTTGCTGGATCGGTTGACATCTGAGCGTGTTCTTGACGGAAGGAAAGAAAAACCAAAACCAAGAGACAAACAATAGAACAAACAATAATATAATGGTCTCATTGATAAAACCTAATGATTACAAGCTCGTTAAACATAAGAATCAAGACTCTTGGCAAGGGGAGATCGAGCATGATCTCCCCTCTCATTCGGCAGCACCTAGGCCCCGGGCACACTCCTTAACCTTTTCTACACAATGAAACTGGTATTTATAGGCCTCAGCCCATATCAGATACGACTTGGCCCATTCGTATGATTGGAACATGCGTATGGTTCAATCGTACGACTAGCCCAATAGCATCTCTCAGCAGTGCCATAGCATGACTCAGTCATACGACTGAGTCTTATTCGCATAAGCTCCTGGAAATGATTCAGTTTCATGTGTTTACAACATATCAGGTGTATTATATAATGTCTGGACTATTTGTCAAGAGACGGACACATTGTAGATGACAATATATGCTCCAACAAATTCCCCCTTGGACGTTGCTTGGAAATAGTAGATGACACCTCTTACAATCTTAAGTCAATGTTTGCTTTGGCTTCCAATAGAATCAAATGAAACACCATATTAGCCAACGTTGTTGATCCGCTAGGTTGCTGCAGTATCCCTGAAAATGAATTTAGGTACAATAGCTTTCATTTACTTTGTAGAACAACATCATAGCAACAAGATTCCCCATATGACTGAATATTCTAGAAAATGACATGAATAGTTTCCCATTGCTCCAGACTTCACACAAGCTAACCTGATTAACATTAACATCTAGAGAAATTCACCCTCAAATTCAGCATATCCCAATACATAAACGTTGTGCTCTTCTGGATTCTTCATGCGGTGTGTTAGGCAAAAAGTAGAAGGTTCCAATCCACAGCTAACAATCTCAAACAAATCAGCATGCACTCAGATTCATCATCAGAAACCAGCTCACATCATCACTTTCTGATTGCGTCTTCAGTTTCTCTATATATGGATTCCCCTAAGAATCAGAATCTTCTTCGTGCGGTTAAATATAACTTGATTGGCCCATAAATAGACAGATGCTCCTGACTACCCCACAAAATCAACACCGACTGCTGACATCTTCTCTTCTCTCTTTCGTGTTCTAACAACATTCATCTATTCTGGAAGTCCAACAAATAATGGGGTATCCATCAAACTTATTTGACAAAAGAACATGAGGATGAATGTGTTTTGCTCATCCTCAAATCTGTGCAACAGCCAGTTCCAAACCTTTTTTTTTGGTTCGGAACACCATTCATTCGTATGACGTGGAGGACAAATATCACATGTTGCACCTTGAAAGGATCATACATGCCAACTTAATAGGTGAATTGATGATTGCTCAGCTGGAATCCCACAAGTCTAAGATGAAATGTGGATGAAGATCTGCAAGGAAAAATAACAAGTGGTATCTTCGGCATTAGTTAATGCGGAAGACATAACTCTGATGCGGACAAGTGTTTACTGTTCCGCCTTGACTAATGCGGAAGACATAATACTAATGCTGAAGAACAAGTTACTCTTTCGCATTGACTAATGCGGAAGAACAAAAGAAGATGCGGACAAGACTTTGATCATCCGCATTGTCAAATGCGGATGACCAACCAAATGCGCACAAGTATTTGTTCATCCGCATTAACCAATGTGGATGACCAACTTACTAATGCTAATGATCACGTAGAAATGCTGATCAAGATTAACTCATCCGCATTTGTCTATGCGGATGAACAAGCAGAGATGCAGATCAAGAAAAAACTAGTTTCTGATGTAATAGGTCAGGGGTAGTTTAGTCATTTTGTAAAGGCATCTTGTCTGCCAATAAATAGAATAGTTAACCTCGTACTGAGGTGACGGCTGATAGATAGAGAATTTTTGTTGTAATTATTCTCTGTAACTTATCAACTTTCATATATCAATACAAACAGCATTTATGAGTAATTTTCTTGCTTTGAATGTTCTTTCATTGTTTGTTTCCGCCACTCAATCATTGACTTGATTATCATATTCGATTCTCAGTAAGAATATCACTCTTAGTCAAACCTAGTCATCACATTCATGTGAATGGATAATACGAATGATATATTCATGCGACTAGTCATAAGACTAGTCCAGTAGCATGACTTGGACATAAGACTGGTCCAGTAGCATGACTTGGACATAAGACTGGTCCAGTAGCATGATTGAACATAAGACTGGTCCAATAGCATGACTGAACATAAGACTGGTCCAGTCGCATGACTAGACACCAGTCACATGATCCAGTCATACGAATGGTCCATTAGCATGGTCCAGTGGTATGAATGGTCCATTAGCATGGTCCAGTCGTACGAATGGTCCATTAGCATGGTCCAGTCGTATGAGCGGATCTGCACACATATTTTCACATCTGTAGCCACCATGGCTGCCAAAGCCCTAATCTGATGAATTTTACATTAACCAAAAAAAATACACATCATTAGATATGCAAGGGTGATAAGAACATGGTTCCGAGTTCGATTTTAACTAAGAAACAACACATGTAACAAGATCTGAGCAAAAGAGGAAGAACACAAACTGGGTTTAACGTCAAAGAACATGAAATAGATCTAGAAATCAAGGGCTCGTGTAGCTAAAATGATTGTTAGATCATTTTAGCAGTAACCAGCTCTGATACCAATTGTGAAGCCGTTGGATCGGTTTACATCCGAGGGTGTTCCTGATGGAAGGAAAGGAAAACCAAAACCAAGAGGCAAACAATAGAATGAACAATAATAAATGGTTTCATTGACAAAACCTAATGATTACAAGCTCGTTAAACATAAGAATCAAGACTCTTGGCAAGGGGAGATCAGGCATGATCTCCCCTCTCATCCGACAACACCTAGGCCTCGGGCACACTCCTTAACCTTTTCTACACAATGAAACTGGTATTTATGTGCCTCAGCCCATATCAGATATGACTGGGCCTATTCGTACGATTGGACCATGCATATGGTTCAATCGTACAACTAGCCCAATAGCATCTATCAGTCGCAAGACTGGTCCATTAGCATGACTCAGTCGTACGACTTAGTGTAATTCACATATGCTCCTACGTATGACTCAGTTTCATGTGTTTACAACATATCAGGTGTATTACATTAAGCCTAGACTATTCATCAAGCGACGAACACACTATATATGACAATATATGCTCCAACAAAGGTGATCCATGATTGGATTCTTTTGTTCATTCACCTGGAATGTATTGCTATTGTAGATTCCATGATTGGTGACAAGTCATCGCAATACGTGACAAGTCATCTGCATTTTTTGACAAGTCATCCGCATTTGATGACAAGTCATCCGCATTTGTGTATAACACTTCCGCATTGTGGATAACACATCTGCATTTGTGTATAACACATCCGCATTTAACAAAGCTTCATTCGCATTTGTTTTTGTTCATCCGCATTTGTTTTCAGACATGAACAAAAACAATTTCACACTGTAGTGCAGGTCAAGAAATCAGCAGTAGCTTCCATTCCTTCATCTTTCCTTTTTTTGTGATAATTGTGTTCAGTTGCATCGAATTTTGAAGGAATAATTGTAAGGCCCCATTCCTAGGACACTTACAGCTGGTAATTCATCGCACATAAAACATATACTTTGCACTTAATCATCAAAACATTACAGTGGAAACATAAAAAAAATGGCATTTCATTTCAACATAAAAACTTTTGCAAAATAATGCATCGTTTGTCGGTTACAAAATTACATTGTTGTATTACATCACAAAAGCCTGAAATAAATGGATGCCATCGAAAAAAGCTGAGCAGCCGCCTCGTGTCATCCTCACGAATGCTCACCTACCAACTGGAAAATGCATAAAAGTTAGAGTTACTAATTGAGTTCTAGTTTATAATAAAACTTACTTTTCTTTCATGAAATCATCCTTTCTCATAAAAACATATTATACTTTACATTCGTTCGTGATCATACATCATACGTACATACAGATAATATCGTTATTATCTACGTCGTTCTTTCGGTCATACTTTCATTCATCATCATTTCATTCATTACTTTCATCATCACCATGAACTTTACCCTTCATGCTCGTGATACTGTACCTAAGCCTATAAAAGACCTTCATCGGTGGTGCCTAATACCAAGTGGTCACAGTACCTAAGGTAAAGTCCAGGTATACCATTGTCATATGATATGCCCTTCATGCTCATGATAATGGACCTAAGCCTATAAAAGACCTTCATCGGTGGTGCCCAGCACCAAGTGGTCACGATACCTATGAAACGTAACAATGGTTCATCCATATGGTCAATCACAAAGAAAGACCCCAATGTGCATCCTTTGGGGTAGCTAACCCGCACACCATTGAGCTCACACCTACAATGGGTGTGCACCTCCATACATTTGCTTATAAGCCTTTCTTACATTCATTCATTCATTAATGCATGCATTCATCATCATGTTCCTCTTTCATTATCTTTCACTTTACATTACATAATAATTTGTTCATTCATTCATTATCATAACACCTAAAGCCGTAGGAAAGATAATCATGCAACATCACAAGGAACATAAACATATCATTCATACTGTAGGTTTGTTAAAAGATAAAACCGATTTTTAACCTCTTAATCTTTCAGAAAACGCAGCCGATATATATATATTTGAAAACATGATTATGAATCTGAAATTTCATGTTTATGGTGACAAATATATGAAAGAAACAAACCCAAAACAAAAGGATCATATATGTGAATAAACAAGCTATGATCAATATGAAAGTGCCCATAAAATCACAGCTACATAAAGCTATGATGAACTACCTTTCTCCAGCTAAAATGTCGACCAAGAAGAGTGATTAGATGCTAAAGTTTCGGCCAAGGCTCCAAGAAAGGACCCCTCAAGCTTGTATACCCCAAGCTTGTGTACAAACACTCTTCTTGTTAGGGAGATGAACACCCAAAAAAACCAAAGAAAACCCCAAATCTGCTGCTAATTACCGAGGAGCTAGAGAGAGAAAGGAGAGTGTTTTTGGATCAAGT
This sequence comes from Flaveria trinervia, assembly GCA_025506515.1. Lineage (NCBI taxonomy): Eukaryota > Viridiplantae > Streptophyta > Magnoliopsida > Asterales > Asteraceae > Flaveria > Flaveria trinervia. The sequence continues at coordinate 100,552,621 of CM046442.1, read as the reverse complement.
TTGCATGTTGTTGGTCCATGTGATCGATGAACAGTACAATTGATAGGATAATTTGATCAATATCAAACACACAATCCAAATACCAACAATTGAGAAGTGAATATGATGAATCAAGACATAATTGGTACTCAAATGAACAAACTCACTCAATAACAACAAGCACAATTGTATTTCAATGAAGTAACTGCTTAGAAATGGTAGCTTGCAACAGAATTCCACGATTAGGGTTTTGCAAGCTTACCCTACAAAGAGAAATGACAATAGTATATATAGCAGTCATAGATTCGCTGACAGTTTCGCTACCAGCGAAACTGTCATGCCGAAACTATAGTTTCGCCCGGCAGAACACAAGTTCGCCGGGTAAACCAAAACAGCAAACTGTGAGCGAATGTATAGATTCGCTCACAGTTTCACTGGACTGCCAAAACTGCTAATTACAAACAAAATACAAAATGAAACTAACAAAAGTCCTATTACAATGTAAAGTAAACATCTATACTAAAGTGAGTCCAACCTAACATGATCTTCAATACTCCCCCTAGGTTGGACCTCACTATCTTCACTTCTCTTGATTTGACTCGTCGGCTCCGGTTTCCTCTGCTGCTATTGGTCTATTTTCATCACCTCCTGCAGCTACATCTTTAAAAGCTTCAGCCACTGATCCTCCAAAGTTAGTTCCTGCATCACCAGCTTCCTCAGAATGACCATTAACTCTAGCAAACTGCCTGGTCATGTCTTGAACATCCATGGCAAAGTCATCTTGTGCTCTCACTTTTTCAGCCAAACTCTTTACCTCCGCCCATACTCCTCGTATTTTGTTTGCCACATTCCTAAACAAGCTTGCCTCTTTTCATGTTTCCTCTCCTGCCCCAGCCTTAATATGATTTTCACAAAGAGTCAAGAGATCTTCATCACTGAAGCTGAATAATTCCATCGGGTCAAACACCCTAAACTCTTTTCCGTGTTTGGCTCTAATCACCGCCTCGCCAGTGTTATTATCATAAAACCACTTTTCAAAGTCCTGTAAACGTTGGGGAAGAGGATCAACCAATCTTACCCTGTTTACAGTCTTTGGTGGTTTGACTCTCAAAACAATCCTCCCTTTGCCAGTCTCCCAGTCTTTATCTTTCTTTGATCTTTTTCGTTCAGCCTTCATGTATCCAAATGACTCAAAATTATCATTAAGTCCATTTTTAATTACCTTCTCAAGAAATACTGCCTTTTCACTTAAATGAGCATTAATCAAAGGCAAAGTGGCCAACCGTCTCAGATCCCATTTGGGCAAGGTCTTAAAAGCCTTCCTCTTGAGCATGTAGCTGATATGACCTCCTCTTCTTTTAATCATAAACATCTTTAAACTAGGATTATAACACCAACTTATTATCTTCTTGTCTGCCTCTTTCCTGCTTAGACCTTCCATATTTTGAAACAAAGGAGTAAGTTCTTCAGCCTCCTTCTCCTTCATCAACCAGTCACTTTTATCCATCTCAAACACATCAGCTTCATCATCTCCCTTCTTAGAAACATACACCAGTGGTCTCTCATCTACTTCATAAAATTCTGGTTCAGAATCATAATCAACCAATTGCTCATCCTCCTCTTCTTCATCAATCAAACCTTTTCCTTTATCAGACATTCCCTCAGTGGTAGCAGTAACAACAACTTCTTCACCCACACTATCCTTATCAAAATCAAACTGTAGGTTAACAAACCCTGCTTCAATAATATCATCATCCTCATTTTTTCCAGCATCTTCTCTTGGGATCTCTTGTTCCCCTGCTTCAGTATTAGCTGCTCCAGAAGTGCCCTCTCCTACCTTGGATGAAGTACCCACATTCAAGAATGAGTACTTAGATATATGAGTCATATCATCTAACTCAGATTGAGTTAGTTGACTAGGTAGGCCAGCAGCAGCTTTCATCTGAGAAATTTCTTCAAACAATCTCTTAATCAAATTATTCTGCTCAACCAACATCCTTTTCATTCCTTCAATTACCTCATCCTTCTGTTTTTCCTAATCTCCTTATTCGTCAGTTTAGTCTTTATCATACTCAACTCATTGGCCAATGAAGTATTTAGACTACGAATAACATCCGCATCAAGACCAGCACTAGCCTCTTTCCTTGCTGTGAAACCCTCGTGTCGATGTTTTGATCTCCGTTCAGGCTCAACAAAGTCAGTTTTCTTTTTAGATCTCCGTTCTTTCTCCACCCTTATCTCCTCTGCTTGTGCATCTATATCTTCTTCAAAATCATAATCTTTCTCTTTTGCATATCTCTTTCTCTTCTTAGCTGCATCAGCTTGTTGCACCCTTGTTTCCTCAGTCCTTTTGTTTTCAGACTCATCGACCCGTCTGATATAATTCCAACGTTCTGGAGGGTACATATTTTCCCAGAGATGGGTGATTTTACCACTGAAATCATGGCGGATAGCACAGCAATCAGCAAATATCCGAGGGTTCATCTGCACTAATCTCTTGACTTCACCATGTTTAGGAACATGAGGAATAAGATCATCAATAATCATCTGAATAAAGCGAGGATATAACAACCATTTATCCTTCTTCAAAGCCATCACATTCTCTGCCATACACGCAAAGATCAGTCTAGCAATGTTTGCTTTCGCCCCTTTACAACATATCACCATAGCTTTGGCCCAGTCAAGATTAAGTCCATCGGATCCACCCTTACGGTGATCTAAGCACATAATAAAAACATGAGCTATATATCTCCATTCCTTAGATAAAAAAGACTTTTTAATCTCCTTCCTCGAACCAAAAGCTGGTCCCTCATACCCCATTTGTCTGAAAGCTAGGAATACTTCATACTCCGTCATATCCACTTCATCACCAGTATCATCTTCTAGTCTAAGAATCCTCGACACGCTCTCAGCAGTAATACTTATATCATGATCAATCACTCTAGCTATGATTCTCTGTACATCTCCTCCAGTGTTGTATTCTGCTGATCTCCAAAAATCTCTAATAATAAGATCATAGATAGTGGGTGAGTGAGAGATAGCATATGCAATGGGTGATCTCTGAAGCCATCTAATGCAGTCACGAAATCCGGCCGCCTTTGGAAGAGTATCGTCTAATATGGCAGTGATGTTATTCCTCTCATCAAACATGAGATTCGCCATGATAACCTGAGAAGAACAACAAATAAATTTGAATAAGAAATACTGAAAATAAGAAAAATAAAACAAAAACAAAAGAAACAATCAATTTCGGCAAGCAAAACAATAGTTTCGCTCACTAAGACATGATAGTTTCGCTGAAACAAAGACAATTTTGACAAGGAATACAAACAGTTTCGACAAGCGAAACTATAATTTCGCTCATTGAAACTTGTTATTTTCGCAGAACAAAAATTAGTTTCGACAAGATTAGAATGAATTAAAGTAGTTTCGCAATTAGTTTCACCAAATATTAATTTAGTTTCGCTATTACAAATTAGTTTCGCTGACATAAGAAAATACAAGCGAAACTGTGTAAATTAAAGATCAGTCATTGCGAAATTAGAGAAGATATGGCGAAACTGTTAAGTTTGCTCGGACAGCATAACTTTACAGTTTCACAGAAAATATGTGAACTTTCGTTCAATTTCGTAGAGAAATTAGTAGTTTCGCTGAATGAACAGCGAAACCACCGAAGAGACACAATCTAGATAACTTAAGAATAGACTATTTAATCCAGATTAGAAGGTGAATTAGTGTTCGAAACTCACATACGAAGTGAATCTCACGAAAAATCAGACCAAATCACAAACACAAGTCAAAATCGCCTTAAAAGTCACGGATAAACCCTAAAAGTGAAACTGAGCGATTGTGCGAAATTATGAGAGAAAATTCGCAAACATGACTTATATAGCAAATAGTTTCGCAGACAGCCAAACTATAAATTCGTCTGGTGAATTACAGTTTCGCCCAGTGAAACTGTAATTTCGCTAATTTACAGTTCGCCCAGTGAAACTGTAATTTGCTAGGAGGTAACTGATTAACAACTTATTAGCCAACCTAGCGAAATTGCAGTTTCACTTTGCGAAATTATTAGCGAAAGAATACTTTCGCACCTTTATTTTATTATTTTTTATTTTTATTTTATTTTTATTTTTTTTTTTATTTTTTTTATTTTATTTTTATTATTTTTTATTATTTTTTATTATTTTTTATTATTTTTAATTTTTTTATTATTTTTTAAATTATAATACTTAAGGAAGCAAATCTAATAATGAGATCTAAAATAATCAGAGATCACATTCTCTAAATATTTTAGAACATAAAGATGATCAAAAAATCATCTACAGTCATGAGATCATACTGAATACAAGCTCTCATCACAATCTGCACAGAAACAACTGAAATTAGAACAAATCAATAACGATTGTTCATATAATTGTCCACTTAAACTCATGCCTTAACCTTTTTTCGAACAACAGCTTATGATTCATTTAAGGTTCGATTAGATGCTTTAAAATGCAAGACCCCACAATCATTGGTAAAAAAAACCCTCACCCAACCTCAGGATTTCTTGAATTATGAATCAATCTTCAAAGAACAAGATTTGTGAATTAGTGTGCAAATGATTATCAACAGAATATTTCATTCTGAGAGAAATTCATCGATAAGATGATTTGACATAATTATATCAAAATGGTGAGAGCTCCAGATCTATACTCACGTATAACAGAGGAGATAACCATTTGAACATGTGCTGATGAGAGCTCCAGGTCAGTACTATTATACAGCAGAGGAGATCATCACTCCATGTCAGTACTCACGTACAGCAGAGGAGATAAGCACAGACACAAGACATCTTGACACTAAATATACCAGCAGAGGATGATGACAAAACAAAGTAAAATGAACGAAAGATTCATTCTCAATCCAATTTTTGTCAAGACTCAGTTTTTGTGCAATCCAAAACGATGGAGTAAATCCAGACATTCTTAAGCATAAAGTTTAAGTTAATCAAAAAGCTGATGTCTACTTCATTCGTCAGGCAAAGTCTATCAAGCATATCGTTAAAGAATATGATCCATTTCCTTTTTTTTTAATGTGAAACAGAATCCAGTAACAGTTACTATCATTTCTCATAGAAGTACTGGTCATGTAAATAAAAATTTTTAGAGAATATACAATCATTTCTCATCATGTTAAATTTCAATCTCAGAATAATGATATTACTCCCCCAAAATTTTATTTTCATATTCTATTATTATCAATGAATTTTCATTTTAATTAATTTAATTTTGTTTATATGTTTGTTATAAATTTTTTTTATAAAGAAATAGAAAATAATTTTTTTTTAAAAAAGATATTAACCCAAGCATAGAAATCAATACATAAAAACGAGGTTTATCAAATGGTTTTGTGAAAAGATCAACTTTTTGATTTTTTGTATCGATGGGTATAATATTAATGAAACCCTTCTCTTGAGCATCACGAATAGCATGGATTCGTGTTTCAATATGCTTTGTGCGGGAATGATGAATGGGGTTTTTAGCAATTCCAATGGCAGCCTCATTGTCAAAGAATAAAGGTGTATGAAGGAAATTAATGCCATAATCAATCATTTGATGTTGGATCCAGAGAACTTGAGAGCAGCAGTTGGAGGCAGCAATATATTTAGCTTCCCCTATAGAAAGAGAAACAGTAGTTTGTTTCTTGCTCTGTCAGGATACCAGACAATTTCCCAAATATTGACAACCTCCGGACACAGAGTTTTTGTTTAACCTGCAACCATTGGAATCACTATCAGAGTAAGCATGTAAATCAAAATTTCCACCATACGGATACCACAACCCGAGACGAGACGATCCTTTGAGATAACGAAATATTCGTTTGACAGCTTTCTCATGAGATTCCTTTGGAGCCGATCAATCAGTTTCAGATCTCTTTGAGTATAAGAAGATGTGTCTTTGTTCTGAGAAACGACATCACCAACCGTAACCGTAGGTATATGAGGACCTGAAATAATCGATTCCCATTGATTATGATCTATGTAGAAAAATAAAGCTTTGAGACATCTCTTCCAATCTTCAAAATTATCTCCATTAATGAGTCTTGGAGGTCTATTAGGAGCAACACTTTCAAGATCGGCAAGTGTAAGAGTAGTTAATTTCGACATGATAGTTTCGGCAGAAAAATTGATAATTTCGCTGACAAATTCGCTAACAAATTCGCTGAAAGAGGTGACTTGGCTAACAGTTTCCCTGAAACAATACTATCGCAGATACTTTCGCAAAAACCGACACTTTCGCTTGCAATTTCAGCAGCACTTTCACTTGAACAGAGACAACAATTGCTTAGTTTCGCTGCTAAATTCACAGGAAACAAGCTTGAACTTTCGTTCAAAAATAGATTCGGCAGCAATTTCGCTTGATGATTGGTCAAAAACACTAATGAACTTTCGTTCAAGGGAATACTTTCGCTGAAACTCTAGAAAACAACTTCTCATCCAAAATGACTCATAATTTCGCTGAATGAAGATTACAGTTTCGCTGTAAAAACAGTAATTTCGCTGGTCGATCTCAAAACCCTTTTTCACCTCAAAATCAATCTGAAATCATCCAAATCTCAATGAATTGAGATCTGATGATTGTAGAATCTTCCTCAATCAAGAACAAGCATAATTCAATCAATTTCCATGCCAAAAATAGCTGATAATCCAATGAAAATTGATTGAAACTAGATATTGATCAAAACCACAAAAACTCAACAAATTAAGAGCACTAAGGCTCTGATACCATATTGTTGGTCCATGTGATCGATGAATAGTACAATTGATAAGATAATTTGATCAATATCAAACACACAATCCAAATACCAATAATTAAGAAGTGAATATGATGAATCAAGACATAATTGGTACTCAAATGAACAAACTCACTCAATAACAACAAGCATAATTGTATTTCAATGAAGTAACTGCTTAGAAATGGTAGCTTGCAACAAAATTCCACGATTAGGGTTTTGCAAGCTTACTCTACAAAGAGAAATGACAATAGTATATATAGCAGTCATAGATTCGCTGACAGTTTCACTACCAGCGAAACTGTCATGCCGAAACTATAGTTTCGCCCGGCAGAACACAAGTTCGCCGGGTAAACCAAAACAGCAAACTGTGAGCGAATGTATAGATTCGCTCACAGTTTCGCTGGACTGCCAAAACTGCTGATTACAAACAAAATACAAAATGAAACTAACAAAAGACCTATTACAATGTAAAGTAAACATCTATACTAAAGTGAGTCCAACCTAACATGATCTTCACATGTGATGAGAGTGGTCAATCAGTTGGAGTGAATGACGTGCTTTATGTGTATCTATTCAAGAGAGGAAAAAGGGCTAATACCCTTTGATGGGCGGCCGAAATTATTTAAAGGGAAAAGTATTTTCCCTCTCAACACACACACATAAAATTAAAACTAGTCATCTAATAATTTATACAATTAACTATATAATTGTATAAGTTATAAACCCCTTTTATTATTTGATGTTATCTAACTTATTTAAATAACATTACTAATAATAATCATGAACAAAATATCCTAATAAGTTATTCCATCTCATATGCAACTTATTTAGAAAACCCATTTTCTAAATTTGGTGTTGTTATTTAATTGCATGATCATATCATCAATTGAATAACTGTTTGTGTTTGCAAAGCTTGTTATTGGGTATAACCTGATTTGGATCATGACATACTAACCACATCAATGTTCTATGTGTCTTGGGCATACAGAATCCAACACACACATCATCATGCAGGGCATGATACATACATACATACATCATGCATAACCATGCAACATCATCATCATTATACACATCAAGCACATAACATTACATGCCCATCATACCATTATGACCTCATAAGTCAACTTACATGACCCTCGGGACTCTCCTAGGTCAAAACCTACATTACCACTTTTCCCCAAAAAGTTAGAATTTTTCTAAGTGTTCATCCGCATTTCCTATAGTTATCCGCATTTCCTACAGTTCATCCGCATTGGCTATAGTTCATCCGCATTTGCCATCCGCATTTGCCATCCGCATTTGCCTAACTCATCCGCATTTGGTTTCCTTCATCCGCATTAACTCACTTTGCTCATCCGCATTTCTATACTTAGTCAATGCTCATCCGCATTGACTCACTTCATCCGCATTGACTTACTTTGCTCATCCGCATTGACTCCCTTCATCCGCATTGACTTACCTTGCTCATCCGCATTTCCCAGACTTAGGCAAGTGCTCATCTGTATTTCCTACACTTAGTCCATGTTCATCGGCATTGACCTCATCCCCATTGACTTACCCATTGGTTAATGTTCATGTGCATTAACCTCTTTTCATCCATATTTACTTACTAACACTTAGGCCGATTTAAAAACTTCTCAAGTTGGTCTAAAACATCATAATCAATTTCCATGCACCATTCATCAGGTTCATAGCTTAAATCATACCCTCTAAGCCTTAGAACACAATCATACATCATCAAGCATGAACATTATCACACATCACATCATAGCATCATGATACACACATTCAAGCATACGGGTCCGAAACCCAATTTTAAAAAAACATACATTCATGCATTTCCAGCCCTCAAAATCAGTTAAAAACTAGTAAAAGAGGGGTCCTAGAACTCACCTTTGCAGCTCTTGAGTGTGGCTTCCTCCAAACTTGTTCGCAAATTGAATTCAACCACTTAGAACCCACTAAAAACAACATACTCGAACACATACAAACACACATAAGCATAAACCATAGGATAAGACCGGTTAAGAACACCATAAAAGCATGAATTCTTACCTTGAATTCGAATTCTTTCTAGTTCTTCCTTCAAAACCGAGAATTGCTGCACATTCTCTCTCTAAAACCCGAAAATCAGTGTGTAGGTGACATATGGGTGGCCATACCACCTTTTACACCCACTTTTCAAACATTTTGTCCTTTTGGACACTTTTTACCCCTAGACTTGGGTTTTATTTCTTTTCCTTCTTTTCTTTACTTATTTTTCTTTCTTTGACTTTTAAATAACCGGGTGTTACAAGTCCACCCCCTTTAATAGGTTTCGTCCCCGAAACCTGTTATTCCTCAAAGAATTGTGGGTAATGCTCGGTCATCTCTTTTTTAGTCTCCCACGTAGACTCAGATCCCTTCGTGTGCTTCCACTGTACATGCACAAGGGGAACCACTTTATTCCTCAGCCTCTTTTCCTTTAGATCATTGATTGCCACTGGTTGCTCCATATAATTGAGTCGTTCGTCTACCTCAATATCCTCCAGTGGAACAATCATGCCTTCATCGGCTAAGCACTTTCTTAGATGAGGTACATTGAATGTCGTGTGAATTCCACTTAACTCCTCGGGTAACTCTAATCTATAAGCTACCTCTCCTACTCGAGCAATGATTCGGAAAGGGCCTATGTATCTCGGGCTCAACTTGCCCCGCTTTCGGAAGCGAATAATACCCTTCCAAGGTGAGACCTTCAACATAACTCGGTCACCCACCTGGAACTCAATCGGTCTATGTCGTTTATCGGCATACGACTTCTGTCTATCTTTGGTTGCCTTCATGAAGGCTTTGATCTTCTCAAGATTCTCAGTCGTAGCCTCGATTACCTCGACGCTACCCAACTCTTTCTGACCAATATCACCACAACAAACGGGTGTTCTGCACCTCCTACCGTATAGCATCTCGTATGGTGGCACGCCAATGCTGACATGATAGGTATTGTTGTACGAGAATTCAGCTAACGGTACATGGTCATCCCAACTTCTTCCAAAATCAATCACGCATGCCCGAAGCATGTCTTCCAATGTCTGAATGGTCCTCTTTGCATCAATTTGGGGATGATAAGCTGTACTAATATGTAACCTCGTCCCCATGGCGTTGTGGAATTTCTTCCCGAATTTAGATGTAAACCGGGTGTCACGATCAGACACAATGGACACCAGCACACCATGACGAGTTACAATCTCCTTTATGAATAGGCCAGCCAACCTCTCGGATGAATATGTCTCGCAAATCGGTAGGAAGTGAGCACTCTTCGTTAAACGATCCACAATCACCCATATGGCATCATACCCTTTCGGAGTACGTGGCAGTTTCGTAATGAAATCCATGGTGATGTGGCCCACTTCCATTCCGGTATATCCAAAGGTTGGATCTTCCCATACGGCTTTTTATGCTCGGCCTTCACTTGCAAGAAAGTAAGGCACTTACTCACATACTCCACCACGTCGCGCTTCATACGCGGCCACCAATAATCTTTCTTCATGTCTTGGTACATCTTTGTGGCACCGGGATGGATAGAGTATCGGGTCTTGTGAGCTTCGTCCATAATCTTTACCCGTAGATCCCCAAAACGAGGAATCCACACACGGCCAAATCGGGTTCTAACAGCGAGTGTGTTTTCACCCAATTCCCCAACCAAACCTCTCATTCTTTCAGAGTTAAGATGGTCTTCTTTCAGTGGCTCATCTTGAAACTTTTTGACTTGCTTCATCACATCAGAGGTCATGATGAGCTGATATGCTTTCACCCGAATCGGCTCGGGTCTCTCCTTTCGGCTCAGGGCATCCGCCACCACATTGGCTTTGTCCGGATGGTAGTGGATCTCGCAATCATAGTCTTTTATGAACTCCAACGATCTCCTCTGCCTCATGTTCAGATCATTTTGCTCGAAGAAGTACTTCAAGCTCTTGTGGTCAGTGAAAATGGTGCACTTCATACCGTAAAGATAATGCCTCCAAATCTTTAGTGCAAAGACCACGGCTGCTATCTCCAAGTCATGAGTAGGGTAGTTGACCTCATGAACCTTCAACTGTTAGGACGCATAGGCTATAACTTTCCCTCTTTGCATTAACACGCACCCCAATCCCGAGTGGGAAGCATCAGAATAAACCACCAGATCTTCGCTCCCATCGGGTAATGACAGAACAGGGGCTTGAGTCAATCTCGCATTTAATTTTTCGAATGCCTTCTCTCAAGTTTGACCCCATACGAACTTCACATCTTTTCGGGTCAACTTAGTTAGTGGAGAAGCGATCTTGGAAAAGTCTTGAATAAATCTTCTATAGTAGCCCGCCAAACCCAAGAAGCTACGAATCTCGGATGGCGTCTTCGGTGACTTCCATTGCATAACTGGCTCCACCTTTGCCGTGTCCACCATAATCCCGTTGGGATTCACCACATGACCCAAGAACTGAACTTCGCGCAACCAGAACATGCACTTGGAGAATTTTCCATACAACTTCTCCTTTCTCAACATCTCCAGAACCTCCCGAATATGACTGGCATGCTCATTTTCGCTCTTCGAATAAATCAAGATATCATCAATGAGCACAATCATTGATTTATCCAACATCGGGTGACACACATGATTCATCAGATCCATAAAAGCAGCCGGCGCGTTGGTCAAACCAAAAGACATGACAAGAAACTTGTAGTGATCATAACGCGTACAGAAAGCTGTTTTAGGGATATCCTACTCTTTCACCTTCAACTGATGGTAACCAGATTGAAGATCTATCTTTGAAAACCAACTGGCACCCTGAAGATAATCGAACAAATTGTCTATTCTCGGTAAGGGGTATCGGTTCTTCACTATCAACGTGTTCAGCTCACGGTAGTCGATGCACATTCTCATACTACCGTCCTTCTTCTTTACAAACAGGACCGGAGCACCCCAAGGAGAGATACTCAGTCTGATAAACCCCTTGTCAAGCAGCTCTTCCAACTGCCCCATCAACTCTTTCATCTCTGTCGAGGCCAATCGATATGCTGCCTTGGCAACAGGTTGGGCACCCGGTATTAGATCAATCTGGAACTCGATCTCACGGTCAGGTGGCACTCCTGATAAACCTTCTGGGAACACATCTGGAAAGTCACACACCACGGGTACATTGGATCGTTATGGTGTTGGCGTATCCATATCCTTTACATTGGCCAAGTAGGCACCGCCATTGAAATCACCTATGGAATTGTAGTCACCCGATCACCATAAACCGTCACCAAACTACCGTCAGGCGTTGATAGCTGAATAATCTTCTTGCGACACACAATGTTCGCCTCGAAGTCTGCTAACCAATCCATCCCAAGAACCAAATCGAATCCACCCAAGGTCATCACAAACGGTCTGAGAGGGAACTTATGACCTTCGAGTTCCAGGCCACAGTTCTCTATCATCTCGTAAATCCTGGTAGACTTACCTATGGCAGTTTCTACATCAAAAGGCGCATCAATACGTATGCTACTAAGAGGCAACTTAGCACAGAAAGCAACAGAAATAAAACTCTTACTAGAACCAGAATCAAATAGCACAGAAGCTATAGTTTGGTTCACCAGAAACGTACCGGACACGACATCAGGGTCCGTCCTAGCTTCCTCCTGTGTCATTGTGAATGCTCTGGCACTCGCCCTTGGTCCTTCACCTCCAGTTTTCTTCCCCCCAAAACCCTGAGCCCTTGGCTTCTTAGAATCCCTATTCCTATGACCCTCTTCACCGTAGTTAAAGCACCAGGCCGTACTACAGTCCCTGGCCATATCCCCGCCTTCCCACATTTAAAGCACAAGTTTGACCCAATCCTACATTACCCACCATGCTCTCTACCACATCTACCACACTTCTTCGTACTCGCACCCGACGTGACCACACGGCGGTCGTCAACCCTTGCCTTCTTTTTACCCGTCGAGGCATCACCCCGGCCAAACCTCTTCCTATTCCATTTCTATCACCTCCACCCTTTCGACTACCTTCAATCACCACCACCACAATCCTTTCATCATACAATCGTCCCGCCAAATCCACTGCCGACCTAAACGTGCTCGGCCGGGCAGCGATCATGTGCCTGCGAGTATCTGCTGGCAAACCCTGAATGTACCTTTTGATCTTCCTAGATAGAGGTGCCACCTGATCCGGCACTAGACGTGCCATTTCATTGAACTTTGTGGTGTACTCTTGGTGTGTCATCATTCCAGCCTCAAATTGCTCAAACTCCCTTTCAGCCTTGTCCATTTCCCGGTGAGGACAACACTCCTTAATCACCAATTTCTTCAGTTCGGACCATCTCATTCTTCCAATGGCCCTGCTGCCTTCAGCTTGGACAATATTGTCCCACCAGCATAGAGCTGAGTCCATAAAAGAGTGGGTAGCGAAGTTAACTTTCTGGTCCTCTCGGCACTCGCTGATGTCAAGTACAGTCTCCATTTCCCTCACCCACCAGTGAGGCGCAGCAGCGGTGCCGTTTCCATCAAAAGTTGGGGGCTTGCATCTCATAAGCACCCCGTAGTTACAGCCTCGTACCGCCTCCTGCACAGGCTCTGCTTGTTCCTCTTCTTCGTCATCAGACGAAACCGTCTCAGGCTCGGGCTGTCTTCTTTCACTCGTAGGTCCACTCCTTTCCCTTCTCCCCCCTCTCTAACTGCCTTTATCACTTCGGTCACCATAGATGGTAGGATCGTCTGTATGACTTGATGCACTTCTTCCACAACTGCCTCCTTCACTGAGGCTCTTAGGTTAGCACTCTCATCTCTGCCCTCCGGATGAGGGGTTTCCGGTTCTTCATGAACCACCTTTTCGGCCCTAGGCCTTCCCCTCGTAACCCATGGTTCAGCACCACGTCCACCACCAAGCAAAGCTTTAGATGATCTACCGCCAGCCATCCTCTAACTCACACTGAAAGATTTAAACACTAATACGGTCATTCCAGGAAACGGCTCAGTTTATGGCAAGTATAGTAAGTCCCTAATTACAGTGGGCAGTTGTGATTAGCCACTTACTTTACTCTTCATACCCCAAGCATTACCTGTCTTGACTACATCAGCATTTAAATCTACATACAACACATAACCACATACCATGCCCACATAAAACCAGTTATCTTTATGAAAATACTTTATGGAACACAGCTATTCAGATTGGCATCCATTCCCTATCCGTCCCATTCTCAGTTTAAGTTAAGGTTTATTTTGAAAATTTACCCATTTCACTTAAACTTTGGCTCTGATACCAACTTGTAAGGCCCCGTTCCTGGGATGCTTACAGCTGGTAATTCATCGCACATAAAACATATACTTTGCATTTAATCATCAAACAATGCAGCGGAAACATAGAACAAATGGCATTTCATTTCATCATAAAAACTTTTGCAAAATAATGCATCGTTTGTCGGTTACAAAATTACATTTTTGTATTACATCACAAAAGCCTTAAATAAATGGATGCCATCCAAAAGAGCTGAGCAGCCGCCTCGTGCCATCCTCAGCAATGCTCACCTGCAAACTGGAAAATGCATAAAAGTCAGTGTTACTGAGTGAGTTCTAGTTTATAATAAAACTTACTTTTCTTTCATACAACCATCCTTTCTCATAAAAACATATTATACATTACATTTGTTCGTCATCATACATCATACGTACATACAAATAATATCATTATTATCTACGTCGTTCTTTCGTTCATACTTTCATTCATTTATCATTTCATTCCTTACTTTCATCATCACCATGAAATTTACCCTTCATGCTCGTGATACTATGCCTAAGCCTATAAAAGACCTTCATCAGTGGTGCCCAGCACCAACTGGTCACAATACCTAAGGTAAAGTCTAGGTATACCATTGTCATATGCTATGCCCTTCATGCTCATGATACCGGATCTAAGCCTATAAAAGACCTTCATCGGTGGTGCCCAGCACCAAGTGGTCACTATACCTAAGACACGCAACAATGGTTCATCCATATGGTCAATCACAAGAAAGACCCCAATGTGCATCCTTTGGGGTAGCTAACCCATACACCATTGAGCTAACACCTACAATGGTGTGCACCTCCATACATTTGCTTGCAAGCCTTTCTTACATTCATTCATTAATGCATGCATTCATCACAATGTTCCTCTTTCATTATCTTTCACTTTACGTTACATAATACTTCGTTTATTCATTCATTATCATAACACGTAAAGCCATAGGAAAGATAATCATACAACATCATATGGAACATAACATATCATTCATACATAATCATGCAAGGCATCATACATACATACATAAATCATGCATAACCATGCAAATCATCATCATTATAAACATCAAGAACATAACATTACATGCACATCATACCATTATGACCTCATAAGTCAACTTACATAACCCCCAGGAGTCTCTGAGGTCAAAGCCTACATTACCTCTTTTCCCCAAAAAGTCATAATTTTTCTACGTGTTCATCCGCATTTCCTATAGTCATCCGCATTTCCAATAGTTCATCCGCATTGGCTATAGTTCTCCGCATTTGGCATACGCATTTGCCTAACTCATCCGCATTTGGTTTCCTACATCCGCATTTGCCTAACTCATCCGCATTTGGTTTCCTTCATCCGCATTAACTTACTTTGCTCATCCGCATTTCTATAATTAGTCAATGCTCATCTACATTGACTCACTTCATCCGCATTGATTTACTTTGCTCATCTGCATTTTTATACTTAGTCAACGCTCATCCGCATTGACTCACTCATCCGCATTGACTTACCTTGCACATCCACATTTCCCAGACTTATGCAAGTGCTCATCAGCATTTCCTGCACTTAGTCAATGTTCATCCGCATTGACCTCATCCGCATTGACTTACCCATTAGTTAATGTTCATCCGCATTAACCTCTTTTCATCCACATTTACTTCTAAACACTTAGGCAGATTTAAAAACCTCTCAAGTGGGTCTAAAACATCATAATCAATTTCCATGCACCATTTATCAGGTTCTAGCTTAAATCTTACCCTCTAAGCCTTAGAACACAATCATACATCATCAAGCATGAACATAGTCACACATCACATCATGCCATCATCATACACACATTCAAGCATACGGGTCCGAAACCTAGTTTAATAAAAACATACATTCATACATTTTCAGCCCCAAAAATCAGTAAAAACCAGTAAAAGAGGGGTCCTAGAACTCACCTTTGCAGCTCTTGAGTATGGCTTCCTCCAAGCTCGTTTGCAAATTGAATTCAACTGCTTAGAACCCACTAAAACAACATACCCGAACATATAGAAACACAGATAAGCATAAACCCGAGGACAAGACCAGTTAAGAACACCATAAAAGCATGAATTCTTACCTTGAATTCGAATTCTTTCTAGTTCTTCCTTCAAAACCGAGAATTGCTACTCTTTCTCTCTCTAAAACCCAAAAATCAGTGTGTAGGTGACATATGCGCGGCCATACCACCTTTTACACCCACTTTTCAAACATTTTGTCCTTTTTGACACTTTTTACCCCTAGACTTAGGTTTTATTTCTTTTCCTTCTTTTCTTTACTTATTTTTCTTTCTTTGACTTTAAAATAACCAGGTGTTACAATAATCCAGTGAATGATTATATTTCTTCAAATCGTACCATATTAGAACACATCTTGATGATTTTTCTTCTTGATTTTGAGATGAAAAAATGTGTTTTCTTCTTTTTTGTTGTTAATCTTGTTCAATTGTATCGAATTTTAAAGGAATAATCATGAACATGTTGAACAGATTTGTTGGTTTTTCTTCCGATTTTGGGTATTAACACATGGGTTTTTGATGAACAGGGACTTTGTTCTTCATTTTTCTTATTTTCTTCATTGTTCTTGACATCATTAAAGATGAAATCAGATCTAAAAAACTAGACAAATCCAGCAACCAACATCTCTGTTACCATTTTGCTAAATCAATATTATAGATTCATTGAACTTGGATCTTAGGATTCATCTCGTATAGATCTAGAAATCAAAATTAAGATTGGTGGACGTGTGTGAATCAAAGAATAAAGAGATGGATAATAATAATGTTATGATTTCATTGATGATGATAAACAAGTTACAATGAGAATCACAGATGGCTGGTGAAATCAAACACACCCAAAGGAGAGTATTTCTCCTTAGGTTGTGAATCACACTATGAGAAACACACACAAAAAGGCCACACTTGCAAAAATGCACTAGTGGGTATATTTATTATTATTAAAACATTACCTAATTTTGACTTTTCTAATTGCCTTGATCTTGACTTTGTCATGTTGTATTGTCTTGTATTGTTATTTTTGTTGTAATCAACTTGGTCTTTGAACTTGTACAATGAGATCTTCAGTTGGTTGTATTTATGATTTGGTAACCTTCAGTTTATTCAATTATTGAACCCCAACAGGTTAGTTGATCATTATCACGTTCATGAGAATCATCCAAGTCATCACACTCATCAAAGTCAAATTTTGAATCATTTTGATTAAGCTTAACTGATTTAGAAGACTCAGTTTCATTCACCTTAGATTTATTATAATTGTTTTGTTGATTAGAACTTGTTTCTACATTGGTGCTTGGCACAAAAGGATTTTATAAGTTATTTGTTATTGATTCATGCAAAGGAGTATAATTATATTTTATAGGAGGTGCCACTGCATTATATCCCAACCCAGACGTGTTCTTTGATTCAATATGAGAATTCTATAATTTCTCATACTGCTGAGATGAAAGTTGAAACTTCTAAAGTTTCACTTCAGTTGATGCATGATTAGCCATGGATTTAGTTAAGGAAGTGGTCAGATGCTTAACTTGTGCCTTTAGACTTTAATTTTCAGAAACAATTTTATCTAAATTCTTTTGTAAAGAGTTAATTTTTATTTGATATAATTTATGTTCTCTTACATGAGATTCATTCAAAATCATTGATTCTTTAACTTTATCAGCCAATTATGGAGCATGGACTCTTTATCTCTCTACTTCCTCAACATATATCGATGAACATAACCTGTCTCTTACTTCACTAGCCATGGGTGGAACTTTGTTTTCCATGTGAGCCATTAAAGCTTGATATTCTTCTGGGACTTCCTTCTCATACATACTCCAGTCACACGTTCCATCTTGAAGAATGATCAGCCCAGATTCTTTTGGGTTACTTGTTCCTTCTCATGTATTAGTGGCTTGTGGGGATGAGTTGGTAAGTTGTGGTTGCCTGAAAGACCTTTGAGATGATGATGTTTGTTGTGACTTATGTTACTGATGTTGTGTTGACATAGGATTTTGTTAATTGTATTCTCTAGAAAAGTGTCCATAGAGATTGCACTTGAAAGATCTTACTTTTGACTTATCAATACCAATCCGTGATGATTTACATGCAACAGCCAAATTCTTGTTTCTTCTGAGATATTGTTTGGCTCTATAAGAAATCATTGCCATTTGTCATTGTAGATCCATCTCCTCCACTACATGTAGAGGTAGTTCTTCCAAGTCTTGTTGACAAATGTTGGCGAAGGTTAATGAGCTTCCCAGGTAAGCTTGAAAACTTGAACTGAAAGCTATAAAAGCTGCTTTTTGTTCTTCAAAGTCCAGAATGTTAGTGATGGACTCTATTGGATTATTGGATGATGAAGGTTTTGCTGATGATGTATCTCTTTGATCATCAGTTCTTCATTTCTCTTTTCTTGACTTACTTTAAGAAGATTTCTTAGGAGGTTTTGATGCATAGAAACGCACTTGCTCCTCATCTCCACTCAAAGTACAAGAGTTATCACCATCATTGTTGGAAATAAAGGCACTTCTAGCACTTTTTGTTTCTTTAAAGTGATATGGTGATACATGAATTCAAATACTCTTGTTTCTTGATTTCTCATCCATTTCAAGAGCCTCAACTTTAGCTACTAGTGTATCTAAACCAGTTGCTTTGAGGTCCATGGTGTTCTTGAACATGGATACAGTTTCCTTCCAAATTTCTGGTAATGTATGGAGCATCTTCTTGTTTAATTCCTTATTTGTGTATTTCAACTCCAAAAAGTTCATGTGTGTAACAAGTTGAATAAATCTATGAAGTTGTTGAGCAATTGATTTGCCCTCAATATGATGAAATATTTAATATTGTGACCAAAGGGTGTCCTTCGTAATGCTTCAGAATTCATCACTTCCTTCACATGGTGTATGAAGAATCTTCCACAAGGAATTTGTTGTTTTGTAATTTTCACACCTGATTAGTATTTCTTCAGGTAAAGCATACTAAGCAAGCTATTTTTGGGTTTGTTGGACACATTATCAAAGTTGTTTAAACATTTAAACATGAAAATGCAACGGAATCAAAACATAATAATATGTTTTAGGAACTAAAATTTGGAGCATATTACATAGTAACAACAAACCCAAGAACATAGGATCAAATATATGTCAATGAACTGCCTAACAAGAATGAAAAACAACAAAAACAACATCCATGATGCTACCTTTCAGGAGCTGCCAAAAACATGACATTTGATGACGATGATGATGTTCTTGAAAGACCAAAACACCAAGGAAAGGTGACCTCAAGCTTCCATACCCACAAGCATCAAGCAAGCACCTTTGTTGTGTAGATACATGTGTACCTAGTTTAGGAGCTTAATGTAAAATGTCTTTCATGTCTTAAAATGTGTGGTTGATGCATATAATGTTTAATATTTCATTGGTTATTGTGTGAGATCGCATATTGAACTAACTATACAGGTTTGTGGTTGTTTACATAATTCTTGGTCAATAATGAATAGGAAACATGTTCAAACTTAATCGGGTGAAGTTCTCATGCGAATGGACCATGCTAATGGACCATACGTATGAATATTTCATGCTAATAGACTAGTCGCACGACTAAACCAGGAGACTAGATCAGTCGCATGATTGAGACATAAGATTGACTCAGTCGCACGACTGGACCTTCATTTGTGCGGATAGATAAATCGCATGCTTCAGTCGCACGACTAAACCATGCTAGTGGTTCAGTCGCACGAATGGAAAACCCTAACCTATAAATACCACCTAATTCATGGAAAAACTTAACAATTCGACTACCTATGCACATAATCATACCCTAGCCATCTAGAGACTCGAGAGGACATGTTTCGAGTTCATAGATCACAGTTGGTCCTATTGTAATCATTCATAACGTTTCATTAATCGTTACAGTGATCATAACTATGTTCTCCCTGGTTAGATCCCCAATCAAATAGGATTCCACACTATTTGAGTTGGTATACGTGCAGAATCATTTAGTACTCCGTACCTAAACAGTCCTAACAAGTGGTATTAGAGCTTTCGCTCTTGATTTTGCATGTGATTCAATCGTTTTCGGTGTAAATCTCACGTTTTTGCACTCAAAAACACCATCTTTATTGTAAAACAGTATCTTTCAGTCTCTCTAGGTCTAAAAGTTCATCTTTTCTGGCTTATGGCAAATTAGGGTTTGTGAATAATCGTATTTTGTGTGAAAGTGCCAAAATCTTCGAATTTTCAAATCCAGCAGCCTCAGTCCAACGATTGACTCAATCGCACGACTGAACTCACTCGCACCTCCTATACGCATGATGAACTCAGTCGCCCATCCATTCGTATGACTGAACACCCCATTCGCATTGTTCAACCGCACCTGCTCAATCGCACGATTGACTAATTCGCATTGATTCAATCGCACGATTGTGTCACACGCATTAGTCCATCTACACGATTGACCCGATTGTATCTCTCCATTCGCACCAGTTAAATAGTTTTGTTTTAACTCTCGAAGTATAAAGAAATGGAAGAACAGTACTCGACTTTTACTGCAGGTAGAGGCATTTAATGCTGAGAAATAGGTCTATGCTGTGTTGACTTAGTCGATACCTAAGGATATATTCCACCAATTTTCTAAGAATAAGCAGGAAATAAAATTATGGGAGGCTATAGAAAAGCGATACAATGGGCATGCATCGTTAAAAGCCCTAAAGGCGAAAGCTTTGAAGAAGGAGTTCGATAACTTCTCATCAATAGGAAAGGAGAGCTTGGATGATGTCATCGACTGATTCTACCATTTAATGAGTGAGTTGCACACTCATGGGGTTCTAACATCAATGGAAGATAAGGTCTCAAGCTTTGCCGACGGACTTCTAGAGAAGTGGGACTCGTTTGTGTCTAATTTGAGACAAAACAATTTATTGGCCAAATTAGACATAAATGACTTCATCCTGAAACTAAGGGAGGAGGAACTGAGGATGACGTACACGTCTCAGAAAGGATCTTATGATCAAAACCCGACTCTGTATAATTCAAATCCCACCTCAAAAAGCTCAGGAGCACCACTTCAAACTGCTTTTGTGTCAAGTTCTACAGCTCCACCGCAAGCCTATACTTCAGGATCTAAAATGTCTGGGTCATCTAGGACCCAATATATAGTACCTGAATCAAACACTACGAAGTTGAAGACCGAGAATCTCGGGAATATCACTAGGGAGGTTGCAACGGAGCATATAGACCTCTTAGCTGTAGTTGTTTATTCTTATGATGGTCTAGTTGCAAGAAAGATCGAAAATTGCCATCTGGCCGATGAGGATTATGAGCCGGTGGACGAGAATGAATTGGAAAGAATGGATATTATGTGGGCATTGGCTAGTGTTGTCCGTAGAGCCAAGAAGCTTGTTAAGAGGACTTGAGAGAACTTGATAGCCACTAAGGATACTACTTTTGGTTTCGATAAAACCAAAGTTACATGTTTGAATGTGGAGAAAAGGGGCACTTCAAAGGTGAATGTGTGAAGCCCAAGAAGATAGGTAACGGTAATCCTTTCTCATCATTCAACCATAAAGAAAAACCCACAAGTAATGCTGCATGGTCAAGCAAAGATCCTAAAGCTCTAACTGCACAAGATGACGAAGGTCAAGATTGGACCTTTCGTTTTGTTTCCCCGGGTGAGTCCAATATTACAAATGTTGAGGTTTTGGATGATGACACTGCAAGTGAAGGTGATCTAGCAGTTGAACTAGTAATGTCAGATCATGAAGATACTGCTACTGTGGTCACTCACCTGAATGAAGATGGTCCAAGAACAACATGTTCATAATCACTAGCACCCGAATAGTCAAACTCTACGATGATGGCTGATTCAACCGAACCTTCTCAAGTAACTACCACAAACAAAATTTTTGATAATCATGCATGTACTGAATGTATTAAATTTAGAGATAGCATAGATTCAAAATTTTCTAGGATATTAGATCAAAATGATAGCTTAGTAAATGACTTACAACTGTGCACAGAGGCTAACCGAATTTTAAAACAAAATGAGCTTAGTTACAAAGAGAAAATAGAGCTTTTAAATAAACAACTAAGGGAAACCGAGGTTGTTGATTTTAATCAAGCAAATGACATAAATTTCTATTTAAACTCCCTAGAAGAAACTAAGAAAGAAAAAGCAGTTTTGGAAGTCGAAGTAAACTCATTAAAACGAAAACTGCATAGTTGGACAAGTTCTTCTCGTATAGTACAACACTTAGTGAGAGAACGAAATAATAGGGAGGGGTTGGGATACAAAGTGGTTCCACCATTACATGAGACAATATTAAATGCTAATTGTAGACCAGTAAATAACAACCTTGTCAAGGATCATGTGGTGTCCACTCCTTTAGTCAGTGATCTAGATTCCACGAGTAAATCGGAGGAATCTGTCACTAAACAGAAGGAGTCCACTTTTAAATCTAAAGCTTAGTTGCCTATTCTTAATTTGGATATACAATTTGAAGAGGTTAAGAAAAGTCATGTTCAAACATGTCTCATACTGAACCCAAAAAGAGCAAACAAGTTAACCAATCACGTGCACCATGTCTTAGTCCAAATAAACAAAACGTTGAAGACGCTAAAAAGGTTCTAACCATGAATTTTGTTAAAGAAGTGTCAAAACCCAAACAACCTAAAGTTACATATGTGTCACATACTTCCCACAAAAACCATTTCACCAACATATTGAAAGTAGATCATGCTACAACTGTGGAAAGTATGGACATATCGATTCTCATTGTCCTTACTACCGGACACCAAGGAAGAAATTTGAACTTCATGACACTAAACCAAGTTCTTCAAAAGGAGCTCTATTACTCCACCAAAAATGATTAGTGAACATAAAGTTCAAACTGTAAGCCAGTCGTTTGTTTATCACAAACAGGCCTTACACAATACTGGCTTATGGAAGGAAAAATTAAGTTCAACGTCCGATAGCGAGAACAAGAATAAAACAGACCTGCCCTCACCTTTGAATGGACAGTGGGTAGAATTTATGATGTGTGATGCCTCTAGGTCAGCCAAGCCAGTTAAGGCTTGGGTCCCTAACCTAAACTAATCATTTCCTTCAAATGTGCAGGGTGTCCGCTATAGTGCTTCTACAAATACCTGGATTGTTGATAGTAGAGCATCAAGGCACATGACTGGGAACTTGTCTCTCCTTTCAAACATCAAATAAATTAGAGGACAACATGTTTTATTTGCTGGAAATAAAGGAGGCTACATCACAACTCAAGGAGAAGTGGGAAACAAGAAAGTGAAGTTTGATAATGTAAACTATGTTCAACTGTTGGGTTTTGTCACATGTAAAACTAGCTAGTTTAACCATATAAACATTAAAAACGCAGCGGAATATAGGTATTAACATATGGTTACCAATCTGAATATTATAGCATCTTAAAGCATATACAAAACCCAAGAATGAGGATCAATAATATATATTAAAAAGTGTGCTATCAAACAAAAAACAACCATAGGGAGTTCATAGATACAACCTTTCTTGTACAAATGTTGTAGATGAAAAGGGTGAAGAAGATGATGTTCTTGAATGTGTAGCCTCCAAAATAGAACACCTCAAGCTTGTATACCCACAAGCCCTTCCAAACACCAAGCTTTTTAGGAGAACAACACCTAGGAACTCTTTTCCTTTGGTCCTCCACAAGTCCAAAAATTTCAGCTTGCAACCTCCTGAAATCGAAACTTTTCAGCCACTTTTGGAAAGACTTTTGCTATGTGTGTGTAGGAGAAAGTGTGTCTTTGAGAGAGGAGAGTTAGAAGAGTGCAAGAGTGGGTAAAGTGTTTTAAAGAACCAAGACTAAAACACTCCTCAAAACCCCACCATGGGGCGGCCGAATCTTGTTCAAAATGGGTTCCCCCCATTTTGAAACTTTTATTAATTTGTACTCTTTCATTCCTTAATTTATAAAATTAAAACCTATCTTAATTTTGTATCATTAACACACTTTTATTTGTTATTATTTAACCAACTTAAATAATGAAACAAATAAAATCTCATGAACAAAGTATCCATATGATATTGATTTATTACAAAGAAATATTAAAAAAAACCCATTTTCTAAATTGGTGTCAATGTTTATTTGTATGATCTCATCAACAAACAAACATTTATGGCGTTTGTATAGCTTGTTATTGGGTATGATCCGACTTGGATTATGACGTACTAACCACATCAATCTTGTATGTGTCTTGGGCATACAAGATCCAACAATCTCCCACTTGCACAAGATTCATAGAAGATTGATGCAAGCAATAAATACCGCCTAACAATGTTTACTACCCTTAATACGCATGACTAAGTTCCATTCAATAACATCATCCCATTCAAGTACCATACTTGAAATGTATTAGGTGAATCAATCATCTATCCTTTTGTCCCAGATGTCATGTTAAATCCTAGAGACATAAAGTGATCATTCTCCATTGATTTAACTTTATCAGGACTTACACATCTTACTCTCAACGAATAAGAGGGACAAATCCCATATTGACAACATACGTCTCTCATAATTACCTTATATCATACCTGAACTCAGACTTATGTACTGCCATGTTTCAGAACAGCGAGGATCTAAGTCAAAGTATAATATTCGGTAAATATCAAGACCCAATATGTATCTTAGGTTAGAGGATACCAAAAGATGTTCGCCTTTACTCAAAATTACTTATGATCAATCAGGAAGATTCCAAGTAGTAATATTTGAGATGCAGGTGTGTCCAATATTTGCATCCCATAAATATCTATGAACTTTGGCAGCAACGTTTTGCTTATATTCATCCATATGAATATCTACCAATCCAAGTTCATAATAGCATTACCTTCATATTTGTTCCCACAAGCATGAACAACTACGGATGTTCTGAGTAAACAATTTACTCATGGATTTTAAACATGCAAAATAGAATTATTCGTTGAATCATTATAACCAAATAATTCATTCAAGTAATAAAGGGTTACAATATCTCATTACAAAAAGTAAAGATCAAATCCAGTCACTAGAGTATTGCAGTCCCATGGCACAAGCATGACTTTCATGCTTTGCCTTTTCAAGGAGCTTCGTGAGTGGATCCGCAATGTTTTGATTCGTGTGAACTAAACAAATACATATCTTTCCCTTTTCAACTTCATCCCTTATCTAGTTGAATCTTCGTTCAATGTGCCTAGTCTTCTGTTGTGCACAGGGTTCCTTGATTTGAGAAATCGCACCCTCGTTATGACAAAGAATTACTAGTGGGTCCTGAATGGAAGGGATCACCCCTAGATCGGCAATGAACTTCTTTAACCATCCAGCTTCCCTAGCTACTACTGAAGCGGCAACGTACTCTAACTCTGTAGTTGATAATGCCACCACATCTTCTTAGAGCTCTTCCAAGAGATTGCTCCTCCATTCAAGATGAAAATGTACCCCGATTGTGACCGTGAATCATCCTCATCAGTTTGGAAACTCGCATCCGTGTAACCCTTTACTATGAGTTCCTCCTCACCAGATGCAGATTAGGAACATACCTTTAGTCCTCCTTAGGTACTTAAGTATGTTCTTAATAGCCATCCAATGACTGCTTCCAGGATTTGGTTGGTATTAGCTTGTCATGGTCAAAGCACATGACGCATCCGGTCTAGTGCATATCATTGATACATGATGGATCCTATAGCAGACGCATACGGAATTCCCTTCATATGTCTTTCTCATCCTTTGAGCTTAGACATTGAGTCTTACTTAATATTGTTCCTCTTTGAATAGGTACGATACCTTTCTTAGAGTTTTCCATCTTGAACCTTTTCAAGATCTTATCAATGTATGCACTTTGATTCAAACCTATCAACCGCCTTGATCTATCCCTCTAGATATTTATTCCTAAAATATAAGCGGCTTCACCAAGATCCTTAGTGGAGAAACAGCTTCCAAGCTAGGCTTTTACACCTCCATGGTTGGAATGTCATTTCCAAATAGTAGGATGTCATCGACATAAAATACTAATAAAATGGTGATGCTCCCACTAGCCTTCTTATATACACATGATTCATCAGCATTTTTGATGAATTCAAATTTGATTATTTCTTCATCAAAAATGGTGATTCCAACTCCTTGATGCTTGCTTCAATCCATAGATTGATTTCTATAACTTGCATACTTTGTCACGATCATTTGAGTTGAGAAAACCTTCAGGCTAAACCACATAGACATCTTCCTCAAGATATCCATTTAGAAAAGCGTTTTGACATCCATTTGCCAATCTCATAATCATAATGAGCAGCTATGGCAAATAATATCCTAGTAGACTTTCGCATTGCAACTGGTGAGAAGGTCTCATCATAATCAACCCCTTGAGTTTGAGTGAAACCTTTTGCTACAAGTCTAGCTTTATAAGTATCCAAGTTTCCATGCATATCGGTTTTCTTCTTGAAAACCCACTTACTTCCAACTATCTTGGAGTTAAGAGGTGGTTCAACCAAGTCCCACACTTGGTTGTCATACATGGATTGCATATCTACGTTCATGGCTTCAAGCCATTTGTCATAATCCAAATTGGACATTGCATCATGATAGGTGGTTGGTTCATCAGAATCTAACACCTAGCATCCATCTACGAAAAATCCATATCTTTGAGGTGGATTGCTATTTCTACCGGATCTATGATGTTTTTTTTATATGATCAACCACTTCTCTCAATATCCTCATGATGAGTGTTAGTGTCAACCAAACATGTATCAGTTTATGGTTCTCGATCCTCCTCAAGATCCACAGTTCTACTGCTAGTTCCTTCCATAAGGAACTTACGATCTAAGAACTCAACTTTCTTGGCGACAAACTCCTTTTGTTCCAATGGATCATAGAAATAATATCCCATAGAATCTCTTGGATATCCAATGAAGATACACTTAGTGGAACGTCTTTATAGCTTGTTTTGGGTGGGAGTCTTAACATAAGCCTCACAACCCCATACCTTTAAATATGACAGTGATGGAACCCTTCCATGCCATATTTCGAAAGGTGTCATTTCCACTTTCTTGGTTGGGGCCATATTCAAAATACAGGCTGCAGAGAGCAAAGCAAAACCCCAAAATGATAAAGGTAGTGAGATTCTAGCCATCATAGATCGAACCATATCTAATAGAGTTCGATTTCTCCTCTCGGACATGCCATTATGTTGTGGTGTTCCAGGTGGAGATAGTTGTGAAACAATACCACAACTTCTAAGATGGTCTTTAAAGGCATCACTCAGGTATTCACGTCCTCTATCGGTGCGGAGAATTTTTATTTTCTTGTTGAGTTGATTTTCTACTTCATTTTGGAAGATTTTGAACATTTCAAAAGCTTCATCTTTGTGTCTTAACAAGTACACATAACCATATCGAATATAGTCATCGGTAAAGGTAATGAGGTATCTTACGTGGTACGTAGTCATTGGCTTAAAAGGATCACATACATCCGGATGTATGATGCCTAATAAATCTTTTGCCTGTTCGAACTTGCCACTAAAAGGTGCCTTAGTCATTTTACCTTGTAAACAAGATTCACATACATCAAACGAATCATCTTCATTTGCTTTTAAAAGACCGTTAATTTTGAAGTGTTTGTATGTGCTTCTTGTTTATATGACCAAGACGACAATGCCAAAGATAAGTATCACTCAAATCCAATTTGAGTTTCTTAGTGGTGGTTTGGTACAATGGGCTATCATATAATGTGTTTTCATGAACCAATTCATAAATACTATTAACAGGATTAGCTTTAAAATAAAACATGCCATTTAAGGAAACATGAATTTCATTCTTAATAAATGACAAAACATAACCATATTGTCTTAACTGGGCAACATAAATAATGTTCCTAGTCAAACTAGGAGCATACAATTTATTCTTCAAAATTGCTTCAAAACCATTTGGAAGCTTCAAGATGTAGTCCCCTTCGCCTTCAACTTGAACCTTTGCCCCATTCCCCATGTAGAGGCTTACATCCCCTTCCTTGAAGTCCTTACTTCTTTTGAACCCCTGCAATGAGTTGCATATGTGAGTTCCACATCCGGTATCCAATACCCATGTGTTAGAAGATATTAAATTTAGATCAATATCAATCATGAAAATTGTACCTGAGTGTTGCCCGGCATCCCTCTTTGCTTGCAACTCTTTGAAATGGACTGGGCAATTTCTTTCCCAATGTCCAATCTCCCCACACTTAAAGCACGGGTCATTCGAAGTAACCTTTTGCTTCTTCTCCGCTGGTTTTGGTGGTGGCGCTCTTACCACTCCCTTCCCCTTTCCCTTAACGTGCCCTTTACCCTTGGCAACATTTGCCTTGGGTGCGGGGTGAGGCCTCTTCTTGTTCCCACCTGCATTAATGGTGAGAACGGGTAAAACCCATTTACCCATGGTCGCCTTGGCAGTTTTGAGCATAGAGTAAAGCTCACTTATGTTCTTGTCCCACCTGTTCATGTTATAGTTAATGACAAAGTTGTCAAACCTTTTTGACAAAGAGTTTAGGATCAATTCCATAGCAAACTCTTTCGAGACGGGACAATTTAGCCTTTCGAGGCGGTCGATGTGCTTTTCATCTTAAGTACATAAGATGAAACAGATTGGGTGTCATCCATACGACACGCATGGAGTGCTCGAACTATTTCGAAGCGCTCAACCTGTGCTTATTGTTGAAACATTTCCTTCAACTGGGTTATCATGTCGTATGCTCCCTGATGTTCATACTCGTTTTGGAGATCCGGAGTCATACTTGCCAACATAAGGCAAGACACTTGGACCGAGTCCTCAGTGTATTTTACCCAATTATTGTAGGCCTCCTCATCATCCTTACTAGGTTGATTGGGAATCGGATTGTCTAATATGTATTATCGTTTCTCTTGCGTGAGAGCAATTCTCAAGTTTCGAAACCAATCAATAAAGTTATTATGGTTTAGACGCTCCTTTTGGAGAATGGTCCTAAGTGATGGTGAGTGAGTAGACGGGATTTCATTATTATCATTATTGTTGGTGGCCATCTACAAAATATAACAAAGTTCAATTTTAGTAATTTCGATATTATTCATAATTTAATAATTAAAACCCCTTTTAATTGTCTTACACAATTTTAAATCTAGAATCTAACGTTACATTTAAATAGTGGTTAGGTGACCTTTATCCCATTATATAAATTAACAAGGTAGTCAATGTTTTGACAATTGCAACCCTTTGCAACTTCTAGGGTACGGGATCGACTTTAAAACATCATATGTATAGTCGGCATGTTTATCCCATCAGTACCTTTGTAAACCATATTGTAGGTGGATCCATTTAACATGGTTTGCAAAGCAAGTTACCCTACTTGCACACACATGTGAGTTTTCCAACAAAAGTGGTTAGGTGACCTTTATCCCACAAATATGGTATCCCCACCTCAAGTCACAAGTTCCCTCAAAATGGTTAGGTGACCTTAATCCCATTAAGAGTTTCCAAATGACTGAAGTGTTGTGCAAAAGGATGGTGTTAAACTTGTTTTAATAGAAAATTAAGTTTTCATAATCTTAGTTTAGAAAACTCTATGTAGCTTATATTTGCATGCTTTCAAATGCAAGGTACCCTATGGTTCACTTTTAATAAAACCTCTTTTATTAAAACCATTAATCCTTTTAATAACCTTTTATTAACCACTTATTGATAAAGAACCATCTAATTTTCTTCTTGTTAACTTTGTTAATGAGTTTGTAATGCATATCCAAATATCAACCAAACAATCAAACAACAAACATCCAAACAAGCATAAACATACAAACATGAGTGCGTAACCATATCCACTAAGTTGACCACACTTGTTTCCCATCACAAGCGTTGTCATAAGGTCTTTCCTAAGGGTTGAGATGACACATAGAAATGTGTCCATGAACTCCCACTTGAAAGCATATCCAAATGCTTCAAGTGTCCATGTCCTTTTGTGTCCTTCTTTGAGTCATCATCTTGTGCATCTTCTTTTACAAAAATCATATCCTAATACAATATTTCTAATAAAAGAAAGGTAGCTAATCTATTTATTACATAACCAAATGAATAAATAAATTACAACCCAAAATACAAAACACAAAATTACAACCCTTACAAGAAACAAAACCAACATGACAAACCACAAGCAACCAAAACCAAACACATCAGGCCAAGGCTATGTTATGCACCATAATATGAAACACATTCAACATCCAAGAACAACAATGAATCCCTTATTTTAGCCCTAAAGTTTCACCCAACATAAACTAAAACTTTAAGGTGTGTCCAAACAACACAATCAACCATTTGATATAATTCTTTCAATGTTTATACTAAAGCATTTAAGATTAAACCTTGAAACATAAGGGATTCATACACCCACAACAAAACAGCCCCTAATGGGTTGAAAAAGTCCTTGAAAAATAACTTTTCAAGACCTTGTGAAGCACATATTCCACATAACTGGCTCAAGATACCATTGTTGGGTTTTGCCACATGTAAAACTAGCTAGTTTAACCATTTAAACTTTAAAAACGCAGTGGAATATAGGTATTAACATATGGTTACCAATCTGAAACTTTTAGCATCTTAAAGCATATACAAAACCCAAGAATGAGGATCAATAATATATGTGAAATAGTGTGCTATCAAACATAAAACAACCATAGGGAGTTTATAGATACAAACTTTCTTGTACAAATGTTGTAGATGAAAAGGTGAAGGAGCTGATGTTCTTGAATGTGTAGCCTCCAAAATAGAAGACCTCAAGCTTGTATACCCACAAGCCCTTCTAAACACCAAACTTGTTAGGAGAGCAACACCTAGGAACTCTCTTCCTTTTGTCCTCCACAAGTCTGAAAAGTTCAGCTTGCAATCTCCTGAAATCCGAAATTTTTAGCCACTTTTGGAGAGACTTTTGCTATGTGTGTGTAAGAGAAAGTGTGTCTTTGAGATAGGAGAGTTGGAAGAGTGCAAGAGTGGGTAAAGTCTTTTAAAGAACCAAGACTAATAGACTCCTCAAAACCCCACCATGGGACGGCCGAATCTTGTTCAAAATGGGTTCCCCCCCATTTTGAAACTTTTATTAATTTGTACTCTTTCAACCCTTAATTTATAAAATTAAAACCTATCTTAATTTTATATTGTTAACACACTTTTGTTTGTTATTATTTAACCAACTTAAATAATGAAACAAATAAAATCTCATAAAAAAACTATACATATAATATTGTTCTACTACAAAGCAATGTTTAGAAAACCCATTTTCTAAATTGGTGTCAATGTTTATTTTTATGATCTCATCAACAAACAAACATTTATTGGTGTTTGTATAGCTTGTTATTGGGTATGATCCGACTTGGATTATGACGTACTAACCATATCAATGTTGTATGTGTCTTGGGCATACAAAATCCAACATCAACAACTTCAAAATAACTTACTTTCTTTATCCCAAATCTGTGACAAAGTCTTAAGGTAGTCTTTGACTACAAGAAGTGTTATGTGTTGAAGAAGGATTATGTAATCCCGGACGACCAAGTCTTAATGTCAACTTCAAGATATAATGATTTATATGTTTTGGATCTATCAAAGGTCTCCACAACTAATCATCAAGTACAATGCTTTTTGTCAAAGGCAACAGAGAAAAAATCCCTCTCCTGGCATAGGAGAATAGGACACATAAATCCTTGGAAGATGAACCACTTTATCCAGAATGATCTAGTGTGTGGCGTAAACGTTAAGAAATTCCAACTACCGGATTTCTGTGTCGCTTGTAAGAAAGGAAAACAAACCAAGGAGGCTTATAAGGCTAAGAAAGTTAACTCCATTGAGTTGCCTCTTGAGCTTCTGCACATGGATCTGTTTGGTCCAGTCAGTACGAGGAGCATTGTTGGCGACTTGTACTGCTATGTGATCTAGTGGATGCCACTATGTACCAAGGAATGATCGGATCTCTCATGTACCTTATTGCATCAAGACCTGATATCATGTATGCGACGTGTCTTTGCTCCGGATATCAGGTAAAACTGAAATTCAACCATCTCATTAGCGTCAAAAGGATATTTTGTTATCTGAAGGGTACCCCAACACTTGGATTGTGGTATCTTCATGATGATGACTTTGAGCTTACATCATACAGTTACTCAGATTATGGCGGCCGGAAAATGAACTACAAGTCAACTTCAGCACGATGTCAATTCTTTGGGAGACGATTAGTCACGTGCCAGTGCAAGAAGCAGGCATCAGTTGCTCTGTCAACTTGTCAAGCTGAATACATTGCTGTTGCAAGCTATTGTTCACAAATTATCTAGATTCAACAGCAAATGTGGGACTACGGTTTGAAATTCTCTAACACTCCTATATTTGTTGATAATTCTGCTGTTATAGCCGTAACTAAAAATCCGATCCAACATCCCAAGACCAAACACATCGACATTAAATATCACTTTATACATGATTGCATTGAAAAGAATTTAATCGATGTCGTTAAAATTAATACGGATTTTCAACGTGCTGACCTCTACACAAAAGCTTTTGATAAACCATGTTTTTTATATGTGTTAGAGGTCAACGACATTAAAAAGAAAAGTGAAGTAATTTCTGACCATGATAGTACTTAGTCTGACAAGTTGACTTATTTGCTATTTTTTATTTTATTTTATTTTTTCGCCTACTAATATTCTAAACGCAAAAAAAAATTTGGTGTTAGAATCTTAGGGGGAGAATTGGTTAAATGAGTATTAAATTATTTGTTTTAATTTGAGTACTCAAAAAAAACAAGGGAGGAGGATAGTCTGCCTAAAAGAAATGAGATCGTATCTGTGATACTGATTCAATGTCTATAGAAAAATGATAGTACATAGGAATAAAGAGTTTGGGACTTTAGATAAATGAAATTGTTTAAGATGCAAAATTTGAAGTATAAATCTAAGAAGTCTAAGCAACATAAACGGAAAAATGATGGTAAAACTAGCTGCTACTAAGGTAACACGGAGAATGTAAAACTAGAGGTTGCTAGACCATTAGATGATGTGTCAGTGGATTCAACACAATAGATAAGTAGTCTTCGCTGGTGATTTCAAGTTCAAACTAAGTTGTTCAATAAGCTGTGAGTTATCATCTTATCCCCGGTTAACACAATCAACGAACTTCCAATAAGGGGT
This sequence comes from Flaveria trinervia, assembly GCA_025506515.1. NCBI lineage: Eukaryota > Viridiplantae > Streptophyta > Magnoliopsida > Asterales > Asteraceae > Flaveria > Flaveria trinervia. Next base: position 100,519,383 of record CM046442.1, on the reverse strand, counting down.
GACGAGCAAAATAAACGCCACAAATGTGTGCGGATGACCATAAAATGAGTAAAGCACATGAAAAATGCAAAAAGCAAACAAGCTAGTAACCTATGTTGTTGGTGAGATCTATGCAAAAAGAATATAATTGCTGAAACAAGAAGATAGGTTGTGTGCCTCTCTACTGTGCGGTGGCATTGACATAAGGATAAGCATAACCTAAATATTCTAGAATTCATTGTTGTTTGCACCTTTCTGCTATACGGTGGCACTGACCTGAGGCTTAGCATCTCTTTGAAAGCTCTAGAATAGTTTCTTCTTGAATACTACCCATAGACCGCTCAAAAATCTCCTAAGGATCGTTGATTACCATATAAGCGTGGGATCCACAAATGCTTGTTGAAATAATTAAACATAAATCATCAACAATGTGTGTCAAAAATGTGTGTATGGATTTAAGAGGACAAGTATACTGACAATCATCGTGAGCTGCAACTCTCGAAAGTCAAAATCGATGTGTGCATCTTGTAGTTCTATTATGATTCCCTAAACTTGCTAAGGACTCTGGATGAAAACAAGAATCTAGCATCAAAAGGCTTTGGTAAAATGTCTCAAATGATTAGATAATCCTGTATGATTCCATATTGAATCACTCCAGTTATGATCAAAGTAACTAGTCGCTATACTGTCTGGGAAGAAAATTCCTGTAGATACTTTACTTAGGATTTCAACCTCACACAAAATTACAAAAATATATTTTAGTTTTTGTTTTATTTCTAGTTGTTTAATTCAGTCAATTTCAGTTAACTTAGTAATTAGATGACGGACTATGTATCGGAAGTCAATGTGGGAATCAGTCACTAAAAGGTCACGTCTGAGGTGACAAATGGGGTTTTCGAATGTAAACGGGTCATGTTTGAGGTGACAAACTGTTTTGTTATTAAACGGATCACGTCTGAGGTGATCAACAATTTTCTAAGTGAAAATGGTCATGTCTGAGATGATCAATGGTCAAAATGTATTATCAATAAGTAAAAGAGTTAAGTGTATGGATGTTCATAAGGTCAAACTTATAAGTATGAACCATTCACATAATTAGATCATGAGTATGGACCAGTTGTATGATTGGACCATGCGTATGAGCTCAATCGCACGACTAAACCACAAGTATGGACCAGTCATATGATTGGATCATCAACATGGGTCAATCCATACGATTGGTTCATCAGAATGAACCAATCGTGCGAATAGAGGTGACCGAATGAGTCAGTCGCACGACTGAAACCTATTCGGGCGACTGAAGGTGACCGACGGAGCCAATCGCATGACTATGCTCCAATCGCACGAATGAAGAGTCTGAATGGATCCAATCGCTTAATTGAAGCCAGACTCAGTATAAATATGGCTAAAGTCGGTTGCATATTTTCATCACCCCTGAATCGCCCTAAAATCACCAGAATGTGGCAACACTCTCCCAAAATTTGATTAAATCGATTTCTCTTCACCACTATGTTACTCAAGAGTTGTTACTTGATCTGCAGGTAATTACCAACCTAAATCGCATGAAATGCACGGCAAACCCTAACCCTAATAGGCCTAAACTGTTTAAAATCAAGAAATAAGGCAAAATCAATAAACAGAACATCTAATCATGCAAATTGGTTAATTTGAAAGATTTAATGCGACAATTAGGGTTCCTGCGAGTCTCAAGAACCTAACCACAACTTTTAACCTCCAATGTGTACCAAGATTCGGATTTAAAGTGTTGAACAGAGACATATACGACTGGTCACTCCAAATAAACTTCAATCGCACGATTGAATTTGGCGAATGACACAATCGGTCGAATGAATTAGGCGTATGAGCACAATCACCGGATTGAATTCAGCCAATGGCTCAGTCTCCCGATTGAACTCAAACACAGGCCTAGTCACCTGATTCAAGTCAGTCGCACACTCAATCGCCCGATTGAAGTCAGTCACATACTCAGTCACCCGACTGAACTTAGTGGTATGGTTCAATCGCACGATTGAACCAGATTGATTTTAAGACAGGTTAAGATTCAATAGTTTTTGTTATGTACAAATCTAATGTTTATGTGTCTTGTGTTACAGAAACATGGCAGAGAAGTGGATCATTGACACCAAGCACAACATTTGTGCTCATCTGGATGCCACTAGTAGGAATGCTACGGATTTTGCTGACATCATTGCATTTCTGAGAAGATCTAGGATCAACCAGGCTATATCTGCACCATGCACACCCTACCGGTCTATACAGCAGGCCTTCTCAGAAGGTGCATCAGTCCAGCGATCCACTGAGCCTTACTGCATACGCAACAACATTTTTGGGCATGAGATAGAGGTCACAACAGTAGACCTCCGACGAGTTCTGGCTCTGGGTGATGAAGCTGCTCACCCAACCAGATTACACCCCTTGACTGCACAGGGATGCTTTCTCAGGATGAAGTAATCTGGGGACATCAATGCAGGGGTGTTGAACAAAAGCAACCTGTGTCCCCAACTTAAGTACTTAGCACACGTCATTCTCAAGTGCATTGCATCGAGGAGGGGTGGATTCGATGATCTCTTTGACCAAATCCAGAATGCCTACATGGTGCTTGTACTAAACCAGCCCTTCAACTTCTCCAATATGATCTTTGCATACATGATCAAAAACCAAGACACGAAAGGGAAAGAGAGCTTCTCTATGTACCCTCGGTTCTTACAACTGGTTATACATGAGAAGCTTCCTCTACTACCTAAGGAGAGTCATGATGCAATCTCTATCGAGGTCATGGATGACACCACCCTTAGGAGGATGAAGGTGTACAGGGGGAAGCAGGTGAAGCCCCCTGTAAGACTATTTTTTGGGCATTTGGCCTGGGAAGAGTACGTGGCGCCAGAGAGGAGGAAGTGGCACCACGATGATAGTGACTCGGACGTTGAGCAGATTGCTCTACCATCAAATGACTCGGATGATGATGACAGTTGTGATGGTGGAGACACTTGCCCCACCCAATCTAAGGCCACAACCACAGATGTTACACCTCCACCAATGACTCACGGAGAAGCACATACAGCTGGATTCTATGAGGACTTCTATCCTGATAAGGAGGAGGATGATGAGGAACCGTTAGTTCGGACGGTGGGCAGCAGGGGGGTTGCCACCGAATGAGGGATTAGGGTGGTAGGTGGACTCCAGGGTGAGTATGGGGACGCTTCTACTAATCCATCTAACACCCCAGACCCACCCATCAGCAAAGGGGGAGCCACTATGTCTAAAGGCTCCAGGAGGAAGAGAATGGCTCACCCCTATGGCAAAAAGGGGAAGAGGCAGAGATTCACATTGATCACATCTGCTCCCACTGCTACTCCCACCACTACAGCCACCACCACCACATCCACATCTACCACAACTACCACCATAACCACTACTACCATACCACCCACCATCACTAATACACTCCCTTCCACCACTCATATACCACCACACATATTCACCACTGCCACCACTACCACCACCAAGCCGGACCATCATCCCACCCATCATTCACCGTAGGATTATCTCTGCCCCCCATTAGGGTAGAGGAACAGCTACCAACACTCAACCAAATGGTGCTGAAGCTATTGGCTGCTAATGAAGAGAGAGCTGCCTAACTACGTCAGCTTGTAGAGCTTAATGCTACCCAAGCATAGCAGATCTCGTAGCAAGCTCATCAAATAGCCCAACTCCAGGAGCAAAACGACCAATCAGCTAAGAGGATTGGGGAGTTGCAGGCTACAAACAAGACCATCATGCTCAAGCTCAAGGGATCAAAGGATGAGCCACTCAAGATAAGAGAAGGATATGATGATGACTATGATATGGATGAAGAAGATGATAGTGATGATGATGAGGCCAGTGATGATGAAGAGACAAGGGAAAGGCAGAATGATGATGATGATGTAGAAGGAGATGCAGTTGCATCTACCTCAGCTCAAGCTCAAGAGAGATGTACAAAGAGAAATCAAGACCATGGAGCCTCTTCTTCTTCCCCACCTACTGACATGCCTGCTATTCAGGGTAAAAGTAATGATTAGATATTTATGTATCTGAAAACTTTTGTACTTGAATCTTGTATTAATATTATGTAATTAATGTTTATATATCTTTATCAAATGTGTGATTGTCTTGATTACTTACTAACAATTGATGTGTTACATGTTTAAATCAAGTGGATCAATCACCTCAGCAAGATGAGTATGATATTACTCCCCTTCAGCAAACCAAGTCTCAACATACAATGATTCTTGATTTGAAACGGATAGTCAGAAGGTCTGTAAGCTATACTCCTAAAGAAGGAGAAATCATTCATGACCTTACTGATGACCAGCTTGCTAAGATATTCTGGCTCAACCCAGACGAGATTGTCAAGGATGCTCCTACTATTGAAGTTACAAGTGATGATGAGCTAAATGACATAGATGAAATAGAGATCGAGGACGTCACGACTGACCAATATCCAGAGTATGCTGACAGAGAGGGAAATGTAGTCCCCAACTGGGTGATACTCTCGTCAGTGATACGACTGAAAAGCTGGATCAGATGGAGCAAGAGTCCGAGAAGAATAAGGTTCAAGCCCAAGCCTCAGACGCTGATGTCAACACCAAAAAGGCTGAATGGGCGGCTTGTTTTACTGAGATCCAAGCCATGCGCACTGCAGAAAAGCCTGGTGTCTATACCAAGGTGTTAGGAAAATCATCACATGGGATTATTTTGAAGATCTACATGTGTTTGCTGTGAAAAGAGAAAAGGGCATCGATTAGATTCCCACACGATCTAAAGACTCTACCTAGTTTTGAGCTCAACCAGCTGGCACGTCTAAAGTTGTTATATGCTATCCAAAGAAAATGTCAGGCTGGTTTGAGGATGCTTTAAGGAAAGAGTACCACACCACGTGGGTTAACTTTAGAACTCAACAACCAACGAGGTACATCAGACGGTCTGAAGTTGATCCCATTACTGGAAAGCAAAGATAGTGCTGAAGTGGAGTCCTTCGTGCACAATGTCAAGAATCCCACTAAGGGAAATGCCACAGGACTTCACTCCACACTTCAAGTGGTGGTACTATGATTGGAGAACAGCTGAAGCGGTCATAGTCTTACAAAAGGAGAGCCAAATGGATACTATCCTGGTATTTGACCCTATGTGGCTGACCAACTTGTCTACTGATGATGTTTATACTTTATACAAGTGGCCAGTATTCTATGATTTTCAAGACATTGCACAAGCCCTCCAGTTTCAAAATGTTAAAAGGCTCTGTTTGTAGGATTCTGTGTGCCCAAGACACTTAGAATATTGATGTGGTTAGTACGTCATGATCCAAGTCGGGTTATACCCAATAACAAGCTTAGCAAACACCAAATAATATTTAATTGATGATGTGATCATGCAATAAAATATTAACACCAATTTAGAAAATGGGTTTTCTAAACAAGTTGCATATGACATGGAACAATTTATTAGGATATTTTGTTCAATTATATTATTTGTAATGTTATTTATATTAGTTAGATGACATTACAAATTAAAATGGCTACATATGTTATACAATTAATTGGTTAGTTGTATACATTTACTAAGAGATACCAAGTTATAAGACCATGTAACATTGTAATGTGTCTAATTTTAAAAGGGGGGAAACCCATTTTCAAAGCCTTTTTGGCCGCCCCCTTATTGTGTTCCTGTTGGACCACTTTGTTGATTAGATACACACAATTAAGGGGTCTTATATTTTGCCTCTTGGACTAGCCATTTGAAATATACACATGCAAAAGCTCTCTCTCTTTCTCCCCTCTCTAGTTTCGGAAACCAGGCAGAAAGAAGGAGCTCCAGCAGCTTGTTTTTGGTGTTCAATCCTAGCATACAAGGTGTTTTGTAATAGTGCTTGGGGTATACGAAGCTTGAGGATCTCTACATTGAGTTCTTGGTCGATTCAAGCATCCAAAACACTCCTCTAAGTCGATTTTTCTGCTGGAGAAAGGTAGCCATTCACAGCCTCATATGGCTGTGATTTTATGTACATTAATGTTTGTTCATAGCTTGTCCATTCATATATTTAAGATCCCTATTGATTTGGGTTTTGTTTTCCATCTTAAAACCACACTTAGAACACGAAAATTTCAGATTATAAACTTGTTATAATCCTATACATCCGCTGCGTTTTCTGAAAATATTAAAAAGGTTATACTATGTTTTAATGTTCTTTCAAACCCTTCAATGGCATCAAGAGCCGGTTATATGGATGGCTTGCTTGATTCATCTTTTGAAATTGGTTTAAAAGATGATATTAGATATGTTATAGGCTGTTTTTGGGCTGGTACATTATATCTTGTTGAAATCCCCAACTTTCAAGGTTACATTACACATGCTTGTGATTAAACCTTGAAAGTTATGTATGTTGAAATGTTGGTTGTTTGGACAATGATTAAAACCCAAAATTTCAGTTTATGTTGGCTGAAATTTGGGGTTTTAAATGGGTTTTCATTATTTGAATAGATGATATGATCATTGGTTGTTAAAGTGCATACCTAGCTTGTGGCCTTGTGTTGTTTGGATGTTTCAAGTGGTTGTTTTATTCATTCAATTTGGTTGTAATATTTGTGTTTATTCATTTGGGTTGTAATTATTCATTCATTTGGTTATGTAATAATAGATTAGGTTCATTTCCTTTACTAGAAAAATGTATTAGGATACAATTTTGTAAAAGAAGATGTACAAGATCAAGACCCAAAGATGGACACAAAGACACAAGAACATGGAGCATTTGGATGTGGTTTCTAGTGGGAGGTTCTTGGAACCTTATGATATGTTTGACCCTTAGAAAGACCATAGACAACACTTGTGATGGCAAACAAGTGTTGTCAACATAAGGGCTATGGTTATGCACATATGATTGTTAATGTTTATGCTTGGTTGATTGTTTGTTGTCTTGATTGTTTGGTTGATATTTGGATATTCTAAGCAAACTAACTAACAATCTTAACAAGCTAAAAATTGATGGTTCTTAAAGGTTAATAAAAGGTTATTAAAATTATTTAATGATTTTAAGGATTAAAATAGGTTTTAATCAAAGACCATAGGTATCTTGTATTTGAAAGCATGCAAATACAAGTACATAAGTTTTTCTAAACTAAATTAAGAAATCTCTAATTTTTTAAACGAGATCAACACCGTCCTTTTACACAACACTTGAGTCACTTGGGAACTCTTAGTGGGATAAAGATCACCCAACCATTTTGAGGGAACTTGTGATTTGAGGTGAGAATGCCTTACTTATGGGATAAAGGTCACCTAACCATTGTTTTGGCAAACTCACACGTGGGTGTAAGTAGGATGTCTTGATTTGCAAACCATGTTAAATGGATCACCTACAATGTGGTTTCCAAATGGTGTTGATGGGATTTTCATGCCGACTTTACATATAATGTTCAAGAGTCGATCCCATACCTCTAGAAGTTGCAAATGGTTGCAATCGTCAAACGTTGACCACCTTATTAATTTAAAACGTGGGATAAAGGTCACCTAACCACAATTTAAATGTAATATTGGGTTCTAGATTTTAATATGAAAAGTCTTGTAAGACATTTGTTATTAAAATTACAATATCGAAAATACTAAATAAAACTTTGTTAAATTTTGTAGATGGCCTCTAATAATGATAACTCCGATAACTCATCCGCGTCCAACCAATCCCTACGAGCGATCCTCCAAAAGGAACGTCTAAACCATAACAACTTCATCGATTGGTATCGAAACTTGAGAATTGTTCTCAAGCAAGAGAGACGATCGTATGTTTTAGACGACCCTGTCCCCGATCAACCTAACGAGGATGATGAGGAGGCCTTTAACGATTGGCTGAAATACACTGAGGACTCCGTCCAAGTGTCTTGTCTCATGCTAGCGAGCATGACTCCGGATCTCCAAAAGGAGTATGAACATCACGGAGCTTACGACATGATAACCCAGCTGAAGGAAACGTTCCAACAGCAAGCAAGGGTTGAGCGGTTCGAAACGGTTCGAGCGCTCCATGCATGTCGTATGGACGACAATCAATCTGTTTCATCTTATGTACTTAAGATGAAAAGTCACATTGACCGCCTCGAGACGCTTAATTGTCCCGTCTCGAAGGAATTGGCCACGGATTTGATCCTCAATGGCCTTACCAAGAGGTTCGAGACATTCGTGTTGAACTACAACACGAATGCTTGGGACAAAAGCATTGGTGAGCTTTACTCAATGCTCAAAACGGCCGAGGCGGCCATGGGTAAAAGGGTTTTACCCGTTCTCACCATCAATGAAGGTGGGAACAATAAAAGGCCTCGTCCCGCACCCAAGGCAAAGGTTGCCAAGGGTAAGGGACCTGCTTGGGGAAAAGGGAAAGGGGTGGCAAGGGTGCCTCCCAAACCACAAGAGAAAAGGAAAAAGTTGCCACTAATGACCCATGCTTCAAGTGTGGGGAGATTGGACATTGGGCAAGGAATTGTCCCGTCCATCTCCAAGAGTTGAAAGCGAAGAGGGATGCCGGGCAGACCTCAGGTACAATATACATGATCCATATTGATTTAAACATGATATCTCTAACACATGGGTATTAGATACCGATGTGGAACTCACATTTGCAATTTGTTGCAGGGGTTCAAAAGAGTAATGACTTCAAGAAGGGGATGTGAGCCTCTACATGGGCAATGGGGCTAAAGTTCAAGTAGAAGCCCGTGGTGACTACATCTTGAAACTTCCAAATGGTTTGGAAGTAATTTTGAACAATGTTTTGTATGTTCCTAGTTTGACTAGGAATATTATCTCTGTAGCCCTGTTAAAACAATTTGGATATGTATATCATGTTGAGGAAAATATCCATGTTTCTTTTAATGGATGTTCTATTTTAAAGCTATTCCCATTAATGGTATTTATGAATTGGTTCATGAAAATACTTTAAATAGTTCATTGTACCAAACTAACACCAAAACTCAAGTTGGACTTAAGTGATACCTATCTTTGGCATTGTCGTCTTGGCCATATAAGCAAGAAACGTTTACAAACACTTCAAAAGAATGGTCTTTTAAAAACAAATGAATATGATTCATTTGATGTTTGTGAATCTTGTTTACAAGGTAAGATGACTAAGGCACCTTTTAGTGGGACTACCGAAAGGGCAAAGATTTATTAGGAATCATACATTCGGATGTATGTGGTCCTTTTAAGCCAATGACTAGGAATGGTGAAAGATACTTCATTACCTTTACCGATGATTATAGTCGCTATGGGTATGTGTACTTATTAAGGCACAAAGATGAAGCTTTTGAAATGTTCAAAATCTTCAAAATGAAGTAGAAAATCAACTCAACAAGTCAATTAAAGTTCTCCATACCGATAGAGGAGGTGAATACTAAGTGAGCTTTCAAGATCATCTTAGGAGTTGTGGGATTGTCTCACAACTCACTCCACCTGGAACACCACAACATAATGGTGTGTCTGAAAGGAGGAATCGAACCTTATTAGACATGGTCCGATCTATGATGGCTAGAAGCACATTGCCTCTATCGTTTTGGGGTTTCGCTCTGCTCTCCGCGGCCCGCATTCTGAATATGGCCCCAACCAAAAAGGTAGAAAGGACACCTTTTGAGATATGGCATGGAAGAATTCCATCCCTATCGTACTTAAGGGTTTGGGGATGTGAGGCTTATGTTAAGACTCCCACCCTAAACAAATTGATGTCCGATCCACCAAGTGTATCTTTATTGGATATCCTAGAGATTCTATGGGATATTATTTCTATGATCCAATGGAACAAAAGGTGTTTGTTGCCAGAAAGGGTGAGTTCTTAGAAGCAAAGTTCCTTATGGAAGGAACTAGTAGTAGAACAGTGGATCTTGAGGAAGATCAAGAACCACAGCTCGATGCACGTTTGGTTGAAACTAGCACTCAACATAAGGATGTTGAGGATGATCAAGTGGTTGATCAATACACACAACACGTTCGCAGAAGTGGTAGAACTAGTAATCCACCTGAAAGATATGGATTTTTCATGGATGGATGCTATGTGGTAGATTCTGATGAACCAACCACATACCATAATGCAATGTCCAATTCGGATTGTGACAAATGGCTAGAAGCCATGAACGTTGAGATGCAATCCATGTATGACAACCAAGTTTGGGAACTTGTTGTACCACCTCTTAATTCCAAGGTAGTTGGAAGTAAGTGGGTTTTCAAGAGAAAACCGACATGCATGGAAACTTGGATACTTATAAAGCTAGACTTGTAGCAAAGGGTTTCACTCAAACTCAAGGGGTTGATTATGATGAAACCTTCTCACCTGTTGCGATGCTAAAGTCTATAAGGATATTGTTTGCCATAGCTGCTCATTATGATTATGAGATTTGGCAAATGGATGTCAAAACCGCTTTCCTAAATGGATATCTTGAGGAAGATGTCTATATGGCTCAGCCTGAAGGTTTTGCTGATCCAAAGCATCCTAATAAGTATGCAAGTTAAAGAAATCAATCTATGGATTGAAACAAGCATCGAGAAGCTAGAATCACCGTTTTGATGAGGAAGTAAGAAATTTGGTTTCATCAAAAACGCTGATGAGGCTTGTGTGTATAAGAAGGCTAGTGGGAGCACAATAACTTTCCTAGTATTGTATGTTGATGACATACTACTATTTGGAAATGACATTCCAACCTTGGAAGGTGTAAAAACCTAGCTTGGAAGTTGTTTTTCCATTAAGGATCTTGGTGAAGCCGCCTATATTCTGGGAATAAAGATCTATAGGGATAGATCAAGGCGGTTGATTGGTTTGAATCAAAGTGCATATATTGATAAAATCTTGAAAAGGTTCAAGATGGAGAATTCTAAGAAAGGTACCGTACCTATTCAAAGAGGAACGATATTGAGTACGACTCAATGTCCAAGCTCAAAGGAAGAGCAAGACAAAATGAAGGCAATCCCATACGCATCTGCTATAGGATCCATCATGTATGCAATGATATGCACTCGACCGGACGTGTCATGCTTAAGCATGACAAGCCGTTACCAGCAGAATCCTGGAAACAGTCATTGGATGGCTGTTAAGAACATACTTAAGTACCTAAGGAGGACAAGAGATATGTTCCTAATCTATGGATCTGGTGACGAGGAACTCGTTGTAAAAGGTTACACGGATGCAAGTTTCCAAACCGATCGTGACGATTCACGATCACAATCGGGATACATTTTCATTCTGAATGGAGGAGCTGTCTCTTGGAAGAGCTCCAAGCAGGATGTGGTGGCTCTATCAACTACAGAATCAGAATATGTCGCCGCCTCATTGGCAGCTCAAGAAGCTGCATGGTTAAAGAAATTCATTGCCGATCTAGGGGTTGTCCCCTCCATTCAGACCCCCTAGAGATCTTTTGTGATAACGAGGGTGCGATTACACAAATCAAGGAACCCCGTGCTCATCAAAAGACTAGGCATATTGAGCGGAGATTCAACTACATACGAGATGAAGTTGAAAAAGTAAAGATATGTATTCGCAAAGTTCACACGGAACAAAACGTTGCGGATCCTCTCACGAAGCTCCTTGAAAAGGCAAAGCATGAATGTCATACTTGTGCCATGGGACTTCGATATTCTAGTGATTGGATTTGATCTATAAATTTTGTATTTGGATATGTGGAACTTTCTATTATTTGAATAAAATTATTTGGTTATAATGTTTCAAATAATATTCCAATTTAGCATGTTTAATCCATGAGTAAAATGTTTACTCTAAATGTCCGTAGTCGTTCACACTTGTGGGAACAAGTTTGAAGGTAAGACTATTATGAACTTGGATTGGTCGATATTCATAAGGATAAATATAGAGCAATGGGTTGCTACCAAGGTTCATAGATATTTGTGGATACAAATATTGGACTAACCCGCATCTCAAATTTTACTACATGGAATCTTATTGATTGATCATAAGTAATTTTGAGTAAAGGCGAATATCATTTGGTATCCTCCGACCTGAGATATATATTGGGTTTTGATATTCACCAAGTATTACACCTTGAGCCTATTCTTCACTGTCCTGAAATAGTGGACAGTACATAAGGATATGTTCAGGTATAACACGAGGTGTTTGTGAGAAACGTATGTAGTCAAGATGGAATTTGTTCCTCTTATTCGTTGAGAGTTAGATGTCTAAGGCCTGATTAAGTTAAATCAACAAGGAATGATCATTCTGTGTCCTTGGATTTAACATGACATCTGTAACAAAAGGATAAATGATTAATTCACCTAAATCTTTTCAAGTAGGGCACTTGAAAGGGATGATGTTATTGAATGGCTATAAGTCATGCGTATTAAGGGTAGTAAACCGTTGTTAGGCGGTATTTACTGCTTGCATCAATCTTCTATGAATCTTGGGCAAGTGGGAGATTGTAGGATTCTGTGTGCCCAAGACACTTAGAATATTGATGTGGTTAGTACGCCATGATCCAAGTCGGGTTATACCCAATAACAAGCTTAGCAAACACCAAATAATTTTAATTGATGATGTGATCATGCAATAAAATATTAACACCAATTAGAAAATGGGTTTTCTAAACAAGTTGCATATGACATGGAACAATTTATTAGGATATTTTGTTCAATTATATTATTTGTAATGTTATTTATATTAGTTAGATGACATTACAAATTAAAATGGCTACATATGTTATACAATTAATTGGTTAGTTGTATACATTTACTAAGAGATACCAAGTTATAAGACCATGTAACATTGTAATGTGTCTAATTTTAAAAGGGGGAAACCCTTTTCAAAGCCTTTTTGGCCGCCCCCTTATTGTGTTCCTATTGGACCACTTTGTTGATTAGATACACACAATTAAGGGGTCTTATATTTTGCCTCTTGGACTAGCCATTTGAAATATACACATGCAAAAGCTCTCTCTCTTTCTCCCCTCTCTAGTTTCGGAAACCAGGCAGAAAGAAGGAGCTCCAGCAGCTTGTTTTTGGTGTTCAATCCTAGCATACAAGGTGTTTTGTAATAGTGCTTGGGGTATACGAAGCTTGAGGATCTCTACATTGAGTTCTTGGTCGATTCAAGCATCCAAAACACTCCTCTAAGTCGATTTTTCTGCTGGAGAAAGGTAGCCATTCACAGCCTCATATGGCTGTGATTTTATGTACATTAATGTTTGTTCATAGCTTGTCCATTCATATATTTAAGATCCTATTGATTTGGGTTTTGTTTTCCATCTTAAAACCACACTTAGAACACGAAAATTTCAGATTATAAACTTGTTATAATCCTATACATCCGCTGCGTTTTCTGAAAATATTAAAAATGTTATACTATGTTTTAGTGTTCTTTCAAACCCTTCACTGTTTTGCATTTGTGTTACATGCCGGGGCTACAAGAGAGGAGAAGTACAAGAAGTTTGAAAAGCTGATGAAGAATGTTAGACAATAATGTAAACTAGGTCCAAGGGGGAGTTTGTAAATACATGTGTACCTAGTTTAGGAGCTTAATGTAAAATGTCTTTTATGTTTTACATATATGTAATTGAATGGGTATTAATGAAATACAATGTGTGGTTGATGCTTATAATGTTTAATATTTCATTGGTTATTGTGTGATATCACATATTGAACTAACTATACAGGTTTGTGGTTGTTTGCATAATTCTTAGTCAATAATGAATGAGAAACATGTTCAAACTTAATTGGGTGTAGTTCTCATGCGAATAGACCATGCTAATGGAACATACGCATGAATATTTAATGCTAATGGACTAGTCGCACGACTGAACCAGGAGACTGGATCAGTCGCACGATTGAGACATAAGATTGACTCGGTCACACGACTGGACTTTCAGTTTTGCGGAAGGATCAATCGCATGCTTTAGTTGCACGACTGAACCATGCTAATGGTTCAGTCGCACGAATGGAAAACCCTAGCCTATAAATACCACCTAATTTGTGGAAAAACTTAACAATTCGAATACCTACGCACATAGTCGTACCCTAGCCGTCCAGAGACTCAAGAAGACTTGTTCCAAGTTCATAGATCACAGTTTATTATGTTCCAATTATTCATAACGTTTAACTAATCGTTAGAGTGATCATAACTATGTTCCCCCTCATTGGATCTCCAATCAAGTAGGATTCTGCACTATTTGAGTTGGTGTACACGCAAAATCAGTTAGTACTCCGTACTTAATCGGTCCTATCAAGTTGTTAGGATTTGAACGCCAAGAACCAAAGAAAAAGCTGCTGAAAACCCTTTTTTCAGCTGTGAGTTTCTTGAGGTTTTAGAGAGCTTTTGTTCTTCTTAGCCTTTGCATGTGAGAGAGAGAAGGAGGTGGAGTGTTAGACTAGAAAATGAATTGGAGTTTCAAGAAAACAAATGAACCAACCACCAACCCCTTTGAAAGGGGCGGCCAAAACCATCTTCAAATTAGGGTTTCCCCCCAATTTTATCCACATTTTATTTTTAACTAGTCACTAGAATAAGTTATGTAATTAACCTTTTAATTATATAACTTATACACACTTTTATTACTTGATGTTATTTAACCAATTTAAATAACATTACAAATACTACCCATGAACAAATCCTTATAAGTTGTTCTATCTCATATACAATTAATTTAGAAAACCCACTTTTCTAAATTGGTGTAATTATTTAATTGCATATTCATATCATCAATCAAATATTAATGGTGTTTGCTAAGTTTGTTATTGGGTATGACTTGAATTGGATCATAATGTACTAACCACATCAATGTTCTATGTCTCTTGGGCATAAAGAATCCAACAATCTTCCACTCGCTCAAAGTTCATTGAAGATTAATGCAAGTAGTAAATACTGCCTAACAATGGTTTACTACCCTTAATACGCATGACTAAAAGCCATTCAATAACATCATTCCTTGTTGATTTAACTTAATCAGGCCTTAGAAATCTTGCTCTCAATGAATAAAAGGAACAAATTCCATCTTGACTACATACATTTCTCATAATCACCTTGTGTACTGTCCATTATTTCAGAGCAGTGAAGAACTAGCTCAAGGTATAACACATTGGTGAATATCAAAACCCAATATGTATCTCAGGTCGGAGGATACCAAATGATATTCTCCTTTACTCAAATTTGCTTATGATCAATCTAGAAGATTCCATGTACTAAAATTTGAGACGCGGGTCAGTCCAATATTCGTATCCCATAAATATCTATGAACTTTGGCAGCAACCAATTGCTCTATATTCATGCCTTATGAATATCCACCAATCCATGTTCATAATAGTCTTATGTTCATATTTGCTCCCACAAAAATGATCGACTACAGATATTAGAATAATAAACATATTCATGGATGTATACATGCTAAAATGAACATAACTCAGAATATCACAAATATATGAAAGAGTTAAATATTACATTATTCCAAACTTTTAAATACTAAACAAATCAATTCCAATCACTAGAATATCGAAATCCTAAGGCACAAGTATGACTTTCATTCTTCTTTCAAGGAGCTTCGTGAGTGGATCCGCAACGTTTTGATCGGTGTGAACTTTATGAATACATATCTTTCCCTTTTCAACTTCATCCCTTATGTAGTTGAATTTCCGCTCAATGTGTCTACTCTTTTGATGTGCACAGGGTTCCTTGATTTGTGCAATCGCACCCTCATTATCACAAAAGATTTCTAGGGGGTCTTGAATGGTAGTGACCACCCCTAGATCGGTGATAAATTTCTTTATCTAGGCAGCTTCCTGAGATGCTAATGAGGCGGCTATGTATTCGGATTCTGTAGTGGACAATGCTACGACGTCTTGTTTTGAACTCTTCCAGGACACTGCTCCTCCATTCATAATGAAGTCATACCCTGATTGTGATCGAGAATCATCTCGATCAGTTTGGAAACTAGCATCCGTGTAAACCTTTACAACGAGTTCCTCTTCATGAGATCCGTATATTATAAACATATCCTTAGTCCTCCAAGTTATTTAAATATACTTTTAACAACCATCCAATGGCTATTACTTGTATTCTGCTCATATCTGCTTGTCATGCTTAATGCGCATGACATGTCCGGTCTAGTGCATATCACCGCATACATGATAGAACATATAGCAGACACATATGGGATGTCCTTCATTCAATCTTGCTCATCCTTTGAGATTGGACATTAAGATGTACTCAATATTGTCCTCTTTGAATAGGTACCATACCTGTCATAGAGTTTTCCATCTTGAACCTTTTCAAGATTTTATCAATATATGCACTTTGGTTTAACCTATCAACCGCCTCTATTGTCCATATAGGTCTTTATTCCTAAAATATAGGTGGCTTCACAGAGATCTTTTATGAAAAAACAACTTCCAAGCCTGTTTTAACACCTTCCATGGTTGGAATATCATTTCCAAAAAGTAGTATGTCATCAACATACAATACTAAGAATGTAATATGCTCCCACTAGCCTTCATATATACACAAGCCTCGTTAGCGTTCTTGGTGAAAGCAAATTTCTTGATCTTTTCATCAAAACATGATTCCAACATCTTGATGGTTGTTTCAATCCATAGATTGATCTTTTTAACTTGCATACTTTATTAGGATGTTATGGATGGACAAAACCATTAGGCTAAACCTTATGGACAGTCTCTTCGAGATGTCCATTAAGAAAAGCGGTTTTCACATCCATTTGCCAAATCTCATAGTCATAATATGCAGTTATGGCAAATAATATCCTAATTGACTTTAGCATTGCCACAGGCGAGAAGGTTTCATCATAATCAACCCCTTGAGTTTGAGTGAAACCTTTTGCTACAAGTCTTGCTATGTAAGTATCCAAGTTTCCATGCATATCCTTTTTCTTCTTGAAAACCCACTTGCATCCAACCAGTTTGGAGTTAAGTGGAGGGTCACCCAATTCCCAAACTTGGTTGTCATACATGGATTGCTCTCTATGTTCATGGCTTCCAGCCATTTGTCACAATCCAAATTGGTCATCGCATCATGGTATGTAGTTGGCTTATCGGAGTCATCCACATAGCATCTATTAATGAAAAATCCATATCTTTCAAATGGAATGCGAACTCTACTAGATCTGCGAATGTTTTGTGTGTATCGATCAACCTCTTGGTCATCACCAATAACCTCCTGTTGATTGCTATTGTCAACCAAACATGTATCGGCTTGTGGATCTTGATCCATATCAAATTCCACTGTTCTATACATCATTCCTTCCATAAGGATTAGCTTCCAAGAACTCTGCCTTTCGAGCAATAAATACCTTTTGCTCTGTTGTATCAAAGAAGTAGTATCCTATATAGTCTTTGGATATCCAACAAATATACACTTAGTGGGTCGATTTTCCAACTTGTTTTGGGTGTTTAGCTTAACATAAGCTTCAAAACCCCATACTTTTAATATGATAGCGATGCAACTCTTCCAAGCCAATTTCAAAAGGTGTTGAATCCACTTTCTTGGTCGGGCCATATTCAAAATACAGCCACGAAGAGTAATGTGAAACCCCAAAATGACAGAGGTAGTGAGCTTATAGCCATCATAGATCGAACCATATCCAATAGGGTTCGGTTTCTCCTTTCAGACACACCATTATGTTGTGGTGTTGTGGGTGGAGTAAGTTGTGAGATGATCCCACAACTTCTTAGATGGTCCTGGAAGGCCTCACTGAGGTATTCACCTCCTCTATCTAAATGAAGAACTTTGATAGTTTTATTGAGTTGATTTTCTACTTCATTCTTGAAGATTTTGAACAATTCAAAAGCTTTGTATTTATGTGTCATCAAGTACGCATAACTATAGCAACTGTAATCGTCAGTAAAGGTAATGAAGTATCTTTCATCATTTCTAATTATTGTCTTAAAAGGGCCACATACATCCGAATGTATGGTTCCCAATAGCCTTTGCCCTCTCGTTAGTACCACTAAAGGGTACTTGGTCATCTTACCTTGTAAACAAGATTCCCACTTATCAAATGAACCATTTTTATTTGTTTTCAAAGGAACATTCTTTTGAAGTGTTTGAATTCGATTCTTGTTTATGTGACCAAGATGACAAGGTCGAAGATATGAATAACTTAAACCCATTTTAAGTTTCTTGGTGCTTGTTTGGTATAAGGAGTTGTTAAAGGATGAATCATCATGAACCAATTCATAGATACCATTAAAAGTCATAGCCTTGAAATAAAATACATCATCCATATAAACATTAATACCATTGTTATCAAACTTTAATTCATAACCACATTGTTTTAAAAAGGAAACATAAATTATGTACCTAGTCAAACTAGGAGCATACAAAATGTTCTTAAGAACAACTTCCAAACCATTTGAAAGTTTTAAAATATAGTCTCCTTGGGCTTGTACATCAACTTTTGCTCCGTTGCCCATGTAGAGACTTGTGTCTCCCTTCTTGAAGTGCTTATTTCTTTTGAACCCGTACAACAAATTGCTAATATGAGTTCCACATCTGGTATCCAATACCCATGTGTTTTAAGAAATAACATTTTGTAAGGATTCCTTAAGTCTGATGCAACCCAAAACATCCAAAGTGTCTCAGCAATATGCACTAAGTACTGAAGTGAAGAATGCTTGGGAAGTTTTACACAATACATTAGAAAACATTCTAAGTGTAAAAATCTTCCGAAGCCAAGACCAATATCTTCCGAAGCCAAACATGAAGTCCTCCGAAGCTTCACCCTATGAAGACAGATTTTCTTCCGAAGATTTTTAGTACACATGCTTTATCTGATGTACTGTTCCATAAAGCACCTTTTCCACGCATCTCTGATAAGGCACCAACTTACAAGATTGGTGAAAAGGTCCATGCTTTTGGTAACTGTACATTGAGGTCTTGATTTGAAACTTTCCACTTATGTACTTTATCCTTTTTGTAATGTATAAGGATGTGAGCTATGCATGTCATAGTCACAAGGTCAAAAGGCAGATATGCCTTTTGATTCTACAATGATTTTGTTAGTGTCTAGTCAATTGTATCCAGCTGGCTTTCATAGTATAGCCGGCTGTAGGTTTAGTATAAGTATTTCAAGTTTCTTGTATCTTTAAATACTTTGTAACACTTGTAAAAGAACTGAGAAAGCAGTATACTGCATCCTTGAAAACCATATCTCCTGTTCTGTCTCTTGCTTTACTTGTGTTCTTTGTATCACTTTGGTTAACCCAGTTTACTGTTTGATTTGAGTTTAGATAATCTCCTCATTGTGTTGTTGTGTTGTAATTGTGTTCAAATCCTTAAACGATCCTGCAATTGGTATCAGAGCATTCAGGCTCTTGATATAAGATCTAACCATCTTAAGATCCCTCACACACAACAAAAACTAACTCTTCAAATGGCTTCCATCTCAAAGACTTATATGGAGACTGGAACCATGAACAAATCCCCACTGATCACTCTTGATGATTTTGACACCTGGTGCATGAGGATGGAAGGCTTCATCAGGTCTCTTAACTCAAGAATGTGAGAATCTGTTGAAAATGGACCTTTCATACCCAGCACCACCCCCTCTGCTAATACTGGTGCTGGTATGATTCCTAAAGATATGGCCAACTACTCAGATGAAGATAGAAAAAGAGTAGAGATTGACAGGAAGGCCATGACTGCCTCTCAGACTGCTCTCCCAAACTCTGTATACAGAGGTTTTAAGAAGTGCAAAACAGCTAAACAGTTGTGGGATGCACTGAAGCTGATGTATGAAGGCTCCTCTGAAGCCAAGAAAACAAGAAAGATCTTCTGAAGCAGCAGTTTAAAATTTCACCTTAATAAAGAAGGTGAAACCATGACCCAACAATACTTCAGGTATGTTGAGATTGTGGATACCCTAGTGGATGGAGGAGTTCCTCTTGAGAACAGAGACATTGTAAGGAAGTCATGTCCTCACTTCCTAGGCAATGGACACACTATTGTGTGGTGATCAAGATGACTGAGAACCTTAAAACTCTTACTCTGACAGAGTTATATGGGATTCTCAGGGATACCAGATGGAGATGAACATACAAGGTTCATCTGGCAACTCCAACATTCAAATGGGTCAACCCTTCATGTGGTTGAAAGGGACAGCATAGAACCCCAACATCATCTCATATGCTACCTGACAACTCACAAAAGGGTCCTTTCATCACCTTCCCGGAGACACCCAGGGGAAACTTTACTCAAGGAAGTCCATCCAAGAGACAAGTTCTTCTCAAGCCTTTGTGTTTACTAATGAAAGCTGTGGGAAGTTATCTCTTCACTCTTGAAGACCTAGACTGCATTCATCCAGATGACCTGGAATACATGGAGATAGTTCAGCAGATGGCTCTCCTCACTCACAGAGCCAAGAAGTTCTATAAGAGACCAGGAAGAAGATTTCCAAGCAATGCTACGATGGGAAAGTTTGAGCTGGATAAAAGCAAAGTTAAGTATTACAACTGTAACCTTATGGGTCACTTTGCTAGGGAGTGTAAGGCACCTAAAGCAAATAGGAGCCAAACACCCCCAGACCAAACTACACTGACCAAGCTCCTCAGTCTGAGAAGCCTAAGCAACATGCTGCGTTGTTGAAAGAAGGAGGCTTTGACTGGAGTTTTCAGGCGGAAGATGCTTCTCCAAACCAAGCACTGATGGCTGACCATGATGAAGCCCAGGTATTGGAACATCTCTGTACTCCTGAATGCATTGCTAAAGTGAATAGATACAGGTCTACACAACTTAGAGATGAGATCCGATCTTGAGTCATTAAACATATTAAAATCTGATTTTAGAAAGTCTGAAAATGATTACAAGTTAAAAATAGAAGATTTGGAGAAAACCATTTCAGTACTAAAACATGAACATACAGATTTTAGAACTCAGATCCAAGATCTATAACTAAATTGACTGAGTGCCAGGCTGAGCTTGTGATCAGCAAAGCCAAGGCAGAGAAAGTGTTCTTGAAGAAGAGACCTTCAAAAACATGATATCCTCATCCTACATAACAAAGTGTGCTATGAAAATAGACAGGGACTAGGATCAAATGAGATAGCTCCTCCACACACAATCTTGTCTGTAAGATATCCTAGGTGCGGAACTTGTGAAGATGAGCTCCTCTCATAGATCCTATAAGTGAGGATGATGAAGAAGTGATAGTGAAGATTCCTCTGAGAAGAGTGAAGAAGAGGATTCTTCCAAGGGCCACTATCCTTCGAGGAGAAGAAATCATCTGTGATGACCAAGTCCAAAAGAAAGAACTTGATCAGGAAGAGCAAAAGGAAAGCAAAGAAGGCTCAAGAAATCAAGGCTACTTTTGATGCTAAGTAGAAACAAGTTTTTATCTCTGCAGGTTTCAAAGTAGTAAGGACTGAAGACATCAACCAAGACTCCTCATCTAAGAGTCCTGGTTCATGTTCAAATCATCTCAGAGCAAAGAAGAAGACTGAGCTGCGTGTACCACTGCTGCACAGCCTGGACCATCAAACTCCAAGAACAGTTCACACACAAAAGAACTATCTCAGCATCTACCAAGATGAAGGTGGAGAAGGGATATGACCAAAGCCAGTCTTGCTCTCAAAAGGAGACTCTTTTGAAGAAGAAAATGTTATGTGTCATGTGTGAAAATACTTCTCACATTGCTAAGGATTGCCCATACAATCCTAGAAGTACCATCCATATGACCAATACAAAGACTTCAAAGAATCTCAAGAAGTCTCAAGCTTCGGAAGGAAAGCCTGTTTCCTTCGGAAGCTCCAAATCAAAGAAGAAGGTAAATGGAAAATTACCTTCGGTAGTAAAATTGGTCTCGGAAGAAAGGAGTTCTTCCGAAGCACTGAAGTCTGCTGCAGTGACTGCAGAATCTTCCGAAGGTTCAGTCCAAACCTGTGAAGTTCCAAAAGCTTCTTTGAAGGTCAAGTCCAAGAGTCCAAAGGTGGTGTGGAAGAAAACCAAATGACTGAAATCCATCAACAATTGCTGAAGATCATCACAGTACAACCATAGGATCTATTACTGTTGCATTACCTTCTATTACACTTACTGAGCCCAAGACAAGTACGGCTTGGGTTTCCAAATGTAACTAATCATTTTCTTTGTGCAGGAACAGCTCAAGACAAACGGAAACGTCTGGATAATTGACAGTGGCTGTTCCAGGCACATGACAGGCAATAGGTCTCTACTCCATAATTTTGAGAGAATTGATGGAGGACCAGTTGCTTTTGGAGGAGATGAAGGTGGTTACATTTCTGGAAGGGGCAAGGTCACAAATGGTAAGCTCAGCATTGAAAAGGTAAACTTTGTTAAGGAGCTTGGGTACAATCTTTGAGTGTATCCCAATTTTGTGATCAAAGACATAACATGCTCTTTACTGAGCATGAGTGCATTGTTCTCAAGCCTGGTGTGGTCATTCCTCATGAGCACATCCTGCTCAGAGCCCCTAGGAAAGGGAACATGTACAAGATGGATTTGCAAGAAACATCTCCCTCTGGAGAAGTTTCATGCTTTCTATCTAAAGCCAATAGTGATAAGTCTTTCCTATGGCATAAAAGAATGTGCCATGTAAACTTTAAAAACATGAATAAATTGATTAAGCATGATCTGGTAACTGGAATGCCAAAGAAAGAGTTTACAAATGATGATCATTGTGTTGCATGCCTGAAAGGGAAGCAACATAAGGCATCCCATAAGCCTAAGGAAATGAACTCCATCACTACACCCCTACACTTGTTACATATGGATCTCTTGGCCCCACCAGTGTAATGAGTTTAGGAAGGACCTTATACTGTCTAGTGATCACATATGATTTACAAGATTCACTTGGGTCTTCTTCCTTAGAACTAAAGATGAGACTCTTGAGATTCTAAAGAATTTCATCTTAAAGATTGAGAATCAATGTGAGCACAAGGTCAAAACCATAAGATGTGATCAAGGAACTGAATTCAAGAACCAAATCCTTGATACATTTGTGATGAAAAGGGTATTACAAGACAATACAGTGCTCCCAGGACTCCTCAGCAAAACGGAGTTGCTGAGAGGAGAAACAGACACTTATTGAAGCTGCAAGAACTATGTTGTCTGACTCTAAACTGCCTATCACCTTCTGGGCAGAGGCAGTTAATACTGGTTATGTGCAAAACAGAGTTTTAGTAGTTAAGACACATGGTAAGACTCCTTATGAACTTTGGCACAAGAGGAAACCTTTCATTGGTTTTCTCAGGTCATTTGGATGTCCCTGCACCATCTTGAATACCAAAGATCAAGTTGCCAAGTTTGCTGATAAATCAGACGATGGACACTTCATTGGATACTCTTCCCAAGCTAAAGCTTATAGAGTATACAATCTCAGAACTAGAATTATTGAGGAGTCAGCCAATGTGACTTTCAATGAGCACACACCAGTGTGGCTGGTTCTGGTCCGGATTGGCTATTATTTGAGTTCTTGATTTTAGTTACCAACTGTGTTTAATAAATCATCTGCAGAAAATTTAAAACGGTGATAAAGATTTGCAGCTAGAGAAAGACCTTCAACTCACAACACCTTCAGCTCCAGTTGAAACTACTTCAGCAAATGAGGTTCTATCAGCACAACAATGACAAATCCAGCGATACATCTGGCATGCCTTCAAATTCCAGCTCAGAGGCTTCTCAACCAGATAAAGACATCTCAATTGCAGAAGACAACAATGGTGATGGTGATAGTGATCAAGAATTTCTTGATGCTAATAACCATACCATAGATGACAACATCAATGATGTCACACACTCATTGGATCAAGTTAATCTTGATAAGTGTGATAATGTGGAGGATCAATCTCAAGACCAGATCTAAATTTCTCAAATTTGGATCTATCTCAGCAACTTGCTGTGATCCCTCAGCTAAGGATCCACAAGTCTCATCCTACCACAAACATCATTGGAGATGTTATCTCCGGGGTAAAGACAAGAGGTCAAACCATGAAGCAAATGTTTGTCTTCACTCTTGTTTTCTATCCCAGTTAGAGCCAAAGAAAGTTGAGGAGGCTCTAAAGGATGGAAGTTGGGTTGAAGCTATGCAACAAGAGCTGCTTCAATTCAAAAGGCAGAAAGTTTGGAACCTTGTCCTCTTCCTCATGGGAAGACTACCATTGGAACCAAATGGGTTTTTAGGAATAAGAAGGATGATAGAGGAATCATCATCAAGAACAAGGAAAGACTAGTTGTTCAAGGATACACACAAGAAGAAGGGATTGATTACACTGATGTCTTTGCTCCTGTAGCAAGACTAGAAGCTGTTAGGATATTCCTGGCATTTGCTGCATCCAAGAATTTCAAAGTCTATCAACTTGATGTAAAGTGTGCTTTCTTATATGGAGTGATTGATGAGGAGGTTTATGTCAAACAACCACCTGGTTTTGTAGATCCTGATCATCCTGATTATGTCTGCAAGCTTGACAAAGCTTTATGGCCTACATCAGCACCCAAGAAGTGGTATGAGACACTGTCTGAGTATCTCTGTAGACATGGATACAGGAGAGGTACTATAGATGGAACTCTCTTCATCAAAGGACAAGGAAAGGACATTCTGCTAGTTCAAGTATATGTGGATGACATCATCTTTGGTTCAACCAATTCAAAGCTCTGCAAAGACTTTGAAAAGCTGATGAAAGACAGATTTGAAATGAGTTCAATGGGAGAACTCAACTTCTTTCTGGGAATTCAAGTGAAGCAGGTTGAAGATGGCATCTTCATAAGTCAGTCAAAGTATGTTCAAGATATACTCAAGAGATTGACATGACTGATTGTAAGATTGCTAAGACACCCATAGCCAGAAACCACTCCCTTGGTCCAGATCTTGAGGGGGAGTGTGTAGATGAGCACTTATACAGGGCTATGATTGGGTCTCTTATGTATCTTACAGCTAGCAGGCCTGATATCATGTTTGCTACATGTATTTGTGCAAGATATCAAGCAACCCTAAGATGTCTCACTTAATTACTGTGAAAAGGATTTTAAGATACCTCAAAGGTGCTTCAACACTTGGTCTATGGTATCCAAAGAATCCTAATTTCAATCTGTATGCCCATACAGACAGTGATTACGGTGGTGTTGCAACATGACTGCAAAGTCTACATCTGGGGGATGTCAATTCCTTGGTGGAAGGGTTGTCTCATGGCAATGCAAGAAACAATCCTGTGTGTCTGCATCAACTGCTGAGGCTGAATACATTGTGCTGCAAGCTGCTGTGTGCTCAAGTGCTTTGGATTCAAAATCAGATGCTAGACTATGGATTTAACTTCAAAGAGACTCCTATCCACATAGACAACAATAGTGCTATCTCTATCACTAAGAACCCTGTGCAGCACTCAAGGACCAACACATCAACATCAGGTATCATTTAATAAGAGATAACTATGAAAAGGGATTAATTAACTAGTCAAAGTTCACACAGATGAACAATATGCTAATCTGTTCACAAAAGCTTTGATGAACAGAGATTTAAGTATCTGATATCAGCTATTGGGATAATTAACTTTGAGTAGACTTTTCTTAAAACTAATTCTAATTATTTCTTCTTAAAAAATATGTGTGTCCTAAGTTGTCTAGTTCATCACTTTCATAAGCTCATGTTTTCTTTGAATGTAAAACTCTTTTTGAAGACTTTCCTTAGATTCTTGAAAATTTTCTGATACTTCGGAAGATAACGTTTTACCTTCGAAGAAATATATGTCTTCAAAATAAATGACTGTCTAAGAGATTTTACCTTCGAAGAAGTCAAAATTTATCTTCCGAAGCTTAAAATTCTTAACTTAGACACTTATTCATTTTTAAGGACTTTTTCCTTCCAAAGCAAAATTACTTTCGGAAGCTTTGTTCATTCTTATACAAAGCATCCAAGAGTTTATTTCTCTTCCGAAGCATAAATCTTCAAGACTCTCAGGAAAATTCTTCCAAAGCCATTTTAGCTTCGGAAGCTTTTCGAATTCCAAGAAAACTACTTTTTGAGCAAAAAGGTAAACTACTTTTTCAGAGGTGGGACCGACATACGGATTTCAAAGTTTATCCTCTTTCATTAAACTTTATCTGAAATCCTTCTCTCTCATATAAACCCAACGGTTTCCCCCTCTTCTATCATCTGCTTTTCTTCCAAACCTAAAACCCAAAGCTTTCTCTCTGAAATTTTTCCCATTTTTTCTCTTCATCTCTGAGCTACCTCACAATGGCTGACCTTGCTCACAAAAATGATCCTAACTTTGCCATGCAGCTACACAGACAACATAATCAGGTTGCTCTGTTATGCTCTAACAAAGATCCTCATATCTCAGAGGTTTGCCGTTTCTTGTCTTTGTCTCACTTCTTCACCTCCTTAACCATTGATCCTCCTCTATATAAGATCACTTGCTTGAATTCTGGAAGACCTGCCAAGAGGTCATTATGGATGGGGAGAAGGCACTGTCTGCCACAGTGCAGGGGAGAACAATCTTCATCACTCCGGCCATCATCAACCGACATCTTCAGCTGGATGATGAAGAAGGTGAAGTGTTCTTCCCAAAGGAAGTGGTAATCATTCCTTCGAGCAGATGGGCTATAAAGGAGATTTCTCTGTAAAGACCTTCAGGAAAGGGAAGGTCTCATCCCAGTGGAAATACCTGCTCCATGTGGTTATCCACAGCTTATCAAACAAGCATGGTGGATGGGACCAGATTCCTGAGGATCTCTCCTTTATAGTTCATGGAATGATTCAGGGGGTCAAGTTCAGGTATTCACAATTTGTTTATACTAATTTACTTGCAAACTTAGACTCCTTAGAATACTACATGTTTCCTAGATATGTTCAACACATTCTTAACTGTGAACTGGGCTCACAGTTGAGGAAAACAAGTAATATTCTTAAATTGGGACAGATGAAGCCCGACATCTTTAAAATTATGAAGAAGCCAACTGTAGGCTTCTTAGGGGTAGAAACAGCCCAAGTCCCAAAAATGTTAGAGCTCATTGCTCAAGGTGACAACCTAGCAGTCCAAGCTAGTGTTGAACCCACACCTACTGCTCTCCAACTCTCTACACAACCTCAAATATCCATCACCTACCAAAGAAAATCCAAACGAACCCCTACTCAGACTATTCATTCTGTGGAGGCCCCCATATACTCACCAATACAGGAAGAAGTGGATACTGGAGCTCCCACTTCTCCTGAGGAGCAAACCACTCCCATTGTTTCAAGAATCAGTGATGAGGTTCCTCATGCTCACACTGATGAGCTCACTAGCCCAACAGCCTTAAGCTCTCACTCTAAGTCTCAACACTCAAGTGAACAACCTTCAGGGGACAGCTACCATCCTCAGCCTTTGGATCTCAACCAACCAATTCCCAACTATCCTTCTATACTGATGAAGACTTACGATTCGTGGGTACCATGAGTCTCTCTTCTCATCCCCTACTCAAAGAGAGATGAGTACCTCTGACTCTCCTCAGTCTATCCCACATCAGTCACCTATTACTGAGGTGGACACTTCTGAACCTGTTCAGGATGTCCATATGGAAGAGGCTCTCACTTTTGAAAGTGATACATCATTCAGACCTCAACCATGGCAACTCTGCCCTCTGGCATCTCAACTGAGGCTGCCAGTGAGCAGAGGAAAACCAGCAGCCAAGAAACTCAAGCTAGTGGTGAGCGAGAGGACTTTGGTCCAATCTTCTCATCCCCCAGTGATTCTTCTGATGAAGATGAGGGGAACTTGAGACTAAAGGTGCAGAAATTGTCAAAAACATGCACCTGTTTAGTCTCTAAGGTTAGTCACTTGGAATCTCAGGTGACTACCTTACAAAACAGGGTCAATGATTAGCAACTTCAGATTTCATATCTAAAGGAAAAACTAGCTGGGAGACCTTTAAGGAGAGCTCAACCAGGAACACAAGAACCTGTGGAAGTGATTGACTTATCCTCCAGCTCACCTATGCAAGTAGGTGATGCTACCAAAAGGAGGAGAAAGTTATTGCAATCACAGAACCTGGGAGTTCTTCAAAGAGAATGGACATAGAGGACTCACCATCCTCACTTGCTGTTGTGCATTCTCAGCAACTTTCTCAAGTTCACATTAATGTGGACTCTATAGACTCAATCATCAGGAGTGTCTTTGAGGAAGGTATACCAAGGGTTGTCTCATCTCCACCACAAGGAACGGCAACTACATCATAAGGTGGAGGTATGATCAGGGCAGAAGAGCCCTTATACTTCACAGAGTTCAAGGCCAACAAGAAGTCTTTCAGTTCCAAAGCCTGAGCTTCTATGAAAGACTGGATTTAGTCAACATGCCACTTGTCAATCCCAGCAAATCTAGACAAGCTGATAGGCTGGCTTAAAGAATCCAAGACAGGATCCTTGCAGAGTTCTTTCTAAGAAGGAGACTTAGGCAATCAGGAAATGTCATCGGTCAACTGGATATTGAGGTGGACCCTAAGATTAGTTTCATAGGGGAAACCTTGGGAAGGAAGCCCAGTGGTAGAACCTGAGACCCTTGTCTCACCATCAACAACTGCGCAGAAGTCCAAACTCCATCTGAGACACCAGCTGGTGAAGGTGTTTCTCAGCCTCTCTCTGGCCAGAGCATGGAAGCTACACCAAGCAATGAAGGCCAAGCCTCAATCCACCCTAAGTCATAAAGGTCTGTTGGTGACAAAGGGAAAAGGATAATGACTCCTGAGGAAATTTAGGAGGAAGAGAGAGAGAGGAAAAGGAGGCTAAGGGGAGAAGGTTCTTCTGGGTCATCTAAATTCATGCAAGTTGCAATCAGGGCTGCCCCCAGACCAAATACTAAAGATGATGAGTTAAGGGCAGTCAGGATTACCTATTTACAGACCAGGAACTATGATGTTGATGAAATCATCTCCCTCCCCTTAGAAGAGTTGAATGAGCTTGCTAACATGGAAGTGTCAGAGAGATAAAGGAGAAAGAAGATGCAAGGTTACTTCTCCAATTCAAAGAGGAGAAGAGACAGAAAAGACTTTACAAGCATACTCCCACTCTCTCTCCAGTTCAATAAAGTCCTGCACAGGAAGATGTGGCTCCACAAAACCTCAGGTAGATAAAGAAGAGGATAGAATCAAAATGATAAACTACCTGAGTGCCACAGGCTTCTATCAGGCAAATGCACTTCTTCCCCTGTCCTATGACTTCATTGAGTTCGAGTACTTAAAGCAACTTGAGCTTGAGCTAGTCAAAGAAAGAAAAACAACCAAAAGGAAGCTAAGGGAAGAAGCTGCAAAGTCAAGAGCCATCATTCAAAAGAATGCAAAGAAGTCTGCTCATAGACAAAGAATGATGAGCTTCTTGAAGTCATATGGATTCTCCGGAAGGAGACTTGGTCCCATGTCTCTATCTACAATGGATGAGCATATAAGGGTGATCAAGCAGAAGATTAAAAGTGGTGAATTGATTGACTTGCACTCTCTTCCAAGTCAAGTTCCACCTGAAGTGGAGGTCAAGTTTGAACAACCAGAGACACCTGAACCAGAACCTCCAGCTGAGCCTCAGCAAACTTCATCTTCTGATCCAAGACAGGGTCAACTCCCTCTCCTTCTGAACCTGTGAGGGAGGAACACCCAACTGAGAAAGACATTGATGATCAACATGGTTCTGCAGACCAGTCTTCTCAGTTAAAGACATTAAAGAGGAAGAAGAAAATGGCTACTAAACCAAAGACTAAAAAGAAGAAGCCAAAGTCATCTACCTCTACACCCCAGGCTGAATTAGATCAACCTGAGGAAGTGCATGATGAGGCAACCCAATCAACTCCTATGCAAGTGGCTCCTCTAGCAACTGAGACACCTATCTTGTCCTGGACTTATTCTACCAATCCAAAAAGATGGCATGTTGTCAGAGATCAAGGTGTTGAGAATGTCTACTCCTGGCAAGACATAATCAACTTACCTCTGCATGATCTCTTTGAAATGAGAAGATACTATAAGAGTCTTGATGATCCTGACCACCAATGAAGAAAGGAATGGTCTTGATTGTACTGAAGACTGCCAACATCTGAAGATCTTCTAAGTGTTTTGGTAGCATCAGCCTAGGGGAGTTTGTAAGGATTCCTTAAGTCTGATGCAACCCAAAACATCCAAAGTGTCTCAGCAATATGCACTAAGTACTGAAGTGAAGAATGCTTCGGAAGTTTTACACAATACATTAGAAAACATTCTAAGTGTAAAAATCTTCCAAAGCCAAGACCAATATCTTCCGAAGCCAAACATGAAGTCTTCCGAAGCTTCAAGAGACAAAGTCTTCCGAAGCTTCACCCTATGAAGACAGATTTCTTCCGAAGACTTTTAGTACACATGCTTTATCTGATGTACTGTTCCATAAAGCACCTTTTCCGCTGCATCTCTGATAAGTCACCAACTTACAAGAGTTGGTGAAAAGGTCCATGCTTTTGGTAACTGTACATTGAGGTCTTAAGTCTGAAACTTTCCACTTTATGTACTTTATCCTTTTTGTAATGTATAAGATGTGAGCTATGGCATGTCATAGTCACAGGTCAAAAGGCAGATATGCCTTTTGATTCTACAATTGATTTTGTTAGTGTCTAGTCAATTGTATCCAGCTGGCTTTCATAGTATAGCCGGCTGTAGGTTGTAGTATAAGTATTTCAAGTTTCTTGTATCTTAATATACTTTGTAACACTTGTAAAAGAACTTGAGAAAGCAATATACTACATCCTTGAAAACCATATTCTCCTGTTCTGTCTCTTGCTTTACTTGTGTTCTTTGTATCACTTTTGGTTAACCCAGTTTACTGTTTAATTAGAGTTTAGATAATCTCCTCATTGTGTTGTTGTGTTGTAATTGTGTTCAAACCCTTAAACGATCCTGCACATTTAAACCATTATGAATATTGAAAGTTGTACCTATCTTGCATCCCTCTTGTTTCTGAACTCTGTGAGATAGGTTGGACAATTCCTTTTCTGATGTCCTATCTCACCACATTCAAAGCATGGATCGTTCTCCGTTACCTTAGGCTTCTTAAGCTTAGGCTTTGGAGGTTCCACTTTAACCTTCCCTTTCCCTTTGCCTTTGTTGTACCCCTTTCCTTTGGCAACATTTTCCTTGGGATTGAGGAATGGCCTTTTCTTATTGCCTCCCTCATTGATCCAGAGAACAGGTAGAACCTTTCTACGCATTCCTGCCTCGGTTCTTTTGAGTATTGCGTGAAGTTCACCAATGCTCTTGTCCCACCGTTCATATTGTAATTCATTATGATCGTTCAAACCTTTTAGTTAGGCCATTAAAGATCGAATCCGTGGCCAGCTCCTTCGAGACAGGACAGTTAAGCCTCTTGAGGCAATCAACACGGCTTTTCATGTTCAGAACATAACATGATACCGATTGGGTTTCTTCCATGCGACATGCATGAAGTGCTCGAACCGTTTCGAAGCACTCTACCCTAGCTTGTTGAAGAACATTACCTTCAATTGGGTAATCATGTCATATGCCCCATGATGCTCCAAGTCCTTTTGGAGTTCGAGAATCATAGTTCCCCATATGAGGCAGGAAACTTGCATGGAATCCTCAGTGTACTAAAGCCAATCGTTATAGGCCTCAACATCCTCGAGGTCGGGATGGTCAGGAATAGGATCGTCAAGGACATAGGCCTTTTTCTCTTGCTTGAGAACAATTCCCAAATCTCGAAACCAGTCCATAAAATTATTATGATCAAGACGATCCCTCTCTAAGATGGTTCTCAACAATAGGGTAAGGACAATCGGGGTGGTAGCATTATTGTTTGCGGCCATTTCTACAAAATTTACAAAGTTCATATTAGTATTTCTGAAGAATTACATTTTAATCATTAATACGCTTTCCATGTCTCATAGGCAATTAATAATTAGAATCTAGAATCCAACACTACATTTAAATGATGGTTAGGTGACCTTTATCCCATTAATTTAAATTTACAAAGTAGTCAATATTTGACAATTGCAACCTTTTGCAACTTCTAGCTTTATGGGATCAATTAAACATCTTATGTTTAGTTGGAATGTAAAATCCCATCAACACCCTTGTACGCCATGCTTCGGTGACCCTATGCACATGGTTTCCAATTCAAGTGATCCTACTTACACACACGTGTGAGTTTACACATACAAGTGGTTAGGTGACCTTTATCCCACAAATACATTAAGGTCACCTCAAACACACAAGTTTCCTAAAAGTGGTTAGGTGACCTTTATCCCACAAATAGTTCTCAAGTGATTCGAGTGTTGTGTAAAAGTATGGTGTTAAACTTATTTTAAAAGGGATTTGAGTTTTCATTAATTCTAGTTTTGAAAACTCTATGTACCTTGTATTTACATGATTTCAAATACATGGTACCCTATGGTTCTCTTTTTTAGGAAAAAACCCTTTTATTAAAATCATTAATCCTTTTAATAACCTTTTATTAATCACTTAATGATTAGGAACCATAAATTTTGAGCTTGTTTTGTTTGTTAACAAGTTTGTTATGCACATCTAAATATCAAACAACCATCATATGACAAACAACCAAACAAGCATAATGATACAATCACAAATGCATAACCATAGCCACTATGTTGACCACACTTGTTTGCCATCACAAGTGTTGTCATTTTGTCTTTCCTAAAGGTTAATCATAACACACAAGATAAGATCTCCAAAGACCCCCACTTGAAGTTACATCCAAATGCTTCAAGTCCTTCTCTTTGTGCCTTATCTTTGTGCTTCCAACTTGTGCATCTTCATTTACAAAATTTATATCCTAATACAAATTTTCTAATAAAAGAAAATACACCTAATCTATCTGTTACATCACCATTGAATGAATAAATAAATTACAACCATTTACAAGCACAAAAGAATAAAATTACAACCCATAATGAATGTAATCAACCAAAATGAAACATTCATCCAAAACCAAAACAACACATGGTCAAGGCTAGGTTATGCACCAATATGAACGATATTCATGAACCAAAACCAATCCCCGTTTAACCCATATATTTTCGGCCAACATAAACCAATAATTTAGCATTTTTGTCCAAACAAATAAATCAACCATTTGATATCTATCTTTGAAGGTTTAATCATAAACATGTAAGATATAACCTTGAAAGATTGGGGATTCATCATATCATCACATAACAGCCCCTATTAGGTTGTTATAGTCCCATAAAACCAATTTACTAGGACAAAAGAAGCTAGTCATTCACATATTCGGCTCAATGTTGGGTTTGTTGGACACATTTTCAAAGTTGTTTAACCATTTAAACATGAAAATGCAGCAGAATCAAAGCTTCATAATATGTTTTAGGAACTGAAATTTAAAGAATATTACTTAGTAACAACAAACCCAAGAACATAGGATCAAATATATGTGAATGAACTACCTATCAAGACTGAAAAACAACCAAAACAACATCCATGACGCTACCTTTCAGGAGCTACCAAAAACATGAGATTTGATGAAGATGATGATGTTCTTGAACGACCAAAACACCAAGGAATGGTGTCCACAAGCTTCCATACCCACAAGCATCAAGCAAGCGCCTTTATTGCTAGGATTTGAACACCAAGAACCAAAGAAGAAGCTTCTAAAAACCCCTTTTTCAGTCGTGAGTTTCTTTAAGTTTTAGAGAGTTTTTGTTCTTCCTGGCCTTTGCATGTGAGAGAGAGAAGGAGGTGGAGTGTTAGAGTAGTAAATGAATTGTAGTTTCAAGAAAACAAATGAACCAAGCCCTTTAAAAGGGGCAGCCGAAACCACCACCAAATTAGGGTTCCCCCCCTAATTTTATCTACATTTTATTTTTAACTAGACACTAGAATAAGTTATGTAATTAACCTTTTAATTATATAACTTATACACACTTTTAGTACTCGATGCTATTTCACCAATTTAAATAACATTACAAATAATACCCATGAACAAAATAACCTTATAAGTTGTTCTATCTCATATACAATTTATTTAGAAAGCCCGCTTTTCAAAATTCATGTAATTATTTAATTCAATGATCATATCAACAATTAAATATTAATTTGTGTTTGCTAAGCTTGTTATTGGGTATCACCCGACTTGGATCATAACTAACCACGTCAATGTTCTATGTGTCTTCGGCATAAAGAATCGAACAGCTATATGCTTTAATATCAACTTTAACCTTGTTAACACCAAAAGGTGACATATCTTTTATACTTATTGGTTAGTTATTGTCATTATAATCCGGCCCAAGAGTGGGTGGAATATAAGGACCATTAGTTATTCAAACCCATAAGTCAGAATCTGTAAAATTAACATGATTCCTCAACTTGATTTTCCAGGATTTAAGTCTTCTTTTGTTTCCAGCTTTGGAGGTTGGTACGATGATCCACCAAAGTTATTCATGATTAGTTAAGATCTAAGATTTTAAAAAAATGAAATGGTTCAATTAATATGAACATTTATGAATGTTGATCCATAACCAAGATCTGCTATACAATTGATTTGAATATAGATCCACGTTAATGAGGCAATGTAATGTTACTCGTTGAACGACAATTCACTGTTTTTAATAAATCACACAAAATGATTTGCTCAAAACCAATAGATCTAATCAGTAAGAAGACTGACAAATCTACTGAATCCAACAAACAATTAAACACAATTAACGCTCATAGATCAATCGATCTAAATCAATGAGCACTTGGCTCTTATATCACTTGTGGTTCCTAGGATCACAATCAGGAATTATCAGTGTTAAATGGACAACGCCAAGTTAACATTTTCGGAATCAATGTTAACGTTGTTTATTGTAATAAATAATTATCAACAATAATGATTAATAATTAAGATGAACACAATGAATAGAACGCAATTAATAATCAAACAAAGATATAGTTCAAATGTATTTCATTAATACTAATTAATGATTACAAATGAATAAACAATGAATTGATTTGATTGAATGTATTGATGATGTCACAGCTAATAGGGTTGTGTTTGTGTGATTTGATGTGATTTTTTGTTGGTTGTTCAAGCCGTCTGCACCTTCTTGATGTGAAACCTAGGATCCATATATATAGGCACGCGTGTTTCTGTTAATGAAACACCGAATCTCTGGGATTTGCACAGCTGTCGAGTTGACTTGTTAACTTGTTGACGTGTAACACTTGTGTTATTAAATACAAGTGTTTGGACTCCATAGGAATATGGTCTTCCATAGATGTTTGTTATTCCGTAGAAGTCCTCTTCTTCCGAAGGTACTTTGTTCTTCCGAAAGTATCTTCACTTCATCCTCAGAGCTGATTGTTCATCCATAGAAGATCTTGGGATGTATTTTACTTGTATAAACATATCTACCGAAGAACAAAATGTTTATCCGTAGATGTTTCTTATACTTCGTCAAATCCAGTAATTCACCAATTATAATGCTTTACCTGCAAACATACATCAATCAACATACATATATGGGTTAACCTATATATTTAATCCATATAAAATAATGAATTACAAGTATTCATTACAAATATTGATTAAAGTTCTAAGCCTATACAAAATCATCTAGACCTATAATTCCTAGATCTAACAAAAAGTATCCAAGTTTTCATGCATATTGGTTTTCTTCTAGAAAATCCATTTACGTCCAACTAGTTTGGATTTGAGAGGTGATACAACCAAGTCCCACACTTGGTTTTCGTACATGGATTGTATCTTAACATTCATGGCTTCAAGCCATTGTCATAATCCAAATTTGACACTGCATCACGATAAGTGGTTGGTTCATCGGAATCTACCACATAGCATCCATCCAAGAAAAATCCATATCTTTTGGGTGGAGTACTAGTTTTACCGGATCTGTGAACGTTTTATGTGTATTGATCAACTATTTGATCATCCCCAACATCCTCATGTTGAGTGCTAGTGTCAACCAAACGTGTATCAGTTTCTAGTTCTTGATCCTCCTCAAGATCCACTGTTCTACTCCTAGTTCCTTCGATATAGAATTTAGCTTCTAAGAACTTAGCCTTCTTGGCAACAAACTCCTTTTGTTCCAAAGGATCATAAAAATAATATCCCATAGAATCTCTAGGATATCCAATAAAGATACAGTTAGTGGAACGACTTTCTAACTTGTTTGAGGTGGGAGCCTTAACATAAGCATCAAATCCCATACCTTTAAATATGATAGTGATGGAACCTTTCCATGCCATATTTCAAAAGGTGTCCTTTCCACTTTCTTGGTTGGGGCCATATTCAAAATACGGGTTATAGAGAGCAAAGCGAAACCCCAATTTGATAGAGGCAATGAGCTTCTAGCCATCATAGATTGAACCATGTCCCATAGAGTTTGATTTCTCCTCTCGGACACACCATTGTGTTGTGGTGTTCGTGGTGGAGAGAGTTGTGAGGCAATCCTACAACTTCTAAGATCATCTCTAAAAGCATCACTTAGATATTCACCTCCTCTATCGGTGTGGAGAATTTTTATTGACTTGTTGAGTTGATTTTCTACTTTATTCTGGAAGATTTTGAACATTTCAAAAGCTTCATCTTTGTGTCTTAACAAGTACACATACCTGTATCGACTATAGTTTTCGGTAAAGGTAATGAAGTATCTTTCATTATACCTAGCAATTACCTTAAAAGGACTACATACATCTGAATGTATCATACGTAATAATTCTTTTGCACTTTTGGTTTTGCCACTAAAAGGTGCCTTAGTCATTTTGCCTTGTAAACAAGATTCACTTGCATCAAATGAATCATACTCACTTGCTTTTAAAAGACCATTCTTTTGAAGTGTTAGTATGCGCTTCTTGTTTATATGACCAAGATGGCAATGCCAAAGATAGGTGTTACTCAAATCCAATTTCAGGCTTTTGGTGGTGATTTGGTACAATGAGCTATCATATAATGTCTTTTCACGAACCAATTCACAAACATCATTAATAGGAATAGCTTTAATATAAAAATGTCATTTGAAGAAACATGAATTTCATTCTTAATAATGTCATAACATAACCATATTGTCTTAATTGGGAAACTGAAATAATGTTCCTAGTCAAACTAGGAGCATACAAAACATTGTTCAAAATTGCTTCGAAACCATTTGGAAGCTTCAAGATGTAGTCCCCTCGGCCTTCAACTTGAACCTTTGCTCCATTCCCTATGTACAGGCTTACATCCCCTTTCTTGAAGTCCTTACTTCTTTTGAACCCCTGCAACAAGTTGCAAATATAAGTTTCACATCCGGTATCCAATGCCCATGTGTTAGAGGATATTAAATTGAGATCAATATGAACCATGAAACTTGTACCTGAGGTTTGCCTGACGTCCCTCTTAGCTCGCAACTCCTTGAGATGGACAGGACAATTTCTTGCCCAATGTCCTATCTCCCGGCACTTAAAGTAGGGGTCATTCAAAGCAACTTTTGCTTTTTCTCCGCTGGTTTTGGTGGTGGCGCTCTTAGCACTCCCTTACCCTTTCTCCTAACGTACCCTTTACCCTTGGCAACAATTGCCTTGGGTGCGGGGTGAGGCCTCTTCTTCTTCGCACCTTCAATCATGGTGAGAACGGGTAAAACCCTTTTACCTATGGCAGCCTCAGTTGTTTTGAGAATAGAGTGAAGTTGACTTATGTTCTTGTCCCACCCGTTCATATTAAAATTCATAACAAAGTTGTCAAACCTCTTTGACAAAGAGTTGACGATCAAATCCATAGCCAACTCTTTCGAAATAGCACAATTCAGCCTTTCGAGGCGGTCAATGTGGCTATTCATCTTAAGTACATAAGATAAGACCGATTGGGTGTCATCCATACGACATGCATGGAATGCTCGAACCATTTTGAAGTGCTCTACCCTTGCTTGCTGTTGGAACGTTTCCTTCAACTGGGTAATCATGTCATATGCTCCGTGATGTTCAAACTCCTTTTGGAGATCCAGAGTCATACTTGCCAACACTAGGCAAGAAAGTTGGACGAGTCCTCAGTGTATTTCACCCAATTGTTATAGGCCTCCTCATCATCCTCATCAAGCTGACCGGGAATCGGATCGTCTAATATATATGACTGTTTCTTTTGCTTGAGAACAATTCTCAAGTTTCAAAACCAATCTATAAAGTTATTATGGTATAGACGCTCCTTTTGGAGAATGGTCCTTAGTGATAGTGAGTGAGCAAACGGGATATCATTATTTTCATTGTTGTTGGTGGCCATCTACAAAATTTAACAAAGTTCAATTTTAGTATTTTTGATATTATCATATTTTAATAATTAAAGCCCTTTTATGTGTCTTACACAATTTTAAAATTCTAGAATCCAATGATACATTAAATAGTGGTTAGGTGACCTTTATCCCATTATTTAAATTAACAAGGTAGTCAACATTTTGACAATTGCAACCCTTTGCATCTTCTAGAGGTATGGGATCGACTTAAAAACGTCATATGTATAGTCGGCATGTGTATCCCATCAACACCCTTTGTACACCACATTGTAGGTGATCCATTTAACATGGTTTACAAATCAAGTTACTCTACTTGCACACATATGTGGGTTTACCAACATAAGTGGTTAGGTGACCTTTATCCCACAAATATGGTATCCCCACCTCAAATCACAAGTTCGCTCAAAATGGTTAGGTGACCTTTATCCCATTAGGGGTTTCCAAGTGACTCAAGTGTTGTGTAAAAGGACGGTGTTAAACTTTTTTAAAAATAAATTTTAAGTATTCATAATTCTAGTTTTGAAAACTCTATGTACCTTTTTTGCATGCTTTCAAACACATGGTACCCTATGGTTCACTTTTTCATAAAACCCCTTTTATTAATATCATTAATTCTTTTAATAACATTTTATTAATCACTTAATGATAAGGAACCACAATTTTTTAGCTTGTTTTGTTTGTTAATTAATTTGTTGTGCATATCCATATATCAAACAACAACCATAAAATAAACATGAAACAAGCAAAATCATACAATTACAAGTGCATAACCATAGCCACTAAGTTGACTACACTTGTTTGCCATCACAAGTATTGTCATTTGGTCTTTCCTATGGGTTAACAATGACACATCAAAATGTGTCCATGAACTCCCACTTGAATCCATATCCAAATGCTTCAAGTGTCCATGTCTTTTGTGTCCTTCCTTTGTATCTTCCTTTGGTCTCCAACTTGTGCATCTTCTTTTACAAAAATCATATCCTAATACATTTTTTTCTAACAAAAGAAATACACCTAATCTATTTATTACATAACCAAATAATAAATAAATTACAAACCAAATATACAAACACAAAAGTATAATTACAACCCTTTTGAAAGAATAAAACCAAACATGACAAAACATTCAACCAAATCCAAAACACACTTGGTCAAGGCTATGTTATGCACTAAAACATGTATCCAAATACAATATCCAACAACAAAATGAATCCCTTTTTAACCCTTAAAATTTCAGCCAACATAAACTAAAATTTTAGGATTTTTGTCCAAACAAAACATTCAACCATTTGACATCAATCTTTCAAGGTTTATTATAAAGAATGTAAAATAAAACTTGAAAGTCAAGGGATTCAAACATGCAAACAAAATCAGCGCCTAATGGGTTGAATAAGTCCAACAAAACTAATTTTTCTTGGACTTTTAGAGCAAGTTTTCCACATAACCGGCTCTAGATGCCATTGTTGGGTTTGTTGCAAGTTTATCAAAATTGTATAACCATGTAAACAAAAACGCAGCGGATATATGAACATATATATTATGTTTAGATTCTGAAAATTAACCATTTTAATTTTCAAGATAACAATCCCAAGAACAAGGATCATGTATATGTGAAAAGAGATGCTATAAAACAAAAACAACCATAGGGTATTCTTAGAATACAACCTTTCAAGAACAAGAAGATGAGAAGGATGTAAGGTGAAAGAGATGATGTTCTTGAATGGAAGCCTCCAAAGAAGAAGACCGCAAGCTTGTATACCCACAAGCTCTTGCCAAACACCTAACTTATTAGGGAGTTAAACACCAAATCTCTTCTACTTCTAGCAAATCCAAAAGTCAGCCAAGAGAGACTTCAAAATCAGCCAAGAAATTCGAATATTTTAGCCAAGCGAATGAAAAGGAGAGAGCTTTTGCATGTGTGTGCGAGAGAGAGTGTGTGTTGGAAGGATTGCAAGAGTGTTTAAGTCTTGTATTAAAACAAGACAAAAAGGAATCCCAAGGACAACAAAGTGGCGGCCCAAATTAGTTTAAAATGGCTTCCCATCCATTTTAATTTTATAAAAGTTTACACTCTTTAATCTATAAGTTTATAAAATTAAAACCCATATATTTTATAACTTGAACACACTTTTATGTGTTATTATTTAACCCACTTAAATAATAAAACAAATAATTTCTTAAGAACAAGTTATCCATATAATGTTGTTCTATTTCAAAAGCATTGTTTTAGAAAACCATTTCTAAATTCGTGTAAATGTTTATTTGTTTGATCTTATCAAAAAATAAATATTTATTGGTGTTTGTTGAGCTTGTTATTGGATATGACCCGACTTGGATTATAACATACTAAACACATCAAAGCAAAAAATATGTGTTCAAATCAAAGATTTGATATCCAAATTGACTGAGGCTCAAGTCCAGCTTGTTACAGCTGAGGCTCATGCCAAGAAGCATGCTATCTCTGAGCAAAACTTCTAAGCCATTCTTGCACCACCCACTCACTCAAAATTTTGTTATCAAACAAAGGTGGTTGGGAACCAATGAAATTGCTCCACCACTTTTATGAGTCTATTAGACAACCAAGATATGGGACTGAAGAGCAAGAGGTTCCAACTACTGACCCACCTTCTCATCAGTCAAAGAGTGATGCAACTTTGAAGACCATCGCAGAGAAGAAGCAAGTAAACCAACCCTTTCTCACTGGTGATGATCAACCCCTAACCACCAAAACCACGAGAAAGAAGGCGAAGGCAACAAGAAAAATTTCTAAGAAAGGGTTGAGTCCAAGTTTAAAATTGACCCAAAGCAAAAAATATGTATTCATTTCAGCTGGAATTTAGGTGGTTGGAAACTCTGATCCAGAATGGTGCGTAATACCAGGACCACTGTCATACAAAAGGATCATAATTTAACGGGAAATATTTCTCATGAAAACATGAAAAACAAGAAACAAAAGTCCTAAAATTCCCAAATAATTATCATTCCATGCATAATATGTGGTTTGCAAACCACATGGCTAAAGATTGTTACTACAATCTTGCAAGAACACATTGCACAAATAATGTAAAGAAAGATGAAGTTAAGGAGGGTTTCACATTTGGAACTTACCATATGGTTCATGTGATGAAGAAGGAAAAGCTTGTTTCCAAAGCAAAGTTGCTTTGAGAAGAAACTCATTCTTCCGAAGGGAAATAGCTTCAGAATTTAAAGCTAAGAAAGTTCAAAAGAACAAGAAAGCTCCTTTGAAACCTTCCAAGAAGAAGGATGCTTCAAAGGAAAAGATGGTGAAGGCTTCTTTCAAAAAGAGAGAAGATTTGGAAGAATGTCATGCTACTCAAGCTTCAACAAGCTCATCTTCACTGATGAGCCAAGGTATGGAATGGAATATTAAAGAAGATATGGCAGCCCAAACCTCTTCTTCATCGACATCTATTAAAACCCTATGCATACATTTTGCTCCAATATAATCCTCATCATTAGAAAAGCCCAGGACCAATAAGGTTAGGTTTCCAATAACAACTAACTTTCTTCACCTTATGCGTAGGGACATCCATATGACAAGAATAACAATGTGTGGATTGTAGATAGTAGATGCTCATGACACATGACAGGAACAGATCTCTTATTCAAGATCTCTTCTTTAACAATTTCAACATTTTGATGTAGGTCCTGTTCAATTTGGAGGTGAGGCTGGAGAATACATTTCTGGCAGAGGACGCGTATCCAACAACAAGTTAAGAGTCGATAAAGAACACTTTGTCAAACAATTTTAACAAAATGTACTAAGTGTTTGTTAGTTTTGTGATCAAAAGCACCAAATGCTTTTCACAAAACATATGGGCATTATACTCAAACCAGGGATGACAATTTCTTAGAAATTGGTTCTTCTCGGATCTTCCAGGAAATGGGATATGTACAAGCTGGATATGAATAATGCTTCCCCACTGTGTGAAGTGTCATGCATTCTTTCCAAAGATAATGGTGATGAATCAACAATATGGCATAAATTTATGTATCATGTAAATTTAAAAAACATGAATAGATTGGTTAAAAATAAATTGGTACATGGTTTGCCTAAAATTGAATTTTTCTGCAAACATAAATGTGTTGTTGTTGGGTTTGTTACAAGTTTATCAGAGAATGTTTAACCATTTAAACAAAACGCAGTGTATATATTGACATACCAAACATGTTTAGATTCTGAAAATTAACCATTTTAATAACCAAGATTACAAACCCAAGAACGTGGATCAAATATATGTGAAATGAAATGCTATCAAACGAAATCATCCATAGGGTGTTCATAGAATCCTCTATTTCTATGAGCAACAAGATGTGAGATGGATTATAGATGAATGAAGATTGATGTTCTTGAATGGAAGCCTCCAAAGAAGAAGACCTCAATCAAGTATACCCACAAGCTCTTGCAAACACCCAACTTGTTAGGATGTTTATCACCAAAATCTTCTTCTAATGTCTTCTTCTTCTTAGATCCAAAAATTAGAGAGAGAAAACAAGAGAGAAGTCTAAAATTTGTGTGTGAGAGAGTGTGTGGTTGGAGTGGAGTGTGATTGTGTTATAGTCTTGTATTAGAACAAGAAAAAAGAATCCCAAGACATTACCAAAAAGGTGCAGCTAAAATTGAAGGGTTCCCACCCATTTTTATAAAATCTTTATACTCTTTAAACTCATAAGTTTATAAAACTAAACTCCTTTTAAATTTATATCTTCAACACATTTTTATTTGATATTATTTGACCTACTTAAATAATAATACAAACAATTTCTCATGAACAAATTATCCATATAATTTGTTCTATTTCAAATGCAATAATTTAGAAAACCCATTTTCTAAATTGGTGTCAGTATTATTTGTTTGATCATATCAACAAATAAATATTTGTTGGTGTTTGTTTAGCTTGTTATTGGGTATGACCCGACATGTATCATAACGTACTAACCACATCAATCTTGTATGTGTCTTGAGCATATAAGATCCAACAATCTCCCATTTCCACAAGATTCATAGAAGATTGATGCAAGCAGTAAATACTGCCTAACAACGGTTACTATCCTTAATATGTATGACTATGATCCACTCAATAACATCATCTCCTTCAAGTACCTTACTCGAAATGTTTTAGGTGAATCAATCATTTATCCTTTTTCACAAATGCCAAGTTAAATCCCTGAGACACAAAATGATCATTCACTATTGATTTAACATTAGCAGGCCTTAGACATCTTACTCTCTGTTAAGATCAGTGATCTAGGTTTGATTGATTAGAGAGTATTGCAGCGGAAATCAAACAATGAATTAGACAATTCACAACAACACAATTGATATTCAATATAAAAGTAAACGGTTATAGAGAGAGAGAATTCTGCGAAACATATTTCATTCAATATGCGCTTTCGTGGTAACAGAATGTCACACGTACAATTAGGTCAACATTTCTTATATACGAGATGTGACGTCTGCTGATGTCACTTGATAGTGACATCTAACAGAATTATTCAAACTACTGATAGTTAACACAACTACTGAAGATGGCAAACAGCTGACATCTTCTTCCAAAAATACTAAGTGTTAACTATCACTACAACTACTGAAACTATGACTGAAGAACATGCTCTTCAGTCGTTTTACAAGTACTGAAATAGAAAAGAAAACTACTGAAAGGAAACCATCACAACAACTGAAGAATGCTTCTTCAGCTATTGTAACAAACTCTGAAGGCATCAGTACTTGTACTTGAACTTCAGCTGTTGTCA
Source organism: Flaveria trinervia (assembly GCA_025506515.1). Lineage (NCBI taxonomy): Eukaryota > Viridiplantae > Streptophyta > Magnoliopsida > Asterales > Asteraceae > Flaveria > Flaveria trinervia. The sequence goes on along the minus strand of CM046442.1, from coordinate 100,475,415 downwards.
TCAACTGATGTCTTCAGCTGTTGTCTTCAGTCTTTGTACTTCAGCTGTTGATCTGCAGTACTTTAGTCTTCAGCTGTTGATCATCAGACTTTGGTCTTCAGCTGTTGAAGTCTTCAGTACTTTAGTCTTCAGCTTTTCAAGTCTTCAGTACTTTAGTCTTCAGCTGTTGATCTTCAGACTTTGGTCTTCAGCTGTTGAAGTCTTCAGTACTTTGTTCTTCAGCTGTTGCTTGCTGATCAAGTCTTCAGCAGTTGTTGTAATGTCTGTGGGACTTAGAGGTTTTTCTGATTAGGCTCATTGGTTCTTTTGGTCCAACAAACTCCCCCTGAACCAATGCAGCCAAAACCTATAAACTTATTGAAGATGTCCCACTTATTATGGCAGAAAGATTGGTCTTTTTGTCTTCTAGATCAGCTCAGAAGTGACCCATGTAAGCAGAGGCCTGGGAAGAAGTCTCAATGATCTGTTTGGCAAAGGATGAATGGGAACTCTATCTTGGGGAACTGGACACAGAGTTGTTACCCCATCCATGAGATCTACTTCCTAACAATGAGTCTGTATGACTCCCTTGTATAGGCCTCAAGGAAGGTTATTTGTTCCTCCATGGTAAGCTCTTAAGCTCCTCCTTCAAAAAGTGATTCTGGCCCATAATACTGAGATAGGTATTTGACCTGTTTCCCATTTTTGAGTTCCATAATTGTTATTACTCTATAAGCAAATTCATCTGGGTGATTACCTTCTAAGAACAACTGGGGCTCATTCTTTCTAACTTCCTCAAGCCTCTTATATACTAACCCCTTTTTCACCATTTTATTCTCCAGCATCTTTTGTGGGGTCAAATTAGCTTTATAGCCTTTCTTGAAGTCATCTAGGATTTCCCAGGATGATACTACAAGGACTAGTGAGATCACTTCATCTACAATCTTCTTCACTTGACCAATGTATCTCTGTGGAATGTTTTTCTTTTGAATCCTATGAGACACCCTGGGATCAGGCCAAATCGTCACTCTCTCCTTTTGATATTGAAATGTATGTTTAAGAGTGTATAATCTGAGAGCATGCTTCTTCATGTTGATGATTGAAGATGTGGCAGCATATGCTTTGTCAACTCTTCTCAACAGTTCCTCATCATGTTGTTTGTGAAGCTCTTCTTTTTCTAACTTCATTTTCACAGTTTGTCTTTGAGACTCAGGAGTAACTGTTGGAAGGTGACTTGTGGCCTTAGGCAACTGTATAACAGCTGAGAGTGGCAACCTATCTTCATCTTCATCATTATCTTCTTCATCTTCTTCTAGCCTCAGTACCCTTCTCTTCCTCTTCTGGGGTACATCATCGGCTATTGGTTTTGAGGGTAAGGGAATTGGTTTGGTGGGTTGTGGTTGTGGTGGTTTTTGGGATAAAGGGATTGTTTTAGTGGGTTTTGGTGTGGAATTTTGACAGGCTGTTCTAGCATTTTGGATGTGAGTTCGGCTTTAGATTGCTTGACTAGTTCAGTCCTGCTCCCAGCACCAGCTTCATTTAAGGCTTCAATAACCAATCCTTTGGTATATACTTCAGACGAACAGATCTTGGTGGTTATTGCCAAGATGCTGTCCCTGGACATTTGATCCCAAGAAGAAGTCTTAGGAGCTAAGCAAACATTCACCATATGAAAAATAAGACGTTCTGCATCATGGAAATGCTTCTTCAGGATTGTAGAGGCGCTAAGGTTACCCTGGTATCCATGGTGGGCAAAGGATAGATCAGTGGTGCCCTTTGGATACCCAGGGGGAAAGTGGCATCATCCAGTTGTAGGGTTTGGCAAAGGATTGCCGGAGTGATGACCACCTGTCGGTTGTTGACGAACGACTGGAGAGAGTCGGTGTTATTCTCCCCAGTGATGAGGGTGACGTTCGTCCAGAACTGATGAAGGGATTCGGCATGAATGGTAGGATTTAGAAGGAAAGCCGTTTTGTAGGGAGAATGGACCATTAGATCAATGGCATTATCGAACTTTGTCCAGAATGGTGATTTGGTAAGGTAGGCAACACAGTTGTGTCGTGGTTTAAGCTTCATGGTCGCCATTAATGTGACAGATTATGTGGAGGTTTTGAACGTTAGGTTTAGAGATAATGAAGCTCGGTAAGATTAGGTATTTATAGGGTCAGGATTAGAAAACAACTAAAAGGTCAGAGGTTGAAACAACTGAAGTCTTGGTTTTAGGCATCAGCAGTTATAAAACTACTGAAAACCATGGTTTTGGCTTCAGATATTTGAAAACAACTGAAGACTTGGTTATAGTCATCAGTAGTTGTGAAACTACTGAAACCTTGGTTTTGTCTTCAGGTGTTGTAAACAACTGATAACTTGGTTTTAGTCATCAGTAGTTGTAGAACTACTAAAGAAATGGTTTTGTCATCAGTTGTTTACAACAACTAAGGACTTGGTGTTAGTCATCAGTAGTTCTAAAACTACTGAGGACATGGTTTTGTCATCAGCTATTTAGGGTGAAACAACAGTTGTAGAAACAACTGAAGAGAAAGTTCTCGTCATTAGTTTTCGTCATTCTTAGCTTTTCAGCTGTTTCATACTATCCTCAACACTTACTCATCAGTCTTTTTTGCTGTTTTCAGTTGTTTCATAGGACATCAATACTTGATCTGTTTTTACTGATATCATCAGTTGTTTTAACAGAATCAGTACAATATGTGATATGATTACTAATGATCATCAGTACTTAGTTACTGAGATCATCAGTAGTTATCACTTATTCTAGCTACAGCATACCAAGCCTTAGGAGCTAAGCAAACATTCACCTTAGGAGCTGAAGCACTATCCATTAATAATGGAGTCTTAGTCTCTGTAATGCCATAATCCAAAAGTTGGTTCTGAAGCCATAGTACCTGAGAAGTACAACTTGCAGCTGCAATGTACTCAGCTTCAGCAGTGGATGTAGCAACAAATGTTTGTTTCTTACTCTACCAAGAAATCAAACAGTTGCCTAGGAATTGACGTCCACCAGAAGTTGACTTTCTGGTTAACTTACACCCTGCATAGTCATTGTCTGAAAAAGCAACTAATTTGCAAGAGTGTCCAGTGGAATACCATAAACCTAGAGATTGTGTACCTTGTAAATATCTAAAGATTCTCTTGACTGCAATCAAATGAGACTCTTTAGGAGCAGCCTGAAATCTAGCACAAACACAAGGTGCAAACATGATATCTGGTCTAGAAGCTGTTAAGTACATCAAGGACCCAATCATACATCTATAAAGTGTTTCATCAACAGCTTTACCTTTCTGATCTGCATCCAGTTGTGTGGTGTTGCACATGGGAGTAGAACAGGGCTTACAATTTTGTAAATCAAACTTATTCAAAAGATCTTTTGTATATTTTGACTGATGAATAAATATTCCTTCAGCCTTTTGTTTGATTTGCAAGCCTAGAAAGAATTGTAATTCTCCCATTGCACTCATTTCAAACCTTTGTTTCATTAAACATGTAAAATCATCACACAACTGGGGATTAGAGGATGCAAAAATAATATCATCAACATAAATTTGAACAAGTAGCTTATGCTGATCCACCTTCTTAATAAACAAAGTTTTATCTATCGAGCCTCTAGTGAAATTATTTTTAAGAAGAAAATTGGAAAGTGTTTCATACCAGGCTCTAGGAGCTTGCTTCAACCCATAAAGAGCCTTATCAAGTTTATACACCCAATCAGGATGTTTATTATCCTCAAAACCTGGTGGTTGACACACATAAACCTCTTATTTTATTTTACCATATAAAAATGCACTTTTGACATCCATTTGAAAAACTTTAAGATTGTGGAATGCAGCATAGGCTAAGAACAATCTAATTGCCTCTAGTCTGGCTACAGGGGCAAAGGTTTCATCATAATCAATACCTTTTTCTTGTGAAAACCCTTGTACAACCAGTCTAGCCTTGTTCTTAACAATAAGCCCATTTTCATCAGTTTTATTCCTAAACACCCATTTAGTGCCTATTGCACACTTACCTGGGGGTAGAGAAACCACTTCCCACACTTGCTGTTTCTTGAATTGAAGTAGCTCAAGCTGCATGGCTTCAACCCATCCATTGTCTCTCAAAGCAACATGATAGTTCTTTGGCTCTAGCTGACTGATGAAGAGAGCATAGAAACAGAAGTTAGACAATTGACTTCTTGTTGAAACTCCAGCATTGATATCACCAATGATTTGAGACATTGGGCGATTCTTCAGCTCTTGATAAACAATGAGATCTGTGCAGCAGATGGTGATGCAGACTCTTGAAACCAAGAATTAGATGGTAATTCAAAAGATGTAGAGGAATCAGATATCTCATCAGCATTTGTTGTGGATGGAACTGCTGAAGCTACAGTAACATCAAGTTTAGCAGACTCAGTCAGTTGATCACTAAACTTGAATAGGTGAGTATTGATATTATCATCATCATCAATACCACCAGGTGGAAGACATGCTGCAGAAGATGATTTATCCACATGATCTGCAGTAGCTGAAGGTTGATAAGGAACATATTGCAGTATGTCCAGATCAAATAACTCCACAGGACTTTGTGGAATCTTGTCCTTTGGAGATTCATTAAACTTAACATGTAGAGTTTCTTCAACCATCTTTGTTCTGCAGTTGAAGACTCTGTATGCTTTGCAAGTAGATGAATAACCAACAAAGTATCCTGCATCCACCTTAGGATCAAATTTGTGGAGTTGATCCTTTGTGTTGAGAATGAAACAGGGACACCCAAAGGCTTTGAAAAATGAAATTAGAGGAGCCAAGTGATGTTGAACTTCATATGGAGTCTTCATCAACCTCTAATTTACTAAGGCTCTATTCTGCACATAGCAAGCTATATTAATCGCTTCAGCCCAAAAGGTCAGTGGCAAACCAGAGTCAGCCAACATAGACCCTGCAGCTTCAATTAGGGTCATGTTCTTTCTCTCCACTACTCCATTTTGTTCTAGAGTTCTTAGGATGCTAAACTGCCTTTTGATTCCCTTTGAAAGATAAAAATCATCAAGTGTATGGTTTCTGAATTCAGTTCCATTGTCACTCCTTATACACTTGACTGATAGGGAATACTACTTCTCAACATACAACACAAAGTTTATAATCTTCTGAGCAACTTCATCCTTTGAATGCAGAAAGAAAGTCCATACAAATCTGGTGTAATCATCCACAATTACCAGACAGTATTTCTTCTTTGCCATGCTCATCACTCTCACAAGACCAAATAGATCCATGTGCAGTAACTTCAAGCAGCCAGTGGACTTAGGTTCTTCAATAGGAGGGAATGAGACTTTGTGTTGTTTTCCTTTTAAACAAGTAGTGCAAGTTTCATCACAGTGGAACTCCTTTATTGGTAAACCTCTCACTAAACTATTGTGGATCAGCTAATTCATGTTTTTGATATTAACATGACCCAGCCTTCTGTGCCACAGTTTAGATTCCTGAGGAGAGGCTTTGGAAAATAGGCAAGGATGGCCTTTGAAAGCTATTTTCTTGGAAAGATCTAAGGCATACACTTTTCCTGTCCTGTTGGCCCTCAGGAGAGTGTAATCATCCAACACCTTATCAATCATATTCAGAACCTTGGATGACAGAATCTTGTAGTTCTGACTGGTGAAAAGAGCAACATGACCTTTATCACACATTTGACTGACACTCAAGAGATTGTATTTGAGATTTTCCACATGATTAACATCATCAAACTTTATTTCCCCATTGGAGACAAAGCCTTTTCCAATGATGTAACCCTTAGCATCATTGCCAAAAGAAACAAACCCCTTCTTTCCTTGAGAGTAGTCATGAAGAAGAGAGCTGTTCCCTGTCATATGCATAGATCCTCCACTGTCTACATACCAGATGCTACTTTGGCATGCTAAAGAACCCTGCAATCATAAACAATTAGTTAGTTTTTGAGACCCAAACCTTTTTGGTTTTGGGTCTATTCACATCAACAGATGGTAAACTAACAGATTTGCTATGAATAACAGCCTGAGGGGATGGAGATGGTGAAGAAGAAGAATCCTTTACCATGGATTTTCTTCTCTGTGGTTTCAGCACAGGAGCATCTAATTGGTTGACTCTCCCCAATAGATGTTGAACCATCATAACAAGTTGTGTCTCATTATGTGATAAAGCCTCAGCTCATCAGACACATTAGTGCTTGAGATTGATGGATTCGTGTGTTGTACCATCTCCCTTTGAGCAACCTCAGCTGTTGCCTGATTAACCCCTTGCTTTATAGATTTCTTTTTGGATTTAGGGGTCATAGGTTTTGATGTTGCTCGTACAAATTTGGTTTCAAACTCAATTTTCATTTTATCCATTTGCTTTTTAATGTTCTCATTATGTTTGAGTTTGGAGCCCTTTTTATACGAGCAATCATCAGTAAGATGATTGAATAAGCCACATATTTCACATGGCTTTTTCTTCATCTTAATTTGATCATCTGCTGAAGAAGATGAAACTACGAAGACTTATTCTTCAGCAGTTTGCTATCAGTACTAGCAGTTTTCTTCCCTTTAGTACATGCTTTCTTGATATCTTCTTTAGTAGTTTTCCCACCCTTTCTACTTGCAGTAGTTTGGGTTTGTTCTCCAGGTGTTATGACATGCTCTTTAGTACTTTCAGTACTTTGTGAAATACCACGTGGAGTGATCAACTTTTTTATCATGTGAGTGTCAGCATTTGAACCATCAACACCAGCTGATAGGTTCTAAGAGGAATTAATGTTGACTTCAACCACTGATGGTGTTGTATGAGATAGTAGATCACATGATGAAAAGGATTGGTTATTGCTTTCTCCATCAGATTTTACCTCTGCTCTGGGAGTAAAATCTATAGGAGTAGCAGTGTGATTATAACCAATGCCAAACTTCACATTAGAAGCAGACTGCTTACTAAGAAGCATTTCAAAACCCTTGCAATAATGTACCCATCGATCACACTCTACCTGGGTAGTTGAAAGTGTTTCTTTGAGGTCTCTATACTTCTCTAGAAGTACCTCTTCCCTAGCCTTATCATCAGTGATTTGACATTTGAGTTTGTAAATCTCATCATTCTTATCATTAAGCACAGACTCAAATTCAGCATTTCTTTTGGATATTATTTGTTCTAGCTCAATGTTCTTGTTAATTAAAGCTACATTTGCTTCTCTAATAGATGCAAATGCAGCTATGCATGTTTCAGAACATAGCTTGGCTTTGGCCTCAGAGGATACCTGTGATACCTGTGGTGTGGAGGCATTAGAGGATGAAGTATCAGCAGACTCCAGAGCCAAGAGCAAGGTTTCCAAAAGGACTGTCACCACCATGTTGAGCAGCACCAGAGAACAGCTGTTCATGACGAGACATATCATATGGTAGACTGCTCCAGTCAACAACTCCTGGGGTGAAAAAGTTGTGTTGTTGAGGTTGAGATTGTTGATGAGATTGGGAAGGTTGTGGTTCAGGTAATGCTTGTGATTTTTGTGCCATAGTAGCTTGAACCGGATTTGGCTGAGACATGTAATAGTAGGGATAAGGATATGACATTGGACCCTGAGGGACAAAGTATGCAGGAGATATAGGGTGTGAATGATGACCAGAACTCGCAGGATGTTGCCATCTATTTTGTGGACTAGTGCTTGGAAAAGTCACAAAGGGTGCAGAGGAGTTAGATCCAGTTGATCTACACTCTCTTGCAAAGTGTCCAAGCCTTTGGCATTTGTGACACCTCAACTTACTCTTGTCAAAACCAACTTTGGTTTTGCCAGAGAGTCCAGGAAATTTCCTGCCAGTTCTCTTGTAGAACTTTTGAGATCTGATATTAACTAAGGCCATTTGGCTTAGAATATCCATCTCTTCTAAATCATCATCATCAATACCCTTCAGATCATCCATGATGAAGCATAAATTGTCACTATTACAGTTTGATTGACTATCAACACCAACAAATGCATGATCAGAACTGTTTGAAGAGAAATCTATATGCTCATCATAATAGCTTTCAGATGCAGCATATTCTGACTCATGACCAACCAAGGCAGTGTTCCCTGGTACAAAGTCATCAGTGAGCTTTCCTGATGATGCCAGTTTCCTTTTCTGCTCTATCTCTCTCACAAATGTAAGCAGTTTCCCATGAAGTTGGGTGAGAGATAGGCTATCCAGATTTGCACTGGAGCGTAGGATAATAGTGTATGTGTCCCATCTCTCAGGCAGTGATCTGAGGAATCTGTTATTCATCTGGGTATTGGTGTATTCCTGCTTGACCATTTTCAGCTCAGAGATCGAACAAGAAAAACGCTCTAACTGTTGAGTCAGTGTCTCACCCTTTCTATGAGAGAATGTCTTATATTGTTGGGCAAGGATTTCTCTGTTGTTTGCTAAAACCTCATCTGTTCCACCAAATTGTTCCTTTAGTGCATTCCAGAGGTCATGAGCAGTTTCATGATGCATAAGCCCTAAATAGATTTCATTAGGCAAAGCCATGGCCAGAATACCATGCGCTTTAGCATCAATCTCAAACAGTTTCCGATCCTCATCTGAGTATTGTTCCTTCTTCTTCGGAACCATTTGGTTGGTTTCCGGATTGTTCACCATAGGCTTGTGTGGACCATGTACCATAGATGTCCAACAACCTGAACTGTTAACAGACAGGTGATGAAGCATCCTTCGTTGCCATATGTAATACTCAGTCCTAATCAACATCGAAGGCTTGGTTGAGGAACCGATATTGTGAGGGTCATTAGAAGGAGTAGTCATTCTCAGATTCAACCAATTCAATTAAGCTTTAGCAGATTTAGAACAAAAACACAACAAACCAAATTGAACCAAGAGAAAGCTCAAAGTGAATAAACGAAAGCAACAGAAATTCAATAATCTATAACAAATTCTTGCAAATATTGTAATTCAATCAAACATAGATATCGAATAGCAGTTTCAATGATCAATTGTTAGATCGATCAATGATTAACCTGCTCTGATACAAATTGTTAGAATCACTGATCTAGGTTTGATTGATTAGAGAGTATTGCAGCGGAAATCAAACAATGAATTAGACAATTCATAAGAACACAATTGATATTCAATATAAAAGTAAACGGTTATACAGAGAGAGAATTCTGCGAAAGATATTCATTCAATATGCGCTTTTGTGGTAACAGAATGTCACACGTACAATTAGGTCAACATCTCTTATATAGAAGATGTGACGTCTGCTGATGTCACTTGATAGTGACATCTAACAGAATTATTGAAACTATTGATAGTTAACACAACTACTGAAGATGGCAAACAGCTAACATCTTCTTCCAAAAATACTAAGTGTTAACTATCACTACAACTACTGAAAAGAAACTACACAAACTACGACTGAAGAACATGCTCTTCAGTCGTTTTACAAGTACTGAAATAGAAAAGAAAACTACTGAAAGGAAACCATCACAACAACTGAAGAATGCTTCTTTAGCTGTTGTAACAAACTCTGAAGGCATCAGTACTTGTACTTGAACTTCAGTTGTTGTCATAAACTGATGTCTTCAGCTGTTGTCTTCAGTCTTTGTACTTCAGCTGTTGATCTTCAGTACTTTAGTCTTCAGCTGTTGATCTTCAGACTTTGGTCTTCAGCTGCTGATGTCTTCAGTACTTTAGTCTTAAGCTTTTCAAATCTTCAGTACTTTAGTCTTCAGCTGTTGATCTTCAGACTTTGGTCTTCAGTTGTTGAAGTCTTCAGTACTTTGTTCTTCAGTTGTTGCTCTTCAGACTTTGTCAAACAGCTGATCAAGTCTTCAGCAGTTGTTGTGATGTTTGTGGGACTTAGAGGTTTTTCTGATTAGGCTCAGTGGTTCTTTTGGTCCAACACTCTCAACGAATAAGAGGGACAAATTCTAACTTGACTACGCACGTCTCTCACAATCACCTCATATTATACCTCAATTTAGTCTTATGTACTGAAATGTTTAAGAACGGCAAATAACTAAGTCAAAGTGTAATATTTGGTGAATATGAAGGCCCAATATGTATCTCAGGTCAAAGGATACCATATGATATTCGCCTTTTCTCAAATTTACTTATGATCAATCAAGAAGATTCCATATAGTAATATTTGAGATGCGGGCGTCTCCAATATTTGTATCCTACAAATATCTATGAACCTTGGCAGCAACCGTTTGCTCTATACTCATCCATATGAAAATCCACCAATCCAAGTTCATAATAGTCTTAGCCTCATACTTGTTATCACAAGTATGAACGACTATGGACATTCTGAGTAAAATGAATTACTCATGGATTAAACATGCAAAATAGGAACATTTGTTGAAACATTATAACCAAGTAATTAATTAAAGTAATAAAGGGTTCCAATATCCAAATACAAAATTAATGATCAAATTTAGTCACTAGAATATCGAAATCACATGGCACAAGTATGACGTTCATGCTTTGCCTTTTCAAGGAGCTTCATGAGTGGATCCACAATGTTTTAATCAGTGTGAACTTTGCGAATACATATCTTTCCCTTTTCAACTTCATCCCTTATATAGTTAAATCTTCAATCAAGGTGCCTAGTCTTTTAATGTGCACATGGTTCCTTGATTTGAACAATCGAACCCTCATTATCACCAAGAATTTCTAGGGGGTCCTGAATGGAAGGGACCACCCCTAGATCGGCAATGAATTTCTTCAACCATGTAGTTTCTTGAGCTGCTAATGAAGTAGCAATGTATTTTAATACTATTGTTGATAATGCCACCACATCTTGCTTATAGCTCCTCCAAGAGACTGCTCATCTATTTAAGATGAAAATGTATCCCGATTATGATCGTGAATCATCCCAGTCAGTTTGGAAACTCGCATCCGTCTAACCTTTTACCACGAGTTCATCCTCACTAGATCCATAGATTAGTAACATATATTTAGTCTTCCTTAGGTACTTAAGTATGTTCTTAACAGCCATCTAATGACTCTTTCCAAAATTTTGCTGGTATCGACTTGTCATGCTGAAAGCGCATGACATGTCCGGCCTAGTGCATATCATTGAATACATGATAGATCCTATAGCAGACGTATACGGGATTCCATTCATCTTATCTTGCTCAACCTTTGAGCTTGGACATTGAGTCGTACTCAATATCATTCGTCTTTGAATAGGTGCAATACCTTTCTTAGAATTTTCCATCTTGAACCTTTTCAAGATCTTATCAATGCATGTACTTTAATTTAAACCTATCAACCACCTTGATCTATCCTTATAGATCTTTATTCCTAAAATTATAGGTGGTTTCACCAAGCTCCTTAATGCAAAACAGCTTCCAAGCTAGGTTTTTACACCTTCCAAGGTTGGAATGTCATTTCCAAATAGTAGGATGTCATTGACATACAATACTAGGAAAGTGATGATGCTCCCACTAGCCTTTTTATACACACATGTTTGATCAACTTTTTGATGAACCCAATTTTGATTACATCTTCATCAAAATGGTGATTCCAACGTCTTGATGCTCGCCTCAATCCATTGATTGATTTCTTTAGCTTGCATACTTTGTAAGGATGTTCTAGATCAAAAAAAACCATATAGACATCTTCCTCAAGATATCCATTCAGAGATGTGGTTTTAACATCTATTTGCCAAATATCATAATCATAATGAGCAGCTATGGCAAATAATATCCTTATAGACTTAGCATTGCAACTGGTGAGAGGTCTTATCATAATCAACTCCTTGAGTTTGAGTGAAACCTTTTGCTACAAGTGTAGCTTTATAAATATCCAACTTTCCATGTATATTAGTTTTCTTCTTGAAAACCCACTTACTTCCAACTACCTTTGAGATAAGAGGTGGTACAACCAAGTCCCACACTTGGTTGTTATACATGGATTGCATCTTAACATTCTTGGGTTCAAGCCATTTGTCACAATCCAAATTGGACATTGCATCTGGGTATGTGGTTAGTTCATTGGAATCTACCACATAGCATTAATCCATTAAAAATCCATATCTTTCACAATAGTGGATCAGACTCACTATCGACCTATAATGGGTTCACTTATGTATCTAACAATGAGTAAGGCTGACATTATGATTGGTGTTTGTGTGTGTGTCAGATATCAAGTAGATCCCAAGGAATCTTATGTGAATGTTGTCAAAAGCATATTCAGATACCCCAAGGGAAAGCCTGCTCTTGGATTTTGGTATCCAAAAGAAGGATATTTCAGTCTCTATGCCTGCACGGACAATCATTATTGGGGATACATTTTCAGTAGGAAGTCCACTTCTGGTGGTTGTTAATTTCTTGGTCCTAGACTGGTCTACTGTCAATGCAAGAAGCAGACAAATGTATTTGTTTCAATAGCAGAATCTAAGTACATTGCACCATCAGCTTGTTGCTCTCAAGTACTCTAGATTCAAAACTAGATGCTTGATTATGGTTTAACTTCTTGCATACTCCAATTAATATTGACAACACATAAGCTATTTTTATTACAAATAATCTAGTTTAGCACTAAAAAACAAAACACACCGAAATTAGATATCACTTTTTGAGAGACTATCCTGAAAAGGGGTTAATCAAATTAATTCAAGTTCCCACTGAAAATCAATTGGCTAATTTATTCACCAAGGCATTTGAACCTAGTGGTTTGAATTCATAGTTCCATCAATTGGCATGCTTAACCTTGAATAAAATCAAACAAAACATCAAAAACAATTTAAAATTTTAGAAAATCACAAAAAGACATCAATTTTGATGAAGAAAAAGATCTATCTATTCCGTGGGAAATGATATAATTACAGTCATTATATATATGTTGTGATGAATTAGAGTCTTATTCAATGGTGAAACACTTATCTCAGAGTACTGGTATGTATTGACTTATCTAAGTGCATGTGTGTAGTAACCCAAACACACCAGGTAATGATACTTTATGAATCTCTTTCATCTACATCAAGTTTCATCTTTGTTATGCTAAGCAAAGACCTGAAGAAACATGCACATAGTGCAGATGTATTGATCCAAAAGATCCATAATAAGGAACACATCCAAATTGGATAAATCTACAAAAAGTAATACATTCCTTTTATAAAGATTAAATATAAAGGCTCATGTAACCTAAACACCTAAAGTCTCTCCTGCATGTATGCACAAGTGTACTGAAGTAGAACGCTACTAAAGTTTCACACCAGCAGTAGAAATATTCTAAGTGTGAAATCTTCTGAAGCCAAGACCAATATCTTCCAAAGCCAAAGTGAAGTCTTTCGAAGCTTCAAAGATAAAGTCTTCCGAAGCATACACTTGAAGACAGATTTCTTCCAAAGACTTTTGAACACATGCTTTATCTGATATACCTTTCCATAAAGTCGGACCCCTTTCCGCTTCAACTCTATAAAGTCACCAACTTTCATAAGTTGGTAAAAAGGTCCATGCTTTTGGTAACTATACATTAAGGTCTTGAGTCTATAACTTTCTAGTTTATGTACTTTATCATTTTTTGTAATATATTAGGATGTGAGCTATGGCATGTCATTGTCACTAGTCAAAAGGCAATATGCCTTTTGACTCCACATTCAATTTTGTTTGTTGTCTAGTCAATTGTATCCAGCTAGCCTTCAAAGTATGGCCGGCTGTACGATGTAGTATATGTATCTCAAGTACTTGTAACTTTCTAGTATGCTTTGTAACATTTGTAAGAACTTGAGAAAACAATATACTGCAATCTTGAAAACCAACTCCTTTTGTGTTTTGCTATATTGTTCTATCTCATACTCACTTGTGTTCTTAGTATCATTAAAAAGGTTAACCGGTTCCTGTTAAGTGCTCTAAGAAAGATTAACATGTGGTCTTTATTTGTCTTTTGATATTTTGTAATAGTATACGGACTATTTCTTTAATTTGTTAGTTCCTTCACTTTGTGTTTTTAGTTTAAATAGCTTAGATTTGCAGGTAGATAGTAACGAATACACAATATATTCGAATATGCTTTTCATATTTGTAATTGTCTTAGCTTGATATGAATGAAAGCTTGAATTTTATTGATATCTTGTTTTGATTTGATTACTTTGTGTGAATTTCATTGAATTGTGTTACAAATCATCACATATATATTCATTTGATCCTATCAAATGGTATCAGAACTATTGGTAAGCTGTTAGTGATTGATTTTCGATTTAAGTTCATCGAACTTGAAAACCTAAAATCTCACTGAATGTGTGATTGAGATACAATTCAAGTGAAAATTTGTGAATTTCAGTTGTGTTTCATCATCAGAAACATGATTTGAATCATAATTAGCAGATCTATTCATCAAATTCAAGCCAATTTGTTGAATTTGTTGTTCGAAAATGACTTGAAGTTTCGAACTGAAATTTAAAAATTGAGTGATTTGTTGTTGAAATTGAGGAAATTGATATTAAGAAGAATGTTTATCGACATAAAACTTGCTTAATATTCATCAACATTTGAAGACTTTAGATGATTTGAGTCTGTTATATTCATATGAACATGATGAATGTGACGCATTAGGGTTGAAGTTTGCTGAAAAATTGTCTAAGTGTTAGGCGTTTGACTACTGTTTAGTAACAACAACAATGTGTAGACGTTTTCAGTTCAGACGTTTGATCACTGCTCGAGTGTCTAGACGTATCATTGTTGAGAAGTTTTTGAACTGTTTAGACATTTGATAACTGTGTAGGCGCATCAACACTGTGTAGACGCATCAACACTGTGTATACGCATTACAACTGTTCAGACGTTTTACAACTGTTCAGACGCATCAATTTTAGACGTTTTTGGAAAAATTTTCTAAGGCATTCCCTTAGACGTTTATCAACTTAGACGCATCAACTGTTGAGACGTTTGAATTATGTTCAGACGTTTTAACCTTGATACTTAGAATTTTTTTAAAAGAAAATTCTTTCAAAAACTTTTTCAAATTTTTTTTAAAAAAAATTCAAAATATAAGAATGGTAAAATCAGAAGATTCTAAAAACAGAGTTCCAAAACTTAAAATAGAGCTGATTTCAAAAATTGGTCTCTTAGACTAAAACAACATTTTAATTTCATTGACACTGATCTCTGGAAATCTATAGAAAAAGGACCATACATTCCTATAATAACTGATGGACGACACAGAGGATTTGTGTATACTAAAGATTCTCCAGAACCTTATCCAGAAGATGATCTTCAAGGAGATGATCTGAAAAGAGTTAAGAATGATATTAAAGCCCATTCATTGATGTGTAAAGGACTACCTTTGGAAGTTCTTACAAGGCTTGATGCATATCAAACTGGATATACACTATATAAAGCATTGAAGATCATTTGTGAACGAGGTAAAGAGATTCAAAATTTAAAGAAACAAAAGCTTAAAAGACAATTAGAATTATTTCAACATTTGTGTGGAGAGACAATAAATCAAATGATGAATAGATTTGTTCAACTCATAACTGAGATGTCAACAGCTGGTATCAAACCTGATCTTGAAGATTTAAATCTCAGACTACTCAATGCTTTACCATCTTCATGGAAACAAACTGTAACACTACTAAAGCATACTGAGAAGTTTCCAATGGATCTAGATCTTCTTATTGCAAAAATAGAATCAATGGAGATTGATGAAAGCTCAAGGAACAATGATAGAGTAGCATCAATGTCTCAATATCAGTTTGTTGCTTCACTTGCAACCACCATAGAAAATGCATTCATGGCAAAGAGTGAGAAAAGTCCTGAAGAAGAAGGAGACTTGTTTGTAGGAGCAGGATTTTTCACTGACTCATCATTTACCAGTGCACCTGCATATACAACTTAGTCTCATTCTCAATCTCCTCCTAAACCACAATCACAATCATCAAATATTCAGACAGAGACTTCTTCATCATCTAACTCTGCTAAATCTAGCAAAGTTAAAGATGTGATTAACATCCTATTAGAGGATGAAGAGTCCAAAACTGCATTTACTGCTTTATGGCCAGCTTTCAAGCATATCAAGGTAGCCATTTAACTCAACTAGATTTTGTTTTACAGGATTTATTTGAGATGGATCCTGAAGATGTTGAAGAGATGGACCTGAATTGGCAGATGGTGATGATTGCTTACAGGACTCAAAAACATTCTTATCTCAACAAGAAATACAAGCCTAGTGCAAACAAGACTGTTGGATTTGACAAGTCAAAAGATAAATGTTTCAACTGCAACAGTTATGGACACTTTACAAGAGAATGCAAAGCTCCAAGGAATAATGGAGGAAGTGCTCATTCAAGCACAAATAATCAAAGGTTTCAACAAGCTCAAAAGACTTTTCAAAAGCCTTATCAAAGTCTTCCTATGCCAGAGCTTAAAGATGAAACCAAATCATCTCATGAAACAAAGAAAGCACTAGTAGTCAACATAAAAGATGGATATGATTGGAGTGCATATGCAGATCAATTTACAAATGACTTAACATCAAGTTTGTCTCTTATTGCAGAAATTCAAGAGGAAGATTGGTCAGAAAACAATGACCCAAAAGTGGAAAGTGATGAAGAGGAAGATAACTATGATTGGAGTGACAAGTCTGACCTTAAAGAGGATACAGAGGAAGTAGCTCTAATGGTTTAGTCTGATCAACCAAAGGTTAAATCTTCTACTTCATCATCTCAAACCACAGTTCCAAAATTTCCTGAAATACCATGAGAAGTAAGAGAAAAGCTTTGCACCAAATCATGCTTTGAACATGTTGAACACTACAGAAACTATTCATTCAAAATCTGTGAAAAGCTAAAACAAGAGGAATCTATGCATAATCAACTTAAATCTGATCATAAAACTACAGATCAAAAGATTATCTCTCTTCAAAATTCATGGAACAAAACAATCAAAGATTTAGAAATTGTTACAAAACAACTAGAAGAGATGACCAAGAATCTTGAAGAAGAAAAAATAGCACATGCTGCTACTCAAGTTGATCTAGCAAAAGTAAAGAGTTCAAAAATTATAGTAGAATAACTTATCAGTAAAAGGAAAGATAAACAAAAAGCAGGATGAGGTTTCACTCATAAACCTATGCATGAATCTATCACAAACACACTACCAGAGAATTTCAATACTCATGATCATTCACCTAAAAATAAAGCAAAGCTTAAAGCCTTTCAGATCAAAACCAAGAATGCAGAAGAAGAAAAAGAAAATGTCCAAGTGTTTGTTGAAAAAGATCAAGAAAAAATCAAAAATGGACATCCAATCAAGATAAAATCATATGAACCAAAACAACAAAAACAAAATATCTCTTCTGATCAAATTCATAATGTAATAGAAGAAGTCAGAATTCAAAACAAGGATAAATAATAGATAGGAACATGAGAAGATTCAAACACAATCAATATGAAACAATTTCAATCAGAAAAGGAATCTTCTTCTCATGATGTTCAATCTAAAAATAAAGCAAGCTCTTCTAAATCAAAGAATCAAAGAAGAAGAAAGAAATCTGCAAAAGCAACATCTGAACAAAACAAAAGTTCATAAAATTTGATTAAAGCAACAAATCAAACTTCAAAACTAAAACCAATTAAATTTGTGTCAGCAGGTATGTTAAATATGAATTCTCTTCCAAATAATAAAGCAAATATTATGAACAAATCAAACTCTGATCTGAAATCTAGTTTAGATTCAAAGACTTCCGCTGTAGCAAAAAGGTTTGTTTCTAATACATTCAAGAAGGAAGATCATGTTAAACAAAGGAACAATAATCTGACACAAAATCAAACTGTGAAAAATGAAAGACAACAGTTTAACTATATGACACCAAAATCAAACATTATGTCATTGTCAAAAGTTAACAAAAAGTTGTTTTTAACTCCCCAAAAGTACTGTGAAATTTGTGATATGAAAAATCACAATACTGCTGAGTGCTTTTTCAATAAGTACTGTCACATATGTGACACGTGGATTCATTCGACAGCAGATTGTTACTATAACAAATATTGTACTTATTATGATGAAAAGACTCACAACACTGGAGATTGTTACTTTAGAAATAGATCTCTCACTAGAAACTTTGCAAAATCAAACATAAGCAAAGGATTTGCTAATCCATAGTATTTGAGAAATCAAACTAATGGATTTCAAAGAGACATTAATCAACCTAATGTAGGTTTGAGATCTTTTCTTAAGAACAACTATATGAGCTCAAAACATAATATGCAAGAACACTTTATACCAAGATGTGTAAGGATGACTAATAAAAATGTTAGACATCAATACATTTCAAAAGATGATCAATCGAATGGTATGATTGTTCAAAAAAATAAATCAAACAATTTTCAGAATAAAATTGGTAAATTCATCAAAAATAAACCTGATATGAATAATCTCCATTATAAACAATTTACAATTATGATAAATTTGGAAAGCCCAAGACCATTTCGGCTTGGGTAGATATTTCAACTTAACTTTCTTGTAGTGCAGGTACGCCCAAAAAGACCAATCAATACATGGTATGTGGATAGTGGGTGTAGTCGGCACATGACAGGCAATATTGCGGTGTTACAAGATTTTAAGTCAAAAGATGGAACTCACGTCGCCTTTGGTGGTGATGCCGGAGGAAAAATAACTGGAGAAGGAATAGTATCCAATGGGATAATAAGCTTTGATAAAGTCAACTTTTGTTCACAGTTGAACTTTAATCTTTTAAGCGTATCTCAAATATGTGACAAATCTTATTCTGTTTTGTTTTATAATTCATTCTGTTATGTTTTGAAACTAGGTTTCAAGATAAGCAAAGATTGGGTGATTGTTACAGCTGAGAGAGACAGAGATGTATACAAATTAGATATGTCTCAAGTTGATCCTTCAACTGAAACAACATGCCTAATTGCAAAGGCATCAAATGATGAAAGCCAGCTTTGGCATAGACATCTCGGTCATTTAAATTTCAAGAACATGAACAAGCTTGTAGCAGGAAATCATGTCATTGGACTTCCATCCAAGAAGTTTGCAACAAATGATCACTGCTCAGCATGTTTGAAGGGAAAGCAACACAGAGCGTCTTATAAGTCCAAGCCTATAAACTCAACATCCAAACCTCTCCAGATGTTACATGTGGACCTTTTTGGACCAACAAACGTTAAGAGTATTGGACGAAAATCATATTGTTTAGTTATCATTGATGACTTTACAAGATTTTCATGGGTTTTCTTTCTTTATGCCAAATCTGAAACAGCTGAATTATTAAAAGGATTTATCATTAAAGTTGAAAATCAATTAGACAACAAAGTGAAAATAATAAGAAGTGATAATGGAACAGAATTCAAAAATGCTAACATTTAAATGTTTTGTGCACAGAAACGGATAGCTCATCAGTTCAGTGCTCCCAGAACTCCTCAACAAAATGGAGTTGCTGAAAGGAAGAATAGAACACCGATTGAAGCCGCTTGTTCTATGTTAGCTGATGCAAAAATACCTATCACTTTTTGGGATGAAGCAATATCAACTGCATGTTTCGTTCAGAATCGAATCTTAATTGTCAAAGATAAACTGAAAACTGCATATGAGTTAATGTTTGGCAGAAAACCGAACATAATTTTTTTAAAATCATTTGGTTGTCCTGTTATGATTCTTAATTCAAGTGATCAATTAGGAAAATTTGATGCAAAATCTGATAATGGATATTTCGTTGGATATTCATCAGTTTCAAAAGCCTATCGAGTCTACAACTCTAGGACGAATGTAATCCTTGAAACATTCAACATTAAATTTATGGAAAATTCTTTTCCATCAGTTTCAAATGGTCCTGCATGGTTATTTGATCTAGATTCATTATCAAACTCTTTTCAATTCAATTTGTTTGATCAATCAAATTGTCTTAATTCTACAGATAAGAAGAACTCAAAAGGAGATCTTGTTGGGATTCAACATGTTTATCAAAGTTCATATCATCTTCTTTTGTATGAAAAACGCAGCGGAATATAGTTTTAAAACATGTTAATATGTTGATTATTAAACCCATTTTAATAAGCAAACCCCAAAGCCATGGATCAATATACGAAATACATACAAAGGAATAAACATAGGATGTAAAGAAAACAACCTTTGGAGCTGTTCAAAGACGAGTTTCAAGAAGAGAAAGAAGATGAAATCGTGGCTGAAACTTCAAAATAGAAGTCCTCAAGAGGTGATACCCCAAGCTTGTACAAACACCTTTGATTGCTAGGCTTCTTGACACAAATTTTCAGCAACAAAACCCTCTTTTGTGAGCTGAAATTTCTGCTCTAACTTTTCTTCAAACCGTGAGAGAAAGAGAGAGAGATTTGGGAGGAGTAGAAGTCCTTTGCATGTAGGAGAGATGTGTGTTCTTTTGATTGTATCAAAAACAATTAATCTAGTGTGTTATTAAGACAAATGTGAGACCCCCAAGGCAAGTGGGCGGCCGAAAATCCATTTGAAATTGATTCCCACACTTTGTTTTGTAACACAATTAAAATACACACTAAATCCTTATGTTTATAAATTTAAAACATGTTTAAACTTTATAAACTTAGTACTTTTATTTTGTTATTATTTAGTAAGACTAAATAATGAAAAACAAAAGGTACCAAATGAACAATTATCCATATAATGATGTTCATCTACAAAGGCAATGATTTAGAAAACCCATTTTCTAAATTGGTGTCATAATTTATTGGTGTTTCTTTAGCTTGTTATTGGGTATGACCCGACTTGGATAATATCACACTAGCCACATCAACTTAATATGCATCTTGGGCAGATCAAGTCATTTCAATCTCCCACTTGCACAAGATTCATAGAAGGTTGATGCAAGTAGCAAATAACGCCTAGCAACGGTTTGCTGCCCCTAATGTATATGATTAAGTGCCATTCAATAACATCATCCTCTTCAAGTGCCTTACTTGAAATGTTTTACGTGAATTAATCATCTATCCTTTTGTTTCAGATGTCATGTTAAATCCAGGAGACACAGAATGTCATTCTCCGATGATTTAACTTTAACAGGCCTTAAACATCTAACTCTCAACGAATAAGAGGAACAAATTCCTTCTTGATTACATACGTCTCTCATAATCAACTCATATCATACCTGAACTCATCCTTATGTACTGCCAATTTTTCAGAACAGCAAAGAACTAAATCAAAGTACAATACTTGATGAATGTCAAGACCCAATATGTATCTCAGGTCAGAGGATGCAATGATATTCGCCTTTACTCAATATCTCTTATGACTAATCACAAGGATTCTATGTTGAAATAATTGAGAGCGGGTCGGTCCAATATCTATATCCCATAAATATCAATGAACCTTGGTAGCAACCTCTTGCTTTATATTCACACCTTATGAATATCATCTAATCCAAGTTCATTACAGTCTTACATTCATAGTTGTTCCCACAAGTATGATCGACTGCGGATGTTTTGAATAACTTATTTATTCATGGATTTAAACATGCTAAAACAGTAGAACAAATGAAAATTATAACCATATAATTAAGACAAATAACATAAGTTCCAACATACAAATATAAAATACAAAGTCAAATCCAATCACTAGAATATTGAAGTCCCATGGCACAAATATGACCTTCATGCTTTGCCTTTTCAAGGAGCTTTGTGAGTGGATCCGCAATGTTTTTATGAGTGTGGACTTTGCGAATACATATCTTTCCCTTTTCAACTTCATCTCTTATGTAGTTGAATCTCCGTTCAATGTGCCGAGTCTTTTGATGAGCACGAGGTTCCTTGATTTGAGAAATCGCACCCTCGTTGTAACAAAAGATCTCTAAGGGATCCTGAATGGAAGGGACCACCCCTAGTTCGGATATGAATTTCTTCAGCCATGCGGCTTCCTGTGCTGCCATTGAAGTGGTGATGTATTCTGACTCTGTAGTGGACAACGCTACGACTTCTTGTTTTGAGCTTTTCCAAGAAACAGCTCCCCCATTCAGAATAAAAATGTACCCCGATTGAGATCGTGAATCATCTCGATCGGTTTGGAAACTCGCATCTGTGTAACCTTTTACAACGAGTTCCTCTTCACCAGACCCGTAGATCAAAAACATATCCTTAGTCCTCCTTAGGTACTTCAGAATGTTCTTGACAGCCATCCAATGACCATCACCTGGATTTTGTTGGTATCTACTTGTCATGCTTAAAGCGCATGACACGTCCGGTCTAGTGCATATCATTGCATACATGATGGATCCTATAGCAGATGCATATGGGATGGTCTTCATTCTATTTTGCTCCTCTTTTGAGCTAGGACATTGAGTCGTACTCAATATTGTCCCTCTTTGAATAGGTACAGTACCTTTCTTAGAGTTTTCCATCTTGAACCTTTTCAAGATTTTGTCAACGTATGCACTTTGATTCAAACCAATTAGCCGCCTTGATCTATCCCTATAGATTTTTATTCCCAGAATATAAGCGGCTTCACCAAGATCCTTGATGGAAAAACAACTTCCAAGCCAGGTTTTTACACCTTCCATGGTTGGAATGTCATTTCCAAATAGTAGTATGTCATCAACATACAATACTAGGAAGGTTATTGTGCTCCCACTAGCCTTCTTATACACGCAAGCCTCATCAGCGTTTTTGATGAAGCCAAATTTCTTTACCTCCTTTTTAAAACGGTGATTCCAGCTTCTCGATGCTTGTTTCAATCCATAGATTGAATTCTTTAACTTGCATACTTTGTTAGGATCTTTTGGATCGACAAAACCTTCAGGCTGAACCATATAGACATCTTCCTCAAGATATCCATTTAGGAAAGCGGTTTTGACATCCATTTGCCAAATCTCATAATCATAATGAGCAGCTATGGCAAACAATATCCTTATAGACTTTAGCATTGCAACAGGTGAGAATGTTTCATCATAATCAACCCCTTGAGTTTGAGTGAAACCCTTTGCTACAAGTCTAGCTTTGTAAGTATCCAAGTTTCCATGCATATCGGTTTTCTTCTTGAAAACCCACTTACTTCCAACTACTTTGGAATTTAGAGGTGGTACGACAAGTTCCCAAACTTGATTGTCATACATGGATTGCATCTCAACGTTCATGGCCTCTAGCCATTTGTCACAATCCAAATTGGACAGTGCATCATGATATGTGGTTGGTTCATCTGAATCTACCACGTAGCATCCATCCATGAAAAATCCATATCTTTCAGGTGGATTACAAGTTTTACCACTTCTGCGAACATTTTGTGTGTATTGATCAAACGCTTGATCATCCTCAACATTTTCATGTTGAGTGCTAGTTTCAACCAAACGTGCATCGGGTTGTGTTACTTGATCCTCCTCAAGATCCACTGTTCTACTACTAGTTCCTTCCATAAGGAACTTTGTTTCTAAGAACTCACCCTTTCTGGCAACAAACACCTTTTGTTCCAGTGGATCATAGAAAAATATCCCATAGAATCTCTAGGATATCCAATAAAAATACACTTGGTGGATCGGACTTCCAATTTGTTTGGGGTGGGAGTCTTAACATAAGCCTCACAACCCCAGACCCTTAAGTATGATAGGGATGGAACTCTTCCATTCCATATCTCAAAAGGTGTCTTTTCCACCTTTTTGGTTGGGGCCATATTCAGAATACGGGCCGCGGAGAGTAAAGCGAAACCCCAAAATGATAGAGGCAATGTGCTTCTAGCCATCATAGATCGAACCATATCCAATAAGGTTCGATTTCTCCTCTCAGACACACCATTATGTTGTGGTGTCCCAGGTGGAGTGAGTTGTGAGATGATCCCACAACTCCTAAGATGATCTTGAAAAACATCACTTAAGTATTCACCACCTCTATCGGTGCGGAGAACTTTAATTGACTTGTTGAGTTGATTTTCAACTTCATTTTTGAAGATTTTGAACATTTCAAAAGCTTCATCTTTATGCCTTAATAAGTACACATACCCATAGTGACTATAATCGTCAGTAAAGGTAATGAAGTATCTTCACCATTCCTAGTCATCGGCTTAAAGGGACCACATACATCCGAATGTATGATTCTTAATAAATCTTTTGCCCTTTCATTAGTCCCACTAAAGGGTGCCTTAGTCATTTTTCCTAGTAAACAAGATTCACATACATCAAATGAATCACATTTATTTGTTTTTAAAAGACCATTCTTTTGAAGTGTTTGTATACGTTTCTTGTTTATATGACCAAGATGACAATGCCAAAGGTAGGTATCATTCAAATCTAATTTGAGCCTTTTGGTGGTTGCTTGGTATATTGAGCTATCATATGTTGTGTTCTCATGAACCAATTCTTAAATACCATTATTAGGTATGGCCTTAAAATAAAACATATGATTTAAAGAAACATGAAATGGTTATTTAGAAATAAGACTGATGATCATGGTGTTGTAATAAGGAATAAACCGAGACTTGTTGCACAAGGATACACACAGGAAGAAGGTATAGATTATGATGAAGTGTTTTCACCAGTTGCAAGACTTGAATCAATTGAGTTTTCCTGGCTTATGCTTCATTCATGAAATTCAAGGTGTATCAAATGGATGTAAAGGGTGCATTTCTATATGGTCCAATCACTGATGATGTGTTTGTGAAGCAACCTTCAGGCTTAAGGATGCACAATTTCCACATCGAGTATATAAACTGAGTAAAGCTTTATATGGACTTCATCAAGCCCCTAGAATTTGGTATGAGACGTTATCACAACACTTAATCCAACATGGATACACACGAGGGAAAATTGATCCAACTTTATTCATAAAGAAGGATAATAATGATCTTTTATGTGTACAAGTGTATGTTGATGATATCATATTTGGTTCTACATGTCCAAAATTGTGCAATGCATTTGAAGAAATAATGAAATCTCAATTTCAAATGAGTTCTATGGGAGAGATTAATTTCTTTCTGGACCTCAAGTCAAGAAAACTACAGATGGAATCTTTATCAATCAAGAAAAGTTTGTTGACAAGCTCTTAAAGAAATTTAAGTTGCAAGACTGTGAGTCCATACGAACCCCAGCTGATGTTAACACCAAGATTGAACCTGATCCAAAAGGAAAATCTATTGACCAAACGTTATAAAGATTAATGATTGGATCTTTTATGTATCTTACTGCATCTAGACCAGACATTATGTATGTTGTTTGTGTATGTGCCAGGTATCAATGAGACCCGAAAGAATCGCACTTAATTGCTGTAAAAAGAATATTCAGGTATCTCAAAGGTAAACCAACCTTAGGGCTTGGTATCTTACGAGGGAAATTTTGAATTATATGGATATACTGATAGTGATTATGGTGGATGTTGTCAAGATAGAAAATCTACTTCGAGTGGGTGTCAATTTCTTGGTCCCAGATTAGTCTCATGGCAATGCAAGAAACAAAAAAAAGTCTCTGTTTCAACTGCAGAAGCTGAGTACATTGCTGCCTCAGCAGGATGTTCTCAAATCCTTTGGTTGCAAAATCAATTACTAGATTATGGATTCAACTTTCTTAAAACACCAATCTATATTGGTAATACATCTGCTATGTTCATAACAGCTAATCCTGTTCAACACTCAAAAACAAAACATATTGATATTCGATATCATTTTCTTAGAGATAACTCTGAAAAAAGATTAATCATATTCATTCAAATTGCAATAGAAAATCTTGGCGGATGAAAAGTAAATCATCTCATTGGTGTGAAACGGATTTTTTGTTATCTAAAGGGTACTCCAACACTCGGGTTGTGGTATCCTCATGACCATGGTTTTGAGCTTACAACGTATACTGACTCAGATTATGGCGGTTGCAAGATGAATTACAAGTCAACATCAGTTGGATGTCAGTTCTTTGGTAGACAGTTACTCACCTGGCAATGTAAGAAGCAAACCTCCGTTACTCTGTCAACACGTGAAGCTGAATACGTTGCTGCTGCAAGTTGCCGTTCGCAAATCATTTAGATTCAACAGTAAATGCACGACTACGGTTTGCAAATTTCTAACACTCCTATTTTTGTTGAAAAATCTGCTGCTATTGCTGTCATTAAAAATCCAGTCCAACATCTTAAAACTAAAGACATCGGTATTAAATATCACTTTATACGTGACTATTTTGAAATGCAATTAATCGATGTGGGTAAAATTAATACGGATTTTCAATGCGCCGACCTCTACACAAAAGCATTTGATAAAACGAGGCTTTGAATCTTTTAGAGGCTAATGGCGTGAAAAATAAAAGTGATGTGATTCTAGAGGAAGAAAGTGCGTAATCCGACATGTCTTCTTTTATTTTCTTTCATTTTATTTTATTTTCCTGTCTATTAAAATCCCAAAACACAAAAATATTTTTGGGTTTAGAATTTTAGGGGGAGAATAGGTTAGTTTAGTATTAAATTAGTTGCATTATTTAACTAAGAAAATGAGGGTGGAGGGCAACCTAGCTAATAGAAATGAGATCAAATTTGTGATTCTGATTCAACGCTTATGGAAAATGATAGTACACAGGGAACAAATTGTTTCAGACTTCAAAAGAATTTAAATGATTAAGATGCAAAATTCAAAGTATACGCCTGAGAAGTCTAAGTAAAATAAAAGGAAAAATGATAGTAAAACTAGTATGGTACTGAGGTAACACAGAGAAAGTAGACCTAGAGGTTGCTAGACCATTATATGATATGTGGGTAGATTCAACACAATAGATGAGGAGACCTCATTGATGATTTAAATTCAAACTAAGTTGTTCAACTTGCTGTGGGTTCCCATCTTATCCCTTGTTAACACAATCAACGCATTTCCAGTAAGGGGTGACGAATAAATAAACACCACAAATGTGTGTGGATGACTGTAAAAAGAGCAAAGCACGAAAAAATGTTAGGCGCAATCAAGCTAATGACAAATATTGTTGGTGCGTTATGTGCAAAAACAAAAATAAATGCTCTAACAAGAAGATATGTTAAATAAATGCTCTAACAAGAAGATATGTTATGTGCCTCTCTGCTATGCGGTGGCACTGACCTGAGGATAAACATAACCTAAATATTCTAGAATTCATTGTTGTTTGCGCCTCTCTGCTGTGCGGTGGCACTAACCTGAGGCTTGGCATCTCTTTGAAAACTCTTAGAATAGTTTCTTCTTGTCAAATACCCGTAGACAGCTCAAAAATCTCCTGAGGAATGTTGATTACCATATAAGTGTGGGATCCACAAATGCTTGTTGAAATAATCAAACCTAACGTATTACCAATTTGTGTCAAAAATCTGTGTATGGATTTAAGAGGACAAGTATACTCACAATCATCGTGGCTACAACTCTTGACAGTCAAAATCAATGTGTGCATCTTATAGCTCTAGTATGATTTCCTAAACTTGCTGTTGACTCTCGGTCAAAACAAGAATCGAGCATCGAAATATTTTGTTAAAGTGTCCCAAATGATTTTGATAAACCTGTATGATTCCATAAAGAATCTCTCCAGAAATAATCAAATTAACTTGAAGCTATGCTGTCCAAGAAAATGAATCGGTTAGACGCTCTTCTAAAGATTTCAATCCATCTCCAATCAAAAATACAAAAATATATCTTGTTTTTTTAATTTTAAGTTGTTTATTTAATTCTTAGTCATTTGTTAGGTAATTGTAACACCCAGTTATTTTTTTGAAGTCAAAGAAAGAAAGAATAAAGTGAAGAAAAAGAAAGAAAAGATATTTTACCCAAGTTGAGGGGTAAAAAGTGTCAAAATGACAAAAGGTTTGAAAAAGTGGGTGTAAAAGGTAATGGCCATCCATCACTCTTTATACACCCACACAATTCCTGGATTTTAAAGAGAGAGAGAGTAGCAGAGCAGAAGTTTCGGTTCTTGAAGAACAGGAAGAAGAAGTTCGAATTCAAGGTAACAATTTGTAGTTTTTGAGTGTTCTTCACTGGTTTTATCCTCGGGTGTATGCTTCTGTATGTTTGTGTGTGTTCGGGTTTGCGTTTTTGGTGGGTTTTAGGTGTTGAACCTGCAGCAAACGACGGGTTTTGAAGGAAGTCATACCCAAGAGGCTGCAAAGGTGAGTTCTAGGACCCTTCTTTTACTGTGTTTAATTGTTTTGGGGTTGGAAATGCATGAATGTACATTTTTATAAAACTGGGTTTTATACCCGTATGTATGTATGTGTGTATGTTGCTGGTATGGTTTGATTTTGGACTGTGTTCATGATTTGATGATGTTATGGTTGTGCTTCTAAGGCTTTGAATGCATGATTTAAGCTTAGAACATGATAGATGGTGTTTGAGGACTGAATCTAATGAATAGTGTGGCCTAGGCTGCTCATGCGCCCAAACAGTAGTTCATACGCCTAAGTTTAGAAAAAAAACTGCTTAAGTGTTGACACATGCGGATGGAAAGTCAATGCGGATGGAAAGTCAATGCGGATTGAAAGTCAATGCAGATGAGAAAGTCAATACGGATGAGAAGTTAAAGAAAAGTAAATCATCATGACGATTTACAGATTAAAAAGTAAATCATCATGACGATTTACAGTTGAAACAGAGACTTTTTTTGTTTTTTAATGAGAAGTTAAAGAAATCTTGGGTACATCAGATACTTATGCCTTACTCATCTTTCCAGATTAAAAATGAATCCATTCATTAATTACTTAGCCATATTAAATATTCTGTTTGTGAATAAGGCTATAATTGGAGATGCAATGTCAACAGGGAATGAATCCCAACCCGCACTTCTTTTTGACATGCAATGTTGAAATATATAGCATAAAAGCTTCCAATGCTTAAATACACGAGCTCTGAAAAATTGTTTCTTAGGGAAATGATCAGGATGACCCATCTGTAGAAAAACTTCTCTACACTCATTAAATGTATATTCAGATAAATCTTCAGGATCATAATCTCCTAGTCTTAAAGCTTGTCTAATTGCTTCTTCAGAAACTTCAAGCATTCTTTCTGAAGTGATAAAGGCTCGTAAGACTTTATTTCCTTGATATCATGGCAATGCAAGAAACAAAAAAAAGTCTCTGTTTCAACTGCAGAAGCTGAGTACATTGCTGCCTCAGTAGGATGTTCTCAAATCCTTTGGTTGCAAAATCAATTACTAGATTATGGATTCAACTTTCTTAAAACACCAATCTATATTGATAATACATGTGCTATGTTCATAACAGCTAATCCTGTTTAACACTCAAAAACAAAACATATCGATATTCGATATCATTTTCTTAGAGATAACTCTGAAAAAGGATTAATCATATTGATTCAAATTGCAACAGAAAAACAATTGGCAGATCTATTTACTAAAGCCTTCCTACCAGGACGGTTTGAGTACTTAGTAGAATCAATTGGTCTTATAAATCATATGTGATCTCCCTAAATCAAAGATCATAATAAGTGATACTCTCATTGTGAATTGCCTGTTTATATTTTTGTGTGTGTGTGATTTTATGTTTTTCATAGAAAAATCGAATACAAAAATATATATCAAAAATACAAAAATATTTTTTTGGAAAGGATTATGTTTTGCAATATGTGAGAAATGATGGTACATTAGTGAGATCAGTTGCATACTTCACTCATTCATAAGTCTAGACATGATCTGATATGATGTGTAGCTAATATCTGACTATTATGCTGAAAAGTAAATTCTTGTGATCAAACTAAACATACATGCTTGTGTGTATTCGTCTGAGTACTTTTGAGTTGCTTTAGCTTATGAGAATGAATGTTTGTTAAGATACATCTCTCACACCTGTTGAAACTATGTGAAATCATGAGATCTGTTACAAAGCATCATTTCACTTCTCTGTTATGAGTAATCATAGACCTGAAGTACTGAGATATCCTTTGTTGTAAGTCATTACAGACCTGGATTCTCTTTTTGATGCAAAGAGATGCCAATGTGCACAACCTATTCAAATGAATAGTCAGAGCTGATCAAATGGTTATCCATGATCATACTCTATTAACTAAGTAACATGACTCTGGTGATATCTATGTTTCAGGTAATAAGTTGAGCATGTGTTCTTTCTTACATTTCATGAGGATAGTTCAGCTCTCTTAGTCTCTATATGCTTCACATCATGTCATATCTAAATCAACCCTAATCAATCCAAGAATTGAAAAGTAAGTGAGTTGATAATTGTGTTAAAAACACTCATTGTCTATCCTTAGATCTTGTGTCTCCTTTGCTGTGATATGACTGACGTGGAACACACTTGATGAGGATATATTCATTGTCTATGACTCTTCACATTTATTTTATTTTAATGTGCTGATTTTCATTAATATGATCTCTCTGCAGACATTTAT